>CP113345.1:633768-1267536 GCA_039634465.1 Didymella pinodella
TGCCTCCTCGATTTACTTCCAGCTGTCTGTGACGTTGGACTGCGGTGTGCCTGGGCTGCGAGTACACTTGACGGGGTCGTGATCAAACAGAAGCCCGTTGTTTGCCCAGATCAGGTCCCGGGCTTCAGCGTGCGTGAAGCGCATTGCGCGAGTACGTGCTGTCAGTTCGTCGATGTCTACGTCACGCAGGGCTGTCGCAAACGAACCAATCTTTTCATCCGGCGTGTACGTGGTCCATTGGAACTTGAGCGGCCATGCGTCGCCGTCAGTGACCGTGTAACTTGCGATGTGGAGGCGCAGCTCTGCCGGCAGATCGAGGAAGCGGAACTGATCAGCTGGTGAAACGTTGTTGCTTAGCGCTGGGTAATCACCTGTAACTTCGGGCCACTTCTCGCGGCATCTTGACACCGCATGAACTACGAATGGATGGGCCTTTTGGCAGAATTGGGAGGCAGACTGGCTTACCTCGGAGTCTGTGTGCAGTGTAGGGGTTTTGGACATTGTGTGGTTGCGAGTGATTGAGATGAGAGAGTGGTACCAGAAATTCAGGGAATCTATACAGGGTTTATGTGTGGAAGGAGTGCATGTTATGTGCAACCACAATGTAGTGATGATGCCATGGTGCTCAAATCTCAGTCTGGTGGCGTCAACAGCTTGGTGAAAGATCTTGCAAAACCAACAATGTGATTGCTGATTTCCACTGCCTGCTTGGTCTGTACGTCAAGGTGTCTACCATTCGTATGAGTCCGAATACTCGAAGAGTGCCTAATTCTGCTGTCGAGAAGCGAAGAGACGAAGCATGCAAGCTGTTATGGCTTGCAACAGGCAACTTTATCTAGTACAACAGGAAATAGTCACCCAACAGAAGAGGAGGTAGCAACAAAAGAGACGCATGCAGAGGTATACATGCAGGTCCCATTGTAAACCTTCACGTCTACTCAGAAGTTACAGATATCTCGACGCGTGTTATACGTTACAACCCCTAACAATGCTTCCCTCTACAACCCACTCTAGTCTTACCTATACCCCGTTCTATACTTAGATGCAGCTTTTGCAGACAGGTACTTCAACACCCACACCTTATCGTACCAACCTCTGCCTGCACGATAGTCCACAACCCCCTCGTAGACGAGCGCTCCATAACATCTCCACAACAACTCCACAACAACAACCCCTTCATCTTAGATGTGATATGCAGATAGTGCTAACCTTGTTATATCTCTACTTCGTTCCCATAGATTCAACTTTCCGCCAGTGGACCATACATCGCCGTTATAGTCAGACTTACTCCCCAGCGACCGGTGTCACACACCCATCGCCTCTCCAGTGCCTTGTATCGCGCTGCCGTTCCGTCCGGACGTACTTGTGTTTTATCCCGACTGCTAATCAGAACAGATAGGATCCGGGTGTACAATGGGTAATGCGACCATAGCTTGCATTGCAAGCTGCTACGTTTGAGCAGGCACACGTAAAGCGAGTGATGCACAATGCAAGGATCGAATTGGGGTAGTAGGTTCTAGCATCTATGAGCAGATGGTGATGGGTCGGCGCTGTTGCGCCATGGCTTGGGCTGGAGCAAGCCTTCCCTGTGGCGTATCTCGCGCGTGGACGGAGCTGTGAACAGTCTGGGATGTGCACTGCTGATATGCCCAGATTGCTCGTGCAGAGCCAGTCTCGTTCGGGCAGTGCTTCCAGCAAAGCCGTTTGGAGCTGATGATACGGAGTGCCGTGCCGCGGGCGGTCCCTGGCGCACTGGATCCCCAATCGATGCATCGCGTGTCGGATTGAGGAGTGGGTTTTGAAGTAATCTTTCCCGTCACCGTCTCCGACTCCGGTCTCCTGAAGCTTGCTGCGCTGCCTGCTGCGCAGCCTCGTGTCCCATTTCCTCTCGTAACAGCTTCAGCTGGTTCTCTGTCTTCTCGCGCCGCGCAGTTTCCTTCTCCAGTTCGCGATCTACCTGCGCGATCTTGGCCATCAGCGCGTCAATCAGGCCCTGCTCGTGTTCCTGGCTGAACGGCACGTCGTCGCCGCCTTTCTCTGGTAGCTGGGCGCTGCGCTCGCCGTTGGGCAGGCCGCGCTTCAAGCGCCCGTTTGCGCCGAGACTCGCTTTTTTGCTGCCAGACGACGACTTGGAGGGGATGAGGTGCGCCCACTGGTCCTCGGCGGTCAGGGCGTCGAAGAGGGCCTCGGTGGGCTCGTTGAAGTGGACGACCTCGAGGAACTCGCTGCGCACGCAGCCGGTGCGCTCCTGCTGGGCCTGCTGCTCCTCGGTGCCGTACTTTTCCAGCTGCAGAAAGTGCTGGCGGTACTGGGCCTTTTCGCCGGAGATCGGGGCGAAGTGCAGGCGGATGTCGATGCTGAAGCCGCCCCAGCCTGTCTCGGTGACCTCGAAGGGCGGGTTGTCGCAGGTGCGCAGGGGGTTTTCGTACGTGTTGAAGATCTTGAACTGGACCTTGTTGAGCCAGGTGGAGAGCGAGGGGTCGCCGTCGGGCTGGCGCACGTAGACGGTCCAGCGCTTGGTGTGGTCGTCGGGGATGCCCTTGGGGCGGTCGGGGTGGCCCAGCGGCGGGAGTGCCCAGGCCTCGGAGCCGATTACTGTGTGTGTGTGAGTAGACTGGCAGGCAGTGCTGGAGGGACAGCGTACTGATGTTGCGCGATACGCGCTTGTTCTACGCGTGTCAGCAGGCGTCTGTGTCGAGGACGGGGCAACGCACCTTGACGCGCTTGTTTGCCGCCGGCGCAGGCATGTTGGGTGTATCGTTGACGTCTTTATATTAAAACAGAGGAGGTAAGCAGATATCCGGTACTTGATGCTAGAGTGGAGTCGTGTGTTCCGCCGTGTAAAGTTGTTCGAGCAAAGACGCGCGATCGATCCAGAGCCCTCGGTGGTGTCTAGCGCCCGCGCACCCCTGTCAACGTCAGCCCTGTGGGGCGCTTTTTGGTGTCGAGTGATATCACCACTTGGAGCTCCCATCCGAACTTCCTCACGTTCTCCTTCGCCGCCCACACACAGCAGCAATGGCTTCGGCAGCACAGAAGAAGCTCGTAGTATGTGGAGGTAATGGATTCTTAGGTACGTGACATGGATACCTCGCTGTTTCGTGATACTTTGAGCTTCGATAGCGCATGGTGGAGCTATGCACGTACATTCTTCCCGCAGCTCTCTCCACAGCATATACAGGGACTCTTCACAGCACAAACAACACATTCCTTGAACAGCTAAATAACTCCCCCAGGAAGCCGCATCTGCCGCGCCGCCGCCCACCGCGGCTGGTCCGTCGTCTCCATCTCGCGCTCCGGCAACCCGCACTGGGCCTCCGTCACATCCTCCCCGGACCCCCCACCCTGGGCATCCAAGATAACCTGGGCCAAAGGCGACATCCTCGACCCCTCCTCCTACAACACCCACCTCGACTCCGCCACAGCCGTCATCCACACCATGGGCATCCTCCTCGAAGCCGACTACAAAGGCGTCGTCAGCGGCCGCGAGTCCCCCATCGCCGGCCTGCGCCGCGCCTTCTCCGCCACCAAAGCCGGGACCCAGAACCCGCTCCATGCAGACGGCGAACCACTCCGCCCCATGGAGAAAGACGGCCAGCTCACCTACGAGGTTATGAACCGCGACACAGCAGTCAGCCTCGCGCACGAAGCCTCCAAGAAAAACGTGCCCACCTTCCTATACATCTCCGCTGCAGCGGGGACCCCGATCCTGCCAAAGCGCTACATCACCACCAAGCGCGACGCAGAGTCCATCATCAGCACTACCTTCCCCTCCATGCGCTCCATTTTCATCCGCGCCCCATTCCTGTACGATGCGAGTCGTACGTTTACCCTGCCGATTGCTGCGGGCAGCGCGGTTGCGAGTCTGGTTAATAGCGCGGTGGGCGGGAGGCTTACGTGGTTGATGGGGGCGGGGGGGATTAAGCCGCTCAAGGCGGACTTGGTGGGCGAGGCCGTTGTTGAGGCGCTGGAGGATGAGGAGGTCAGGGGGCCGGTGGAGGTGCCGGAGATCGAGCGGTTGGGGACGAGGGCGTGGAGGAAGAATATGTTGTAGGGTGAAAGAGGGTACTGGGGACGAGAGTAGGGTGTATGTGTACTGCGAGCGCGAGAGGGTATTCCAGGCAGAGCGTCTCTTTTCAGGACCGCAGAAGTACGGCGCAAAGAAGATAAAGAGTACTATGTGACTGCTGCAGCAACTGGAGGCGAGCCTAGCGGAAGAGATCGCTAGTGTGTAATTGTAAAGCTAGAAACTGCGTTCTCGACACTGTCGGTTTCTCATCAATCACGGCCCTCGAACTCATCCCATATTCAGTCTCAAAATCTTTCTGTGCATGAACTAATTCCATTTCACTATACTACACTCTACAACACCATGCGCAGCCCCCTCAGAGGAACTCGTACTTTGCCTGAATCGCATCATATTGCTGCTGGTTCAACGGCAGCACCCACCCATGCTTCGTCGTCGTTGTGAAATTCGTCGTATCAGACAACGTCCACGCGCCCATATCATCCAGCGTACGCGCCTGCGCGGGGATATACGTCTCGGTGCTGCTCTGATCGATCCACAAATGGAACAGCCCAGGGTCGACGTTGTCGCGGAACGCAAGCTGGCCCTCGTTGTTGGAGTACTGGCTCGCAAACGTAACGCGGGTCCCGTCCGGCGCGCCGCCGACGTTGGTCCATGTCCCAAAGATTCCTGTAGAGGAGCGCTGCTGCCAGATTCGGTAGTCGACCTCGCTCTTCACCCAGCGGTACCACACGTCTGCGCCTTGCTCGGGGACATGGAGCAGCGAGCAGTCGATGACGGGGTAGCCCGGACTGAAGTAGACCTGTTCCTCGGAGAAGGTTTCAAAGTCCGTGGTGGTCACGTACATGAGCTGGTTTGGGGGCGAGGGACCGGTGCGGTCGACGTCCGCGGGATCCCAGTAGCGCGAGGAGAATATCACGACGAATTCGTTGCGCGTGGCGTCCCAGTAGGATTCGGGCGCCCATACGTTTCCGGCGGAGACGTTGGCGATGGGCGCGCTGAGCCGGGGCTCGCTCCAATTCGCGAGGTCGGTCGACTCCCAGATGACGATGCTCCGGCTGCCGAAGCGTGTGGCATTAATGAAGTCGCCGTCGAGCGCATTAACTTTGAGATCCGTGGCGTGCAGCCAGTATTTGCTGTTATCTGGGGTGGCGATGATGAAGTGGTCTCGTACGCCTGTCGTGCCTACAGTGCTTTCTAGGATCCTTGCCGTCTCGGGTGTGCCATCGTAGGATAGCTGCCGATAGGAAAGCGCGTTGTTGCCGTCGGATAGGTGCATGTACACCTGCTCATCGTTCACAGGGAAATTGGTGAAGAGGTAGCCGACTTTATCCTCTGCTTGGCGAGTGTGGAGCGGCGACGCAAACGATACCGCTGCCGATACGGCAAGTGAGAGGAGTGGATTTGTAAGATGCATCGTGTTCAGGGTGTGAGAGCTAATTTGCAATGCCCTGGGTAGCATGCAGTCTTCTTCCCATACTTATAGCCATCCTGACCGCCGTTGCCAAGTGGGCCAAGGAAATTTCACTATATCACGCAAAGACTTTTGGAGAAATCCAGCGCCAAGTTTTTGTGTGTGAGGTCATCGTGAGGCTGGGGAAGGAAGACACGAAGTGGAAGTCTTGGTGTTGCGGGTGCGCTCGTGACATTGACCGACCGATGTGGGGAAGCTCGGGGAAAGCACCGATGTACGATGTACTCCAGGATAGAGAAAACGTCTGGGGTATGCCGATCGACCCTGTTCGCTCGCACCTTCTGAGTTGGGACGCTGGGGCTGAGGAGATCGTCAGGTCCGGTGCTGACTTGTGGGAAAAATGATGCCTTGATCGCGCCGGTGATGTGACATTTCCATGATAAGTGTCACGCTGAGATTACCGGACAGATCGTTCAAGGATGCTGGGTTCTGCAGAATGCATGTCAGTGCGGCAGCCTCGGCACTTTTCGAAGTATGCAATACGAAGTAGCTGTGCGGCAATTGAGTAGGAGACACTTCGAAGAAGGAGGAACGGAAAGGGTCGTGAATATCATCATGCATTTTGAGCCAAGACGCTAACTAAACATCACCACTAAGGAAACTAGCAAGAGCCAAAAGCTTTCATCAACGACATGAAACACGTGATCATAGCGCATCTTCAACATATCCTTGCCAAAACCGTCGTATTACAGTTTGCTCCGACTTCAAGCCAGACCTGTGCTTGTGGCCCACGTAGCGTCGTTGTTGAACGAGTTTGAGTTATCAAAGGTGTGGACACCGCCATTGCTCGCAATATAGCCGGTATTCAAGTACTGGCGGATCCAGCGAGTTGGGTATCCCCACGCGCGAATGGATGAGCCGGTTCCACTGAGACCAGTTTGAGGGCAGAAGGTTGCATCTTCGTTGAATCCCTTGGTGCCATCACTGGCATCAACTCGGAGCGCGAAGTTGGAGTGGCGAAGGTAGCTGCCGGCGGTGTCCCTGGATTCGAACGAGTAGCAGCCGCTGTTGCCAAGTCCAGTGCGGATGGTCCAACTGGCAGTCTGTTTCGTAGCGGTGGTGCTGGAGGAGGAGATGACCTGAGTGTTCACAGTCGCCCCAGTGTGCGCAAGGTAACGGTCGGTGTACCCGGGAGTTGTGGCCTTGAAAGAGACGGTGCCTCCAACGGTGTATGTCGGACCGCTGACCAGCGATGTGACAGCATACTTGGCAGCCACAATGTTGGCCTGGACTGAGTTCTCGGTGGCGTCAGTTGGGTAGCCGCTGGTCACAACACCCTCGTAGAAGGTACCCTGGGCTCCGTTGCTGTTGTCACCGCCGATTCCAAGGATGATGGCACCCTCCTTGTGCATGGGGTTGTATCCAGAGCCCGTTGGGCGAGTACCGTTGTAGTATGTTGACAACGCACCCGAAGCACCGTTACCGCCGCGGATGGCCCAAACGCCAGGCTTTCCCTTGATGATCGCAGTGACGAATCGGTATGTGATTGAGGGGTCGGCGGTGTTCTGCTTAGCTCCCTGGCCCGAAAATAGACCGTTCTCAAGATCAGCCATGATCCAAGGACCACTGCCAGCACCACTTCCCCAGACTGTGTTGTCACCGTAGTAGATGGCCTCCATGTGACCATCACCGGTGTCGAGGTTGTTGGTCTCAGCGTTACCATAGTCGAAGCAGCAGGCACCGTTATAATGAGTGCCATCAAGAACTGCGTACATGCCTTCGGGCTGATCTCCAGTAGCGGATCCGCTAACCGCGTTGTTGCGGTATCCGGTTCCTGGAGAAACGAAGACACCGTATGCCTTCGCTCCGTTCAAGGTGACTGGGGCACCGATTGCACCCGCAAGATTGTCGTAGCCATTGGACTCGGGGCCGTTAAAGCCTCCTGGCGGGGCTTGGGTGAGGTGATTCGCGCGTCCAGACTGGTCATACACGATGGTGATGAGGCAGGTAGTGCCGGAACAGAAAGTATCCTGAGCAGCAGCGTTGGCAACACCACCAGCGGACTTGGGTGCAATGTTGGTCGTGGTGTTGTCCGAGCCGCGCTTGACCTGGTAGAGGGATCCAGAAAAGCTGCTGTACAAAGCACGAGTTGTGCTGTGTGCCGCGATGCAGGGTGTGTTGCCGGCAGCATAGATGTCGCAAGGCGCAGCAGCAACGACTGAACCCGTAGCAGCCAGACCAAGGGCGAGCACGCCGGAGCGCGACATTCTCGATTGAGAAGGCATGGCAGGGAAGATAGCTGGAGATTAGACAAGCAGGCTTGTTGGATCCTTGGAGGGCTCGTTGGTGAGGACTACAGATGGGCATCCATCGACGTCTTATATAGTTCCATACCGATACATTAAAGTGACGGCACTGTCTCGGCGGTCAAATTGCCGTTGAGGGAATACCCTCAGAGTCACGAGAACTGTCATAGCGGAGTTACCAGAGCATGCGTGGTTCGAGTCTGGGGCCCCAGATTCCATATCGGTCATTGTCCGAAGTAGAAAATGCGGGGATTGCGAAGACCATACCCTCGTACAAGCAAGAGGGCCACCGTTCAGAACAGTCCAGGACTACAACGGTAAGCTCATGTGAGCCACGTACGCGCAAATACGAGCCATTCTTGCGGGGTGAAATCGGCGGAAGGCCGAAGAGAAGGTCGAACCAAGCAGACCACGGAGCGAAGACTGCGAAGTACGTAGCCTAGCACGTTAGTAAATTGCTTCGCAACCTTCTACTGTGCTAAAGCAGGTACCCAAGCTTTGCCGAGGCGAGCTTATTGAGGACAAGGGGCTGCCGATCGCGCTTTGTGATTGAACAAAATCCATAGTACGGCTGATCCCGTGAACGGCTAGTCATGGTCCACCAATGAACGGAGAGCAGTCCTTAATTGACCTGCATTAGTGATCACTCATACAAACGTTTCCACAGCGCATTTCTCCAAGCCAGCCGCGAATGCATGCCGTAAAATTTCGCGTGAGTGAACGTAGTCAATAGGAATCTCAGAGATGCTGAATGGCCCTCTAGTCTTCGAGGGGCTAGCTATCCTCTTTAAGCATTAGCCCAATCTCACTTGACTGAAATTCTCCGGTACGAAGCATGCGTATAGAGAGCATGATCTGCGGTGAACGTGTTGACGACCAGGATTCTTTCCTGCATTGACGGTCTACAGATCTGCTAGAACACTGAGCTATGCTAAGGCGAGAGATTCCTCCAGACCGCCGTCTCGAAGCGCGCTACAACATCCCAAGTCTTGCGATCCGCCCAGGGTGACACCTGAGTTGCGAAGAATGTCGCCAGTCCACGCTCACGGTTGATGCTCCAAGCAAGGTTAGGTAGTCCAGACCACGACAATGTACCTGCGGGTCGGAAATAATTTTCCCTAGCCACGTCTTCTTCCACAAGCAGACCAGCGAGGCCATGATTAGCAACAACTCCTTCCATGTTGTTGTCGAGCGAGCACTGGTACGCAAATTCGCCCATGGCTCGTAGACCCCGAAGGGCTGAACTGCCAGGAGCAAACTGCGGAGTGAATATTCGATCGACCATAGGCTTTGAAAGCAACACAGGATTTTCCTTGAGCAAATCTGAAAGCACCCGGGTGAAGTCGTGGACGTTAGAATAGAGACCTAAGCCCCCAGCCTCCTTAGAGGGCTCCGGCGAAAATGGGTTTGGCCCGTCGGTCAGTTCGCCGTCTTCGCTGCGCGTAGACATGCGCATCAGCTTTTCCGCAACCTGTGGCTTGCGCGATAGATGCCAAGTGAACGATTCGATGCCAAGGGGCTGTGCGATTTGTGCTCCAACATACTCCTCAAAAGCCATACCGGAAAGTCGCTCAACAAGCAGACTAGCCCAGTCCAGCCCACCACTGTAGTTCCAGCTGGTCCCCGATTCGTAGCTTCGCGGGTATGAGTGGCCTTTCAAAACATCGCCGTCCAATACAAGTGTCGGAGTCGGATGACCTTGGGAAGCATGCCATGCATAAAGGACTGGATCGAGCCAGGCGTAGGTGGCGCCGCTCGAGTGCGTGACGAGAGCTCGCAGCGTGACTGGCAAAGTTGCTTGATCGATCTTGAGCTGACCGTCCGGCGTCTGCGAAACAATGGGTTGAGAAGTGAGCCAATGTAACAAGGCCTTTTTCGACAAGCTGCAGCGCTGCGATGGATGCTCTGAGCTTAGTGCACGAGGCAATGAAGAATGTACTGTCGAATTGAAGTGGACGAGCGTCTTCGCCAACGCCATTTGTACCTGATGTCTTTTCATATACGTAATTGCCTACACATGTCAATGAAATGTAGAAGAGCTACCAACATCGCTGCATACCGTGCTGGTCAACAACTGCCACCACGGCACCTGGGATCATGTTGGCCTTAGACGTGGCATTGTCGAGGAAAGCTTCGAAATTCTCCATATTTGTTGGAGGGACAACTTGTCTTAGGGATTTGTGATGCTCGATGTTGGTTGGAAAGAGGTACTGCACTCTGTATGATTCTTCTCGCGTGCTCAGGAAGTGAGCACTTATAGTTAAGCTGGAGCATAGCTGTATACGACGAGGGTATTGTTCCTTCGGTGTTTGCGTCCTGTCCGAGCCTTTCAGACGTGAGGTTGGCGTTCGCTTGATAATCCACGGCGAAAGCTGTTGGTTTCTACAGCCGTTGGTAAGCACTACCACCTTGGCATGGCTGTGCTCATCTCATACACTGCAAGACACCTGGATTGTGCAAAACTGGAGACATAGCATAGATAATCAGATACGATTGGTCGAAGCAGCGCTCTTCGAGTGTTTCGAGCAAAGTAAAGCTTACAGTGTGGCTTGTTGCGAAAGGATCGGACGGACAACGGACGACACACGCCTTTCTACACTCCCGACCTCGGGAGGTATGACAACGAAGCATTGGTGCACTGATGTGCAAACTAGGTTGCAGCATTGTTCCCTAGTTGCGCTGCAAAACTAACAGGGTTCTGCGATTTTGTTGTAAGTTACCGTAATGCCGAAGCATGAGTGACCGAGAGGCCGATGCCGTCATCAGAAGGGCGGCCTGGCGTCGAGGGAAAGCGCAGGCCACAACACCAACATCCAGCAACGCTCTCGACGTCTCCCTACCCTCTCGTCCATCAAATCCTTCAGGATCTAATTGCAAAAACGTTCGGCAAGTTCGCCGAACGTTTTCGCTTTTCATTTGAGTTCCCGAGTCTGTCCCCTCTCATATACGATGACCGGATAAAAGGCAACCTCGATGCACCAATTACAGCCTGCAGGCTACATCGACTCCTGTAGACAATGTCGATCAACCCCAGCTTCCCTAAGACATCAGCCATCATGGGACAGAAGCCAAGATGCAGGTACGAGCTCTTCCAACCGGTGGTAGAAGCGCTAGTTATTTGTAAAGAACTCGGTCAATCCGTGATGTTGTAGCAACACACGGACACAATACGCTTGACCATGCAGACGAAATTCTACGCGGCCGTTGCGCTTCTGACGGCTTGCGCCTCAGCCAGCCCCATGAGCACATTGGAGACTCGTGCCACGACCTTCAACAATCCTGTCATTTGGCAAGACTACCCGGACCTCGACGTTTTCCGCGTGGGTGACGTGTACTATTACTCCTCCTCTACATTCGCCTTCTCTCCAGGTGCACCGGTCCTCAAATCATACGACCTGGTCAACTGGGCGCCAGTCACGCATAGCGTGCCACGACTGCACTTTGGGTCCGCATACAATCTGAATAGTGCTACAGACAGAGCGTATGTCAAAGGCATCTGGGCGAGCACCCTTCGGTACCGACAGTCAACCGACACCTTCTACTGGATTGGCTGTATCTCAGGTGGTCCATCTTATGTGTGGGCGGCAAGCGGTACAAACGCAGCTCAAAACAATGGCGAAGTAGACAACTAGAACTAGACTTCTCGAAGAACTCTGCCCCGTTGCTACTACGACAACGGTCTGCTAATCGATGATGATGACACTATGTACATTGCTTACGGTAGCACTACCATCAATATCGCGCAACTAAACAAGGACGGCACCGCAGAGGTGAAGAACCAGGCGATATACACTAGTCCAGACAATGTGTACATCGAGGGATCGCGGCTTTACAAGATCAACGGAACCTATTACATCTGGGTCACGAAGCCTGCAGGTACGTTCTCAAGACCGGAAGAGATACCAATTCGCTAACTCAGCACCTCTTAGACGATGAATACGTGCTCAAATCGAAGAACATCTGGGGCCCATATGAGCGTCAAATTCTCGTCGACAGCATTGCAGGTCCGCTATCAAATGCTGGTAACGCTCACCAGGGCGGTTACGTTAACACCAAAGACGGGAAGGACTACTACATGGCTTTCCTGGACTCTTACCCAGGTGGTCGCATTCCTGTCTTGGCACCCCTGACGTGGACAAACGGCTGGCCCCAGGTCACGAAAGTGAACAACCAGTGGGGAAAGACCTATCCAATTCCAGTTCAGACGACCAAGACCGTGCCTTCCACCCTTGGACTGGACAGCTTCTCAGGTCCCAAGCTTAGCCCGGAATGGGAGTGGAACCACAACCCTGATGAAAGCGCTTACTCATTTAAAAGCGGCTTACAACTTCGCGCTGCAACCGTCACCAATGATTTATTCACAGCACGTAACACACTGACACGACGAATCCCTGGACCAAAGTCGGCTGGCACGTTCAGGATTGACATTAGCGGACTGAAGGACGGAGATCGTGCAGGCGCGGTGCTGTTCCGAGATGTTGCCGCTTACATTGGTGTCCACAAGTCTGGCAGTTCATCTTCGCTCGTCATGGTCAATAACTTGAATCTTGGGACAAACTGGGTAACAAATTCTACCGGCACTGTCGCTGCAACTGGTCCAACTCTTGCTGCAAATGTAAAGGAGGTATACGTGCGTGTCGAGTCGGACATCACACCAGCTTTCGGTACGAACACTGCGAGAACGACCACGTTCTGGTACAGCCTTGATGGAAAGTCGTTCACTCAGCTTGGTCAGCCCTTCCCGATGTCGAATACTTGGCAGTTCTTCACGGGCTATCGTTTCGGCGTATTCAACTTTGCAACCAAAGCGCTGGGTGGTCAAATTACGGTGAAGAGCTTCGACGTGAAGATGTTGTAGGGAATCTATTGATGAGGCATTCTCTGTGATCTATGCATGAAGGTACGGCTTAGCCGGGTTTGAACAGCATAGAGGATCTTCAATACAACGCTAAGATTGCCACGATATGTCGCATGCTGACATCTGAAACAAAGACATTTTGCTGCACGCATGAGGTGGCCGGTCCATGCCCTACCCCACAAATGCGTTTCAGTCCACCGAAAAGCTTCAGATTATTTACACTTGGTCAGGAACGCCGTCGCTTGCAAGTATGCGAAGGTACCTGAGGCAGGCTGAAGCAGTTTGCGGCAAATCGGCATTGTACCTGATTCTATCGTGGCGCTTATCACAACAGCTTATGATATGAACACTAACTGTCGATGCATAAGATGTACAGTTCTACTCTGCAATTGAAGCATCAGCTCAACTCGCTTCATCCATTCACAATCAACCTCCACTTCTTCCGCCGGCCGGTCAGCTCATACAGATAAATATTTCTCTCTGTGCCAACTCACTACACCAACGAAGAACACAATTACGCCACATCATCAGCAAAATGAAGTTCATAATTGCCGCCGTTCTCCCCCTCGCAACCTTCGCCGTGGCTGCCCCCAGCCCTCAGAACGCTGGCCGCCCCGTCCCCAATGGCGCTTGCTGTGTGGCGAACACGAGCTTAAAGCAGGATGTATGCAGCGTCAACGGACAGAGCGGAAGGTGTGTGCCGAGCGGAGCCAACAACTGTAAGTGCCTCCAAGGGGGAACACATCGAAGCGATGACGTACTGATGAGGCTGTAGGCGGTGCACAATTGACCTGCATTGAGGACAGCCGTCTGCAGTGTGATGCGAACACCCTTGAGCGTGGAAGGCCTACTTGCAGATTGGCAGGCGAGGGAATTTAGTCGCGGTGAAAGGAATGGTGCGCACTGTGTTCTTTGGCAAAATCTATTGAATCCCCAGAGCAATGTAGTAAAGATAAATATGAGGGGCACTCGAGTTCTTGCATCGAATGAAAGAGTCAGGAAAGTGTGGTATTTCGTTGTGGTTTTGGCACTGATATCAAACGCTTACTTCCTCCTTGAGCTTGAGCTTACCAGCTTCTTCTTCAGGTGCTTTGGCATCTTCTCTTTTCTTTTCTCGGCTTTTTCCGCCTTGATGGCTTTCTTGTGTGCCGACTTCTCGTCCTTGTCCATGTTCTTTTTGCCGCGCGAGGGGCCCTTATCGAATATGCTCTGGTCGACTTCGCTGCCATCCGACTCATCCGAAGACTCCAGCTCCACGCCGCCTTCGCCGGAATGGTCGGCTTCGGCATTGACGGTACTGCTGTCCTGGGTGATCTTGTTGGCAAGCAACTCCTGATACGGCAAGGATGAGGCTTCGCCAGCGTTGACGAGCGCGGCGTCGCGCTCGATGTCGTAGACCTGATCTAGGGTTTGCGGAATGTACTGATTCCTGAAAACCTCATCGTTCTCTTCTTCTCTCCTCTTCTCTTCTTCTGTTTGAGGTTCGCGTTCCATTACTTCCCGCGCCTTGGTCGAAATCGCCTCCATATCCTTCGTATCCTTGCCGCCTGCCTCGCCCGTGATGAACGCAAATGCTTTCCGCTCGCTGAGGACCTCTACGTTACGTGACCGGTAGAAGTCGGATACGTTCTTCACGTCCATACGCAAGAACTCGAGTGACCGCGGATGATCATGCTCGACGGCTTGCGACACATCGATCATCCACTGCCGCCCTTGGTGGTAGAGCACGTTGTACTCGCTCAAATCTGCGTGGACCAGTCGACATGTGTGGTACAAGATGCGCATGTAGGCAAGCATCTCGACGTATAGATCTGTCCACTTTGCATCCTCTTCTTCGCTTGTGAGGCCATCGAAGCGCACATCCTTGAGTCGCGGCGCGGGCTTGCCCTTGCGGTCGCCTACCAAACCCATGACGAGTACATGCGTGCGCAAAGCAATAGGTTCAGGCGATGGAATACCAGCTTCGTGAATACGCGCAAGATTGCGGCGCTCCTTGTCGGCCCAAAGCTTGACCATAGCCCGGTTGTTGCTTTTGCTGTAACCCTGGCGAAAGCGAAATTCACCTTCGACGTATTTGGCCCTATCTTTGAATACCAGAATAGATGTCTTATAAACCTTGACGGCCAGGTGAGTCTGCTCGCCATCTTCCTGGTTCTCCTTGATCGCATGGTAGACGTTGGCCTCTTTGCCAGTGGAAATGACGCCATGTAATTCACTGAACGTATCGCGATTGATCAGCTGAAGCAGAATCATCTGCGTTCTTCTATCCAAAACTTGCTCGGTTGTGGCGCGGTCTGCCTTGTCTTTGTCTCGCGCCGTGCCACCCGTTGCGCCACTGAAGCGGCTATCAAGACGGATCTTGCTAGCATGCTTAGACAGCGATGTGACTTGATCGTCTAGGGAGAGATTTGTGTTGGCGGAAGGCTTTTGTGGGTTCGCCTTGGGCTTGTAGTCGGCGGGTATCGAAGAGTCGTTCAGTCTGCGCTGGCGGTTGTAGGTCTTCGTGAAATCGCTCGGATTGCTGGACTCGACAAGCTCAGGCGCATCTTCATCATCTGAGTCGAACAAGTCATCGATGTCGTCGTCGTTCTCGTCGAAAGTTTCGTCTGCTTGTACTTCTGGTATTTCTGGTACCTGGATATCTGCTTGTTGGTGTGGTTGCACCACTGCTTCTGTGCTGGCCATTTTGGTGGTCGAATTCTGTTGAATGAGATCGAGGGTTACAGAACAAGGTCGCGTATCTAAAAGTCCAACCTTCTGCAAGCCTCGTGAACCTACTTAGTGTTTTGGCGTGGCGTTCAAAAAAGTTAGGTTCGCGTCGCGTAAAACCGGCAGAATCGCGGGGGCGGGCGCTCCTGTATTTGATTGGCTGTTAGTTATGGCCGCCTAGCTCACCGTATTCACCATGGCTGCCCGACTTGAAGACACTGCATCACGTCTCGTATCATGTTGCAACTGTTGCAACACATGTGAAATAGCTCGAAAATGACAGGGGATCTTACTGTTTTGAAACATAAGCATTGGAGTGCAGATTTCAACTTCATATAGACTACCTAGATATCTCTGAGAGTGGAAAGGCATTACGAGTGTGTCTGTTGGTTGGCCAGGGGCCAGGGCGTCTGTGGCTCTGTTCCAGATATGCTGGAGCCAGCCGATGCTTCTTTTACCGTCACTGTCGTGCTCTTCATGATCCCAGACCCTGGATGTGCCCCTTCTTCCAAGATAGCACGGTCGCTATCGTCATCCGCATCCAGGACTGATTCGCCGTGGATACGGCTGTGATATGCTTTGCTTCCCCTGAGGTTGTCCATGATGACATTGCCACTTCCACTGTGACCTTGACCCCCTGTGTAGCCTTGACCGAACATTGGCGTCTTGCGACTGCCAGTCAACGTAGATGGTAGGATGCGCTGGAAAACGCCGATTAAAGCCTTGCGTAAAGGTGGCAAAGAGGCAATCATTATACCCAGCGAGAGCTCAGCTTGTGACCAAACCGTGACATTGACGCCATCCCATGTTGGATCCTGCGTCGTGAAGACCGTGCGGAGCTCTACGGTCTTGAAGATTGAGCATATAGTGGCACTACATTCAGAGTTAGTACCGCTGACACAGCGAGATCGTGGACTCAAGTGAGAAGGTAGCTTACGGTATACTCAGAAGGAACACCACGCGTATCCCCCACTGTGTTCTTTTCGAAAGCTGTACGTTCGCTAGATATATCAGAGGCGCTGCCATGTAGACAACGTCCGTGACGATATTGCTGACGCCTTGTGTGTATGACAGCTTCAACCCTCCTACAGCCCAACATTTATAATGGCCCTGGTATCCGAAGTTCCAATTCTTCTCAAGGGGTATACAGCCCAGGAACGTCAAAACCGGTGCCAGGAAGTTCAAAGCTGTCACCATGACAATAGAGAGCCAGACGATTATTTGATACGTCCTAGAAAAGTTCAGTATCAACAGCCATGCGCAGATGGACCATTTTAGGAAAGCCACTGCAATGACGTTGATGATTTGAACGATCCAGAGTACGTAACTGTAATGGAGTATATTGGGAAGCACAGAGGGATCCAGGATGTGTCTTCCAAGGCCAAGATCCACGATCACCTGGGTCAGTGAGGTCGCTATGATGTTAAGACACTATAAGGTCTCTGTCAGCTTCTGCAGATAATCTGATGTATGCATATTGGTTTGAAGATTACTCACACAGGCGATGATCAGGAGGTAGTCGCACACCAAGAATCTGCGCCGGCTCTTGATACCATACGCAATCCGCCATACTAGGAAAGATGTACTGATGCTCAACAGTGACCACGTTGGCACCATGACCTTCAAACGGTGGTTCGGCCACTCTTGCGCCGCTGGACCCGCCATGGTGGAAGGCCGCGCGCCTAGGTAATCGTGAGATCGATCGACAGGTGAGCGCCTGACAAGCGCGACCGAAGCTTCGTAGTAGTGCAGACGTTTGTACTGTCTGGTGCTTGTCGTGAATGATGTGAGGATGGTCGGTGGAAAGAGATATAGGAGCTTTCACAAGCAAGACCAGAGAGACTGGCACCAGCCAGTAGAATGGTACGATTTCTTCCGCACAGGATCAAGGCAAATGTACCTGCATACCGTATAGTCTCCTGCGCTCACGCCTTCGGCTCAATACTGACACCATGTCAGTGTCGGTTGGAGCGCCACAATGCTGGACGTCGTACCGACTGGACAAAAATTCTGCATGCAAGGCAACTATACTAAGGGTCAAACATAGCTTGAAGTAGTCAAGTTTGAAGGACCGTGGATCCGGGAGCAGTTGCCAACCGCGTGAAACGCTGAGTATCTGAAGCTCACCACCTGCTCATCACTGAGATAGGACATCAACACCATCTACATATCAGACTGGTGACTTGTCATATGCACTGAGGTACATTTGAGCCTGATGTGTTTGCAGGGACTCTCCAAGCATCATCAGTGTGACATCTGCTCTTGCACAACAGCTCAATGGTCAAAGGATTTGTTCGAGAAGCCAGGAGGCTATGCTCGCGGCTAGTCACTACCCACCGAGAAGCTGCCGTAAAGGATGCTGATCCCGGGGCGCCGTGACTGTCGTCCGGAACGCTTCCATTCGTGCCCTCTAGCGGGTGAGTTTTCTGGCCCTGTGCAAAGGAGTGGACTGCTCGTATTCAGCCGAAAGTTGGATGTTCTCGGTCGTTGCTCCGTCCCGCAGATTGCCTGATAGATAGGGCTCTCTGACAGTGCTGGTCGGGCTGCACTTTTCCGAATCTCCGTCACGCTATATCGCCGAGATGACTACTGTGATCAAATGTAATTGCTGAGACCCGACGTGATCAGGCGTTGTAACCTTCTGCACGGCCATCTCAGCTCACAGCCATAATGATCGTGGTTTCCGAGACCTGGAGTCTATGTTGCTTTGAATCTAGCGGGATCTTCGTGGAATATGCGGTGGGAGCAGTCGCTGGATGAGCTGCTTTCGCTTCGTAGACAGATCGTGCGCTGATGGCGTACTGTGGATGTGTAGGGATACGAGCAGGATTCTGGAAGCGAAGCCGCACCATTGGTCTCGGAGGCCCGTTCCCGCGTCCTCGGTACGCCGTCGGTTTACCATCGGGCCTTTTAAATTCCGTACTCTTCCAAGGTCGCAATACTGTACTGTATACGTACCGTGTTTGACATTAATGTACTTCATATCAACCCTTCAACGGGTCGATATGGTGTCTGGATTACTGTCAAGGACATCTGCCCAAAGCCCTGGGACATTGGGTACTTGTGGTCAATATTGGCCGTTGTAATGGCCTGATCAATAGTCCTATCGAGCTCTCGCTGCAGCAGAATCATGCTAGGTAGACTATTCGCTACGACATGAAGCCGAGAGCTATGGGCTGTGTGCGAGATTATTGGTACTTCACCCGTGCGGTATCATAGCTCGTCCGTACTCGCCTACCATACCAGCGTCGGGTGTCAAAGCCTCAGTAGATCGCTGAGTCTCCTCAGGGATGATGAGATCTTACTGATGTATAATCCCCGTGTGGTTTTGTACTGGGGGCGCTTCCTGAGGGTTTTGATAGCGGAATCTTGTTACTAGTTTGGGACTAGAATCTTCTCCCCACCTGCGGATCTCATCAACACTTGCGCGTCCCTACCATCTCCCCTGAACACAGCAGCTGCGTCGCCTACTTACTCATCCTCAAATATCAAGATTTCTATAGTCCTATCGCCGAATTGTCTCGACTCACAATTTGCAATCTCAAATGAAGCCGTGAAAACACCGTATGGCCTCTGAAATGCGTGATTATGCAGGGACGCGGGAGGTCCGCTCCTGACGGCGGGCTCTACGACTCATTAGCTGCAAATTTGTAAGGTTATGTCGCGGTAAAGGCAGTTCAATCAGGTCTGCAAGCTCGGCCCCTGTAGGACCGAGCACGGTCACCCTGCCTAAGTGAGTTGACTGCCCCGTGGTGGTGAGCACCCGCGCGTTTGCTATCCTAGAAACGTACACTTGCATTAAGCTCGCTGCCGCAAAAGGGTTCTAGAAAGCTATTGCGCAGCTTGTTTCGCTCCACCGCCACGTGCTCGCCCGTAGCCATTTTGGGGTGTCAATGAGCCCAGAATACACGCGGCAGTGGTCGGAGACATCATCGCGAGGCTTAGGACGGCCGATGTAAGGGTTCTCGTTATAAAGACTGCTGATGAACACATCTTGGTACTTACCTACCGCATTCCGACCACAAAAGCGCTCACTCTCCGAGTCTGAACGCAAACATGGCTGTATTCTCTCGTTTGGCGGTAGCCGTTCAGCTCTTCAGCATCTTCATCACACCAACACTCGGCGCTGCTGTCCAACAGTACGACTACGTCATTGTTGGAGGCGGTGTCACTGGTCTGGTTGTAGCAACTCGTTTGACAGAAGACAAGAGCAGTACGACGTATCTTTTCGACCCTTCAGATTGATTATTGACAACTTCACCCAGAATCCGTACTCGTGATCGAGGCTGGAGATGTCGTCAACACCGATGCCACGAAGATCCCTTACTTGGCCAACAGTCTGACTGCTGCTAATGGTCTGATGTGGGATGGCATCAACTCGAACCCGGAACCTGGACTTGGCAACAACAGCTATCCAGTGATCGTTGCGAAGGTACTCGGCGGCGGCAGTGTGATCAACGGTATGGTATATGATCGCGGTAGCGCTGCTGATTATGACGCATGGGAAGCCCTTGGAAACCCCGGTTGGGGATGGGCTGGCCTCAAACCCTTCTTCAAGAAAGGCACGACATACCAGCCGGCAAAACCTGATGTTGTGAAAGACTTCAACATCACATGGGACGCTTCTACGTACGGCAACGGACCTTTGACGGCATCGGTAACCAGCAACCAATACGCAGATCTCAAGACCTATTTCAAGGCGTGGAAGTCTATGGGCGTACACATACCTGAGGATGGCAACAACGGCGAGGCATATGGCGCATCCTGGTACCCGAACACGATGGATGCAAGGACTGGACGCAGAGCCCATGCACGCTATGC
This sequence comes from Didymella pinodella, assembly GCA_039634465.1. Classification (NCBI taxonomy): domain Eukaryota; kingdom Fungi; phylum Ascomycota; class Dothideomycetes; order Pleosporales; family Didymellaceae; genus Didymella; species Didymella pinodella. Next base: position 653,904 of record CP113345.1, read on the forward strand.
ATACTACGACCCTATTCAGTCGACTCGCCGCAACCTGAAGATTGCGCTTAAGACCACCGTTCAGAAGATCATCTTCGACGGTAAGGACAAGCCTACGGCTACGGGTGTTCAGATCGTCGACGCTTCTGGAGTGGTTTCTATTATCTCCGCCAAGAAGGAGGTAATTCTCGCCGCCGGTTCAATCCAAACCCCAAAGCTGTTGCAACTGAGTGGTATCGGACCTAAGGCGGTGCTCGAAGCCGCTGGCGTCAAGGTCAGGGTTGAACTCGATGCTGTGGGCAGCAACTTTCAAGATCACCCATGGGCCACGATCATGTTCAACACGACCACAACTACTTTCCCAAACGTGAACTCCATTAACACAAACGCCACATTCAACGCATCCGCATGGGCGCAATACGAGACGAACAAGACCGGCCCATACACCAACGCTCGCGGCAATGCCCTCGCATTCATCCCTCTTCCAGACATGATCAGCGGTCAGGAGGTCAGCAGCATCGTCAGCACTCTCGGCAACCAGAACAAGGAGGATTTCCTTCCAGCCATTTACAAGGGCAACAAGAAGCTTCTCAAAGGCTTCGAAGCTCAGCGCAAGCTCATCGCCAACATCTTCAAGCGACGAGACGCTGCCGTGACCGAATTCCCTGTGCCTCAGGACGCCGCCTTCAGTATTGTCGGAATCGAAAAGCCGCTGTCTCGCGGCACCGTCTACCTAAACGCCTCCAACCCGACAGGTCCTCCCGCAGTCACTCACAACGCTTTCGTCAACCCGATCGACCGCCAGATCCTTGGCATCGGCACTCGCTACTACCGCTCTTACCTTGCTTCGCCCATCCTGAGTCAGTTCAAGATCTCCGAGACGGTGCCAGGTGCCAAGTACAAGACCGACACCGAGATTTACGACTCCATGCTGGCTCAGGGCCTGCTTTCTCCCACGCTCGCGCATCCTTCGGGGTCGTGCCCGATGATGCCGGAGAATGCAGGTGGCTGTGTCAACGAGAAGCTGCTGGTGTACGGCACCAGACGTCTTTCTATTATTGATGCGTCTATCATTCCGATCATTCCATCATGCCATCTTCAAGCTACCATGTACGGCATTGGTGAGAAGGCGGCGGATATCATCAAGTCCAGGTGATGAGCTGGGTTGTCCAATTGTACATAAAGACCCACTTGTTGCAAGGCTTTTAGATGAACCTAAGCAAATTAGACTATTGTATTGCACTCTGTTGCCTAGCATTGAAGTTTGTGTGTTTGTATGTTCCACAATCGACGCGTGTCGTTCAGATATCAAAACCAACCAGCTAATTCTTCATACTTCCTTACCAAGCCCAGCAGCCTTGATTGCGGAGCATCTGTCATGGCATTACAAGTGTTTCGATGATCTCAAATATCCAGGAAGAATGCAGATAGTCAGGCTCAATAGCATCGACTCGAAGTGTAGATACACTCGTACGCCACATTCTTCGACTCCAATTCATCACAACCTTCTTCTCCCAGCACATCTCCATCATTGACTTTCAATCGTGCCTCGATGCAACAATACAACTCCCCTCTTCTCTGCTCACCGCACATTGGTCGACGCGTCTCAAACCTCTATCTGGTCTGATCACGCAACCGCGCCGTTCAGCAGGCAGCTTACACAGAACCAACATTCCAGCAGACCACTTCCAAGACCGGCGAGAAGTCGCGAGTCCCGTTGATAAAGCAGGTCTCGGCGATGAGCATAGTCAAAACGGCGGCGATGACATGGCAGCGGAGCAGGCTGGTTTCGAAGCACAATCCCCCCTTGCCCTTCTCAGCACTCACATGTGCTCCGTATGCGGAGCGTATTACCTTGCTGCCAGCACGCCTCAATCTCATCTTACATTTGCCCCTTTTCCTTCCAGGGCACCACCGGCAACGCCATCCACGCGCAAAAGCCTGCGCCAGCATAGGCGACGTGGTGATCCCGCCGAAACTGAGTCCTACGACCAGTGACCTGTCAAGAGAGACGAAAATGCTTAGGGAGACATGTTTAATTCCAAGTAGCCGAGGCCAGTGCTGCGTGCTTCATGCTTGATTTATCATCCTGTATGAGTAGTAGTGGCTTAGCGATGACAAGCGAAGTCTCATTGACAAGTTTGGGTTTGGTCTGGGACATGGCGTCGATGGTGTGACCTGTATAACACCTGTCTTATCAATGGCAGAACCTGCCCCTGAAGACCAGCTGGAAATTAAGCGACACTGACTGAAACGGGGCCGCAGGAACGCCGTCTACTGCGGAGGGAACGCACCCAGCCAGCTGGTTCCCGTCGTCGCCGTGCCGCGCTCCGCATGTCTGTTGTTCGCAAGACCGAAGAGATTCCGTTCGCGCAGCTGCCGTACCAATGCTTCCAGGAGGCGCGCAAGTTTCTACAGCCAATTCGGGTATCAACGTCTCCAATACAGCCTTAGCCTCGCGTCTTGACTTGTCCTTGTCCTTCTGCGTTCTAGGTTGGGCATTTGGGTCTGGTTGCTTCATCCGTTCACCGGGCCACATCGAGTCAGCGAGCTTGTCATATACACAATTCCAATGTAATGAACGACACAGACATCCTTATGTCGATCTCTCCGTGCCAAGTCGAGCTCTGCGGTTGTACTCGACGCACGCTGTTCTCTTCTTTAGATGTCATCTCGCTTCGTGAGCAAGCATGGTGTCGAGGAGCGTCTCCGTGACGCTACATTTCGAAGCAATCCCGATATAAAAAGCTGTTGGTGACTTTGCTCTGTGGATACAGGTCGTGGATACAGGTCGTGGATACAGGTCGTAGATACAGACGACGTGATGTGTGGTCGAAGGGACTTGTCGTGAGTGTGATGGCAAAGGTCAAAGCAATGCGGGTCGAGAGGTAGCGTCAATAAAGGCCCCAGTAACAGCACTCAAGGCAGAGAGCAAAGAGCCGAGATCTGCCACACCGTCGATATTACCTCGCAGCTACGGCAAATACCACCCAGACGCGTTCAGCCGGCGAAGCAGCGATCTCCAAGCGAAGCCGGCAAGCACTCGACACAACCCATCAAAAGCAAGGCACAGAAACAGCAGGAACCACCCAAGCTCACTATCGATATCGACGCACCTTCCTCATATACGGCCCCCGGCACCAGGCCTCACATGTCAGGCTCCACTTCCCCTCTTGCTCAGACAAAGCGTAAACCCTGCTTATGTCATGTCGTCAAGATCGAGGGCTTACGGCCCGGTCAGGCACGCTCACATACAGCGGTCTGGAAAAAGCGATGCGCGTCGATGCGTGAGCGTGTTGTAGTCGCGTTGTGCGGAGCAATAAGGTAGCTTGATTGGGTCTAGTGCGGTCGCTGGGCTCTTGGCTCGGCTGTTTGCAGGAGGGGATGGGCAGCTTATGCGGAGCGATTGTGTGAGGATCACAGGTGGGAAGCTGGTGCGTGACTTCGGTGACCGAGGACGGGATGGATTTGGCGCGGTCTGGCGTGCTTGGGCTTTTCGGGTGATGTTGGGGAAGCTTCTGGGCCGTTTAGCAACTCAGCGTGTGCGTATATGCTACGGGATCGAGGCACGCAATTGCGTCTTGGTCCTTTGTTTTGAGGCGAGAAATCTCGCTGGTCTGCATAGTTCTGGTGAAGATCAGACCTTCTCACCAGGGTGGCCCTTCTTGACAGCAATTTTTGCCTCCAAGGACATGGTGCGGCGTTCATCAGTCCGGTGAAGCCAACGTAGGCTCTACGCGTCTCACGCGTTCGCGCTTGCATATGACTTCTTGGACGCGTTTAAGTTGCATCAAAGTGCGACTGGGCGTGGGTCGTACTTTGGGCATCCCAGCTTCCGCAGCCAGTCACAGAAAGCGCTCAGAGACTGCTTGGTCTCCACTTGGCCGCCGCTTGGCCTGTAGCTAGCATGGCCGGCACACTGGGAAGCATGAGCGTGACGATGTGGAGCGAGTTTTTTCTCTGCATGCAGGAGCTTACCGTTACGGCTGTATGGGAAGGCTGTGAGAGTTTGACCGTCTTTGGCGCCCCTTGACAGAGGGTTGGGCAAGGGTGAGACTGGGCAGGATTCGGTCTTTGATGATTTAATCGACGTTACCTGTTCTGCTTTTCTCGCACGATTCTTCTCGCTGTTGATACACGCTTGTGCGTGCCATTGGTACGGCTTTCGACTATCGATTGCAGTACCGCAACGCGTACGCGTTGCCCGTGGCATCCAGCACGGACACGATGACGATCGTGCGACCTCGTTACGAAACAGTTACGGCACGGCCTGGCACGGGGCGGAGCCAACCGAGCTTGGGGACACACTTTGTTCTTCTGGCTTTCCATTGATAGCTATCGAACCTGCTCAAGCACACCTTCAAGTCATCTACATCTCCTTGGCTGGACCGACTAACATATCGTACGTACAGATTTCATCAGTACGCTGTCATTAAGCCCTCCTATCGCCCAGCCGGTCCTACATCGAAAGCGAAACCATGAAAGCTACTCGAGCAAACCCCACACCGGACCAGAAATCAGGAGCTGTCATCCACGCCGTCGTTGAGCTGGAGACATTGTCAAAGGCAACCGCAACGCCTGTCAGCTATCGGTGTGTCCATCATACCGTCATGAGCAAAGAGAGCTAAGACTGAACGGGCCGAAGAAGGCCTCACCACGGTGGGCTGATTGTAAAGGCATTTTTGCGCAAGGTGTGTTGAATGTACAAAGGTGCAGACGAGTACGAGACGGCTGCGTCGTCAAGGGCCACCTCAGGAACCTGGTCCTCGCTGCACCTAAATTACGGAAGAAGATCGAGGAACCAAGCATGCTCATGCATACATATCGTCATAATCCGTCGTGATACCAAAAATGAGACAAAGAGAAGGAAATAAGAAGGAGGCGTAGCCGCAGCCTCAGACATGCAACGCAATGTGTGCCCATCATCCGAGCCGGGCAGTCAACCAAGGATAGTGAAAGGTAGTGTTCGATGCGAACATAAGAGATCCTCCCAAGAAAGACAGATGGTAGGTCAAATGGCACGCGAGTGCTCGCTCGCTGACATGTCAAAGATGGAGCTGGAAGCTGCCGATGTTAAACGCCGATGATGATGCGAATCCAGACGCTGATGCACACGCCGTGCTTGGTATAGGGCAGGTCATCTAAAAACAAGACTAACGCTCAGAGTTACCGGGAGCTGCAGCGAACCGCTGCTCAAAGGATGCTGGAGCTTCGAAGCTGTACGAGGTCGATGCTCTAGGAAAAGTGTTACTTGGTCGTCCACCAAAAGGTGTACCCAGGCGGATGGTCGACTGCCCAAGGGCCTCAGCAGTCATGACAGCAGGGGAGGTGTGTACCGGGCTGGGGAGCTGAGGCCGAAGGTTGGCAAATGGGTTATACTCATTTGTTCCACTTGACGACAAAGGTAGGCGCCGGACACCTACGCCATCCATCATGTCACCGAGGGAGAAGCCACGGTCCCTCACGCGGCGATGGCTTGATTCAGCAGGAGCACCGAAAATGTCGTCCACGAAGCTATTGCCACGGTTCCGAGTCTTGTTGTCCTCAAAGCTGTTGGCCAGGGCCCGTCGCTTGAATACTCGCGACTTGGGTCGGGGGGCATGTAGCTGGAAGGGTGAGCCCAACCTCGGTGTTGGGAGACCTGTCTGTGCATGCCATGTCTGAGCGTTGTGCGAGCCAGACCCAGCATCGGTCATCTCGACTGCCGATGAAGACAGGAAGGGCGAACCAAGGACATTACTTAAACCCAAGCCCAAGCCGACATGCAGGGACTGAGACTTTTGACGTGCTGAGGATCGCGCCCTTGCTCTCGAAACAGCCTTTTGCTCTGGTCGAGGAGTCAGGTCAGCTGTTAGCTGTGACAGAGGGTTGCCCAGTTGCATTGATGTAGCAGTGCTCGTGACTAGAGACACGTTCATGTCTCGGGTCGAGAAGGTGAATAGTGAATTGTCCTGTGTGAAGGGCGATGAGAGTGGATGTGGCTGCGGCTGCGGCTGCGATTGGAGGGGCTCTTCTGCTTTCTCGGATGGCGGTGACGACTGCAGAGGCGACGGCGATCGGTTAAGCAGCCGCTGATAGTAGGCAGACAGGTTAGGCCTCTGCTTCGCAAGGTCCCGTAATCGTTTCCGGCATTGCTTTTCCGTTGGATATCGCAGGTAAGCTCTACTAGAGTGTGCGTTGATCTCTGAAGTGGCAACACGAGCACCGACTGGGAGGAAGGCACGAAAGCCGGCAACACGAGATGGGACTGGCCCTTTCCATGTTTTACGGGCCATCCTAGCGACTCGGTGACATACCCCATTTGGTGGTGTCGTGAGTGGGACGGCCTTGAATGGTGTCACTGTGGGATCCTGAAGGTAGGTCATGTAGGTCTTCCAAAGATGGTGGTCCATCTCCTCGGTAAAGGTCGCTCTCAGTTTGAGCTTGTTCGAAACCCGTGGCTGTTGATGTATAGCCAATGGAGAACTTAGCTGCCTGTACTTCACTTCCTGGGCTTCAAAGGAGAATGGATCGCACATCTCCTCTTCTGGGCTTGTGCAGCTGCCACCGCGTGAGACCAGGGACTCCATGCTCCCGCGGGAGGAAATGGAGGAGTCGGAGAACCCAGATGAGGATGTGGGTCTGCTATAGTTCTCGCCGAGCGTCGACTGCAGGTCGTCCCAATGCTGTGGCCTAGCGAAGACGTCGATAGTCCTGACTTGGTGGGCTGGGGTTTTTGGCGGCGACACAAGACGGCCAAAGCTTGCTGGTGGAGACAGAAAGGCACTATCCAAGGCGGAAGGAGGTGACGGGAGTGCATTGGATGCTTCAAAAAAGTCGGTGGCCTCAATGGAGGGTATCGGCTTCTCGTTCATGGAGAAGTCCAATTCAAGTTGCTGACGTACGAGAGTGGGTGCGCGACGGCGACGGACCTTCAGCATCTGCCGCGGAGGAGGTGGCGGTTGGAGCTCTGCAACCTGTGGCTCAGGCTCAGGCGTCTGTGGTGCCGCTCCGTCGCGATAGTGAAACATGAAGTTCCTGGGGAGGGTGATAGACAGCTGGGGGCGTTCAGAATCCATGGCGTTCATTATCATGCAAATGACACCAAGTAAAATCTCCGAAATGTTATGGCGGCAATGTGTTCCAGGATTTCAATCACAACAAATCTGCAAGGACGTTGATTCCCAGGCTACGGGTAGACAGCAACGAGTCGCAACTCCGTATGAGACCCAATGGCGATGACTCGGGAATCACGGGTGTGCAGCTTAGTAGGCTTCTTGGAGGACTTCGGGTACAAACAGGCGTTCGGGACGAGGCGAGCGCAACGGTGCGACCAGCACAAGCGTTACACCGGTGACCAGGGAGATCTACGCCCTTGATAGCGCGATGCGGTCAAGTCGCAAGGTATCGCGCACACTCTGCGCTGGAATGATGGCGCCGAGTCGGTCGCAGTAGGGTCGCACGCAAGGTCGTTGAGAAGGCGGCGAGTGGGTCCGGATTGCAGGCGGGCAGTGCGCAGCGCGGCAGGCGCGCGAGAGAAATGCAGAGAGGCGATATCGACAGTCGTAGAACGCGGAAGTCCGCGGCAGGCGAGGTCCGCGGCAGGCGTTGTTGGGCGGCGTGTGGTTGAGCTTGTTGGTCGCGGCGAGAGGTCCGTTGTGATGGAACGGCAGGAGCGAGAGGAGCGGGCTCGCGCTGGAATGGCGGCGCGTGGGGAGTAGGAGATTCGTTACGGAGGCAAAGGAACAGTTGTTGATGAATGCGTCAGGGCATGGCAGCAGTGCGACAAGGAAGCGGGCGCGCCTCGGGGATTTGTCGTGAGGGTCGTTGGTGGTGAGGGAAGGGTACGGTGAGGGTGAACGAGTCGCCTGATGGCGAGCGGCTCGGGGCCCTGTAGCTCCTGCACTTGATGGGCACTTGCGCTTTCCTCCAGACTAGTTTAGTGCACGCTAAGTCCTAGCGCCCTCACGGTGCCAACAACAGAACCTCCAGAAAATCAAGGCCCTTGGGTATTTGGGGCCAGCAGCCCTCCAGCGCTCCGCCAGCAGTCGACCAACACGCTGGCTGACGTCGCTGCAGAGGCCAACAAGTGCTCTTGCGTCTGCCCACAGCGCACTCGTGCATCGCAGAGCCCGGCGACAGCGTGAGGCTGCGCAGCCGCTTGTTGTCTTCGACGCGTCCACAACGCGCCCGCTGTGCTCTGTGCTTGGGCCGTGCCCCGTGCAGCCTGCAGCCTTCTGCAGCGACGAGGCTCGCCCGGTGGTTGTTGGCAGCGGGAAAGGGGAACATGCTGTCAACCGCACGACGCTGCTGCCAGGGCTCTGCAGGTGCACAAGGATGCACGCCTATCTGCCTCTCAGCACGCCCGTCGGCGGTCGCTCGCAGCATCGACGTGCCTGCTGGCCTCAGCCGCTCAGGAGCCAGTGTTGTGATGCACCCCGGCCTGCGCGGCTGCACGGCCACGGCGAGAACGAGCGGAAGCCCACTCTGGAGACAACTGTGAGGCCCAGCTGTGCGTCCGAGTCCATCGAGGCGACCGTCGAGCACTGTCATTCGCTGCGTGCCTCAGCTTCAAGGCTCTGCTGTGGGACGTGTCTCCCTACACTACTGCACGGACAGGAGCTGCTCCGCTGCGTTTGTTGTTGTAAACACGCTGGCGAGTACCTCCAGTCTCGACATCGTCATCCACACCTGGCCATAAGCTCGTCCCCTCGAACATGGAGCCGTCATGGAGCATCACGGTTGCATGTCGTCACAAACTCATCGATCGATAAGGATCGAGCTTCTGAGACCCTGCCTTCAACCGCTAAAGCGTGGACGCGGAACGCTTGCTAGCATCCCGCCCTCGGCTGCGAATGCACCTCATCACACACACACCAGCAATATTTCCTTTGCCCGAACCGCAGGCCCGATGCGGTCCTAGGCGACACAGCACCTCCATACCCTGTCTTGATTGGGTTGTTGTCCCATTCCAGCGGGCTCCACCCCGTCTCAGCGCAGTGGGCTCAATGTCGACCGTGATACAGCACGAGGTCTGGACATGACGATCATCGGCCCGTTAGGCGCAGCCCTTTGCACCTTCGATAGCTCGGGGACACGGTACGAGCGGCTGCTTTTGCTCTCGATGTCTTCACTAAGTCAAAGTGAGCTCTGACAGCAGCTGTCACGCGTCTCGATCAAAGACATTGAGACCATCTGCCCAATTAGCCTCATTTAGAACGCAAACCACGGCGCTCGCCTTGGCACGAGGATTACAGTAGGTACCACCGCATGAGCCATCGATAATGGCTCGCGAGATCCACGGATCAAGTCACCGTATTCCCATGCTTCTTTGCATTCCACAGCCTCAAATTTAATGCACGTCATATTGCTGAGTGCTGCACCAAAGTAGAGTCTCATCGCGCGACATCTGATTCCGGACTCGTCCTGACAAGTTTGTGGCGCAAACGCTGAACTCGAGTCTTTGGAGCATCATTTGGTACACTACCCCTGACTTCAAAGCCCCACAGTCCTGGCTCAGTGGTCTTTCTCAAACACAACAACCACCCCGCATAAGTCATCGCATCAAGTCATCAGTTGTAAAGATACTAATATCTGTTGCGAGTCTTCAACGTGGCAAGTGAGAAGGCCACTGTCTTTTCTGCACGCTAGACTAGTCGCACATATGAAACCGTTACTCTAACACCAGGAACAAGTTTCAAAGTAGGCGCAGGAATGGTATTCTCATTGTACGCTAAAAAGGGTATCACCTGTCGCTACTTCCCGCCGCCTAGTCGTCGAGAGACGTCTTTAATGGCTTAAGCATTGCACCCATTGACCGCGCTCTGGGTGCTGTTGCCAGCGTTGCCCTGCCCAACAGCGCCCGCACCCGCACCCGCACCCTGAACCGCAGCAGCGATCTCCGCAGCGGTAAGATCATCAACTCTCAAGCCCTGGCTGTTGATACAGCCCTTGGCGTCCTGATCATCATCGCAGGTGTTACCCTTCGCTGTAGGATCGCCAATCTTGCCCGGAGCAAACGTGCTCGCCTCGTTTGCAAGTGTAGGATCACCACCCACCGCCGCAATTTGCCTGGCCAACTCTTGTGCAATCTGTTTGTTCAACGCCTGCGCGCCATCGCCAGCTGGGTCCTGGTGCTGCTGGAGCGCAGCAATCTCTGGATTAACAGCCTGGATGGACTGGCAAGGCACTGAGGCCAGACCGATAGATCCAGTGTTGCGCTCAAGCGCGCGGTAAATCAAGGCAGATGTCATGCCATCGACATCGCCAGCGGCCTTCGCGTTTGTGAAGGCTCGGTCGGCAATCGCCTGCTGGAGACAGTCTGCATCAGCGATCTTGCCGGCGCCATTCTTGGCTGCTGCTGCACCGAGGAGGCCGAAGAGGGCGTCGCCAAGGTTGTCCGGGTTGTCCAGCTGAACGACCTTGTTGACAGCCAGGTTGATGTTGCGGTGGGAATGCTCCTGGGGCACCTCACGGCGAAGGATAGCGATAGGGTTGGCAGCCACGGCGCCGGCGAGCATAGCGGTGAGGATCTGGTGCTTCATCTTCGTTGATGTGAGAGTCGTTGCAGTCGTGGCGAATATAATAGTGGTTATGACAGAAAGTAGGAAACGGTCCAGCCGAAGTACAGAAACGACAGTAATAGAAAGGTAACGAGAGTTGCTTGAGATGTCAGACTAGCAGAATGGACAGCGCGCCCAGCAGTTATACACACGTCCTCACTGCCCATACCGACGATCAAGTTCGGTTCGCAAGCGCTGCATCCTCACCTCCTCATACTATGGGTCCCGCGAGGTTTGAGCCTCAGCGCCCGTCAGGCGCTGTGACAGCCAGCGACAGCGGGTAATGGCAACAACAGCAAAGCTGTAGCGGGCAAGTGGGAGCCTCATCGATCAGGAGGTCGTTCATGCCATGCCTTCAGATTGCTCTTGCCTGATTCGGCCCGGATCAAGTCGCTTAGATGGCTGCCATTGGTCAGCAAGAATTAGCGCGGGAAGCTGGGGTTGAGACATGTCGGGGGTCTCGGAGACGTTGTCTGCTTCATCGAGACTTTCTGACAGCGATGGAACGTGGGTATGCGGGGACGGTAATGTCTCGGCTACCTTTGATTTCAGCGTGGCGGTTGCGCGCGCTCGGGTCTGGTGTCGTGAATGGTTTCGGTGGCTACGGCCAAGCATTGACAAGCTCGAAAGCGAAGCGTAATGACGGCGCGACAGGTTTGCCTGTTCCTTGGGTAATCAAGAAGTAGCTGCTCAAGAGGTGTACCTCGGTCGATTGTGTCTATCGTCGAACAGCTCTTTCACGTCTTTTCCGGGCTTGGCACGTACTGCATGCGTCGAACCCCGAGGAAAGTTGGCTTCCAAAGCCGGATTTGGTCTTGGACGACATCCTGATTCGTACAGAAGGCTCGTCCAACATGATCGGAACGTCTACGCGACTGGACAGTCCAGAGTACCTAGCCTATCTGCCTAATCCCACCACCGGAGTCCGATGTGATCCCGCAACATCTCCACGAGCAGACTCCGGGCACTACATCTAAACCTTACTTCCCACGATACTTTGATCGTCAGGTCAGGTACCAGAACGCTGACGCTCAGTTTATCGCTGTGTGGTTAACGCTCCCTTTCAACACAGCCGTTCGCTTCTAAACCCTGTGTGTCTCAGACTCGTAGACCAGAGACGCGCAGACTTTTTCACGACTGTTCAGCCACACGGTGAGCTTCAGATACTGTGCGACCAGCTGAATTACATATCACAGGCTCCTTGTACTGACGTATGTTGCAGTCGCTATCAAGCAGGACTTGATAGATATCCTGGCCTGCACCTAATAATCGCATATCGCAACGAAGAAGCACCATCCACTGACACTGTCAACCGCACAATTTTCCAAGATCACGCCCTCCTCTCTCCTAATATATTGAATCAAGTATCTGCCGCTTACAGAGGAGAGCTCGACATGGCTATCTTTGGGTCACATTCGACTACTGCGACTATACCAAAGTCAAGGCTCATCTCAGCACCAATGCACGCTCGTCACGTGGGAGGAGTCAGTATTACAGGAGGAACTGGAGGCAACAACACACTAGACAGCTACTTCCTTCCGACATCTCTGGAGCCTGATGAGCTTCCTTCGCACACTTACGCTGCCAGCGGCGTAACCGAGGTTCCTCGGAGATCGAGCACCTTCAGCAACGCGGTTCGAAGACCAAGTCTTAGTTTAAAGCGGAGTCTGTCACGACTGCGGAGTGCTTCGATATCGCAAGGACACAAGAGAAGTCAGAGCGATAATCGCCCAACGATGATGGATACGAGATCAGACCCGGTGGTGAATCCATTTATACAGCGCAAGCCAAGCGCGGCCACTGCAAGGCCGAAGCTGAGCTTCGAATTCGATGTGTCTGACTCCGAAGATGGGTCACAGTCTGCAGAAGTAGACGTTGCACCTCCGCCACCACCGAAAGATAGATTCCGTATCGACGCCAACGAATCGGTGAATAGCAAGTCGATTCATCCATTTAATACGACTGATAGGTTCGCTGAAAGACCGCCGCAAGTGCCCGTCAGACCAAAGCGCTCGGATTCTGGCACTGCAGTTGCGTTCAACGGAATGCATGATTCTACAAGACCAATGGGTTTCAAGAAGATCGCCGCAATGCCGAGTTACAAGGACCGAATGGCATCTTATGAGAAGACGAGAGATTACTGGGCAAATGCCGAGCACGGACTCGCGGAATGGACCGGTAGGACGGGAGGCCCGAGAACCGCTCAATTGAGAAGGGAAGCTTGACAGTTGAGTGCGTCGTTAAGGCTCCGTTCTAACGGCCCTGCAGGGTCAGAAGACCCATGAGCGATGGACATTGTGATCTTCCTTTTTCGAACCCTATGTCAATTCTTCCGATACCCATTCACTCGCGTTGGGGGAGTCAAGCTTTCGTTTTCGAATTGGCATCTTTGTTTTTCGGTCAATAAGTACTATGGCGTAGTGCTCAATTAGGCAATATGCAGGAAACTTTACCGGCTCATGGCGCTTAATGTCGAAACCCTTCCCCATCACTACATTTGAAGACCGTGAACATAACCGCTAGCGCACGATTCGAAGAAGAGCATGTCTTTTCGCCTCAGTTTACATACACTGCGTATGGCATCATACTTGCAGTGACTGCTCCTTTTCGATTCCGGACCGCCTCGCCGCCGCTAGTAAACGGCCTTTCTTTGCGTGCCGGCGGGTACGCGGACATAGATTAATGGCCAATGCGCGCAATTCAATCGTGCTACCACAGATTGGCCACTTCATCAATTCAATGTCTTAGGTCATTGAGGCTTCGGGGTCACTCTGGAGGAGCTCGAGTCGCAAAGATCAGCACGATGACGGGCCGTGTTGGCAATCTACCAAGCAGCGTATATAACAGCTCAGGAACCTGACATATTTGGGCTTCTCGCTGTAGAAGACCATCTTCTCTACACTGAGACAGGGTGTTGAAATCGTTCAACATGTTCGTCAAAGCTGTCATCCTCAACGCGCTCGCCAGCGTTGCATCTGCTGGTAGCCTTCCCTCTTCGTCCCACACAACTCAGATACTGACCCACCAGGCACCATCCTATGGGACGGCCGCTTCAACGACTTCACCTCCTCCGCCGACCTCAACAAGTGGTCTTGGGCCAACCAAGTCGGACCCTACCAATACTACATCCACGGCTCGGGCCCCGTAACATCCTACGTGAACCTGTCGCCCTCCTACAAGAATCCCGGCGACACATCCTCCAAGCAGGGCGCCAAAATCACAATCGACAGCACCGCCAAATGGAACAGCGACATGTGGCGCACAGAGCTCATCCCGCAGACCAAAGCAGCTATCAACAGCGGCACCGTGTACTACCACTTCAGCATCAAGCGCAGCACCACCAATGTACCTAGTGCTACCAATGAGCACCAGATCAACTTCTTCGAGAGCCACTTCACAGAGCTCAAGTACGGCTGGATCAGCGGCGAGCAGGGTACTTCGAACACGAATCTGCAGTGGTTCGTCGGGGGTCAGAGCAAGTGGAAGGTTGATCTGAAGGCGGATGAGTGGCACAATGTCGTCTATGAGATTGTAAGTCTTCAGCATGCGGCAGTAAGGTGCAGCGCTAACGAGTTCAGAACTTCGGCTCTCAGCAGGTTACCTTCTGGCACTCGACGGGCAACAATACGCTTGTCAAGACTGCGGGTCCGTTCTCGGCGAGCACGTCGAGCAATGGCGCGGATTGGCATTTGGGAGTTTTGAGGCTGCCTAGGCAGGGGAATGATGGGACGGGGGCGGAGGATTGGTATTTCTCGGGTGTGTATGTGGAGACTGGGTCGCTTACTACTTCTGTGGTTGGCCCGAAGTGAGTGTAGTCTGAGCTATTGTGGCTTTGATTGTGTAGTCTGGGTGGAGTTGAAGAAGTACTACGTACACGGCGAATGCTGCCAGATGACACAATGAACCGTCTAATCCCAGCTTTTACTGATGATCGACATGATGTAGCTGTTCGTGCGCGCCGATGGAGTAAAGTGGCAAGTACCTAGTCGAGCTGAGAATCAGGAGACGGCAAGCAGGTAGGTCGTACATGCCGTTCGCGCTCAATGCGCAAGTACAGATTCCCCCTGCCCCAGAGCTTTACGTGTCTCGTCAATGCCCTAGAAGATCCCCACGCTCTGTCCAAGCAGCGATCCAAGCCAAGCCAACATATCCCAGCCCATATCAAATCAAGTCTCGTCTCCAATGTGTACGCACTTATCACCATTGCGAACCTCTGCTGTGCTGCACCCCACCGCAGCACCGCTCTCTCCCACTGCTCAGGCATCGTATTCCCCTCAATGACTTTCTCCAGCCCATTGCAGTCACTCACCGCATGCGTCGTGCCCATGCCTATATTGTGTCTCAGCGTGGTCTGCGTGTCGCCCACGAGGATGACTTGGTGCTTGTAACGTCGAAGCTTTGGTGACAAATGGCGCTTTTGAGGAAGAGACTATGGCTGCAAAGCCCAGCGGGAGCAGTGAGCGGGTAAGATCCTTCTCACTGTCCCTCAGTTTGGGACGCACGAGGCCGCGGGGGACGGTGCCGTGGTGAAGCGCATCATTCTTGTCGGTGAAGAGTGTGGTCATTTCTGGTGAGGATGGGGGCTGGTTGGAGTACCAAATCCAATTGTGAAGACGCTGGTCTTTAGCAGGTTTGCCGTTGTTGGTGGGGATTGTGGAAGAGAGGACTTGCTTCAGAAGATATGTCCTATACATGAGATGGAATGTTGCTTTTTCCGAAAGAGATCGTGTTCCACTTCTCGTCAACATCCCCTTCTAGAACAGCCCCGCGCCAGCACATGTAGCCTGAGTGTCCGCACTTGACGTCTGGGAGCAGCATTTGGCGAAGGGTCGAGTTGGATCCATCAGCCACAATCGCGATGTCTGTGACACGAGTACCAAAATGAAAACAAGAATTGCCATCAGTCATCTCTGGCTTGGGCGCAATAGGAACGGTACTGGACGTAAGACCATCGAAGTTGGCACGCAAAACGCTGACCATAAAGCCCCAGCTGCTCATGAGCATAGTCTGCCCGCGTTGCGGTTCAGTCGTCCGTTTACATCGATCATGACCCAGGGTCGCATTTGATGACCATGTCGCGCCGCACTCTGTCATATCACTTAGGAATTCTTCATTAACTGATTGGACTTGAATGCTAGCATCGTAGCCCTTACGCTGGGCGATGTCCCCTGCGTGAGGACGGTTACGTTATAGCCGTGATGCTTGAGCATAACTCCGCACATCAGCCCGCCAATTGAGCCCCCAATCTACATAATGTTAGTGAGCATGAGCGAGCGAGCTTACAATAACTGCATCCTGGCTCATTGTTTGGATCTAGTATGCACCTCGCAGGTGGATTGGTAGCTGTTGCTGGGGTATTGAAGATGGATGAAGTTCAAGGAGCTCCGTCGCAGCAACCAAGCTGAGGTATCAATCTGTCATCTTCACCCGTCCAGGCGTGCAGCCGCGACAGGGCTAACAAGTGGTGAACAATCAACAGGCGGAGAAAGCACTAGTGCCACACAGGACAGATGACGGCCTCATTTCCATGTGTTCATGCACGAGAATGTCTTTAGCTTTCGTAGTTGGCGTCTCGTCTATCGGGGGTAAGAAAGTGCCGCGCTGATGTTTTGTGGAAGCGCCGAAGGGTGGCGTTGAAGTCGTTCACGCCGCCCTTGCCGAGTGATCGACGTCTCGCTCAATCTAACCATATCGAGCACTCATAGTGAACCAGCGACAGCAGTATAACAGTCTCAAGTTCCAAGCTTCCACCGCAACAATCAAAGTCGAAGCCAATTGACAGGAAGTCCTTCATCATGGCTAATCATCAAGTCATTGTCGTCACTGGCAGCAACCGCGGTGTGGGAAAAGGCATCGTCCAGCTGCTTGCTAGCCAGCAACTCGAACGTCCACTGACCATCTACGCAACATCGAGGTTTGGCACCGATGGCGATATCGCTATTCTCGGTCCCAACAAAGTCTTATATCGCAAGCTGGACATCACCAGCCAGCCTTCGATTCGCTCTTTCTTCGACTCAGCAGTGCAAGAACAGGGCTCCATCGACATGCTCATCAACAACGCTGCAGTCTGCCATGACCACCATGAGACACCCAATCTCGCCGCAGAAACCGTATGGAACAACTACGGTGGAGCTCGGGATATGTGCGAGGCATTCCTGACGCAGCCAACGCTCCGCCCAGGGGCACGCATCGTCAACGTGACCAGCGGATACAACCGCATTTCGACCTACGGCCCGGAAATACAGAGAGCATTTCGCGAAGCTGACAACATCGGTGCTTTGGATAAGCTGGCAGCTGTGTATCTAGATAGCGTGCGCCACGGGCCAGACGCTCAAGAAGAAGATGGATGGGGTTCTGGAGCCCGAAGCTACAAGGTCAGTAAAGCGCTCATTAACGCCCTGACTGTTGTTCTTGCGAGGAGGCATGAGAAGGTGTTAGTGAATTGCTGCTGTCCTGGCTGGTGTGCGACTGAGATGGGGGCCCAGAATCGAAACCTGAAGCCGCCAAAGACACCAGAAGAGGGCGCAAGAGTGCCGACGAGGCTTGCTGTTGGGGACTTGGGGCCGAGAGGTGATGAGGATGGGAGACTGGGAAAGGAGTCAGAAGAGGTTACAGGGCATTTCTTTGAGAACGAGAACATCGCGGTGCCAGGGTGGGGAAAGGCGAAGTTGTGGCTAGAGTCTTGAGCAGCGGATTCTTCGGGAGTTGCGGGCCAAGTATGGTAGGCTTGGGGATTCAGTGGAGCACCTCCTACTTCATAGCAAAGGAGAAAAGAATGCTTCTTGCTTGCAGTGTCTTTTGCAGCCATGGAAAACGATCGTGTCCTCTGTGCTTCAACTTCGCGTAGCTGAACATGGTTTCTCTGCGGATTGCCCAAGAAAGGAGAACGTTGAATAACAAACTCCGCTTCTTTCCAGAGCGAGGTACGTCGGCCAATCGAAGTCCGCCGCTGCCCGTGGCTAGTCGCGCGAGGCTGGCTTCTCCACGTCTTTTCCACCTCCACATTCCGCTTCCGCCGCGAAGTGCCGGCTTCATTCCGTCCTGAGATGCGGCCGCGGCCACGCGCTCAAGAACAACCGAGCAGCCGCAACATATGCATCTCACGCTCCGCTCACGACCAGCCTCGAACTCAGGCGCTGCGTATCATTACACGGATGTCCTCTTGACTGAGTGATTGTATTTATATATTGTACCATTCCGCTCCGAATCACATCTCTAAGCCTCTAGCACAATGCCGTCGGTAGCCCTCACACTCCGCACTGCCCGCACCTTCTCGCGCAGCAGCACAAAGGTAAGCGCGACCCTTGCAGCTTCTGAGGGCCCCAATTGACACTCGTAGACATACCTCAACCTTGCACGCAACTTCAGCTCCTCCCTCCGCCGCAATGAAATCAACAAGGTCTTCCCGTCAGCGCAAGAAGCGATCAAAGACATGAAGTCGAACAGCACCCTCCTGTGCGGTGGTTTCGGTCTCTCCGGTGTTCCGGATACCCTGATCGAAGCAGTCAAGGCAAACTCATCCATCACTGGTCTTACCGCCGTCTCGAACAATGCCGGCGTCGTTGGTGGAGGCCTCGGGCTTTTGCTCGAGAGCAAGCAGGTCCAGAAGATGATTGCGTCGTACGTGGGCGAGAACAAGGTCCTGGAGCAGATGTATCTGACTGGCGAGCTGGAATTGGAGCTTACCCCACAAGGTACGCTTGCTGAAAGGTGTCGCGCTGGCGGCGCTGGCATTCCCGCTTTCTACACACCTGCCGCCTTCGGTACAGTCGTGCAGACCGGCGAGCTTGCTCTGCGCCATAATAGCGATGGTTCAGTCGCACAGTACTCGACGCCGCGCGACGTTAAGGTTTTCAAGGGCAAATCCTTCGTCATGGAGGAGGCCATCAACGGCGACTACGCCTTCATCAAGGCCTACAAGGCCGACCGCCTGGGCAATGTACAGTTCCGCTTCAGTGCCCAGAACTTCAACGGCGCCATGGCACGCAACGCCAAAGTCACCATTGTCGAAGCAGAGCACATTGTCGAGGTGGGCGAAATCGAGCCAAACGCCGTCCACGTCCCGGGCATCTACGTCGACCGTGTGATCCAATCGACAGCCGAGAAGAAGATCGAGAAGACTGTCAACGCAAAAGATCCTGCCGACGCCGTCAATGCCCTTGGCTCTGGCGATGCAGCAAACAAGCGCGAACGCATCGTGCGCCGCGCAGCAAAGGAGTTTAAGAACGGCATGTACGCCAACCTCGGCATCGGCATGCCTATGCTCGCGCCTTCTTTTGTCGACGCCAGCGTGGAGGTGCAATTGCAGTCCGAGAACGGCATTTTGGGACTGGGTCCATACCCGCAGAAGGGGCTTGAGGACCCGGACCTAATCAACGCGGGCAAAGAAACGGTCACGCTACTACCGGGCGCTTCGTGCTTTGGCTCCGAGGAGTCGTTCGGCATGATCCGCGCAGGTAAGATCAACCTCACCATCCTTGGCGCTATGCAAGTTTCGGCTCGTGGCGATCTGGCAAATTGGATGTTGCCAGGCAAGGTCAAGGGATTTGGCGGTGCGATGGATTTGGTGTCAAATCCGAGCTTGACGAAGGTCGTCGTTACTATGGAGCACACGGACAAGAAGGGCAGGCCGAAGATCCTGAAGCAATGCGAGTTCCCGCTCACCGGCAAGGCTTGCGTGAGCAGGATCATCACTGATCTGGTAAGCAATGAGCACTCCAATTTCTTTTCTGCGTATAACTGATCATGAACAGTGTGTTTTTGACGTCGATTTCACCGAGGGCCTGACTCTTATCGAGCTCGCAGACGGTGTCACGGTCGACGAAGTACGCTCCAAGACCGGCGCGGACTTCAAGGAGGCTGCTGAGATCAAGCCTATGCTATAGAGTTTCTTACCCTAATCATTGTACGGTCCTTGTTGGCTGGTTAGGTTGTGTATACGTGCAGCCTCATTGATACCAATCTGGAGTCCAAAATGAATCATTCCTAATCTCACATGAGTCAAGTGGTCTGACACCATATACTTCCCAGCATCCATATTTTCACCCACATAGCACCATGGCTGTACAATGCTGCAGTGGTAACTCATTCAAGATTGCCTCAGCTCAACAAGTACGACCTCGTTCAACTCTATTCTGCACACCACCATGTCCGGTATCCATCAGTCCCGTCGACAAAGTTATTGCGTTACAGTGCCTACAGTCCTCGTCGTAGGTACGATCGTGTTTGCAGTGTCGACCTGCGTACATGTATACTACACAGTGAAAGACAAGATAACGTACAAACGAGACAAACACAGGAAGACCGTCCGTACTGGTCTGTAGTGGTTGAGTCTAGCATAGCATTATGTCAGAAGGCAAAAGAGATATCAAACGCTTGTAATGCCTGGTGAAGACAGCACCCCTCAATCTGCGTATGGAGGCCAAGATGTCTGACAGCAGACTCTAGAAGCCGTATTGCATGTTCAGTTCACCGAGCCTGCTCACAGTGTATCCAAGTCGGACATCCCGGCGCAGAAATTACGCCAATCATCCCAAGTTACACTGAATATCCTTGATCAGACAACACACATTTCATTTTGGCATCTGACCCCCTAGCAATCAGTACTTCCCACTCTCATTGACCAACCCTTTCTCCTCATTCTCCTTCTTACTCCTCTGACTCCACTCAGGCGCCTCATCAATCCCATCCTCCTCCTCCTTATCGCCAACCTCCTTCGTCTTGTGCACACTTGTCGGCAGATGCTCGCCCGGCGCATACACAGTGATCAACTCCAGCGGCTGGTCCCCCTTGGTAACAAACTGATGCTGCGTCCCAGCAGGAACAACGACAACATCGCCCGCCTTGACTTCCCGGTCCTTGCCCGCAACGGTAGCCAGGCCGCGGCCGGATGTGAACATGAGGATTTGGTCGACGGTGTGGACCTTGAGTAGCTGTTAGCCTCATCCAGACCTCAATCTATTTCAAAACACTGGCAAGAAGCAACAAGATTCTGCATGCTTGGAGCATGCAACCGTATTCATCTTGAAGACCGCAAGAGAAATCAGAAACATACCTCATCGCCAATGTCCCCGCCAACAGGGACCTCCATGGCAACAACCTGGCTATACAGCCCCGTGTGCAGGACGGTCCTGAAATCGCCAAACTCGCGCTTGCTGCTCAGCAAGCCCGGGAAATGCACCATTGCGTGCTGCGGAGGCTCATCTTTGCGGTTTCCGGCCTGCTTGTAGGCGTCCATTGCGGTGCGGGCTGTACTGGAGAAGAAGCGTGATGTGTTAAGAATGAGTGGTCGTGTGGATCGGAATAAGGTGGCTGACAGACGGGCAGTTCTGAACATTGAGCGTTTGGCGGGTGGTGTATGGATATCTGGGGTGCTTTTATGTTGTGTTGTGATTGCGATGCCATCGAGTGATGATGCTTGTCACGTCGCGTAATGGAGCGCGATCTGGATGTATGACGTCAGTATGCGGTGGAAGCTGGACCCGTGAAGTAAGAATGTTTTGGTAGGTCTCGGTCTGAGTGGATAATGCGATGCTGAGTGATGATTTGTTGGCTGGGCTGTATCATACCTTCCTATCACCACATCTAGTGCGCACTAGTGCTGCTTTGCAAGGACCTAGCGCTGTTACGCCTAGTCGTCGAAGAACGCTCCGGCAAATGGATCAGGTGCAGGAAGTCTGAAAGATGCAGACGCTGTGAGTAATGCCTCGATGTAACGCAGCAATTGGTCTGTTGCAGCAACGTGGAGTTGCTTCCGTATGCACTGTTCAGCGCGAAAGAGCCGCACGAAGACATAATGGGTTGAAGATGAGCAAGTAGTATGCGTTTAGGTTGCTTGGTAGCGATGAATGTGAAGCTGGAGATTACATGAGAATTGTTGTACATATTTATATATGGCCGAAGCTACAATGCGATGTGATACCGCTGCGGGACATCGTCACCACATCTGGTGGTGTTCTGACCTTCGCTCAGCATCGCGTGAGCGACTACAAAGTCACGCCACGTCCGTGTCATCCAGTTCGTGCAGCCACCCACCGAGGCTCCCTGTTAGAGACAACCCAGAGTCGCGGGTCATGTCGATGCCGCGCCGAGGCCGAACCATCAGCTCAGGACCCACAGCTTAGTTGGCTGCTGCTAATGTGGTGTCTTCCATTGTTGGGTGTATGCGTCCTGGATCTCTTTCGACACATAACCTCTTTCAAGTTTACAGAGAACGCTTTTCCTCATCTAGACCCTGTTCTGGCTGGCCTGCTCTCGAGTCTCGTTTTCGAGCTCCCGCTCAATCTCTTCTTCCTCAGTAGGCCCAGGGCCCTTGATCTTCCTTGTGTCGACTTCGCCACCGCTCATCTGCCACTCCATGAGCTTGCTGAATGCACCATCAGGATTGGAAGACAGCTCCTGGTATGAGCCTTCCTCAGCAACCTCGCCGTCCGCATTGATGCAGATGATGCGGTCAGAGCGTTTGATGGTTGACAAACGGTGAGCAATGCTGATCGTGGTATTGTTCTCGGCCAGCAACTTGCCAAGTGCCTGATTCACGAGAGTCTCGGACTCGGCGTCCAGAGCACTAGTAGCCTCGTCAAGGATGAGAATATCAGGTTTCTTGATAAGCGCACGTGCAATGGCAATACGCTGCTTCTGACCACCAGAGAGCTGCGTGCCGCGAGCACCGACGTGGGTTTCGAGACCATCAGGCTGTTTACATTAGACATAACCGCGGTGAAGGGTCTTGTTACTTACGAAGTCGCTGATGAATTGGCAGTTGGCCTTGCGAGCTGCGGCCACGATCTCAGCACGGGTTGCCTGTGGAACACCGTATGCGATATTCTCTGCGATAGTTCCAGAGAATAAGACAGGCTCCTGTCCGACGAACCCAATCTTCCTTCTCAGCTGCTTGGCGTTAAGCTTGGTAATGTCGCGTCCATCAATGGTGATGGTTCCTGCGGTAGGCACATAGAAACGTAAGAGCAGACTTGCGACTGTCGACTTTCCGGCTCCACTGGGCGCTACGATAGCAATATTTGTTCCCTGCTCGATGCGGAAGTTGATGTCTTTGAATATGCTGACAGCCGGTCTTGTTGGGTAGGCGAACGATACGTGCTTGAACTCAATCGGTCCGCGCGCAGACTTCACGGCCTCACCCTTGGTTGGCGACAAACTCGGCTGGCGATCTTGGAGCTCGAAAAGACGACTCGCGGCACCAACACCCTTCATCATTTCGCCATAGAAGCCGGAGAGGCCAACCATACTGGACCCAGCGTACGCGGTGTACATGAGGAAAGACGTGAGTTCACCAATTGAGATGAGACCGTTCTTGACCATGCCGCCTCCGACATAAAGGATCACTATGATGGTGAGGTTGCCCATCAGTCCCGTGCTACCATAGAACCCTGCAGCAACCACAGCCTCCTTTTTTCCAAGCGCGAATATCCTCTTGATCTGGCGATTATAGCGCGAAGCTTCCTGGACTTCTCCAACGAATGCTTGACTGGTTCTGACGTTGCCGAGTCGCTCTTCTGCAATCTTTGTAAGGGTACCGAGGTTCTTCTGAATCTTGCGACTCAGCGTTCGTAATGACCGACCGGAGATGAAGGCGACTATAGCAACGGGCGGTCCGATCAGTGCGAGAATACCTGTGAGTTTGAGACTGACATAGCCCATCATGGCAAACCCAGCAGCACCGCTGACTAGCGAACGAAGACCGTCTGATAAGTTCTGCGTGATACTCTTGCCAACGATGATAGTGTCCGAGCCGAGGCGGGAGATAAGGTCACCAACACGGTTCGCGTCAAAGAACTCGGCGTTCTGGACAAACGTTTTGCGGTAGAGCTGGGACCGTAGGCGTGCCACAATGCGCTCACCAACAATTCGGAGGATGACAATACGGCCGAAGTTGGCAGCAGCGCCTGCGCAGAGGACCGAAGCCAGGGCAACGTAGAACGTGGTCATGTCCATGCCAAAGAGCAGACCGTCAGTCTTCTCAGCCTGTGTTGCTGCGTCCAAAATTCGGCCAATAGAAAACGGAATTGACATAGAGATGGCAGAGGAGAACAGCAGAAAAACGAATGCCCACGAAAGGGTGCCCATCTCTGGCCTGGCAATCTTGATCAAACGCCAGATCTCGCCCATGCCACCGCCTGCCTGTGAGTTGCCCTCTTTGCTGAGCTTCGCGCTCAAGTTGACCTGCCGCGCTGCAGTGGCCTTTTCTGACTTTACAAAGCCCTGCGACTCCTCAGGCTCACCGTCGTTCTCTTCCAGATCAATGGTGCCCTTCTCCTCCATCTCCTGTTTGTAAGATTTGCGCGGCTTAGTTACTGTCTTGACCTGTGCTTCAGCTAGTATCCTCGACGCAGCAAACATGCGTGCGGGCTGGTGAAAGACATTGCGACGGGTGGTGCCCGCGGGCGTGAATCGTGGGGCGGCGCAGGAGGGGAACAGTGATGACGCACGTCTGCTCGCGCATTGTATCGTGGAGAGGGCGGTAGCGGATTTAGACATAGATTTGGTAGTGGCGAATGCTCTCGAGAGCACCGTTATGGGCGAACTGGTCGTGATGCGCGGGTGTATGGAGCAGAGCGCTCCGCTGCCCGGGCCATGCCAGGTCTTCGCCGCGAACGCCGCGGGTCCGCGCATTGTGTCGCGGGACGGACAGGTTGTCTACCTGGAGTTGGTTCTGGATGTACGCGGTATGGAGGCAATCGACATGGCGGTGGGTGGTGACAAGCTGAGACGATGCTGAGAGCTCCCAAAAAGTTCGGCCTGGTCGTGACGAAAGGATGCCGGGAGAGGTCGAGCACGGACACGTGAAGCCCCCGATTGGATCTAGATGGCGCAAGATGACCAACCTCAACGCGTCAGTAATATTGTACAGATCAACAGAAAAACACCTTGGTAAGGAGGTACTGCTTTAGGCCTGAAGTTGACCTGCTGGCTGGCCGCTTGCAGCTCCGGCGAATGCGAGGTGTCACGACGTCATACATACTGTTAAGCTTCGAATGTTTGTAGCCTCCCCCACGCGCGCCACGGGCTAGCAATGTGAAGTGGGCGTCTTGCAATTGCTGCAACACCAACCGCGCAACTCAATCCACTATACTGGATACACCCCGTGTGTCTGAGCAGAATGTCCCCTCGGTATACTTTGATGACAAGACTCCCGCATCAGGCAGCCAGCACGCACAGCCACACGATGACTCCGCGCTGAGTGCATGCTCACATCGACTCATTGTACCAACAAGAAGATGCGACCTTGGGAACTCATTAGACGCTTGAAGCCACACCCAATGCAATTGAACACAAAACTTACATAACAGCACAACTTGCATGCTATTCAAAAGACCACAACAGAGGACAGAATATTCTGCATCGAGCACTCAGAATCTTACAAGTCTAGAGTAGATTGGCCTGAATTCTCAGTTCTATCTTTGATTTTCATTCAGAGACCGGTTCATCGAACTACTGCTAAATCGCTAGAAGAAATGGCTCCCTCGAAACCCGATGCCATACACCTTGAAGGCACTACACTAGAAGGCGGTGGTCAACTCTTGCGCATCGCTCTTGGTCTCGCCAGCCTCACCAGCAGGCCCGTCCACATCGCCAACATACGAGGGAAACGCTCAGGAGGCGGCGGTCTCAAGGCACAACACCTCACATCGATGCTATGGCTCGGCCAAGCCAGCAATGCGCGAATCAGTGGGGCAGGCTTGAAGAGCAAAGAGATCACGTTCACACCTCGTCCGCTGCCATCAGTTCATCACGATATCCTAGCGGGCAATGTTTCGATCAGTCAAAGCACCCCAGGAAGCATCGCCCTCGTACTCCAGGCCATTCTACCATACCTGCTCCTCTCCGGTGCGCACAATCCCATACAGCTACGCATTACAGGAGGGACCAACGTATCGAATTCACCGTCAATAGATTATGTCGAACAAGTCCTGATCCCCATGCTTAGTGTCATCGGCATCCCTTCCATCTCTTCCACACTCCAATCCCGCGGCTGGTCCACAGGCCGTACCTGCTTAGGCAGCGTCACTTTTAGTATCACTCCTCTCAACTCCGCCCTCCCAGCATTCAAGCTCACAGACCGCGGGCCTATAATCAGCGTCCACGCAACCATCATTGCTCCGTCGCAAACCGAGCAAGACTTCCGCGATAACCTGGACCTTATGTTCGAGAGGCGACACTCCCGCTTCTTTGGCGATGCACAAGACCCACATATCAGCATCTCGCTCTCGCCGTCCCACCACGAGAAGCGGTACTATCTCCTCCTCATCGCTACGTCCTCTGTCGGCATAAAGCTGGGCCGCGATTGGCTGTACGACGGCTGCGTGCGCGCTGGCAAAACGAACCAGATTGTTCCGAACATTGTACGCAAAGTGTCTGATGATTTGCTGGCTGAGATAGCGCATGATGGGTGTGTGGATGAGTGGATGGCGGATCAGCTCGTTGTTTACCAAGCGCTTGCTAAGGGTGCGAGTAGGATTGATCATGGGAGGAAGGGGGATGGGAAAGTGAAAGTGAGTCTGCATGCGAAGACTGCGGTGTGGGTTGCTGAGACAGTTGCTGGGGCGAGATTTGATGGGGAGGGAGGGTGTGAGGGTGTAGGTTTGCATCCTGGTCGTGGGACGAAAGGTGGATGTGAGGAGAAGCTAATTGATGAGCTGAAAGGGCTAAAGCTGCATGCTTGATTGTTGCACTTTCGATGGAGTCGAAGTAAGTGGACTATCTGCTGCGCACTGAATCGATAATTCAACGAAGCAGATTTCTCATGAATCTCTTCATATACTGCATTTCATATCGGATCCACCTCAGCCTTAGCTTCTCCTTGAGGGACTCTCTCCCAAACCTTCTTCGGTCAAGCGGGCAGCTTCCTCGCGTACCGCAGCCCTTCGTTGTTCCTTCGTTAGCTTCTTGTTGCTCTCAGAAATATCCGGATACACTCTCCAAGTTCGCTAGCATTGTCGAGGGTCATCGAAGCCCACTTCCTCGATAGCTGCGCAGCCTTATACCTAACCTGTCAAGTTTCGGAACCTTCTGTGGCAAACCTCCCGAAGGCTTGGAACGTGTGCGCCCCGCTGCATAAATCCGAGATCCCAGTCATTGATTTCACCATGCTCGTTTCGCCCGTGCATAAAGATGCAATCCAATCTGTAACGTCGTTAAGTAGGGCTGTGACGAGACGATTCCCAGTTCTCCGCGTTTCAGATTGCATCGACCAATCAGACTACGGCTTACTACTGCCATACAACAGGAGCATCCCAACGGCCAGGCGCTGCTCGCGTGTATGAACAATGAAGTAGAAACGGTAATGCGGCTGGTGGGCAAGTAGGAGCCAGGAGTGGCCCGCATTGAGCGATGAAAAGGAGGATCATGTATGTCCATTTGTAGTTGAGAGTCCTACAGGCCCTGAGCGGAAGGCTGCCCATCGTTCTTTGCTGTTCAAAACTGTCCTTCTTTTTGTTCTCGTTTTGACACTTTGTTATCATGCCGTCCTTTGCTTTCTGGAAAAGCACGAAACCAGACGAATCCAAATCCCCACTTCTCAGTGACGCCGCGGTAAAGGCAGAACTGAGCGTGATTATTCCGGGTGCTTCGAAGAATGTTGACCTCGATCCGGGAAACCAAGAGTCAGGAGTGTTTCTGTTCGATGAAGATGCTCAAGAAATACCCGGGGATGAGACTCCAGTCATAGGGCCAACGACAGGTCTGCTGACCGAGGCAGTTCAAGAACAGTCTATGCAGTCGCGGCCAAGCAGTGCACTGAGGATGGAAGCTTCGTTGTTGGACGTCCATGAACTTTCACCACTCCCGCATTCGCCTGCACTCATGTCCGAGGAACCACTAGTACAAGACCACGTCGGATCGAGAGAGAATAATGGTTCACAGGTGGCGGAAGAGGAGGAAGAGGAGGAAGTAGCACCGCAGGTCGAGTCTCCGCAGCCCGAGTCACGTCCGTTGGAGGAGCTCTTGTGTGTGACTGGTGCGAGTAGGGAGGAGAGTGGTCCTGCTGCTCTACCACAACCAGTCTCTTCAGCGCCAAAAGAAGTTGGCCCCATTCTAAAAGTTGAAAAGAGTGCACTACCTGCAGCTCTTGCAGTACGCGAGACAAGCGTCCGGGACCGAGACTCCGGCGTATACCTGTCAGATTGTGAGACCCCTTCAGCTCAATCGCGGCCGTCCTCCATCGTTTCCAATGATAACGCTCCGCTTCGATCGCGTGTCACGTCGCTTTCAAAGCCCTCGACGCCGTCATCCCAGCGCACGAACTCGATTACCCGGCTGCAACGTCCTGCTGAGTTGAACCTTGGCTTCGGTGGCGCAGCAGTCTCAGTAAAGCCCAAGTCAGAACTCGATTTGCGTTACGATCTAATTCGCAACTCGAAGACGCAGTCGAAGGCGGCCTTACGGTCGCCCACACAGCTGTTACAGGACCGTTTAAACATGTCACCCAACAAGAAGAACGCGGAGGAGAAGGTTCGGATATTCACACCACCGCGAGCGACAGTCAACGGCTGCGTGATGCCTGGCCCTGGAGTGCAGGCGGAGGCGTTCACAAGTACATCTGTCCGCGCGAAGACAGAGGCAGGAGGACGTCCAGCCTGGTGGTGCAAATTCGATAAGCTCGTCGTCTTTGATGGGCTTGATCAGGTTGATGGTGAATTGAAGTTCAGAACGCGGACTAGCAAGGGCCTGACCATTGCAAAAAGACGGGGCGATCTGGAGACCGTGGTGATTCCATTAGACTGTACTCACTGTCAAGAAATGCTCAATCGACACGAGTGGAAGTCCGACATGCGAGTGTGCCAACGCAGCGTTTGCTGGGATTGTAAAGAGAGATGTAAGTGGGAATTTGAGCAAGAGAAGATGTTGACTGTTGCTACGCCGCGCACAGAGGCAAACAGGGACAGAGCCGACAGCGTACTTCAAGATGAGTGAGAGAGGAGTCATAAGTTGAGGGTGTAGATCGTCACTTGGGCTGGCGGTTTGTGAGCCCGCGCATTGGGCAGTCTTGCCTTGACATGGCGCACTCCATTGCCTACTTTCGTCGTTAGATACCAATTTGTAAATAGAGCCAAGGCAACCTCACATCAACAATATCCAGACCTCGAGCGATCAAGTTTGGAGGCGCTTCCAACCCAAGTATTGCAGTATTTAGTAATTTAGTGGACCTTGGAAGCACACAGATATGATTCGTGTCAAGAGCAAATGGTTGACTTCAATCGAGTTCCATTGCGTCCATTGCGACATCCATGTACTCGAAAGGTACATCGCTCGTGGCCATAGCATCGTTCGCGTGTATCGCCGGCTCGAAGTCCCTACTAGACAAGGACTTGACGTCTACACTGGTGCCTTCGTATGCTTGCACGATGGTGTTTGCACGTTCACATGCTGGAACGATTGTGTTCAACATTGCTTCGAGCTCAAGCTCTGGTAGTGTGACACTCGTGGAGGGCCCCTCCTTGTCAATATATCCGTTGGCTGTCCCTCCCTTTCTGTCCGCGTCTTTCCACGCATTGCGGTAGTCTTTAGCCACGCCGAGTTGTATGCGAGCAGCTTGCGTTCCAAGGGCGGCGTGTAACGGGCACTTCTCGTCATCGAGTGCCTCGAGGAGGTTCGCGTGGAACGCATGTGTGGCCAGCGGGCGCGTTCGGTGCAGGTCCGGGTTCGTGATGTATCTGAGTGCGTTGAAGTTCTCTCGCGGTAGGTTGCCTGACACACTGACACCCACCGAAGCGAGGCAGTGGGTAAGAAAGCGTTCTAGAAACGTGTAGAATTCAAAGAAGTCAAGTTTGAACATAGACTCAGCCTGCTTTAAGAATTCCCTTTGCGACTCATCATACCCACTGTGTTGCTCACACTCTTGCAAAACATTCATGGCCTTTGCATAAGAGCCATACAGCAGCACTGTAGCTTTCCATTGCAGGCGGACCATGAGTTTGTTGGCTTTGTCTTTGTTGTTCTTGAGCTTCTCGGCTTTGGATTGCTTGAGCTGCTCGAGCGGGGTTTTCGGCGCGTATCTGCTAGCATTCATTGCAGGTCAGGACTCTGGATGTAGTGTAATCGAAATCGCTATGGACATTGACACGTATCGACGGAAGCGTAGCAGATAAGACGCCTTATAGGCCGCAGCATCGCGTTTAAATGTGCTGTGGAGTGAACAAAGTCGTGTTTCAAAGTTCGGTCCAACGGCGGAAGTTGCGCTGCAGTCAGGCCCCACCTTTCCAAGACTTCAGATTGTCCCCTGCACTCAAGTACCAAACTCCAGATCGTACATTGCGGTCCTCCCTCTTCTAGCTGCCCCAGGCCTCAATGCAGCATCGCCACGGTCCATGTCGCAAATTTCGTCGTTTCTCAATGTAGAACTAAGCACCTGCGAGATTCCTGACGTCACCAGTAAGACCTTCACGATCGTCTTTCGGTTTTTGCCAGCTTTTGAGGACGAGACGTGATGTCTCAAAGTCTCGACGAAAGCCACAAGGCGTCTCTTGGTGGCGTCATGTTCAAGCATTTCCAAACCGTACACGGCAAAAAGCAGAACGGGAGCTTCGGCCGCTTCAATCAAGTCGGACAATAGACGTAATGCTGCATCCCATGTCTTCAGAGTCCCGTCCAAGCCTCCAAATCTTTGGACCTCGAGTTGGGGATGCGCTGGCAGTTGGGATGGTAGTTGGAGTACCATTTGCCTGATCAGAGCACACAGCATTGCAGAAGCTTCTACGGTTTCTGGAAGGCGCTTGGAACCTGGCTCAACGTGCGGCAAGTCACAGAAGTAGGACACACATGAGATGTTTGCTCCCTTGGCAGCACGCACATAGCTGGACATCAGTTGCTGGAAAGCGTTGTCGGACGTGACCGCGAATGGCCCAAAGATTCCCAGGAAGGAAGACCACGGAGCAGCCGTCCAGTCTTGCAGCCGCTGTACCACGTCGGTCTCGGCGTGATGAATGCTTTCCGAAGCGTCGGGTAACATATGGTCGAAATCGAAGAAAGCGTTCAAATCGCCGGACGCTTCTTCAACTGCTGCTCTTGTGTGGAGGATTGTCTGAGTACTGGTGTGAGCATCGGCAGTCATTCCCGTCTCAGCACTGCTGATGCTTGAGCGCGCTTCTTGGGCCAGCATTGTATGATACTCGCGTTCCTTGGCAACAAAATGCACCGCTTCCCGGTCCAGGATCTCTTTGATGGGCTGTCCAAGGTCATTCGAAGGTGGCTCGACGATGAACATCGACATTTGTAAGAGACGGCTGTGAGGATCTTCGTGCAGCTGCCTGTTGGATTCGTTCGCTGCCTGCTGAAGAAACGCGTAGCGTGTCTCGTCGACTTGCCATTTGCTCCTCAGTCGATCCTCTTGGAGCTCCCTATGCTGACGCGACAGGACGTCGTTCTGCTGCACCAAGAGGCGCCGTATTCCCAAGGTTTCAGCCGCTATGCAGGTGGCGATAGCCTGCTCGATGAATCCGGCCATGGCGCGAATACCCTTCACATGCTTATCGTACTCTTTCGAGGAGTTTTCGTTAAATGAAGCCCGAAAACGCTTCCCTCCACTTTCGCTGTACCATTTCAAGGGTGCCGCAACAAAGTCAAGGGTCTTGCAGCAGAGTTGAGCAACCAGGTCTTGAAGTCTTGGATCGTTGGGAAACAATGACAATCCTAGATGAGTTGCACGCACGATCTCATCGATCTCTTCTAGAGCACTTGCAAAGTCCTCGCCCATCTGCTCGTGATTGACAGAGGCCTATAAGAAAGAAGCATCAGCGAAATGCGTCCCTCATTCGTGACAACGACTCACCTTGACGATCATCTCGACAGATGCGCATACTGGTCCTGCGTATTCTTGCGGCAAAATCTTCAGCACCCCGGAGTGGTTATCTATACTTTCACATACGCGGTGCAAACGCGCTTTCGCTTTCCCACGAAATCCTTTGCGTGACTTTTCGAGCTGCTGCAACTTCATGCGCGAGATACCGTCGCTGATCGACGTCCATGAAAGCGATTTCGTCTCTCCGTCGGCTTGGAGAATGTCCCCAAACGTTTCTCGAAACGCTGAGATAGCATCTTGAAGCTTTCTATAGTGTCTGCTGACTTGAGAAGATGTGCGTGGGCTACGTGCCGTTAGAGTTTTGACTCTTGAGTAAGTCTTCGCGGGTACAGACCTGCTAGTAGCACCTCGCAGCAAGGTTGCGAAAGAGTCCTCGAAGTCCACGCGCTCGACCAATGCAT
This sequence comes from Didymella pinodella, assembly GCA_039634465.1. Lineage (NCBI taxonomy): Eukaryota > Fungi > Ascomycota > Dothideomycetes > Pleosporales > Didymellaceae > Didymella > Didymella pinodella. The sequence goes on from CP113345.1 coordinate 685,640, forward strand.
CTTCTAGCGCCTTTCGTGCGGGGTCCTTGTCGCTAGGCTGAACAGAGTCTTGTTGCAAGATGTCTGAGAAGCTTCTCACCAACCCAGTCGGGGTAAAGTCGACATCTGTTGACATTTTTTTTTGAGCGAAGCTGGTGTGTACCTGACAAACCAATCTTTGTCTTACTTCACTCATTAAGACTTATCTCTTGAGTACTATCTCGGTAACACTCAGCCTGATCAGCCACAATAACGACAGGTGATAGCATCTCCGCATCCCTGTCTCGGCTGATATTAGGCGCTCGACCAACACACCACAAAGGCAGTACGTTCTCGCACAAGCCTATCATGTCAGCCTATTCATGAAGCTGCCTTTTGAATTATTTGCGTCAGATCTACCCCTCTCTCCTGTATAGGTTAAACCTCCGGCGAAAAGAACTATTGCCAAGACTGGACGCATGCAAGCCTCGTGGGGGCGAAATGTGCATCAATCAAGGCAATTGCAAGTGAAGCCTAGCCTCTATATATTCTCTGTATTCCATTAGGGGCCTCGCCAGTTGCACTTACGCGGTCGCAGTCTGACCGTTTTGTCATCTTTGCGATATCGTAGATACAGCGCCTCTCCTCTTGAGCTCATGCCAATGGATTTACCTACTTCATGTGGCGTTGCAGAATCGAACGATGTGGCAATGATCGCATTAGATCCTGACAAGAGTGACGGCCTGGAAGAAGTATGTCAAGACGATCTGCGGGAATCTGACCACATTTGCTGACTGTTGCTTGTGGGCAGGTAATACTTTCAGGCAACGCTGAAGCCCACCTTGCAACTCAAACATCCGCACAAAATTCAGAAGCTTCATTATTCACGGCATCTGTAGCTTCCGGAACGTCTGATTTGCGATCATCGTCCCGTCCTAGGCCTGAAGCTAAGGTCGTACACGTCGTCGAGCGATATTCTCTAGACAATGATTTGATTGACAAGAAGTATGTGTCCAAGCTCGAAGATCTTTCCCGAGCACAAAGAGAACCAGATGGTCCTGCATTCGAAGTTGTGCGTGCTACAATGAACGCTCCAAGCTCCATGGGGGTGGAGTGGAAAACGCGGAATGAGAGAGCCGAACCTTTCGGCGATGGGGCAGAAGTCCCTGAACACCAGTTTTCGCTACCACTGCCAGGCTATACCTCGTCGCGACGGGAAGCATCTCGCCTCCTGCGCATATATTCTCGCTCAATTATAAACGCTCTCCAGTCTGTGGTCAACTACTACCCCTACAGAGCAGTCGTTGGAGAACCCGTGGAGATCTACGAGCCCTTCGCCATTCTCATACATCATTGGGAGGAGTTGAAGGCCTTCCGAGAGAATTTCAACCCCAAGAAGGTTGGCGAAGATACTTCAAGTTGTGTACTCAATGATACATATGAGGATCTGGGGTATCTCCTCGACTTTCTTGAGACAGAGGCGGGTGAGCGAGTACGTGCTGAGCGAGACAGATGGGCGCAATCGACCCCAAAAGTCTCTTTCGAGATGCTATGGCTTCTTCTCAAGCCGGGGACAGATGTGTACTACAGTAGTTCAGACGGTACGCGCTCTGCAGCCGTAGTGTCATACATCGCAGTTCTTGGTGATACGGAGCAAGAGCGCAAGTACTGTATCAAATTCTGGCAGATGCAAGGTGTAGGGTTCAACATTCAGCCATACGAGTACACACGCACCTACCTGCGTTTCCACGGCGAGAAGCCCATTTCCGATCTGTACATCTTCCCGACCGAGTACCTGAACGACAACGGCGATTTGAAAAAAACGCTTCTCGAACAAGGGAGCAAGTATTGCAGCTTGCTCAAGAAGAAATGCATGTATTTCAAGGGGCCAGGCTACCCGATCCCAGGTATCCAGGCATGGGTGCCTGGAGAGCAAGCAAAGCGGCCGATACCATCCCGCACTGTAAGTTTGTCATGTTGTACCAAAAACTGCTGACCCGAGATAGTACCAAGGAAATGTCATGCTGGATCCAGAAAGGCAGGACCCCATTATGGCAAACGCTGTGCTGCCACCCAACCAGGCAGCCCAAGTAGAAGCAGTTGATCTGAAACCGTCAGGTCTGCGATTTTGCACTTGTAGTCGATGCGCCAAAATCGACTCTGAGTTGACACGTCCAGCGAAGTTTGCAGGTTATCAGAAAGTGGCACTCGCAAAAGGCGAGCAACTGACACCCCATCAGCGGTTGTTATGTCCACGTAGAGTCTGGGGATTCGTATTAGATATACGTAACTGGAGTAAGTACTAGGATTACAACTCTAATTGTCATTGCTCATAGCGTGTAGGACTTTTGAGCCTGGATGGTTTCGAGGAAGCGCGCTGGAGCCCAGAGTTGATCGACAGTCTCGTTCTGAAGCCGAGTTACAAGAAGATGTTACAAAATCTGTGTCGTATGTTCGTGCAAAACAGGCCCACAGAGGCTAAAGATTCGCTGTCGTTGAAAACTGCTAGCTCCTCTGCCATCAAACCATGGGCAGCTGATTTCGTGGAGAACAAGGGCAAAGGGCTCATCTTTTTGCTTCACGGCAAGCCTGGGGTAGGCAAGACCTACACTGCTGAAGTATGTGGGAAACATTTCTATAGTTCCTTGCTTTGTATGTACTGACTGAGCGAAGTGCATAGCAGATCATGTCCAGCGACCCCTCCTATCCATCAGCTGCGCTGATATCGGTGTTGACCCCAGTCAAGTCGAGCAAAACCTCCGCCACTGGCTTGACCTTGGAAGAAGATGGGATGCGATTGTCCTCCTAGATGAAGCCGACATCTACATGGAGTACCGTCAGATCCACGACCTCCAAAGGAACAGCCTTGTTGCCAGCTTCCTTCAGGCCATCGAGTATTATGATGGAGTGTTATTCCTTACGACAAATCGAATCGGCACATTCGACGAAGCCTTTTTGTCTCGCATCAACGCCCTTTACTACGGAGACTTCAGCGACAATGATAGACAGCGCGTTTGGAGTAATTACTTCGACAAGCTGGAACGGGAAAGAGAAGATATCTATGTCCCTGAGTCCACAAAGGATTACGTGACAAACAGAGAAGTGAAAGCTCTGAAGTGGAACGGTAGAGAAATACGTAATGGTAAGTACTACCAATTGAATTGCCAGATTCTGAATGTTAAGAGTGGAACAGCTTTCCAGGTTGCTGTCAATCTCGCGCAAGCCGAGGGAATAAGGGATTCGAAGGAGCGCATCGTGGTGAAGCGACATCACATCGAAGTCACCGTGAATTTGTCCTCAGACTTCAAGGACTACATGAAAGCGGTGCGCAAGAAGGACGAGAGTGAGCGTGCTCGTTTGGCGGGAATCAGAAACGACTCTTACAAAGCCTCATTGACTACAACGGAGCCTGACGATTACGAGTGAAGTGCTGGACCAGTCTAGCCCAGCGTGGAGTTGGATTTTGCAGGTAACCTTGAAGCGCAGTACGTCTGCTTTTGTCATCTTGACGCACATCGATCCGTCATGAACAGCGGATGACCACACAACTATGGAGGACCCAAGTATGTGCAAGGCTCCCTACAAGAATGTCACATCGTTTTACTTGCTAGTCTTTTGGTCATAATATGATTTGTCTATTGATCTGCCCAATGGATTTTCGGAGTATCCAAAAAGTCAAGTATGGAGCAGTGCGCATCCAACACGGACGCCAATTACATATACACAATACCCTAGCCGTGTTTCACGAAGTCCTCCAGAAAGTACCGTACCCTATACACTCATATACTTGGTCATCGCAGAAGTCATTCTGCTATCTAGAAAGCAAACAACCAGACACCAACAACAGCACCAGCCATCAAAGTACTAGCCTTGTTCGCGCCGGCAGCACCGGTGAACTGAGCGGGTGCCGAGGTAGTGGGCGTGGTAGCGTTGCCGCCGCTGGGAGGGCTAGGAGGGAGGACACCAGTTGGTGCGGAGGGTACAGGCACAGACGGCGCGGGAGCGGTCTCGATATTTAGGCCCGTGGAAGGGTAAGGAGCAGACGAGACAACGGAGGTCAATGTAGCAGGAGGCTGAGAAGCAGCCGGGGTGCTGCCAACTCCACCGGGGACGGGAGAAGAGGCAGGAGCAGAGGGAGCTTCAGTAGCTGGTGGCGCATCACCAGAAGGAGGAGTGCCGGTAACAGTCACAGTGGCTGTGCCGCACTCGCAGGGTGTGTCGTCGCTGCTGCCATCGCTTCCGCTGTCACTGCTGCCACCAGAAGGAGATGAGACCGGAGTGCTAGCAGAGCCAGCAGGGGTGCTGACACCTCCGGTGGGCACAGGGTAGTTGAAGTCAGAGTTGCCGCCAGAAGCAGCCGCGGCGGTGGTCTTGCTGGGGTTGGAAGGTGCAGGAGTGGCTCCCTGCTGCTCCTCAGTGCAAGTCGTGCTGGTGCCGTTAGAAACGCCACCTGTTGCTGTGGGGGCGGCGAAGCCAGACTCGAGAGGGGCGCCAGAGCCGGTGGCAGATGCAGAAGACTCAAGGACAGCAGTGTTCTGAGGAGCACCATCCTTGTTTCCGGCACCGACAACCTGGATGGACTCGAAAGAACCAGTCTTGTCCTTCCAGTGGTACTCAGTGCCAGGCGAGTAGTTGATGACCTTGATGCTAGCAACAGTCATATTGAAGGGGCCCTTGGTGTAGTCGACCTTGCCACCAGCCCACTGAACAGTACCCTCGTCTTTGGAGTCACCACCGGGCCAGTTACCTAGGCGGACATTGCAGGGTGTCTGAGGAAAGTTCTTGCCGCCATTGGCGTCAGCATAGTTTAAGGTGCGCATGGGCTTGTTGTCAATGAGCCAGGTGAGCGACTCAGAGGTCCAGTTGAGAGCGTAAGTGTGGAACTCATTCTGCGTGCTGGCAACATCGGCCTCAATCATACGGTCATATGTTGTGGTGTTACCCTTGCCAAAGTACTACTCTGAATCAGTAAATGCTCATTGGCTGCGCATATCTGTAGCCTTACGTTCATCTGGACCTTGGCATCGACGCCGCCAATCCATTCCCAGTCAACCTCATCAAGGTTGTCAGACTGAAGAACAATCGAAGAAATGACACCCTGTCCGGGGGCAGCCTTCATCTTGACCTCGACATAGCCAAAGTGGAGGTACGTCTCCGAGCCGATTGTGGGTGCGTCGCCCTTCTTTCCAACGGTGAACACGGCACCCTCGTCGTTGTAGGTAAGGCTACCGGCAGTCTGCTTCCACCCTTTGTTAGCATCCTTTCCAGCTGTAAAGTCGGTTTCGAAGTTCTGCGGCATGGCTGGGTCGTTCGGGCACTCCTTCTCCGTAGGGTTGCAGTCGGTGAAAGTCTGAGCGCTGGCCAGAGCGGCCAAAGCGCTTGCAGCAGCGTAGGATGTAAAACGCATATTGTTCTTGTTTTTTTTTTTTTTGAGTTTGGCCTTCGAAGGACTGTTTGCCTTTATAGAATGTAGTCTTCACAGAAGATCAAATTGTACGTCGTCGCTATTGGTCAAGTCGTAGACCGAGTTGAAACAACGAATGTCAATCGCAAGCAGCAACGTCAATGAATGGAATGCTCAAGTTAGAGCTATGTCGTGGCGGACGTAAAGAGTGAGGTCGACCAGCGTCCACGAAGCGATTGAAGGGAGCGTGGTATGAGAGGGCGCGAAAAAGCACAAAAGATGAAGGTTGGGACAAGAATGAGGCCTCAGTGCTGGAGGAGCACCGAGTATTAAAACCCGGCATCCGCAGTCCACGCAATCTCCGCTGTACCCTACACTCAAAGCCAGAGGGCCTCTCGTGTCCGCTCATGCGGTCTCCTGTTTCGAACTTCGGCACGCCGAACTGGTCAATCGTAGCGCTCCTTCGCTCTCATCTGGAGTTCCGTGAAACAAATGTGGAGACTAGGGTGTGTCAGAATGCCAGACGCCGGCTCCAGCCTATCACAGCACCTAGGTGCCTGGGCCTAACTTCGCAGAAAACATCTGCTGGCAGCCACACCAAACCCTGCATTTCGCCGCACTTGCTGCCCTGATGTGCCGGGCCACAAGGCTATGCTTGTGAAGGGCCGTTGGCATGAAAGCTGACGATGGCATAGTGGGCAGTGCTTCCCCGGACAGGCATCGCAATGTTCAACATGGATGAAGACTTGGTGATAGGCCAACGGAATGTTGAGGTCTCAGTGCTGTCAGAAGCTGAGCAGTGACGTTGGCTGTTTGCTTTGGTGAATCTGTGATTACGATGAACATTGCCGCGTACTTCCCATCAGTTTACTTTTCTCAACTCGCGCGTTGATCTCAGACAGCATCCCAGCCAGTGATGAAATGATCCGCTAGCCGTGGAGATCCATACATAGGCACACAGGGCCTCGTGGAAGATGCCGGCGCTTCAGCAGGGCTGTGCTCGCTGACGCCGAACGCTTTTCGCCCATGGTGTTTGACTTTCATTGATCACCGACAGAAAGGTAGTAGCTTGTGATGGAAGGAAACGCGGTCGCGAATTCAAGTAAGGACAATCACTGTGCGACATGTCGTTGCTGTGCTACGGTTGCCTTTTGGTAGGCTGAGGCACCGAAGGCCGCGATTGCCCCCGCCTGCAGCTTGGAGCCTTGGACTCCCCCCGCAAGCACGGCAGCAACGACCATATCACTACACGCAAATCTACAGCATCGAAAGACCAGCTGCCCTCTTCTTTTTTATACCATAGTACCAACTGACTTGGGCTCAGTCGTATTTTCTTCACATTCTTGGAGTCGGCGGCATCTTAAACAGCTTTCTTCTCTCAGCCGTAGTCTTCCAAAGGCCTTTTTCAGCATCTCCTGTGCGATTTGCAACCTCTTTTTGTTTGATTGCACGTTTGGCATGTTCAAATGGCCAGCACCAGGTAGGCTTTTTCACGGTCGCCTGCGAGCTTGTCTCGCTCGTCGGACTCTTTACGTCCTCGTTGTCTTGCACCCTTACTGTATCGCACAGAGTCATCAGTGGGTATGACGGGTCAATGACACTCTCCTGTGTATGAAAGTTCCAGCACAGGCTGCAATGATACCTGTGGACTAGGGCTGGATCGTCTCGGCGTGCGTTCTTCTGATGACCTTCTGGCCGTGGTGTTGGGTCGTACGATCTTTGTGCGTCATACTGGACGTACTTGTAGCGATTTGGCGGAACCGGATTGTGTTCTGAGACTGTTTGTCTCCATTGCTCTGGAAGCTCGTGAATCATATCCTGCCGCTGCTGGACGACAGTGAAGTCTCGGTCGTCACCCTCCACAAAGCTCCAGATATCTTCGGAGAAATCCTCATCAAGTCGCTTCTCTTGCGCCTTGGAAATGTGTGGATGTAGTTCAGGCTGTTGCCAGAATTTTCTTTCAGTCTTCGATGGCTGCGCCCTATGTGTTGAGCACTCTGGCTCATCCATAGCTCGGCGTATGCCTTCGAGCTCAGAGTCGTCTCTCACGGCCAACACTGAGTTGGAAAATTCAACTTGACTACCTTGAACGCTACCTCTTCGGACGACCGTGTAGCGACGAACTTCCCCGGCATCAATGGCTTTTGTTGTACTGATCTCCAGCTCTTCGATCACCCCAGGCTCCCAGCTGAGCAGAGATACACTGCGCTCCATTCGGGCTTTGTCACGGGACTCAGCCATGTTTGTGTCCCGGCTGGACGAACTGAATTCAACCGGCGGGTCGTTCCTCGCTGCACAAGTGGCTTCGTATAAAGCTTGTCTTCTTTCTTCCTGGCGTCTGAGCTTCCTGGCGTTTCTCAGGAATCGACCGGGCTCTTGTGCGAATTGGTGAAAAGGCACAAAGCTCTCTGATCTAGGTACCTGCTGCCTGTGAATGCGAAGATTGTTAGAGCCAAGAATGTATGGCTCGACATCCGAGGGACCGTTATCGCATCTAATATTTTCGCCCTGAATCGAGGCTGCTGATCTAGTCTTAGCCTCCTCTGGTCTCAATCGCTGGAATAACGGGGACGGTCGTCGTGCATCAGGAGATATGAAATCTTCTGTCTCCACGCCCAAAAGCGGCGATCGCGTCGCTGCTCCAGGTTCGTGGTCTTGAAGCGTATAAGGATAGCCCGGTGATACGCCCGTTTCTGCGACGAACTTTCGGTATCGCTCTGCCCGTTGAGGTAGATGTGCAGGCTGCTCAGAATGTTGTTCTTGTTGCTGAACCTCTAGTCGCGTTGGAATGGAGTGGTCCTCGCCATATGGTTCTTCGATCAAGAAACCCGATTCATCGTACAAACCGTCGGCTTCTACTTCATCAGACTTGTGATCAAGACACCTTGCAAAGGCGCTGGAATTATCGCCCGTATCATTAGTCGCATAGCTCGTGCACGCTTCATGCCTTCCTCTTCGACCCAGATACCGGCGTACCTTCCTTAGCGATGTGGCAGAAGGGGAGCTGTTCGTTGGTCGTGGGATCAAAGAGTCTTTCCTATCTTTATCTTTATTCCCTTTGCCGACACACGCGCGGAGAACCAGAGACAGGTTGCCAGCCCTGGGAGTCCTCTCTTCCATCTTTTTCTTCGGCTCGGTTGTCTTTGGTAGCAGCGTGTCACCCATAGTCTTCTCGTTGAGGTCGCACTTCATCGAAACCTGTCCTTCTTTGGATCTCAGCTTCTGGTTTTGATCCTCGTAATCATCATGATTGTCATCAAGACTCTGCCAACAGCCTGGATAGCTCCCACCCATCGCAAAGAGAAGAGCCATATTTGCGAGGTCATGGCAGTCCGCCTGCGGCTCGGCATCCTGCGTAGCCCCGTGCTGTGGAGACTGTGGAGGAGATTGATTTGATGGGTCGGTTCGAGCAGGTTCTAGGGTACTGCATGAGGGAGATAAAATCCCTAAAGGCATATTGGTGGTATGTATGAGTCTGGCGTTGGCCTGTAGAATACACAGATTCAGTAGTCACTGGTAGAGAAAAGTCGCGAGAAGCGCGACTGGCGTCTTGAGAAAGACACATGAACTATAACGAGATGTCACCAATGCAATTTAGCCCTCGAATTGGTGGGATAGTAAGCTATGGTAGCGAAGACCCTTTACCTTGAGGCTCTGATAGTAAGCCCAGGGACAGCAAATGTTGAGCCCCTTCTCCCGCATCTAAGTGCATACTGCTTCGTTAAATGAAAAGCATGGTGATGAGTGATGAGTGACTGGTATGCTCGCTCTGGGCTCCTGAATAATCAGACCACCATATGGATTTGGAGGTCCTGGATAACAAATACCGCCGTGGAAAGGTTTGCGTTGACTCGATCTGTCACGCTCACACATGAGCGCTTCTTTGATCGGCTAGATTTGTCTTCTGTCTACCACCATGCCTTATGATGATCGATCGTGTTCTCCGTGCAATTGGCCACCTGCTTGACTGGGCGGAATGACTAGCTGTACACCTGCGGCCTAGCGGGTCTTCCATGAACAGTTATCCTTCAAGCCCTCTACATGTGAATGTTTGTATGCGTACTGATTACAGCATATACTTGGCCTCCCGGGCACTACGCGCTTCTCGCTGGACGCAAAACCTCCGATCGGAGTATCTGGACACGAGCCAGCTGTTCGATGGCTGGTAACGCGGGTCCACGCGTCTTAGCGTTCGGGATGTAGGGACGGTACGAAATCAAAAATCTATAGCGCGACACCGTCGCTTTCCTAGTTTTCGCAACCTCATGTGGTATCCAGCTTTCCACATTGTTGTGGCTGAAACCGAGCTGCTGTGACGTCAGTGGGTCAAAAATCCGCAGTTGCCGGAACAGGACCTTGGGTCACGATTGGAAAGGTCCCCGCTCGCAGAAAGCTGCATGCGATTTCGAACAAATTTCCATCACGAGTTCGATGTGGCTGTCGAAAGAATTGCAAGGGTCCTTCTGTAAGTGGTCGCAGCGACGGGAAGTTTTCAGCCTTCGCTACGTAATCCATGCATCGCATCCCAATCAGGGAAGTGCAAGGGTCTCTCTTTCGTCACCGACTCCCTTTGGATCGATTGTCTTCTCGCACACACGGAAGTGGAAAGTTCTCAGCCATACCTAGTTGCAACGACAGTCATTCGAGCATGTCGCGACTCACATACTTCTCGTCTCTGTACCGTTCGTGTGGCCGTTGGTAGCCTGGCGAACGCGTACCTAGGTATAGTGCCGCACCACGGTCTACCAAATCTCGACCACGACCGTTACGGGCGCCCCGCGGACTACAAGGACAATCGTCAACATCCCGTCTAGGCTTGCCTTCAGAGCGGCTCTGGATCTACAGGCCTCATGCGCTACGCGAGTAGCGTCCTGCTCTCGTGCCCGACTAGGCGGCATCAATCGTGGCTCGTCTCCATGTGGCCTTCTAAGGATCTACGTCAGGGAGTGACTTACCGCTTTGGGATATAGATGAAATTGTGGCTGAACAAACTCATGGTCTAAGAGCTGCGGCTACACTTCAGGTGTGTGGATGCTGCTGGAAGGCTGGTACTAGGCGCGTGGAGATGACGGGTACTGCATCTAGACGGCTGGAGGCCTTCCTGCATCAACGGTCAGTCGATGACGACAGGCTGTGAAGCTGATATGAGGCAGGGTCAACCTCCAGCTCTGTTAATTACAGTTCTCTTTTGTCAGTACTTCGCAGTATATTTACTCTTATTGTTGAAGGTTGTCTGGTCTCCGACTGCTCACTCATACCTTGATCTGACGCATCGAGACTGAGAAGTCGCAATCGTCATCATGAATATCAACGTAAGCAACTACAAATCGCAAGATATTTATTGTGTCGAACAGCTTCAACCATTACTGAGCAGCGATACCTAGTGATGGAGTAATAACTAACGCTGTCACAGGAGCCCAGACAGGGCAGGGCCTTTGCCATTCCCTTCACCAAAGCTGCGAACCCCACGGCCGAGATGGAAGACAAAGAACTCCGTCTTCCATTCCTCAAGAAGCTGCCTGACAGTATCCGCAACCACTTCATCGCCATGTGCGGTGAATACGTCGGCACTGTGCTCTTCCTCTGGTTTGCCCTATCCGGAACCCAGGTCGCCAACAGCATTCCATCGACAGGAGGACAGACAGTAGCCGAAGCAGGCTCCAACCCGCAGCAGCTGCAGTATATTGCTCTCTGCTTCGGTTTCTCACTAGCTGTCAACGCCTGGGTCTTCTTCCGTATCTCGGGTGGGCTCTTCAATCCTGCTGTCACCATCGGCATGTGCTTGATTGGCGCGCTGCCCTGGGTTCGCGGAGTTCTGTTGTTCTTTGTGCAGATTCTTGGTGGTATCACTGCTGCTGCACTCGTTACTTGCATGTTCCCTCACGCGGGCAAGATTAACGTGCGCACCACTCTCGGTGGCAACACTTCGGTTGTTCAAGGCCTGTTCATCGAGATGTTCTTGACTGCTCAGTTGGTCTTTACTATCTTCATGCTGGCAGCCGAGAAGCACAAGGGCACCTTCATCGCCCCAGTCGGTATGCTACACACACTCAAACCTACCTACTACCACTAACCCATCATCCCAGGCATTGGTCTTGCCCTCTTCATCGCCGAATTAACCGGCGTATACTTCACCGGCGGCAGTCTCAACCCAGCCCGTTCCTTCGGCCCAGCAGTCGTGAACCACACCTTCTCCAGCTACCACTGGATCTACTGGATCGGCCCCATCCTCGGCGCCATCGTCGCAGCCGGCTTCTACAAATTCATCAAAATCCTCGAATACGAAACCGCCAACCCCGACCAAGACAGCGACCGCGCAGCCCACATCCAGCGGCGGAAAAACCTCCTCCTCGCCGCCGGCATAAACGAATACGACGCCCACAAAGTCGCAGAAGAACTCACCGAGAAAACCGTCGTCGCAACCGCAGGCGGTCCCAACGGATCCCTCATCGCCAACGGCCAGGGCCGCACCGACCCCGTCGACAACACGCAGGGTATGTACGGCACCCACTTTCGACGTCCCTCAACGCAGTCCTCGCTGCACAGCAAGCCCACATCCGACAACAAATCAGACACCGCACACACAGCCCCGTACCAGCCCCAGCGGCCAGTGGCCACCACAACAGGCAGCCAGATCGGACGGTTTAGCTACCTGGGTGACCGGGGCGCTGCGCCCGGCGCGCCGGCGAATGTAAATGCCCTGGTGCAGGAGACGCGGTTGGAGTCCCCGGCTATGACGACGAATGATGAGTTGTATGCGCCGCTGGCGCATGGTGCTGATGTGCCGCTTGGTGGGAGCGTGCATCCTGATGCGCAGGAACCGCGGCAGAGGTTTGGCAGGACGGCGTCGAGCTTCGCGTAGGTGGTATTACGGTTCTTGTCTTGTTGATTGATTATATTTGTAAATAGGGTATGTCTTAGCGCACCTTTTGCAACACATACATGCATAATTAGTCGTTAACCCTCTTCCTCCCCTGCTGCCTACGTAGATGCTATATACCTTAGCACCCGCCTCGGGCTGTGTGGCTTCTTAATTTATATGAGCGAATAATGACATGACACACATCTTAAGTTAGCCATACTGTCCTTATGTTGTGGTAATCTACTCGAAATCACCAGCCTGTAGCTGCAGATTGAAGGTAATTGGTGATTCTGATCTGTTGCTGTCGGTACCCAATGTTTGGCACTACCTCTCGAGACATTCTATTATAACACGAAGCCAGCACCATCCGCGATTGCAGGCGTTCATTCACGTTCAAGGAAGACATCAGACAGAAGCAAAAGAGCTCCAGAAAGAGCGCTGCATAAGCTTCGAACAAGTATGTGCCTCCTTGACAATGTCCAATTCTCGTATTTGTGTTCGATTTTCCGGCCACATAAGAGGTGTTGTGGACTGACGACGCGCTCGAAGTAGTGGCGTTCCTGCCACAGCCCATAGCCAAACCTTAAATAGCCCCACCGCACGACAACGCGCACGGAGACGGGCAAACAGATAAACGTGCCGGCAGCATCAATTACGTTATGAATCGCCGCTGAAGTGTGCTGATAAAAAGGTAAGCTAAGCCATATACTTTCCGCGCACATATAGTTCCCGCGCACCCCACCACAACGCGTCACCTATCGCTCAACGTGCTCTATTATCAACTCCACCTACTCAAAATGGACCCCCATGAAGCTGCTATACAATCAGCTATCCGTGATCTTAATTCTGGTGTTTTTACAAGCCAACGGAAGGCTGCTGCTGCGTATGGCGTAGCTGAATCAACCCTACGAGGCCGGCTACGCGGTCAACAACCACACGCGATAGCTCATTCAAATCAACAACGATTGACTCCGGAGCAAGAGCGCTTCTTAGTAAAGTGGATTCTTGAAGAGGATACACGTGCTCAGCCCCCCTCCCACCCACGTGTACGAGAAATGGCCACCCGAATACTTCAGATGAATGGAGACTACGCGCCGCTCGGTCAACTATGGGTACCCCATTTCATCGCACGCAACCCACAGGTCGCCTCTGTCATTGGGCGTACGATTGAGACGGCAAGGACTACAGGAGCTCAATATGAGACTGTTCGTGCCTTTCTTGAGCTATTTGAGCGTACTAGAATTGAGCTGGGTATACAGTATGAGGATATATGGAATATGGATGAGACTGGCGTCGCCCTTGGGGTATGTACAAACACTAGAGTCCTTGCTAGCTCGTCAAAGAAGAAGGCTTATATCAAATCCCAGAGGATCGTGAGTGGGTATCGATAGTTGAGGTGGTCTCTGCCACAGGCGCTAAGCTTCAATGCCTCGTCATCTTCAAGGGCACGCATCTACAATCCACGAGGTTTCCAGCCCAAGGAGCACCTAATTGGCTATATACAACTTCAGAATGGATGGACGTCAAACCAGATTGGATACGAGTGGTTACAGCGTATATTCATACCAAAATACTACTCCACGCCAAGGCACATGGAGGCTTCTTATCCTGGATGGTCACGGCTCTCATATACCAATTGACTTCATGTGGACCTGTCGGGAGAACAATATATGGCTCCTCTACCTCCCCCCTCACGCCTCACACGTGCTTCAGCCCCTGGATCTCGCTCCTTTCTCTGTTGTCAAGACCAAGTATAGATCTGAGATCCGAGCTCTCTCTGCCCTGGGTGACGCAGCACCTATCAAGAAAGAGCGCTTCGTGGTATCATATAACAAGGCAAGAGAGGAAGGCCTAACTGAGCAAGTAATACGAGCTGGGTGGAGGGCGTCAGGCCTCTGCCCATACAACCCAGACCTTGTCTTGCTCTCATCCCAAGTCTCTGGGCGTCCAGCAACACCACCACGTGATACCCAGGCCTCAGAGGTCTCAGATATACTCCTTAGCACGCCTCAGAGCGCACAGGCTCTATATAGAGCTCAGCAGCAGCTTCTACAGTCAGAATCTCTCTCACGGAGCACTCGGGCAGTGCTCGGCAAGGCAGGCAAGGCTATTGCAAAAGCAAATACTCAAGCAGCTCAACTCCAAGCTGAGAATCAACGACTCAAATATCAACTAGAGAATACTAGAGTCACACGGAAGAGAAAGCGAGTTCAACAGGATTTAAATGAGCGCTTCAGCAACGTTGAGGCGATCAAGGCTGCTATTGAGCGAGCAGCAGCATCACAAGCCAAGCAGGCATTAATTACACCTGAGGAAGAAGCTGAAAAAGCAGCAGCAGCAGCAGCAGCACTCATGCTTCAGTCTATGTGTACAGAGTGGCAATTGTAAACGTTGACGTTGAAAAATCACGACTTCAATCCGAGTACTAGTGATGTGGCGGGTGCGCGGAAACTATATGTGCGCGGGAAGTATATAGCCGAGCTTAGCGCAGCAACCTGTTCAGCACGTATCCAGCAACGAGTAGTCGCAAAAAACATTTTATCATCTCCCCCGGAAAGGCTCGAACTTTCAACCTCCTGATGTGCCATCAAGCGGAAACGGATAACAGTCAGACGCGCTAGCCAATTGCGCCACGGAGGAAAATTTCTTAAAGAAATGTGGCAACTGCTGTTGAGCTGTTGATATGGGAACGGCCAAATATTAGCATTATTATCTATTTATGTGTTGCTGAACCGGCATGATCTGCTCTCCAGGTAAGGGAACATGGGTCTGCCGAAGATTTCGGTGACTATCTGGGGACCTGGCGGGCCGAAGGCTATCAGGGGGGCCGAGAACCTCTCGATCTGGTCATTCAATTCGATCTAAGACTGCAAGAACACAAACGCAGCCCTCAAGACGAGCAGCTTCGGTACTTTCCTTCTATGTATCGGCCTGCCACAACACAGGTTGATTCATCGTCTTGCAACAACTGAATCCATCTCGGCGTGCTGGCGGATGTCTTCCCTGTAAATCCCGCTGCCAACAGGTACGGCGTTTGAGAGCTTCTGAGCATTGAGCAACCACTTGGCGAAATGTAACGGCGAGCATTCACTGCATACTTGATATTCATGTGCACATATGAGTAGACTTCAGAATCTAGAAGATTTAGTTTGCCTTTTGAGACACCGTCTTGCCCTAAGGATTTTCCCAATGGCTACAGAAGATTTGCACTAAAGGTGTCATTCTTGCGATAAATAATTCCAGAAATTGCGTCCCTCGTCTGACAAAAAAACTGCGACGTGATGCAGGATTTTCAAAGTTCGGGAAAGAGTCGGGCCATTACAAACGGAATATTGTTGTATATGTCTCTAAGATCTTGCTTCGAGGAGGCGGCCTAACCGCGGATTTTAGAAACGACCACAGTAGATGCTTGAAGATCAATAGCTCCGAAAAGCGCACCAGATCCTG
This sequence comes from Didymella pinodella, assembly GCA_039634465.1. NCBI lineage: Eukaryota > Fungi > Ascomycota > Dothideomycetes > Pleosporales > Didymellaceae > Didymella > Didymella pinodella. The sequence goes on from CP113345.1 coordinate 701,311, forward strand.
ATACATTTGTGGGCAGGGTACATTATCCGCATCACATGTAACATGGTTGTCGAGTCGACGTAATGGCGTGCATTGGGGCGAGTTAGTAAGTCGACCGAGGGCTTACCTTCCTTAAGCCGGCCACATAAGACCAACCTACCCTCTCACATGACCTGCACCTACCATTAGCGACCTAGACGGCGTAAGCCAGACATCACGCACATCACAGTTGTTTATCGCTCATTTTCGTCCAAAATGATCATGATATCGTGATATTGTTCCTCCAACATTACCCTCGAGATCCACCATAACCACTCCGACCATACCTCAACAACAATTGTATACACAGCACAAGCCTTCAGCCGCCGACCATCCATACAGAAAGAAGTAAATCGTTGCCATAATCGTTGCAACGTTCAGAGAAAGCAAAGGTATAACGCCCGTCCCCAGTTCGCGCATTTTCAGCTGCGAAGGTATCCGTGGGGGATGCAGTGTGTAACGCGAAACGCCTGAAACCAAATCAAAAAAGGCATCCAGCTTCAAAGAAGTCTGGCCGTGAAACTCGTGAACACGACGATACTAAGATCGCCACTAAAGCAACAAGATGATGATGCTTTTGCCCAAGAAGCCTAAACGCCGGTAAAGAAGGAAGCAAAAGAAATGCAGACGGCAAAGTACTGGTCGAGGTGTACTATGCGGTAAGATTTCGACGGGTTGTTGCAGATCAACGTAACCAAAAGAAGAGTCGGGTGCATTAAAGCACAAAAGATCAAGACGAACAAGGGATACGAGTCGAGAGCAGGCGCATTGTCCACTTAGCTCATGTCCATCATGTCGGCATCGGTCTCATCGAGCGCGTATGTGGCCAGCACATCTTCGCCAGGTCCAAAGTTACCCTCGTATACGGTGGCACCTGCTCGCCTTCTCTGGTCGACCCACTGACAACCAAAGCATTGCAGAACCTGCTCCGCTGTTGGTCGTGAATCCGGGTCAGGGTGGAGCATGGCTTTGACGACCTGATCCATGGTGTTGGCGTCGGTGTAGTCGACCATGAATTTCGGAGCACGAGAGAGCTCCTCCTCTGGGCTCGAGGCTGTTCGCATCTGGACCTGAGGCTCATCCGACATAAGGAAGCCGTCAATGGAGTTCTCCGGGATGGGATCGCCATTGCCATCGCGGCTCAAGGTGCTGCTATCGGCGCTCCAAGTCAAGCTCGGCAGCACGTGCTCGAACTCGCCAGATCGCAGCTTTGTCCAGTAGGTGCCGTTCTCTGGAATGACACAGTTACCAGCAATCTCTGTCAGCATCATACCGAGTGCGAATACGTCGGCGGGCTTATCGAAACGACCAGAAAGCGCCTCTGGTGCAAGGTAGTGGCGATCGCCCTCGCCATCGATGCCCTTCGGTGCAGGCCAGGAGCTGGCGAGACCAAAGTCAGCTATCTTCAGCGAGCCTCCAAAGTCAATGAGGATGTTGGCAGGCTTCAAGTCGAGGTGAATGTAGCCAGAGTTGTGGATGAAGGTGAGCCCCTGTGAAATGATGAGTAAGAATTTTTACATACGCGTCTGAGTAGCTTACCTGTGACAATTCCAGCAGGATCTTCCAGATGCGGAAATCATCGAGACGACTGCTGTATCCAACAGTGTCGAGGAAGCGGCGCAGGTTACCGCCCTCGCAGTACTCAGTCTGGATGTACAGGTGGGAGTTGGCCTCCCAGTGGTCGTTCACGTTCAAAACGTGGTCGTTGCCGCGCAGAGCGTAAAGGATCTCGACCTCACGCATCTTGCGATCACGATCACCCTTTCCAAGATACGGCTTCTTTGACTTCTTTACGACCCACACCTGACTGCCTGCCGGAGAGTTTGTTGCGGAGCCTTGCACAGGCTGACTAACGCGGTAGACTTTGGAGAACTCGCCCTCGCCCCCGTCAAGTTCCTTGACTTCGTAGAAGCGCGAGCTGATGGCCTCGTCGACATCGTTCTTAGTGAGACCAATGGGAATGGCACCCTTGTTCTCGGCGAAGAAGACCGAGTGGTCGCGCGGAGTGGTAGGTGTGGCTGGTGGAAAGGTGCTGACGCTGCTGTTGAAGTTCATCGAGCCGCGCCTGTTGCCTCCGATCGAGAGTCGGCTTTGCTCATTTGGCTGGAAGGACGAGTCAAAGCCCGGGGATGCCGGCGATGAGGAACCGAATGAGATAATGGAAGCTGGAGGCTGGTCAGTACTGGCCACAGTATTGTAACGAGGAGCAATAGTACGAAGTATCTGTTGCGAAAGCGGAGATGGGCGGCCAAATGGGTTGGACCGCCGCAAGAACCGGGTTCGAGCAAAAGAAGCTTGTACAGCAGTTTCACAGTCCGCCAAGTCGAGCTGCTCACTAGATGATGATATGCTCTTCGAAGGCGAAACCGCTGTGATTGTGCTGGAATTAGACTTACAGTTGAACTCGTTGACGGTTTCGGGCGCCGCAAAAGTATCATTGCCAATCGAAGGTCGTGAGCGAAAGGTCTTGCGCCTCAAGCTGCTCTCCTTGGAACGACGGCTCGATGCACCATGTCCCTTTGTTGGGGTCGGAGGCATGTCGTCTACGCTTGTGTCGTGGTCAGTCATACTGTCAACCATGGTGCGGTTGGCAGTCGGCGACTGGCTATCTGGAAGGTCGTCATCACCATCTACGCTGATGATGCTCCCGCGACGTCCAAGGGGTCCGCCCCTGTTACCAAAGACACTGGTGCCTTTACCGAAGGACTCTGTGGAGAACTTGGACACATGTGCGCTGAACGGTGTGCTTGTGGTGCCGAACTGAGGCTGCGGTCGGTTCCAGTCACCGAATAGACTTCCACCTCGCTTAACAAGAGGAGTATCGATAACGTCAGTCTTGTCCGCCTGGGCGGGAGGGTACGACTGCCTCTTCGACGGTGTGTCAGGCATGACATACACGTTCGCAGCGCCCTCATCCGCATTTCGATTCTTCTTCGAAATGAGGCCAGTGGAGAACGGTACTGGAGCTTGCTGCACAGACTTGAATGGTGTGTCAAACGAGTCATGCTCACCTTCCGGTGCGTATGGGCGCGGTACGCCGATCGGCAGAGACCGTGAAAATTGATGGCTTTGGTTTGACCGACTAGGTGGAGCTGCAAAGTTGGGTGCCCGCGGCGGTGCCATAGGTGTGAACCCACCGACGCTTGACGTAGTTGAAGCTGGAGTGTGCGCTGTCTCTGCGTGCGACAGCGGGTGTGGTGTTTGCAATGCGCTGCCGGAAGTGCTACGAACGAAAGGCGTGGGCAAACCCATGCGCCCTGCGTCGAAAGTGGACTTGCGAAAAGGGGTCTGTGCAGGGGTAGTGCTTTGGGGGACGGCGCCGTCGAGGGACATTCTGTTTCTTGTTTTCGAGGCTGCGAGGCCAGGCATCGCAAAGTTGCCATCATAGGCAGGCTTTGGTACGGGTGAGTTGGCGTTTCGCTGCATCACTGTCGATTTCCGCAGTGATGTCGTCCTGCGGACAGGCGACTGTGATGTGACGGGTGTAGAGAAATCGAAGCCATCCCTGGTTTCTTCGTTCTCCATTGGTGACTGGACTGCGTTGTTGCGCGCCTCGCCAAATATGCTCTCGAAAGGGTTGCTAAGATTAGCGACGCTGTGCAGGCTCCGTCTTTTCGCTACCGGACTGAAGCCAGTCGGAGTCCCGCTCAGGTTCATGACGCCGTCATTGCGCTTCAGGGGACTCGACTTGACTGGCGCGCCAGGTGACAGATCTGGACGGCGCTGTGCAAACTCGAACTTGATCGGTTTATCGTTCAAGCCAAACTTTCTGCAGTCAGTGTCCATGCTTTCGAGAGACTCCGAGCTGGAGGGGCGGCCTGCGGGTGTGTCGTTCTCCTGACCGTAGGCGATGCGCGTGTAGAAGGGCGTGGTTGTGTTTCCTCCTGTGGGCGAATCGCTGAGCACGTTGCGACGCGGACTTTTCGAGTTCTGTCGTGTCCGCGGTGAGGCCTTGAAATTTGCTGTTGATCGTCGCAGAGTGAACTTCTTCTTGGGAGGCACGGACTGTCCAAGGGGCGATTCAGGGTACGTCTTGTTGGGACTTGTTGGTCTTTGCGCTTTGGGGCTGAAGGCGCGCGCGAGTGCCAGTGGTGAGATGGGTGAGCGTGGCGAGTCCGACTTGTGCAACTGGAAGCGCGAGGGTTTCGAGGGTGAGCGCGAGAGGGACCGGCGCAGCTGCTGGAGGTGCGCAAAGTGGGTGCCGTCTAGGCGGTAGGTAGGTGAAGGCAAGTCCAGGTGCATGGTGCCGCCCTCACGATGCGGCGAGTAGGAGGCGAAGGCCATGGCGGCGGGCGGCGAGATTGGCGGCGGGGTGCTGGAGGGGAGAGGTGAGGATGAAGGAGTGGCTGGCTGTGTCGAGAGTGGAGACGCCGTGGTGGGCGAGCGGGGTGGCTGGTCTTCGCGTGGTGTTAACAGGCGCGCTGGAGTCAGTGTACAGCGTGGCAGCGCGGATGATGCCAGCGCTCAATCGATAACGATAGCACACAGCACGTAGTGTGTTTGGTGTGAGGTGCGGGGCGCAGCGTTTGTGGAAGAATGCAGTCGAGGAATGCGCGCGAACGGCAGCGCACTTGTCGTTCGATCCACACGTCGCGACCAGTAGTTCCCCCTCAGCGAACAACGACTGATTGCAGATGCGCGTACTCCATGCAAGGCCTTTTGGTAGCGCTAGAGGACGAGAGGGGTCGCGCGGTACCAGCAGAGGTGAAGGCGCGTGGACGTGTCTAATTCGATGCGGCGGCGCGGAGCCGGATGCGCGATTGATGTTGTTGTTGCCGCCGGTTTGCGACAGGCAGGCGCGACTCGAGTGGATATCGACGCAGGCGCGACTGGGTGCCGATGTCGATGACGGAAGGCGCAACAATAATGTCGAGGCGTGAACGATGGCGATGACCCTCACTGCGCTCTGCAATCGGAATCGACGGACGGGATGGTATATGGGAAAGAGCAGGCGCGCACGCGTAGGAGAGTGCGAAGCGGTGGCTGGACGTCCGTGCGTTCCTGCCTTTTCCAGGTGCGACCCCCTGCAATGCCAGGTGCAGTCCGCCGTTGCGCTTGTTTTGGGGAACCGCGAGCCAATCGATCTAAACAATACACACGCAAGATGAAGCAATCCGCCAGAGCAGCAGAGAGGCGGCCGAGTGAATTGCGCGTAAAATGCAAGAACTGCGTCCTGTGTCCACATGCAGACTTTTACGTTCGCCGGGTGTTCGCTGGGCGGTTTGGGGTACTTCTTGCCACTGTTGTGTTGTTGTTTACACCCGCCACACCGGTGTTTACATCGCAGATCAACATGGCACAACGCTCGAACCACCGTCCATCCACACCAAGCATCGCTGCCGTGCTAGCATTAGCACCGCCGGGATGCCCCCTTTCCCACTGTGCGCCCCATCTGCAGCCCACGCGAGGTCCAAATGAAGCAATTTCGTGTTCATTCATGCAATTAGGCAGCGGCCCGTAACGAACAGGCAGAGGGCCGACAGGTCGACAACAGCCTCAGTTCTCCACATTATGATTGTCGATGCAGCACCTGTCGGGCCTTCTGGTGGCTTTCCCTATCGATTCTGTGGGTTTGCGGCAAAGCTACAAGCGATTGACAGGGACAATCGCTTGTCTTGACTGCCGTGACTTCGAAAACCACTTTCATCACAGCTCGGAAGGGGGGTGGCCACTTCGTGTGACCTCGACGCTCCAACAGCCGCCGTCATGAATCTAAATAACAATGCTGTGTTCACATATGTTGTGCTCAGCTGCCCCATCACGGCGACTCGCCGTCTGCGATGCTTCCCAAACTGAGCAGCTGTAGGTACCCTCATTCTTGCGTTTCGAACAAGATGAAACAATCCATACACTGCGATCTCCGGTACCTTTCGGCCAATAGTCCATTCCCCAGAGACCCTTTGATGCCCCATCATCGATGTCACGGGACCTGGCGGATCTCAAGAAGCGAAGCCTAGTTGTGTCTCAGCACCGATAAATGCTGGTCTATTGTTCTTGGCTTGGTGACCTCATCACCACCATGTGGTACTCGATGACCCCCCTCATATCGATTTCACTTGTCTTGAGGCACACTACGACCCCATGATGACGTCGCATGAGCACTTCCTCAGCTGTAGAACATCGAAGCAAGGACTTTGATTTGGCCAGCCACTGCCGTCGAGTCTGGAGTTGCTGTTGTGTGACGCGCGTTGGTGTTGACATCACCCACTGAACAGCAGCGCCTGCGCATGCTCGCGCCCGGACTTCGCACTCTGTAACACGAGCGCCAGCCTGACCCGACTCGGACTCTTGACGTTCAGTCCGTTTTGGAGTCCGAGCGGACAGATGTCATGCAGCGTGCAGAACTCAGCCTTAGCCGCTGTGTGCTGCCTCGCTTAGGATGGTCATGCACGATGTTTCAATATGGAGAAGCAAAGACTCAGTACATCTGACGGCTGCCACAATCAATGCATGAGCCCAGGGCGCATTGGGCTTGGGTCAGGCACGAACTGAGATCGGCAGAGGTGCATGCGTGTTCGCCTTGTGCCGAGTCTGACTCTGCTCGACCACCGGCACCACTCCCACTCGCACCCAAAAGTTGGGCAAGTCGACAACATCCTCCCAACCTCCCCAGCCCTGCAGCGTCCGACTTCGCGACGAAGAACATGCGCGCTCAGTATAAGTTCCCCAGACAACAATGCTATAAGCAGCGGTGTATGATCTCCCTAAAGAGCGGTATCCTAGTGTGAGCGTTCGGCGCAGCCCCGAGTCAAGACATTCGAGACAAGGCTCCCTGTCCTGTCTACCGCAGATCCACCATACACGTGTAGCCGACCACCTGGATGGTCAAGCACTCCAACAAGGAGTGCTTGGCCCTTCACCCGTTCCCAGCAGGATTGTGAGGCTCGAAGATTGGGATGCGCAGCAAGTGACGATAGGGTCGTCACGAAGACAAGGGAAAATCAGGGTCGAGGACCATGAGGCTGGGGCAATTCTTATGCAGCTGACAAGCATCTTCCTACACCTTAGAGGACCCTTTGGACCCTTCTATTTGTTTTTTCGATCTATATCGCTGCGTTCACGGAGGAACCGACTCAAGGGTCCACGTAACCCTCTCGACAGCCATACTGACCGGAATTAATAGGCTGGTCGAAAGCCACTTCGCAGGAGCATCCTGACTCCCCCATAGTGATGTGTTGTACTTGATCGTCGATCTGTACTTCTTTTGCTCAGCGTACTCACGGTACCCAGGTCGAGATGTAGACTTGCTAAGTGGGGATAGCAGCTTTGACAAGTGCGCGGTGGGTGCTTGAAGTATTCGCGCGCGCACTTCGTGATCATCTCGCGTACTGAAACCCACTCACTAAACGCGAAAGACGCGCGTTGAGGCGTAGAGTGGCTGGCAATCAAATAATAATAGATTGTTTCTTTGCTGGTTCCAGAGTGCTTAGAGTCTCTGGACTCTGTCAGGCATTTTCACCGCATTGTCTAGGCAACGCAAGACGGCTATCGTGGGTTCTGGGGGTAGCCAGTGGCGTAGCTGCCCCTACTTCTTGCGAAACGACGACCCGTGAGGCTCAGACGACCCGGTGGCGAACATCGACGGATCTCATGCAGTAGCATCAATCAACTTTGAGGCTGAGGCGGGTGGAGACCGCAAACCGGTCGACCTGCGATCTAGCTTCGTTAGCTCTAGGTGCATCGCCTTGGTAGTCCTCACCGCATCGCAAGAACTCGATCGATAGACTTGGTACATTGACTTCTAGATTTCCGCTATGGAACAATTGTAACGCTGCGTAACTTATGCGGCTCTGGGCCCCTTGCCAGCCATCTTGAGCATGGCGTCGCGATCCTGAATACCTGCGAGCTGGCCTTCCTTGACACGCTTAATGGTAAGCGCAGCAATCAACGCTGCACCAACACCGGAACCGTCTTCAGCAGGCAAGATCTCGATTGGGTCGTTCTTGCCCTTGCCATACTTGGCTGGCCAGTCCAAAATCTCTTTAAGCGCTTGTGCGTTGCGAATCTTGAAGTGAGGGTACTTAGTGAAGACGGAGCCGTCAGCACCAACGTGCGTCTGGTCCCAGTTCTTGTGCTTGCAGATAGCTGCGACACCGCATGCTGTCAGACGAGCAGCACGAGTGCCAATGAGCTCCGCAAGACGGCGGATCAGCTCGAGCTCAGGCTTTGTGCATGTGATGCTGAGCTTGTTCTGGAAGAGGTCGCCAGTCTCGAGCAAGTTCTCGAAGGGGTCCTCCTCAATAGCTGAGAGGAAGCCTGCGTCGAGGGAGTATGGCCTCCCCAACTTGCTGACATCCTGACCCTCGAACATAGAACATTCCTTGCCCTTGTGCAGGTCGAGGAGGACCAGACGGAAGATCTCACCCAAGTACAGACCAGCAACCATCTTCTCGAATGACTGCTGACCAGGACGAGGTGATTCCTTGTCAATGATGACATCGTATTGTGTGCGAGGGAGTACCTGGTGCTCGTTGTCGAATGCGCCCCATTCGCAGTTGATTGCCATAGGCAGCTTGGGATCAAGATTCATGTGGGCAATCTTAGGGATGGCGCCGCACTCCTCCATGTATGCAGCGTTACAGCCTGTTCCGAAGATACATCCAATCTTGATCTCGGTATCTGTGTAAGCGGAGGCGATCATAGTACCGGTTGTGTCATTGACCAAAGCTGCAAGCTTGATGGGGACTCCGCGCTCTGCCAGAGCCTTGTTGAAGGGCGGGACAACGTCATGACCCTCAACGCCGTCGATATCAAAACCCTTTGTCCATCTCTGGAGGACACCGTGATCGATGTACTCTTGTGTCGCGGGATAGGAGAACGTGAAACCCAGGGGCAGGTCTTCGAGCTGCTCGTCCTCGTGGTGGTACTCGACGAATTGCTGGAGACAGTCGGCGACGTAGCCCCAGAGCTCGTCGGCGGTTCCGGTCTTGAGCTCCTCAGGCATGCGGTACTTAGACTGGATGATCTCGAATTCGCCCTTCTCCTCGGTCAGGGTGACCTCGCACACACGCAGGTTGGTACCTCCCATGTCAAGAGCGAGATAGCGGCCCGTCTCATTGCCGTCGGGGAAGGCCATACACCACGTTGGGTTCATGGGCTGGTTTTAGTTAACATTGTGTCAAGATCCAACATGGTTATCACCCACAATTGACCCCCCCTCCTTGGTCAGACCCTTCTCAAGCTCCTTGACGAAGTGATCGGTAATCTCCTTCAGCTTTTGGGTGGGCACGATGAAGATCTCCTCGAGCTTCTCGATCTGCTCCTTGAGGTCCTTTGGCATATCCGCCATGGATCCTTGTCTCTTGTTAAATCTGCGCGTCATGTTGCCCGGCTTGCCCGATGTTGTGCGCAAAGCTCAGGTTGGAGGGTATATGCGTACCCTTTCGGGAGGGAGGCCTCCTTGCACCGGTAACCATTGTGATGGTTGTTTTACGTAGTGTCTTGGTGGCTGGTCCGAGTGCGCTCGAAGTTGTTGCGAGTCGCTATCTGGGGGCTTTCGGGACAAATAGGGTTATAATCCTGCAATGCGGAACGAGCGGTCAGTATTGATGTAGAAGTATAACGAGCGCAAAATTGCGGTTCGACTGGGGCACGCAGAGTGTAAAGGTCATGCGTTGGCAGCGGTCCAGCTCCGTGCTTCAGACCCCACCATTGTGGAAGCTTGGTGTTGCTTTTAGGACGCGAGGGGTGGCTTACAGATGCTATCTAATACTGCAGTTCCGCCAACAGAAATCGCCGGTTTGCTGACAATAGAAGAGACTGTGGTTAAACAAAGCAGAGCTCGACAAGTTCAGTGATCCAATAATCGGGCTACAAGATCAATTGAAGGGAATCGTTGAGAAGAGGCGGCGCAAATTGTTGGAGTTCAGCCCCGCCCACGGGGCTCTCACGCTAGAGGGCTGCAGGTTGCCAGCCAATGCGACGTCATCGCGCGATGTTCCGGATGGCTTGGCTAAGGGTTCCAGTAATCGCACCTCCAACGCGTCTGTGTTTCTTGACTTCCGCTTTGCAATCGCATGACCAAATGACTGACGTTCAGATATTTACTCGAGATGCCTTCCTACGCGTTTCGAGACGCTGCTCATCGTCTCTGGAGCGCTTGGAGATACATCACGAACCACACCACTGTCGCTCGTCCCGGAGCTCTGCCAGGACAGACGTGCCGTATTGAGCTGATGCTATTGTTATTGTGCACGCTTGAACATCATCTCGGCGTGCTGCTATAGGCTGCATGATATTTTGAATTGACACCCGTTCCAGAGCCTCCATATAGCACTTTTCAGATACATGCCTGGCAGCAAAATTCAGTAAAGAGCTATAGATTGATATGACTTCGCGGACCAACACGATCCCCGGGCACCCTGCTGGCGGACGAAATGAGAGCAAACGCGAGGCTAACCAATCACTCCACCATCTGCTCACGCCATCTGCCAAGAGCTCACGATGCACGCTGTAGAGCCGTCTTCACTACGTTTGTTTTTGCCTAACGCCAAGCACAACGTCACATATTTGCTCACAGCAAAACGTCCATAGAGCCTGATCTCGCCGCTCCCACTACCACCAATACCGTCTACACCGCCAGCATGGAGCGTCGCTCAACTTTGCCCTCCGGAATTGGCATGGGATTTCAGCACCTGCGTAACACTCGTGGAGCCGACAGCAGCGTAGATGCCGAAGGAGTCAGGGCTCTGACAGCTTGCGGTTCTCATGGACGTCCACTATCAGATGTGCCCATGTCAGCATGGCTGAGCCTTGATGGTATGTTCATGGAGACGAGGCTCTGCATATCCTCAGATTACTAAGTACTCCAGGTGCTACTCACCAAACATCAGCTGTCGACATTGATGACTTTGGAGGCCGCAAACTTTCTGAGACCAGCCCTGTCAAGGACAGCATCTTCAAGGACTTCTGCAGGGGCCAGCCCCCGAGGCGCTCGTTTCTCAACAGAACACCTCCACGTATGCCCATGTCCAGACGTTCTACACTGGCGGACAGGCCAGAGTTGGACACGCTGCTCAAGATGTTCATGATCAGTTATAAGGGCGACACCTTCCTTCCCATCCACGAGGACACCGTACATCGCCTGACCCCGTACCTAAATGGGTCCAAGCCTCTGGCCGACACCAGTCTTTTTAAAAGGTTGCTCATCAATCGACAAACGAATCAGATCCGCACCTCACTGTTCATTGCTGCTCTTGAGCACCTCGGAGTCTACTGTGAGCACCTGGTCATCCAAGCGCCATTTCATCCTATGGAGTTTGGCCTCACGCACGAGCACGAGACTGGAAACAACGAGCCGGGAAGTGACTGGACTGTGATCCTAGCGTGCTTTCCGAGCCTCCTCACGTTCACGTTCGAGCACCCGAATGCAGAACCTACGCGGCTCACACGCGACACCTTCTACGCCTTGACGTGCGCACTTCATCACAACACGACTCTCCAAGAGATCTTCAAGGTTCAGCTTCCTGTTCCGCCGAAGCTTCTCTTCAACTATCACAAGGACCACCACAGCAGCCCTGGCTCGACGCCACTTTGTCTGGTTGGCACAGACATGATTTACGCAGACGGACCAGAAGACTTCGGCTCGCTGGACAATGGTTTTGTCTTCGGTAAGGTCGAGGACCTTGACAAGTCGGACCACTGAAATCGCTCACGATGGCTTTGGTAATTGACGGGGAGGGGCTCTTGGCGATTATTCAGGGAGTTCACATGGTGTTAGCTTGATACCCAGGACTGCACGAATGGTGTGCGTCCCAACATGGCCAATGAGGCCTTAAAAGTACTTTACAACAGAAACGTACAATATAACATGATGACCGCTTGGACTATTATCATCACGGCGTCTAGTATAGGTTGGTTAACGCATCAGACGCGCTATCGTATGATATATGAATATCCCATGAAAGCCTCTCCAAACCCAGCTGGAAGCCATGTGCACATCTGGAAACCTTTCCGAGGTCGAGGCTCTAAGTACGGTCTAATGCGCACATCGACATCTTGTGTTCAGCAGTAAGAAACAGCTTAACAGCATGGAGCATCACGGAAAGCTCTGAATACACCAAGTACGTATTTTGATGGCCCTCTTGACTCAGTTAACACTATCGCCGTCCATCTTACAATCAAGTTTCGAAACGCTCGAGATTCGTATTCCCGAAAATAGCCTGAAATGGAGCATTTTGTAGTCGTGACGTCCGGCTCCCCACACGGGACCGGCCCGCGTTCTCGACCGCACCGGTACTTGCTTGCAACGCCGGACACCTGCATATCTACAGCGTAATGGCGGAACGCTATATAGATTGGCCCGACGACGACAATATGGGTCTCCAGACTTCCCCAAGCTCCCTGAAGACCGTGTGTCTTCCGCTCTCAATCCATAGCCACCTCAGAACCACACATCAGGGATTCCAACCTCCTCTACACAGAACCACAAACAACAACAGAAAGAGCTAGCAAACATGGCAGCACCAGGCGGCAAATTCTTCATCCAAGACAACCTCTCCAAGCCCGCCGCCCACCACGAATCCTTCGCCCAGCTTTGGGAAACGAAATGGAAAACCCCCGCCGAAATGGGCGTATACCCCTTCATGTTCAGCACCGCCTCCGACTTCCTCCCCATCGTCGCGGAACTCACAGCCCTCAACTTCAAAGAACCCTACAACTGGGACGCCTACGCATCAGTCTTCTTCCCACAAGCCGAACACTTGAGTAGTATCGCGCAGGCCGCCGAACAAAACGGCGAAAACGAAAAAGCAAGCGAATACTACCTCCGCGCCAGCGCCGTCTACAGAATATCCCGCTTCCCCGCCCCGCGCAGCCCCGTCCAGAAAGAAGCCTGGACCAAAGGCAAAGAAAGCTGCTTAAAAGGCCTCTCCCTCCGCCCCCACCCCGTCACCGAAGTCCACATCCCACACACCCACCGCACCCCCGCCGAAGGCCCCTCAATCCCAGCATACCACCTCCTCCCCTCCACCGCCACCCCAGAAGCCCCGGTGCCCACCCTCGTAATCTTCACCGGACTAGACGGCTACCGCACCGAGCTCGCCGTGTGGATGGAAGGCTGGCGCGCAGTCGGCATCGCAACCCTCGTGCTAGAAATCCCCGGAACAGGCGACTGTCCCGCGCTAGCCTCCGATCCGCTCAGCCCCGACAGACTGTACAGCAGCGTGTTCGACTGGATCGACGCGCAGCCGCGACTCGCAGCGGGGCGGACTGCCGTGTGGGGGTTCAGCACGGGCGGGTTCTACGCGATGCGCGTGGCGCACACGCATGCGTCGCGGCTGGCGGGGGTGGTTGCGCTGGGGGGAGGGTGTCATTATATGTTTGATGGGAAGTGGCTGGATAGCGTGAATCATCTCGAGTATCCGTTTGATTTGGCTGATACGCTGGCGTGGAAGTTTGGGTATGGGGGGGATGTTGGGGCGTTTAAAAAGGAGGCACAGGGGCGGTTTTCGTTGTTGGAGGATGGGACGTTGGATCGGGGAGAGTGTGCGAGGTTGTTGCTGGTTAATGGGACGGAGGATGAGGTTTTTCCGATTGATGATTATTGGCTTGCGTTAAAGCATGGGGCGCCGAAGGAGGCGCGGTTTGTGGAGGGGGTGAAGCATATGGGGGAGCCGGAGAGCTTTTTTGTTACTATCAAGTGGTTGTATAAGCTATTTGGGATTGAGGGAGATGTGGGTAAGCAATTGCGGACGCTGCCGTTTAAGCCGAAGTATTGAGTTAGAAGACGGTTGGTAGCACAGCGACGTTAGTATAATCAGGTTCAATTCAACTTCGAGTTCAGTATTTGAGTTCTACAGTCCAGGCTGAGGCACCGGGGTGTCGTGGTTCTCTTTCTTGACAAACTCGTCGAACCAGAACACAGCCTGCAGGAACGCCTGCTCTTTCGCAAACCGGGCCCTTGCATTCGCCAGATCGGCCTTGACACCAAAGCCATGCTCGACATCAGAGAACAGATTGAGCTGGTACGGAACGCTCATCTCCTTGAGGATGTCCTCCGTCTCGCGCCTCTTCTCAGCCGGGAAGATATGGTCGGTTTCAGCAGCAGCAATACTCAACGGGCCCTGGATGCCCTTGAGCTCCTCGACCTGCACGAAGCTCGGATGCGCAGTATACCCCGCATCTAAACCGCCAGGCTTCAACCAGCGACAAACGTACTTTCCGCCGAAGCAATAGCCAACGCCGCCGAGCCTCTTCACACCCAGCTCGCCACGCAGGTGCTTGATGATGGAGGCATAGATGGGATCGACGTCGCCCTCGCGCGGCATCTTGTTCTCCTTCCAACTGGGGAAGTCGAAGTCCGCGGGCATGGGGAAGGGAATCTCGTTGCCGCGGAAGACGTCTGGGATGATGGTGTAGTAGCCGTTTGCTGCGAACTGGTCGGCGATGCTGGGATTGTTAGTGTGAGAGGGGATGGGCTGGATGGGTACGCACAGTCGCACGTTGGGGAACTCAAAGCCGAGGACGTCGGTCATGATCACGACGGCATTCTGCGTGCTGCGGTCTTCGGGGTAGATTTCGTATGCACGAACTATGGGACGGTCAGAGTTGGTTACAGTGCGATGGGTGTGGAGGTATTTACTATCGCCAAAGGTCTTGACTTCTCCTTTCGGTGTGCCTTCGTGCTTGACGCCAACTGCGCAGCACTTTTGTGCTGGGTGGGATGCCATTTCGAAGATTCTTGATATTCCGGGTTTGAGGCGACTAACTTTTCAAGAAGTAACAGCGGGTAGACTCGGTGCTTAACAGCAGGGCATGAGTACTGACTAAATACTTCTCTCAGACGCTCGCAGGGGAGCTGGACGGAGCTTGCGTAGCTGTCGCTGCCTGCCCCACGGCGGGGCAATGCATGTGGGCAGGCGAAGACACAACGCTGCGATCGCGCAGCTCCACGCTAATCGATGGTTGGACATTGGTCGAGATAAAACGAAGAATTGCGCGGCAGTAGAGAGCAACAAGCGAGATACTTCTTAGAGAATTTGTTGGGCATCATGCTACTAAGTGATGTCCTGCAAGTACGCTGTCCGTCGTCGCGCTATTTCCGCTTGGAAGGACTCGGGCTTCTGCGGTGTCGCGATGACGAGTGTCGACTTCGATACTCTCGGTCTCGGTGTCGATCGCGACTGCGACTGGGTGATCTGTCTCTGCGATGCGCATGCTTGTGTCTGCGCTCTTGCCCAGGACTTCGGCTTCGACTTCGACTGCGGTGACGACTGCTCTTGTGATGACTGCTCTTCCTGTCCTCGCTGTCCTGGACATGTCTCAGCTCCCTCAGCTCGCGCTTGCGCTCGTCTGACCATTTCCTCTTGTCTTCTCTCGACTTCTTCAGCTGGGTCTGGGCTTTCTGCATGAACGCAAAGGGGTCGCTGGAGGAGATTCGCGCCTGCTCCCGCTCCTGGCGACGTGGGTCCTCGTTGCCCCATACGTTCTTGCTCTCTAGCCCAGGGTACAGCACTGCGCTGTGCTCGTCTGCAGCACGAGGCGTGCTCTGTTGTGCTGTGTACCAGGGCTGATGCAGCCCGTTCTTGCCTGCTGCGTTCGAGAAGCGCATGGTGTACTGGTCCTCGAAGGCCTGCTCTTTCTTGCGCTTCTCCTTCTCGGCCTCGGCATTCTTCTCGCGCTTGATGGCCTCCTTGATGTCCACGGGGAAGAGATCAATGTGGCCGGCGTGGTCAGTCAAGGGCGCGTCGCTCGCAGGCTTGCGCAGCCTCAAGACGTTCGAGTCGTCTGCGTCTCCGTCTTTGGACTTGGTCGCCGACGCAGCCAGCCGAATGTCCATGTTGGTGTCATCCTCGCCCCTCAGCTTGCGCCTCTTCTTGTCGTGGCCGTGTCTGTCCCTCGGTGCTCTGCCGCCCTCGAGACTGTCTTCGTCGGGCAGCGGCGGCGGCGTGCGGCCTCGCAGGATGGCAGCGCGTCGCTCGGCGTCGAGCTCTTGCATGCGCTGGTCGGCGGCATGTTCGCGCGCGGCCGCAGCCTCCTCGTCGGCCTTGACGCGGGCGATATTGGCGGAGTTGTAGACGTTCCATGACTTCTTGCCCAAGAGGTGCAGCGGCATCTTGGTGTCTTGCCAGCGTCGGCGGGTGGTGAGGCGCTAGGTCATGGTGCCGCAGTGCCGCAGTGCCGCAGTGCAGCAGTGCAGGGCCGGGCAGGAGCAGCAAGCTTCGGTGATCGCTGCATGGTTAGTGAAGCTCGCGCCCGCGGCAGGGCGGGACAACGGTAGAAGGACCCACAATCAGCTTCACCCAGCGTCATAGCTCGCGCCTCCCCGCAATGGCTCCCCGGCCAGTTGTGCGGTCCGCAGTCAGCTCCCGCTCGCCTGCGCCTGTGAGACTCTGTCCTGGACTCCTGGACTCCTGGACATGCGTCTGCTGCACTGTCACCACGGATTTCCGACCACTTGGGCCATCACTTGCGCCGTCACTTCTGTCGATACGAGCCAGCCTGCGCCGCCGCCCGTCCAGAGAGAACGGCTCGCGCTCCCCAACCACCTCTCCGCGGCATCCTTCTCCATCGAGCTACCGTGCGCCTAGCCTTCAACACCTCCTCTCGATCATGTGCGACTCGAGAGCTTAGGTTGGGCCAAAAAGCAATTCTTCATAGACATCGACACACCGTTCGCCCGTGCCCGCACATCTCCTCCGTCTCCGCGCAAGACTTCCTCGACGCGTTCGCTCACCGCACCACGCAATTGACCCCCACACGAATCTGAACAATGCCCACCTGGCTGGTGCATGGCTTCCGCTGGCCACGCGCCCAAGTACGCATCCACACCATCCTCCAGAACCTCGACGATGTAGCTCCAGAGTGGGTCATGGCCCCCGCCACTCAGGCCTGCTTGCACAAAAACTTCAAAGAGCAGTGGCCTGAGATCATGGCGCGCTTGCCCGACCTGCAATTCATCGAGCAATACGATCCAGAAGACCTCACAGTCAAGGACCAGCCCTACGCCTACGTCTGCGACCAGGTCCATGATATCAAGCTAGGCATAGAAATCGATGAGGTACGAGGGGGCGAGGCATCAAATGAGCAATTGGCAGCCATAGCAGAGCTCAGAGACAAGGTCACTCCAGATGCAAAGCTAGGCTGGTTTGTAGTGGTCAATGGCGACGTAGAGCGCTGGGCGCCGCCCGTGGAAGATGAAGACGAGCTGCAAGATTACGACGACGAAGAAGAGGCCGAGACAAAGACGCTCAGTCCACCAGCAAGAAGCCCTCGAAGCAGCCTGTGGACAGGCAGTAACAGCGACACGGCGAATGGGCAGGAACCAGCAAGGCCCTCGACAAGTCGAAGCATGAAGAACTGGATAGGCGGATTCATACGCAAAACAAAAAGGTACAAGCGCTGACACAACGTCCACGTCCGGAAACTGACCCCCACAGCTCTAAAAGTTTGAGAAGTGAAGCGCGAGCGAAGACGCCACCTCCCGTGCCGCCGTTACCACCAATGTCGCCAAAGCAAGCCTTGCAATCACCACCACCCAGGACGGCCAACGGGAAAAAACCTATGCCACTTCGACCAGCTGTGAGATGACAAATGTGATTTAAGAGAGATGAGAAGTGATGAGATGCTCGAGTCCACGACCACTTCTGGCGAGAGACATGGCTAATAACATGAAGTTGTTTGTGAAATAATCCAGAGTCGCAAAGCATATAGAAACGCAATCAATTGAACACCGAGATCTTACCACATACATCTCCATACTCTAGACGAATATACTTATCGTGAGTTCCTACAACATACAGGTACAACGACAGAGACGATGCTGTCGCAAACACACCTTTGTGGTTAGCGGCTGTTCACGTGACCTCGCGATAGCTAACTTTCAAGTCACAACTTCTGGCACGGCGACTTGATCTTTTCTCGACCCTGCGCTCGGCTCTCTCCTCGCACACGCCCTTCTGATATCACCGAAGCTCCAGTAGCTTGACACAGCAGCAATCTCGTAGCTACTGTCATCGTCCGTCGCTGAAGCCTGAACGCCGACCGACAGCTGCTGGGCGCTCCGCAGCCCGCGCAAAGAATCACGACCACACACCGACAGACCGCTGAACACCGTCAAAATGAGTAGACGCGACTTCCTGTCCATGCCCGCGCCCGAGAACTATGTAGCTGGTCTTGGGCGTGGTGCCACTGGATTCACAACTCGGAGTGATCTGGGCCCGGCGCGCGAGGGTCCTTCAGAGGAGCAGATGAAGGAGATGCTGGCAAAGCGTGCCGCGTCTCTTGGTCAAGCTGCGCCTTCTGCCTACGGAGTCACAGAGAAGAAAGAGGAGGAAGACGATGAGGCAGATCGTTTCCAGGACCCCGACAATGAAGTTGGACTGTTCTCGAGTGGCATGAACTACGACAAGGACGACGACGAGGCAGACCGAATCTACCAGGAAGTGGACGAGAAGATGGACAAGCGGCGGCGAGCCAGAAGGTTAGTACCCATATTTTCCTACTCCCCTGCCCTACAATCTTGTGTTTCGAAATATTCATCGTGTTTTTGCCACGAACAGATACCGATGTCCGACCTAGGGAAGCTCGCGAGCAACAAGAACGAGACGACTACGAGAAAAACAACCCGAAGATCCAACTGCAATTCGCCGACCTCAAGCGTGCACTGAGCGGCGTCTCCGAAGAGGAATGGGCAGCGCTGCCCGAGGTAGGAGACATGACAGGAAGAGCGAAGCGCGCAAGAGAGGCCCGTATGGCCAACGCACGATCGTACGCGGTACCTGACAGCGTTCTGGCGGCGGGCGCCAGGTCGGGCGAGCTTGAGACGTCCATCGCCACAGATGACTCGAGTTCTGGGACAATGACGAACTTTGCATCCATTGGTGCTGCGCAACAGTCGGCGCTGCAAGTTCGACTCGATTCGGCGGCAGCGTCTAGTGGCGCTGGTACGCAGGCAACAACAACTTCCGGGACTGCCACCGTCGATCCGAAAGGTTATCTCACGGCTTTGGACAAGAAGGAAATGCAGGGTGGCGAAGTGCCCGTGGAAGATATCAATCGAGCGCGAGTGCTGCTGGAGTCTGCGGTCAAGACGAACGTCACCAACGGTCCCGGTTACGTCGCGCTGGCACGTCTGGAAGAAGTCGCGGGCAAAATTCACACCGCTAAGAAAGTCATCCAAAAGGGATGCGAAATGTGTCCAAAGTCGATAGTCGTATGGGAGGAGGCTATCAGATTGAATCGCGAGCAGTTGCACAACGCAAAAGTCATCGCGGCGAACGGTATCAAGCTGAACCCGAAGGCTATTGTACTATGGAAGGCAGCAATCGATCTAGAGCAGACACCGGCCGCCAGGAAGAAGGTCACCCGGCAAGCGCTCGATCACAACCCCCAGTCCGTGGAGCTATGGAAGACACTAATCAACGACACCGATGATATCGAGAACGTCAAACTGTTGTTCGCAAAGGCTACAGAAACAGTGCCGCTGTCGGAAGAGCTTTGGATCTCCTATGCGCGTGTAAGCGACGCAGATGCGGCCCAACAGGTACTGAACAAGGCTCGCAAAGCCATCCCTACTAGTTGGGCCATTTGGGTGCAGGCCTGCAGATTACAGGAAGAGCTTGGAAAGGTGGACATCTGCGACAAGATCATGGAGCGTGCAGTCAAGGCTCTGATCAAGGAGAATGCCATGATCAAGCGTGAGGAATGGCTGGCCCAAGCTGAGGTCTGCGAAGAGGAGAATGACAAAGTCACAGCGGCTTCGATTGTCAAGGCGACCATTGGTTGGGGTCTTGATGAAGATGACGAACGACGCGACATCTGGCTCGAGGACGCGAAGAGCATTTCCAATAGGGGCCACTACGAGACCGCAAGAGCTATTCTCGGCCACTGTGTGTCTGTGTTTCCATACTCGACAACCGTGTGGCATGCGTCTGCCGACCTTGAAAAGCACCACGGAGATACCGAGTCTCTACTCAGCGTTCTCGAGCGTGCCGTCAATGCCTGTCCCAACTCAGAGTCGCTATGGCTGCTATACGCACGAGAAAGGTGGCAGGCTGGAGACATTGAGGGCGCTCGTCAGGTCCTGGGTCGCTCGTTCGAGCAGCTGCCTGGTAACGAAAACCTGTACACACGGGCTGTCGATTTCGAAGCAGATGCCGGCAACTACGAGCAAGCGCGAAGCTTCTTGAAGGTGGCACGAGACTCCGCAGCCACCGATCGCATATTCATGAAATCCGCAGTTCTGGAGCGTCAGCTCGGAGACTTTGAAACCGCAATCGACATCTGCAACCAGGGACTCCAAAACTGGCCCGGCAGCTGGAAACTCCACGCCATCAAGGGCCAGATCTACGAACAACTCTCCAAGCTCAAAGAAGCCCAGGAAGCCCTCAGCATCGGCACCCGCGCCGCACCAAAAGCTCCCATGCTATACATCCTCCTCGCCCGCATCCAAGAGAAAACCGGCGCCATCGTCAAAGCCCGCTCCACACTCGACCGCGGCCGCCAACAAAACCCAAAAACCCCCTCCCTCCTCTGCGAAGCCGTTCGCCTGGAGCGCCGCCGCCCCGACCTCCCCGCCGCGCAAAAAGTAATGGCCACAGCCCTCCAAGAATGCCCCACCTCAGGCCTCCTCTGGGCCGAGAAAATAATGCATCTCGAGCCCCGCACCCAGCGCAAACCTCGCGCCCTCGAAGCCATCAAGAAAGTCGAAAAGGACCCCCTCCTCTTCGTCGTCGTCGCCCGCATCTTCTGGTCCGAGCGCCGCCTCGACAAGGCCGCTACTTGGTTCACCAAGGCGGTGGTCCTGGATCCGGATTTCGGCGATGCGTGGGTTTGGTATTACAAGTTTCTCGAGCAGCATGGGACCGAGGAGAAGAAGGCGGAGGTGCTCGCCAAGGTGGCGTTGGCGGAGCCGAAGCATGGCGAGGTTTGGCAGAGTGTGAATAAGGATCCAAGGAATGCGAGGTTGGGCGTGGAGGAGGTGCTTAAGCTTGCTGCGGCGAAGGCGGAGTAGCGGACTTGTGCCACTTCAGGATTCTGTGTGGAGGTTTGGTGCGAGGGGGTTGGGTTCGCGTCTTGTGGAAATACCACATGGTTGATCACACACTCATGGTTACTTCTTTTTTTTCCTTCTGTATGCAGATACTCCTCCGTGTCAAAGCGAACTCACAATCGATGAACCCATGTATCTGGCATAAACACCATCATCTCGTAATCCTTCGTCAGCCTCACCACGCTCCCTCCCCACCAACACCAAACAAATCTGCTCAAGAACCCAAGCAGGAAAAAACGCAAACAAGGGTATTTCTTCATTCTGCAGGCACAGGCTGGCGATTTCAAGTAGAGCACCACAATCCCACGACAGTATGGCTCGCTCGAGATGTGTGTCATGTCATTACTCGCTACCATACATTCAGAAGCCACACAGCCCAAGGGCGGTGCCAACGAAACGGTGAATCTAAAAAGGCCAAACCCAGTCATCAATCTCCTTGGGATCCAGTCCCTCATGGTAGGAGTAATTCTTCGCCTTGATCTGCTCGTTCAGCATCGCCTCGCGGGCCGCCGCACCCTTGTTGCCCAACCCTGCAATGCGATCGATGGCGTTGATAGCCAAGCTGTAACGGTCGGTACCGTTGCGGATGGCAAGCTCGAGCGGTGTGTCGATATTGCCCTTTTCCCTGTAGCCAGTGACGAGGAGGTTCTGCTGCCCCTTGCGGCCATATGTCAGGCGGTGGATCAACCAGGGGTACGAGTGGAAGTTGAAGATGCAGGGTACGTTGTCTGTGAAGATGGCCTTCCACTCGTGTGCTTGCAGGCCGTGAGGGTGCTCGCTTGCGTCGATTAGTTTGAAGAGATCGACGACGTTGACGAAGCGGATTTTGAGTTGAGGTAGGTGGGTGCGCAGGAGAGCGGTAGCCGCGAGTGCCTCGTGGGTGGAGACATCGCCGCAGGACGCCATGACTACATCGGGCTCCTCGCCCTTGTCGTTGGATGCGAAGTCCCAGATACCAACACCCTTCGAGCAATGCTCGATGGCCTGGTCCATGGTGAGGAACTGCAAATGCTCCTGCTTGTCCGCTACGATGACGTTGACGTAGTTCTCGCTGCGAAGGCAGTGGTCCATAGTGGAAAGGAGACAGTTGGCGTCAGGAGGCAGGTAGATGCGCACGACATCCGGACTTTTGTTTGCGACGACATCAAGGAAGCCAGGATCCTGGTGCGTAAAGCCGTTATGGTCTTGTCGCCAGACGGTGGCTGTGAGGAGTATGTTAAGCGACGCAACCTTTTTTCTCCACTCGACTTCGAGGCACTTCTCAATCCACTTGCAGTGCTGGTTTACCATGCTGTCAATGATGTGGATGAAAGGCTCGTAGCTGTTGAGGAGACCGTGCCGTCCTGACAAGATGTAGCCTTCGAGCCATCCCTGCAGTCGTTAGAACCTTGAGTCGAATAGATGTCAGTTTGTACATACCTCAACAGTGTGCTCGGAGAGCATCTCCATAACTCGTCCTTCGAAGGCGAGATTGCCGCCGTCTTTGTCCTCTTCAAAGTAATCAGCCATCCAAACCTTCTTGCCGGCCTCGTAGATCTTGTCGAGCTTGTTAGATTGTGTCTCATCAGGACCGAAGACACGGAAATCTTTCATGTTCTGAGCGACAACATCGCGCAGGAAGGCTGCGAAATTTGCCATGCTGCCCATCTTTGATACACCGCCCTTCCTCACCTCGACGCCGTAATTGCGGAAGTCTGGAACATGCAGCTTCTTTTTCAGAAGCCCGCCGTTCGCGACTGGGTTAGCGCTCATACGCTTATTGCCTTTAGGTGCCAGCTCCCTTAGCTCAGGAATGAGCTTGCCGTCCTTGTCGAACTTCTTCTCGGGCTCGTAGCTGCGCATCCATTCCTCAAGCTTCTTAAGACTCTCATTGCTGGTAAGAACATCGGTGATGGGAACCTGATGAGCCCGCCAAAAGCCTTCAGAGTAATGATCCCCGATCTTGCGGGGACCAGTCCAGCCCTTGGGTGTGCGAAGGACGATCATGGGCCAGCGAGGTCTGAAAGCCTTTCCGGAGTCGCGAGCCTCCTTCTGGTATTCCCTGATCTTTGTCACGCAGCGTTCGAGCGTAGCGGCCATAGCCTGGTGCATCGAGGGCAGGTCGCTTCCCTCTACAAAGTAGGGCGTCCAACCGTAACCGACGAAAAGAGCCTCAAGCTCCTTGTGGCTGACACGCGAGAGAACCGTAGGGTTGTTGATCTATGACATTAGCAAATCGATCGCTCAAGTGGTGGATTGAGTTTTACCTTGTAGCCATTTAAGTGGAGGACGGGTAGTACAGCTCCATCGGTGATCGGGTTGAGGAATTTGGTAGAGTGCCAGCTGGTAGCCAAAGGACCGGTCTCAGACTCACCGTCACCGACCATCGTAAGCGCAATGAGGTCTGGGTGATCAAAAACTGCACCAAAAGCGTGTGATATTGAGTATCCCAGCTCTCCACCCTCGTGCAGACTGCCCGGAGTCTCGGGAGTAGCGTGCGAACCGATACCACCAGGGAATGAGAAGTATTTGAAGAATCTCCTCAGACCCTCCTCGTCCTCCTTCTTGTCAGGGTAGACCTCCGAGTAAACGCCCTCGAGGTAAGAGTTTGAGAGGACTGCGGGTGCACCGTGCCCGGGACCAGAAATGAAGAGAGCGTCGAGGTCATACTTCTTGATCAAGCGATTCATGTGGATGTATGTGAATGATTGACCAGCGTCAGATCCCCAGTGGCCCAAGAGGCGGCGTTTGAGATGCTCCACTGTCAAGGGGTCACGCAGGAGAGGATTCCTTCGCAGGTAGATCATGCCCAAGCACATGTACATGGAGGCGTTGAAGTAATCGGTCATTAGGCGTACCTCGTCATCGGTAAGCGGTGTCTCGTTGACAGAGGATCTAGCGACGCCAAATGGCGACAAGCTCAGGTGTTCGACATCCTCGGTGAGCTTCTCAGGCTCAGGAGCCGCGGCGGGTATCATTGCGTCCATGATTGCTGTTGTTGTTCAGGATGCGACAGGCGGACGCGTGCCTTTAACTTTCTATGTGGAGACGCGCCTGCTATGATGTAACCAAGCTGGCGGATACCTCGGAAGTTCAGTTTGTTGGGGAGCTTGAGGAAGATTTGAGAGCTTCAATGTGGCATACACCGTCAATGGAGAACTGAGGGAAAGCTGGTTTAGCATAAGAGGCCGCGCCATGGGCTTTCAACCTTTATGAGAGAACCATCGCGGCCAGTTGCGACCGTTGAGAGCTGTCAGCGGAAAACTCTCCTGATCCATTGTTCTTGCTTCTTGCTATGCCATTGGACATTGGGGGTCCTAGCACCGCGCCTGCGACAACATTTCATCATGAGGTGAGGTTTCTGTCGAATTGGAGCTGTTTGCTGTTTGCGTGCCTTGCTGCGTCATGATAGCACGATGACCTGATGCATCGAAATGCCCCACGTCCACCGCGCTAAGACCTCGTTCGCGTCTGCCGCGTTCCTGATTTGCAGCGGCGCGTCACTAAAATGTCAGAGCTTCATTTGCCCCTCCAAATATCTGCCCATCGCCCCATTGTGATCGCGGCGACACCGAGCTTGCCTGCCCGAGCATTCTTATCTCACAAGATGAAACGAATTAGACGGCCGCCTCGACCTCACAGAAAGCGAGTGTCTGCCATCCAAACAGAGGTCTCGACTGTGGTGAAGGCTAGTGACGTTGGCGCTTCCGACTGCCCCGCTCCGTTTGTGGAAGGGACGGAGATCCGAGCCGACTTTCTGGCTGATCGAGATGTCTGACCAAGTGGCTGGTGCTCTCCAACTTCTTCCTACCGACATTTGGGCAGTTGCATTAGTCAACAGAAACATCTGTATCGCTGGAAACGAACAACAGCAAATTAGCTAGGAGTGCGTACGCACAAAGACGGAAGCACAATCAATAACTAAGATGCCGAGGGTGTCAAGTGGAGCTTCCATGCTTGCGATGCTACAGAGCTTTCTGTTCCCACCGCATCTCATAGTAGTCTTTTGCCAGAGCATCCCACTGTAATATTACATCCAGCTTTCGTATCATCATATTTCAGGTCGCAGGACCACAAGTCGCAGACCCACTGGCCAACGCTTCGTCCTTCATAGTCCACCGAATTCGCTTCGCAACTGCCAGGAAGAGTGCCCGCCATCCCTTCATCACAGGCAGTGCCAACAGCAGGAGCCATAGACGGGTTCAAACTGCCAGAATCGCCTCCTGCACATGATCAACGGGGCATCAAAAGTTGTATCGCCAATGCATGCATTGCGGCTCCATGGCTTTTCAAGAAGAGCTAAAACGATCATACTGCTTCACGTCTCTTTGCCAACTAGTACAAGTGCACCTGTCCAAGCACTCTCGCCCTTGTTTTGAATAAGGGTCGCTTCAGTCAAAGTACGGTCGAGACAAACATAGGAACTCGGACCTATGTAGTGCTTTAATCGGTTCTCATGAAGTTAATCTGTAGATCTGTGCGAATGTCGGGGTGTGTAAGCTGAATTCCTCAATGGTAATAAGCTGTGACAAACATTTAGAATGCTTTCGGCCCACTAAATGCTGTTTGACCGGACCATAAACTTTCTGGCCTCTTAAATTATACCTCAGTCGGCCCAGATTTAGACGTGGTATACACCTAAATAACTGTCATCTTATCACATACAAATATCGTCTCAAACGTCAACGATATTAGCGAGGAAATAATTGGTGACGGCCTTCGCCCAGCACGGCAGTTGATTAGGAAATCACTTAAGCAGAGCAAAGGACTCACTAATCCTATAAATAGCAGCAGTTTGCCTGGAATTTTAGTCGACAAAAATTCACCGCAACAAAACCATTTGATCCGACGTGTAAACAATGTTCTTGTCCAATCGGGTATTGGAAACACAATGTTGGGCCAACACTATGCACACAAAGGGGTGATTTCTTAAACTACGACATATGGCACCATGCTAGGTCAGGCCGCGGAAGTGCAAATGTATACAATTGGCATATTTGCTCAGCCATCTGCAGCGCAAGATCTAAGACAATTACGTGAGTTTAACGTAACTAGAGCAGAGCTGAGGAAAAGCCTGACTGAAGATGAAAGACGGGAAGATCTTTCAAACAACATTATTTAACGATGTATGCGGAATACTTTCACATACGACCATAGGACGTTGAAAACAAGGCTTCCCGTTCGCTCAGCCCTATTTAAGCAACGTACCGGCGGATTAGTAGTTAGGTGGGTGACCACTAGCGAATACCCGCTGTTGTATGTTTTTGAGATTTTTTTTGAACCCCCTTTCGGCTGGATGACAGTTGCAGTGCAGTAATGCAGCCTCTACTTTTTACCAAGTATATGAAATGTGAGACACCTGCTGTATAATTGGTACATTGTATCAAGTATGGGCTTTGACAAGGATCCTTCTTCCCCATACGGCCGGTTTGGTGCGCCCGCGAATTGTGTCGTAGACGTGTAGCATCCAATCCATAGCAGTCCAAATGGCGTGTGCCTCGAATGCAGATGGTATTTGTAATTGAGGCATGGCTTTCTCGCCACGGGCTTCTTCTCCCAGTCAGCACCAGGACCTTCTGTGAGCGACTGCCGAACCGCTGCCAGGCGTTTGTGGTGTATGGAAGTCTCGATGACGTGGAGCAGGGGCGGGCCATGTCCACCAGAGTCCGGCTTTCTTACTTATCCAGCACTGCGATCCTGCTCATTCCCTGATACATATTTTGGAGCCATTTCGACATGATGCATCGTCCGTATAGGTAGTGATCTGGATGCACCGTCGTGCGTCCTTGTTTATGGGTCCTTACAGCTTCTGGCTTGCTCATCTCCCGGGGATTACTAGTTGTCGTTCTGTCTCCATCTTCCATCTTAAAATCCTAGCTCTTTCATAGATACTTCTTCGCGGCCGCTGCGACTCGCTGCCTGAACACCGGGCTTTTGACCACATCTCCATTGCCAACCTGGAAAAACGGATTCATGATAGTCTTCATCCACGCCTCGTACACATCGACAAAGAAGTTCTTGACCGCCTCCTCTGTCGCTGGACTCGTTGGATTGTACAGGCCCTGCCCACCACCCAGCGCCGCCCTGCCGCCCGCCAGACTCCCCCTTGCACCGCCTCCACTGCTCGTCAACCCCAGACTCTCGTCACGCGGCCGCGTGAGGAGCAGGAAGCGTGTGTTTGCCCCTGTGATCCAGCACGATATGTAGCAGTTCTGGTATTTGTCGATGTGCTTTAGATACATGGGTGCACTGCCTGAGGAGGTCGAAGGGCCCCACTGTACTTCTTCGACGATGTCGAGCGCAGAGTGTAGTACGAATGGAACGAGGGCACGTTCAGAAGGTGTGAAGCGTGCGACGCCGTCACCGCCTGATCGAGAGGTGCCGAAGTCGTGGGTGAAGAGGGGAACGTCGAGTGGAGAGAGAATGGAGAAGGTGTACGACATCGTGGCGCAGGTTTGGTGTGGCAATTTCCGATCAGTAACAGGGCAGTCAGACAGCACAATTCGTCTCCTACAGGTGACCTGAACGTAGATTATCTAGCGGTTGTAAGTGTTGTTGTCGCACCTGCATTACTCCACGATCAGCTCCGCGCTAGACAGGGGTGCGCGCCAAGCAAGTCCGCGGGAGTCTTGCACATCTTCAATTGCACGTCGACCCGCATCACGAGCACCCACATCCACAATGTTTGGCCCATTTCGTCTCACGAATCCGTTGTCCGGCGGTCTACTCTGGTGCGCAATCCCTCCGGCCGTCGACTTGGCTGGTCCCAGGCTATAGTGCCCGTGACGGCGACGATCCAGAATCTAACATACTTTTAGGAAAGTTCCCTGGCGCCTGTCCCGCCACCAGAAGTACCGACAGCGCGAGCGCCTTCGACATGTAGACGGCATCGTTGCGACGCTCGATAATGCGCTCGCACGGACAGGGTTGAGCATGAAGAAGGTGGACCGCTGGAAGATGGAGATGCCGACTGAAGCGGAGATGCTGCCCAAGGACAAATACACGGTGTTTGACCGGAAAGTAAAGAGGTACAGGAAGGGAATTCACAGTGAGTGGTCCCCATGTCCATCATGAGGAGGAAGGCATGACTGTGTTTTACAGAGGAGTCTCTAGGAAAACTTTTGGAGACGGGACTGATTGCTGACAATCTGCAGAGGTACCCAAGTGGACAAGAGTCAGCCAAAGACTGAATCCTCCTGGTTTTTGAGCGGAGAACGACGGGTTTGTGTATACTACATGTTTCTCTATGGTCTGCATCGGACATGGCGCTTTTTGGAATCGAAGACATGTCTCAAAGGGGCATTCGCCTGCAGGGGCTTATAATTCTTTGTTTGGTGACTGAAGTACTTCTGTGTTCTTATTACGGAGAATACGGTGTAGGCGAGTACGCTTGTGCTGCGTCTTTGGGTAAGATTGCATGGTCGCCGTTTGCTCAATTTGCCCGTCACCGCTACTTCTTGTTTGATCCTTCTAGGCGATCTTCTCTCACCTGTGCATAGGTTTTGCAAATTTACGCCAGGCTCTACCTTTACCTGTGGTCTTGAGGACCGTGCTCTCACCTTCACCATGACTTAGCTTCTTCTAATACCCCGAATATTACTTACTCTTTGAACTATCCCTTCTACATCCTTTAACCCCGAAAATGCTTCAGTCTCTCTAGCTACACGTCACTGGCACAAAGACCTGTGGATACAACATTATGATAACCAATGAACAGCCTGATCCTGAATGGGTCGCTATGCGGGCGCAACATCAACAAGAGTGTGCGGCTCTTGGACGGCAAGTCAACACGGACAGCCAGGCCTTGCTTCACCGTCAAGAGGTGGAGAGGAGGGACTTGCAGCATCGCGTCGAGACGACAAAGGCTAAGCTGCTGCTACGACATAAGCAGCAAGAAGGAGAATATTGGAGCAGTTTCAATCAGAAGCAAAGCCAGATCTGCGGTCCTCCTGTTGCTCTGCCTCCGACTCTATAGCAAAGCCACGCACCTGCGGCTAAAGCGACAAACCTTCGACTAAACGCTCTTCCTGCAACGGTGCCGATTCGAAAGCTAATGCCAAAGCCAGTGCCTGTAGCGAAATCATCACTACCTAAGGCTTTTGAACAACAGAAAGTTAGTTTACAGAAAGCAACAGTCGCATCTGCTGCGCAACAGTCTGCCACACAGCCGTCTCAGCTTGCGTTACTACCATGTCGTATCCAACAACAGCCCCAGAAGGAAATGACTGTATCGTCCCAGCTAGCCAAGCCAAGACAGCCTAGACGCGATGCTACTACTTCTCGAGCCATGACAAGCTCGAAGAAGGACGCAGAGATGATCGATCTATGTGAAAGTGACGACGATATGTTGGTCGAGCTAAGCAAGGAAGATTACAAAAAGAGAACCACACCGGCTGTGACACCCGCACTATCTTGCCCAACCATACCTACTGCGACTCTGCAATTGTTTGGCGGGTCTTCCCGAAAGCAAATAGTAGGTTTCAAAACATATCTTGGTCAACGTTCATTGCTGAAGACAGAAGCAAAATTTACCTTCAACTCTGAATGCGTCTTCTTCCATCAGTTACCAAAAGGCCACAACTGCCATTCCGCCCCACCTTCCGACACAGTGTTCTGAAGCACAGGCTGCCTCCATAGCTTCTCCTTCCCAGGTCTGGCCTAGGAACTCTAAGACACCTAGCAACGGTCAAAATCAGTAAGTGCAAGACGCAAGCAAGCTAACTATGAATCGTGCTTCGATTCTACGAGATGAAGAGTCATACGCTTTGCGGCAACTTTCACAGGTCACATTAGACACTTGCAAAAATGAACATGCAGTACCTTCTGCGTCGAATCCAAGCGGTGTACTCGCAGGACGGAGTAATGATGCTGGTGTGGATGTAGAGGATAGACCCACTGGGTGCGTAGTGTAATGCACTGGATTTACAATCTGAGAGTCGCTGACTGACACAATGGCAGTTGATCTGGACATAAAGGCAGAGCTCAAACGGCTAGGTGCAACCACTTCCAGGATCCACAGCACGAAAGTTGATTCACCAGCCCCGGATGCCGCGAAGTGTCTCACGAGCAAATTCGACGTATAGAAGACACATCTCCCAAGTCCGTCGCCACCGCTTCTTTCTGCGTCTTCCGCGCATATGGTTAGCGAGACCGCATCCTTGCTCAATAAGTTTAGGAAGCCGACTCTTTCCTGATGCCCCGGGCGAGTCGTCTGATACCCGGGGTGGGAGAGCAGACTCAAGAGCTTCAAGCCGTTCTTTCGTTACAGCACCTCTCCAGAGACAGTTGTCTGTAGTCTCACAACAATCAAATACCTCCACAACGAGCAAGAAGAGGAAGATTGACTTAAGCGACGACGAGGAATCTGGCTACACACCACCATCTCCGTCTTCCATACCTGCGCACAATAGGCCCTCGATATCTCTACGTTCGCCCTTCAAAAAGCCATTAAAGCCGAAAGAACCACCACCACCATCTACATCGCCAAAATCTAGGGCAGGCAAGAGAATCAACGATTTCGGTTTCCGAGCGAAGTCTACGGCCTCTCCATCGACCCCGCCTCCATCAGCAAAGCAGACCAAGCCCACGACGCCCATCACACCCACACGTACGACTTCGGGTAATTGTGACAAGGCTCTTTCTACACCTCCAAGTAAGCGTCAAGCTGCCGTGCGTGCCCGTTCCAGCGTCCAGAAGATGATGGAAGCAGACGAGGCGTTTCGCACCGAAGACGATCCCTTCCTCTCAAGTGACTGGGATCCTCCACATCGAGGCGACAAGAGCACAGCAGAGCTGAGAACGCGGCTCAGGAGTATGAGCATAACACCTGGGCCAGTGGGTACGCGTTTCAGAGAAGACACGGTTGCAGACGAAAGCGTGTACACGCGAGAGAAGTTCTTGAAGGATAGGGCGAAGGGCGCAGACCGACTTACGAACCGGACAAGGAACATCAGCAGATTGATTGGGGAGGAGAGTGACGAGGATTATGAAGACATCGCCAGTGAGATCTTACATATTGGCGGTGTGATCTTGATGAAGGGACAGGAGGATAGGCTAACAGATGTGTAGACTGAGACATGATCAGTAAAAGGCTTTGTGGGACGATGGATTCGTGCGCATAGGGGAAGAATATGGTAGGTTATGTCCTGATCTACAGGCAAAGCTGAGCCTGGAAGTTCGGTCCTTAAAAGTACGGGATGTACCCAGGACTTGTGTCTGCATTACTTGCATTTGGACAACAAATTTGTAGGCTACAATCCTTCTTCTTCATTCCGAAATCCCCAGTGATTCTCGCAGCACCCTACATTCTACCACTCTCGGATTTCTCCTCCCGGTCCAATGAACCCCGGCGTAACCCACGCTGCCGAATCCTTACTCAACCTTCTAACCTGCTCCTCATCAACCTCGATCCCCAATCCGGGTCCACCCATCAACTTGATATACCCCTCCTGCACGTCCCAAACCTCAGGATTCTTCGTGTAGCTCGTTAAATCCTGATCGCCATTCTGAGAGTTGTAATGGATTCCCAAACTCATCTCCTGTATAACGAAATTGCTCACGGTGGCATTGACCTGCACACACGCCGCGAGCGCAATCGGTCCTAACGGACAATGCGGCGCAAGTGCAACATCATACGTCTCGCACATAGCAGCTATGCGCTTCATTTCACTAATGCCCCCGACATGACTGATGTCCGGCTGCAAGATGTCCACGCATCCTTGCTCCAGAAATGGCCTCACATCCCATCGACTATGCAATCTCTCACCTAACGCGATCGGACACGTTGTCAGCTCGGAGAGCTGCTTGATGCCGCCGATATGCTCGCTGAGCAACGGCTCTTCGATGAACAACGGGTGATGAGGTTCCAGGGCCCTGGCAAGCTGCTTGGCCATGGGCTTGTGTACGCGCCCGTGGAAGTCCATACCGGCATCCATACCGAGTTCTTTGACGGTTTTGAGGCGCAGGACTGCGGCATCGAGCGCGCTGGGTGAGTCAAGCCAGTGCATGTCTTCTGTGGCGTTCATCTTGACGGCAAGGAAGCCTTGGTCTTTGCGTGCTTGTGCTTGTGCCCTCACGTCGGCCGGTCGGTCGCCGCCAATCCACGCATACACCTTGAGCTTATCTCTTACTTTCCCTCCAAGAAGCTGGTAGATTGGCACATTGAGTTTTCGCGCTTTTAGGTCCCATAATGCGATGTCGATGCCTGCCAATGCGCTCATGAAGACAGGCCCGCCGCGGTAGAAGGATGTCCGCCATGACATTTGCCAGATATGCTCGATTTCATCTGCTTCGAGCCCGGTGTAACGTTTGCCCCAGGCGTCGAGACAGCCTTCGACGGCTTCGGTGTGGCCTTCCAGGGAAGCCTCGCCCCAGCCAAAGTTTCCATCTTCATCGGTGATCTTAACGAAGAGCCAGCGAGGAGGAACGCGAAAGTACTCAATACTTGCTATCTTGCCCATGTTGGTATCTTTTATCCTTCTGAGTATGTTGAAGGTGTAGCTTCAGTTCATGTATTGGTGGCAGTTCGATCGAGCTGGCAGTGACGGCCCTCTAATGCATTTCAAGCAGTTGCTCATCCTGTAGTCAAATGCCGCGGTGACTACTTAGCAATAATCCGAGCTCCCCACATCGTCCGAGCGAGCGAATTGAGCCCCGCCATTGCGCTTGAGCTCAATGCGACCTCGGCGCGGGGTTGTCAACGGTCCACTGTTAACCTCTAGCTTCGGTGTCTGGGGTAAAACGACCCGAACGCTCGACGAGCGGCAATGCAATAAATTCGTGATAGAGTCCAGTGCCCCTCTCTCATAACATTTTTAGTTTTTAGCTGTCAAGAAGTTGTATAGAAGCCAAAGTCTGAACGTCCTCATCAATACACCTTCCACGCACGAGCCACAATGACATCCGTCACTTCCCCACCAAACGGCGTCTTCGTCCCAGTGCCGACCTTCTTCAAGCCTGCCGCCAACTCGTCGTCACTGCAGGCTGCGGTAGATGTGCAGACACAGACCGAGCACAGCGTGTTTCTTGCCAAAAATGGTGTCCGTGGACTCGTCCTGCTCGGCTCTACAGGCGAGGCAATCCACATGAACCGCCAGGAGCGCATCGACCTGATCTCAGGCGTGCGCAAGGGACTGACCGATGCTGGGTTTCCTGACTACCCGATCATGGCTGGGACCCTGATAAACAGCGTGGATGAGACGCTGGAGCAGCTTGAGGACTACAAGAAGGCGGGCGCGCAATGGGGGCTTGTACTTGCACCGGGTTACTTTGGCGCAGCAGCGAGCCAGGAGGGCATTAGGGAGTGGTACACTGTCGTGGCAGACAAATCGCCGCTGCCCGTTCTCATGTAAGTCACACCTACTATGAAAGCAAGAAAAGTCGAAGCTGACTGTGTAGCTACAACTATCCTGGCGTAACAAACGGCGTCCTGGTCACGCCCGAGACATATCGCATCCTTGCGCAGCACCCCAACATTGTCGGCTGCAAGATGTCGCACGCCGTCGTCTCCTGGCACAACCAAGTCTCGCTCGACCCCAAGATCGACCACAAGAAATTCAAAGTCTACTCAGGGCTTGGCCAGCAACTAGGTCCCATCGTGTTCTTCGACGCAGCTGGCGTAATCGATGGCCTTGCTGCCATCTACCCCAAGACTGTGTCCTCGCTGTACAAGCTCGCCGAGACGCGGCCGATCAGCAATGAGAATCTGGAGAAGATCAAGAAGCTGCAGTACACAGTGAGCACGACAGAGGAGTACATTGGTAAGTACGGCATCGTAGGGATCAAGGAGGCGGTTAAGCGTGTCACTGGGTACGGCACACTAGAGGGCGGGCGCCTGCCGATCAAGGGAAAGCTGCCGGAAGGCGAGTGGGAGAAGTGGAGTGAAACCTGGGAGAGGATACAGAAGTCTGAAGACGAGTTGACGGAGAAGGATTTCAAGTAGCTCTGAAATGGAAAGGATTGGCGAAGTCAAGCCTAGATCATCTGATAATCGGAGGTGGTGCGTTAAATGAAGAAGATATCAGTACACTCACTGCTGCATAATTGGTGCGCGCTCGTTTTAATACTACCAGGTGAGGGTATTCAAGGCTCAGCGCAATGGCTGAAGTCTGCTTGCAGCAGGACACATATAGTCAAGTGGAGGTCCCAATGTGTTCTCGCATTAAACAACCTCACCATTGCACCCACATCAACAGAACCACTAATGTCAGAGGCCACACTACATCGACTCTTATGACCGAACCTGCGCCCAGCGCACCGCTCTGGTTCCCGCTCGATCCACTGGATCCGCCGGATCCGCCAATCTGACCTCCTCCACCACTGTCTCCCCCATTGACGACCTCCAGCTTGCCTGCATCGTCAAAGGGCCTCGATCCCGGGTTCCTCACACTCGCCTGCAGCTCATTCTCTCCCAGCAATCTATTCTCCAACATGCTGCAATCCATCCTACCGCCATTCTCGCTCAACGGCCCTGGCCTCGGGTTCGTGAGCAACTGCCCTGCGCCGGGAAACTGCTCGATCTTATTCGTAATGCTGAGCGGCAGGTTAAAAATGGTGTAGAAATCGCTGCCGTTCAGCCGGAAAGATTGGTGGATTGAGACGTTGTACGCTCCTCTCGCGGTTCCCTGGGTATTCTTGCCGTCCCCGACGAGGCACAGCGGCCATTCGAAGTTGACATGCTTGACAGTTGAGCCTTGCTCCTGGTCCAGGATGTTGGTGAGCGGTGCCATGTTGTTGGTGCCATTTGAGATGGTGAAGTTTTTGCCTAACGGTGTGCTCGTCAGGAATAACGTGATGTTGTGGAGTTTGGTGACGGCGTTGGGGTTCGAGGATGGTGGGAAGGGCAGCGCGCCGTCGCCCGAGATGTCGATTGCGACATGCAGGAAGTCACCGCCCATGGGCGTGTTAGGCTGGGGCGAGGCGAGGATGGCAAGGCCCGGGGTGAAGATACGGCCGTTGATTATGGAGATGGCGGATGAGTTCTGAGAAGTGTCGCCGTATCGACCGACCATTTGCGCTGCAACAAGACGCGCAAGAAGACATATCGAAACGAGTGGTATCATGGCGTAAAGCACTTAGGGAGTAGGCACATCGAGCAGGAAGACAGAGACGACGATAAGAGATGCTGGAGATTATCATGCATACAAACTCGGGAGATGAGCACTTGTAACAAAAGGAAGATGCCATCAAGGCTGCAAATCAAAACATGCCGCTTATCCACTGCGGTAGTCTCGCTTGGGCAATAGGCCGAAGCAGTGTCGAGTGGGCAGAGGGGCCTTCCATACTGCATGATCTTGTTGACTGCGTTCAGCCAATGTTCATGCTTCGGTACTTCGCAAGCTTGGAATTGAATTCTTGAGACATGTGATGTCTGAGGCAGGATTATCCTCACGGCGTCGATTAGCCGTTAGCGTCTGGGCTAGCGTGATTGATGGCCATCATGGATCTTGCTGCTTTCACCTGCAGTAATGAGTAATTGTGCGAAGACGGCAATTACGGCAAGCTGCGAGTTGTCATCGCGGGGTTCTTTTGAGTTGCAAGGGTATGTTGTTCAAATCTATGCAAAAGCGAGGGTGGCCTCAAGAACCGCTGGTGCTAATCCAAAATGCGCGCCACCCTGTGCTGCACCTCCTCCTCAGATGGAAGACCAGTCCAATACGACACTCTGTATACAGCAGTCGCCTCAAATTCCATCTAAGCATTGGACTCCATGCTGAGCGTTGCATCTCAGGGCCAATAGCTGCGCCTTGGGGCCGATGTTCGGATCCAATGTGAATGGAAGAATCTATGAAGCAAATTCCATTAGCAGGATTACCACAACGAGCTTCGAAGCGTCTTCACCCATAACTGGGGTCGTTCCACTGCTCCTCGTAGTATCCACCGTTGTTCTTGTTGCCTCCACTGAATTCCAGCTTTGCCATGAACTCGGGTGGCACGGTTGGGATGTACTTTCTCTCGCGTTCCCTGTTGACACCGCCGAAACCCGCGCCGTAGCTGATGAGCATATCAGTTGACGTAGGGAGCGTGAAAGGCAGCATATGCGAGGGGTCAAGGAGCAATTCGCTTGGCGCATCATCTTCTTCTCGTTCGAGCTCGCCAGATACTCGCGAGGGATTTGGCGATGGCGCAGGCGCGAGCTGGGTCCCAGAAGTTGGCTTGATTGGCGTTGTTGGTTCTGCATCAGCGCCCCTTTGCGGCGGATTCGGTGATTTCGCTCGCGTCTTGCGCTCTGCTGCAGCTTGTTGAAGATGCACAATGTATTTTGATGCACTTTTCGGCAGACCCTTTTCTCCCACTTCCGGACGGTAGTATTTCGCAGTGTGCAGAAGTTGTTGTGGTGACAGCCTTGTCAGCTGCTGGATTGTGCCGATGAGGGACTCGAGCTCCTCACCAATGGAGGTGAAGCACTGCAGCCACTGTAGTAGCTGAACGAGAGGTTCAATGTGTTTTCTTGTTGATTCGACAGTATTGTCGCCGGTGGAGGTCATAGATCCATTTTCGTAGTGCTCCGGCTGCCGGTTATTTGATCGTGCCCAGTCTTCCAGCGTCGACACGTTCATGCGAATTTGCATAGCTTTTGTACGAGCGAGGTACTTGCGATTTGACATGATGCGGTTGAACATTTCTGCGGAGAGCCAGTATATCAGCTGCGACAGCACTTGAGCAGTGATGACTGAATGTACATCGTAGAGATCGAGGACGAAGAGTGTAGACGAGAGTAATGAGGTGATGTTGCGAGGCGACGGCTTAGCTCTGGCCTTTGGCGATGGTGGTCTGAAACGCTTCTCGAGGGGTTCCAACGGCTTCGCTTTTGGTTTTGAGCGGAAAATCTTCCACTCGTGCTGGAACTGAACGTCTTCGAAGCCAGGCATGGGCTCGTGCTCGAGCATAGACGAGTCGAGGTTCTTGTCCATTCTTCGTTCCGCATCGCGGATGATTAGGATGAAGATCTCGTTGATCAACTCGGCCATCTGCAGCTGAAACTCGGTGGCGGCCGACGCCAGTCCTGTGTCTTTCTTCATGTAGTGTAGCAGCAATGTAGCGTTTGACATCCAGAAGGCAAGAACTGTCATATCCCATTGATACTTTTCCACCACGTCGTTGATCTTGCCCATTGCCGATACGAGCAGTGTCTCTAGCAGGTCTGCACTGGCGTGGTAATGCGCGTAACGAGCCGCCAGGAAGAGAATGTTGGCAGGAACGGGTTTCTGTGATGGCGATCGCTGCGGTGTCATGTTTGTGATGATGATATCGAGGATGCGTTCGAGCTCGCTTTCTTGGAATACGAACATCTGATCGTTGAGACATCGGTCCCAGATGAACTCTTGGCCTTCCTCAGGTTCCTCGGGAGACTACACTTGTTAGCTATCGATCATTGTCAGGGTCTACAGGCACATACTTCAGGCTGTTCATCTAACCCTAGATTGCCAATGTCGACCTCCAGGTTGAAAGCACTTTCCATCATCATTCGACGCTTCATGTCGTTCTCCTGCATCTCTTGCTCGAACCGGTCATTGTCAAGTCCTGAGTTGTAGAAGTCATCCACGCCCGCGTTGCCAATGGCGTACCCACTTTCGTGCAGGTAGTCTGAAATCTCGCTGTTGGGCTCGACGAAGTCAAAGGCAGTCCTACCGCCGGATGACTTGACATCTGTCGAAGCCCCGTGGTCCAGAAGCAGCTTCACTATCCCCTTATGCCTGTTGGTCATGGCCCACATGAGCGGCGTCCAGCGGTTCTTGTCCTGTATGTCGACCTTTGCCCCTTCTTCGATCAGGACACCAGCAACATCTTCGTGTCCAAAGCAGCTCGCGTAGACAAGTGGAGGCGTCCCCTCGGCGTCCACGCCATCGATGTTGATGTACTCCCTCGCCTTGCCTTCCAGCAACCGCTTGACTCGCTGGAGTTCGCCGTTCGATGTGGCCAGAGTGAATAGTCCTTGGAGTGCCTTCCTTTTCTCTTCGTGTGACAGCTTGTCGTCGGCCACAACTTTGGCCTCGTCTCCTGCATTGTCGTTCTTCAGGCGTGCCTGGTGTGCGAGCATTTGCACTAGTCGACTGTCGCTGTCCTCCAGCTGTTGCATGTCCTCGTCGCCGAAGCTAGGGTCGTCGAGGGAGAGGTTGAAGCTGAGCGGTCGCGCGGGCATGGGTGTGGTCAGGAACGACTGCCCTGTTCTCCAAATCAGCCTTCCACGGCACACGTTGCTCCTGCCCGTCTACTCACCCTGCCATGCGTCGTAGATCTCCGTCTCTTCAGGCATATAGGCGCTTACAGGCCGCCTGTCGTTCAATGACGTGGGTAGGTCTGAGGGGAGTTGGCGCGCCGGCGGTGCGGGCGGGTCGTCCTGGAAGCCATGGTCTCGGTCGGTGATGTCCATTGTGCCACATTGGAGGCCTCGCGGAGGTACAGGCGGCGGTGCAGTGTGCGGCTATGCGGGCAGCAGTTACGAGCGCAGTGAATGCATCTGTCTCGCAGCTAGAGACGTCGAGGGATGGCCGGTCGATCAGACGGCGGGGCGGAGGTGGGACAACGGCACGCAGGCTGCGCACTGTTGGAGGTCGAATACCGGGAATACGGGGGGCGCGGGCGGTGGAGGGCTGCCTGCTGCGAACGGCCTTGTTCGTGCAGCGTCTCTGTCGTGAGAGGCGGTTTGGCTCAGCCGTGTCTCCAACGTCTGCTCGAACTTGACGCAGTGCTGGAAACGACGCGACCTGCCCTGCCTAGCCCAGGCGGGTGGATCGCCGACCAGGGCCGTCGAGCTGCAATTCGGCGGCGCCCAAGCCCCACTTCTGCCGACGTATGACGGCCTGAAGCAGCGCTGGGAAGCCCGCATTTGCTAGCACCATCGTGGAGCTGCTCCAGGGCTGTGGCTGGACCTTCCCAACGCCATCAGTCAGCACCAACGGTCCCGCACTGCGGCACTGCTTAGATTATATGACCTCGAGCGAGGCTTTGCGCGCGCTCCCTCCGCAGCCCTCCCGTGCATCCATCATGAAGAGTGCCTGAAGACGACGGCCGCTAGCCTGGATATCGGCGATCATTGCATCAGACGGCCTGGCCCCAGCACGACTCAGCGAACCCGCAAAGAACATGCCTCGAGCTCCGCTGTTCTGACCACGTCCAGCGTCTGCCACCATGCCATTGACCGAGGGGACAGCGCCGCGGGGGACGCGCTTTGCTGACATCTTTGCGCGTCTCTCGGAGCTGCCCAACTACGTCTGGGAGTCGGACATCAAGCCCTTCCACTCAGTAGGCGCCTGTAGATGTGTTTGACGTGCCAAGCTGACCCCCGTGCAGTCGTACGACAACTGGCACTTCTTCGGCCATCAAATAGCCTCGGCCTCCCAGGAACGACCGCCCTCACGAGGCCGACCCATGAGCATCACCTCACCCTCTGCCTCGCACTCGCCAGACTCGCACCGCCCCTCGAACGCCCTCAGACACAAGTCGTCTGGCAGCGATGCCAGCGCCGCCACTACGCAAACGCAAGCCACCGCCACGACGGCCTATAGGGAAGGGCGGCCGGTCGTGTGTCGAGTATCAAGCCATACACTACGGCTGGAGCGAGAGTATCAGCTGTCCAAGGTCATCGTCAGCAAGTCGGATCCAGCGTGCAGACACTTTGTTCGCCCTATCGAATTTATCAGATTGCCAACGAAGCCTGGCGAGGAGCCTTTGGTCGCCAGCATCTTCGAAGCACCCGGTCAAAACTATCTCAAGGAGTTAGTCACCTTCGGTCCCAACTGGTACAACTTCACGAGCCGAGACAACTCGGTCCAGACTCATGCCCCACAACCGCACACGGGAGTACCCCTACTCACCTTCCTCGACTTTGCCGTGGGCGCGACAGAGTGCTTGGAGATTCTGCATCATGGACATGAGATGGTACACGGCGAGCTGCGAGGGGACGCTTTTCACTTCGCCGAAAACGGCCACGTCAAAATGATAAACTTTGGCAGCGGAGCCAGATCATTCGAGAATGGACTCACCTCTGCAGGTTGGAACACATTAAGTCGCGAAACCGGTATCGAACTAAAGCTAGCCTTCATCGCCCCCGAGCAAACCGGCCGCATGCCCGCCGAACCAGATAGCCGAACCGATATTTATAGCCTGGGCATACTTTTCTACACCATGCTCTGTGGGAACACCCCTTTCGACGGCGCGACAGCGTTGGACGTCATGCAGAATGTGCTAAGCAAGAGGATACCCCCTGTCTCTGCCGGGCGCATAGACATTCCTGAAGCTCTATCTATGGTTATCCAGCGAATGACGCAGCGAAACATCGAAGAACGATACCACTCAACGTCAGGCCTCAAATTCGACCTTACTAGGATTCGCGAGCTGCTGTCTGAAGGCGACGGCGAGGGTCTCAAGGCGTTCAAGATTGGGACAAAGGACATTAGCTGCTTCTTCAACCTTCCGCTACAGCAGATCGGCCGCGATAAAGAACGACAGACGATCATCGAGGTGATACACCGCGTGGCCAAGCGTCGACGAGGCGGCGTGAAGGTCCTGAACAGCTTGAGCTCGAATTCCTCATATGCCGATGGACAGGTCAGCTTCCAGTACGACGACCTCATGTCTGATACTTCTAGCTCCCGTGGCTCAGAGAGCCGGTTGAACAGTATTTCTTCCGCGGCGCCGGTTTTCCTTGATCAAGCGCGTGCACAACGATCGCAAGATAGCGTGACTCAATCAAGAGACTCCAACATGGAAGGGAGTCCGCACAGCCGGCCGACCCTGGTGACCACAAATCGAGGAAATTCCAACAATAGTCTCGAAGGTTCATCCTCGTTGTCAAGATCTGCCCCGTCGAACGACAGTACGATCATGCGCAGCATGTCTAGCGCCCGAACAGTGAGGCGGAAAGGTCGTTGCGAGATTGTTGCTGTGGGCGGAGCCACCGGACTGGGCAAATCGCGCCTCGTACAGAGTGTACAGGGCACAGCGAGGAGCAACGGTTACTTCGCGTCTGCAAAGTTCGATAAGACAAAGAAGGCCCCCTTCGATCCCATCCTGAAAGTCATGTCTTCCATGTTTCGACAGGTTTTCAGTGAAGCAGACGTTTCCTCCGATTTTCACAATAGCATAAGAAGCTTCCTCAAGAACACGGGCGTATGGACTGCATTACGAAGCTACCTGAACCTACCTGACTGGCTGCTCACAACAGGCGGAACACCAAAAACACCACAGCAACGCGACATCGACCCGTCGCGACGGGCATCTTCTCCGGCTATACATTGCGGAAGTTCTGGACACACTGCTGAAGCCTGGCTGCGAAGCGGCGGTGCATCGAAGTCGACAAAGTTCATGAGCGTCTTTATTGAAGTCTTGCGGCTCCTCGCTGTTCAAAAGCTATTGATTTGGACACTTGAAGACATCCAGAACGCCGATTCTGAAAGCGCAGGTAAGCAACAAGCAAGTTCATCTCAAGAGCACTGGAGTGCTAACATAACGTCAGAGCTGATACATCACATCATTCAAGCAAAAATCCCACTTGTATTGATATTAACCTACACCGATGAAGACGGCATACCTTGTGAACTTCGACCGTCGATGCAGTCAGCCACAAAAGTCCAGCTTTATCCCTTTACCGAAGCGCAAACCGCCGATTATGTGGCCGAGACTCTACATCGTGATCACCAATATATTCTTCCCTTGGTTGCGGTCATACAGGAGAAAAGCAGAGGCAACCTCTTCTACATCAGGGAGATCTTGGACACTTGTTACCGCAAGCAATGCGTCTTCTACTCCTGGCGTGAGAACAACTGGCTGTTTAGTCTCGACAAAGTCTTTGAAGTCTTTGAAAGTACTGAGTATGGCTCTTCCATGACCAACGATTTTATCGTCAAGAGATT
The DNA here is from genome assembly GCA_039634465.1 of Didymella pinodella. Lineage (NCBI taxonomy): Eukaryota > Fungi > Ascomycota > Dothideomycetes > Pleosporales > Didymellaceae > Didymella > Didymella pinodella. Next base: position 743,152 of record CP113345.1, read on the forward strand.
GCTCGAACTGCCTGCGGACACGCGCAAGCTTCTGGCATGGGCATCCTTGCTAGGAGGTGCTTTCTCCTACGACCTAGTCTCTAAACTGTTGAACCCGAAGTACGCACCTGCGGATGCTGAGAGACTACCACTCTTTGGCGAGAAGGAGTGCATTGTCACAGCGTTAAATGGAGCACTCAATGCCTACATTCTGATGCCCGCTGAAAGCGAGTCACGTTTCCGTTTCAGTCACGACAGGTATCTGTTTGCAGCCGCTAGTCTACTCGAGAAAGACTGGAACACCGCCATGATGCACTATGAGATTGCTCGGATTGTCAGCTCAAGCGGTGAATGGCATGACGATGCCATGGGCGATTCCAAGGCTCTCTACATGCGAAGCCGGCATATTTGTCTAGCCGTTGACCTCATCAAGACCAGAGAAAGCAACCGTGCTCCCTTTCGAGACGTTCTTTATCAAGCTGGAGAGACCGCAGCTGAGTCAGGGGCGCGATCTACCGCGATCTACTACTTCGCGCATTGCTTGATGCTCCTGCAGGATGACCCATGGGATGATTCGAAACACGACGTCTCCTACCAAGAAACATTGCAGCTCTTTGTCCGCTCGGCCGAGTGCTACTGGCATCAAAACATGCTTGATGAAGCGCTTAGTCTGATTCGAACCACCTTCCAACATGCTCGCGATGCCTGCGACATGGCAAGCTCATTCATACTGCAATCACGAGTGCATGCTGTACGCGGAGATAGTTTCGGCGCGTTCCAAGCCTTGAAAGACTGCCTTTCCCTTTTGGGTTCTTCAGTACCTTCTACAACCTGGGAAGAGTGCGATGCTGAATTTCAAAAGCTGCATTCTCACCTGCAAACAGCTAATACTGCAGACCTCCTGGCTAAGCGGCCTGCCAAAGACGATCGCGTCCTTCAAACCTTGGGCCCTGTCTTCGTCGAGCTACTTAGCGCAGCGTTCTGGTTGAATAGTCTACTGTTCTACCAAGCAACGCTGAAGTTCGTCAACATACACCTCGATCAAGGAACCATTTCTCAGGTCGCTCTTGCCTACGTTCATCTTGGCAGCATCGCAGGTGGTCGTTTCTCAATGTTGAACTTTGCAGCAGATATGGGTGCGATAGCAAAGCGGCTTTTTGAGATGTTCCCGGACGATGTCTACACGCTCGGCCGCGGCCAGACATTGCATCCATTGTTCCTAGGACATCTCGAAGCTCCCGCTGCGGACCTAATACCCCATCTCCAAGGTTAGTATCGATCCCCTAATTCCGAGCCGCATGTTGCGGCGTCCCTGCCATGTCCTCCAGTGGTCTGCGTGAGAAGCTAACATCAGCAAACAGTTGCATTGGACTCGGCTATGACCGCTGGCGATCGTTTGCTCACACTCCTCAACCTTGGTACACAAGCTCATTTCAGAGTCATTGCTTGCTACGACTGTGTTGAGATCGAGGCCTACATCGATGAGACTCCCTTAGACCTCAAGAATTGGAAGCAGGATCTGAGGGGAGGCGTGCTCTTGACAGCATCTCGCCAGTATGCCAGGGCTCTCCAAGGCAAGACCAATGTTCACGACGCTTCAGGAGTTTTCACAGATGAAGAACACGACTCAGCTGCCTACGTCGACTGGATAGAGAAGACTGCAAGCAATCCCAAACGACCAAAAACGTATTACTACGCCAGCAAGTTACCCGTGCTGGTGCTGTACGGCTACTACGAAGAAGCCTGCAGTCTTGGCGAATTCCTGTTGCCGATGCTAGGCAGTCTGTGGTGTCAACGCCTGAACTACTCTGTCTTGTATCATCTCTCGTTGGCTTATCTGGCAGTGCTGCGCGACAACAAGGAACATCCGAAGAAGGACCAAATGTTCAAGCACATCCAGGCAACCATTAACCAACTGGAAGCATGCTGTACGATCACAGACGTCAATTACAGGGCCTGGATCCACTTGCTCACTGCTATGCTTGGTGAGGTTAATGACGATCCACCGACTGCCCTCGTTAATTACGAGTCCGCCATAGATCACAGTGAGATACACGGTTTTACTTTAGACGAGGCCCATACTCTGGAGATGTACGCAGAGTGGCTGGTTCGAAAGAAGGCCAATAGACCAGCGCGCCATGCTCTCAAAGATTGTATCTCTGTGTATCGGAGGATCTCTGCATACGGCAAGGCAAATCATGTCATAAGCAAATACGAATTCCTCTTACGAGGTACGGTGTCTCTGACCACCGTGGACGTGGCGGTGCAGACGACAATCATCGACACAGGCAATACTACCTTCCGGCTCGAGCAGAATGAGGATCATGAACAACTGCTTGGCACCGAGACAGCAGTAGATCGGACGCAGAACTGGATTGTCCCTGAGACAGGGAGACGTAACGAGTCTGCCAGTGATCTTCGTAATGGCTTCTCTGCAGTTGGGCTTGATATGCTCGATCTGTCTTCCATTCTAGAGTCATCTCAGGTCCTCTCAAGCGAGTTGAAGGTCGACAAGCTGATGGCTAAGATGGCTTCCATCATCCTCGAATCGACCGGCGGTACTCTCTGCGGAATCGTTATCGAAGACGCACAGATCGAGTGGAGCATTGCTTGTGTAGCGACCAGTGAGTCTAACAACGACTCTAGTGTTCCGCCAGGTGTTACGTCTTTCCCACCAGGCCAGCCACTGGACACTGTGGACGATATGGTGGCTCGACAAGTGACGTTGTATACCTTGCGCTTCAGAGAAAACGTGTTCGTCCCGAACTTGTTGGAAGACGACCGCTTTTCGAACGTCTCCGACTCGTATCTCAAACGCAACCCAGAAGGTAAAGCAGTGATCTGCATACCAATCATCCATTCTGATCACCTTCTCGGTAGCATTTATGTGGAAGGTCCACCGAATTCCTTCACTGAACGAAACACTCAAGTCTTGCGTCTCCTAGTCAACCAAATCTCAATCTCGCTTGCTAATGCTTTGTTGTTCAAAGAGATCGAGCGAGTCAGTGCCAGCAACGAGGCAATGCTGGAGATGCAGAAGCGGGCGCTTGCGCAGGCAAGAGCGGCTGAGATCAAGGCTAAGGAAGCAGAGGCAATCGCGATCAGGAATATGAAGCTGAAGGAGGAGGCTGCCAAGGCCAAGAGCCTCTTCCTCGCCAACGTCTCTCACGAATTGCGAACTCCTCTCAACGGAGTCATTGGCATGTCTGAGCTCCTCAAGGCCAGTTTGCTGAATCCAGAGCAGCAAGGCTATGCTGACTCGATCCGAGTGTGTGGCGATACCCTTCTGTCAATCATCAACGATTTGCTTGACTATTCAAAGCTTGAGGCCGGAAAGATGAACGTGCAAGAGATGCCACTTTCTCTCAATGAGACTATCACCGAGGTCGTACGGGCTCTTGCTTACACGAACGCCGAGCGAGGCCTCAAGACAATCGAACAGCTCGAGGTGAACCCCGAGATGCTGGTGATGGGCGACCCTGTACGACTCCATCAAATTTTGATGAACTTGCTGTCCAACAGCTACAAGTTCACACCACGAGGTTCAGTCACCGTGCGCGCAGTTGTTGACCGGGAAGGGCCAGACTGGGTGGACGTCACCTGCAGTGTCATCGACACCGGTATCGGTATCCCGGAAGAGCAGAAGAAAAAGCTATTTCTACCTTTTTCACAAGTGGAGTCATCATCAGCGCGCAGCTACGGTGGAACAGGTCTTGGTCTGAGTATCGTCAAGGCATTGATCGAGAACGTCATGCACGGCTCAGTACGACTCGACTCAGCACCCGGTGTTGGAACGACCGTCTCCTTCTCCTTGCGCTTCACGAAGGTGAACATGCAGGGTGCTCTAGCACGTAACTATACCAGAGATGTGGATCCCATGGCGAAGTTCTCTAGCCAAGAGAACAACGGTCATGAGCAGTCTGCTGGTACCTGCATCGACCTCTCGACCATTCCCCGCACAGACCTGCGCATCTGCATCGCAGAGGACAACCTTATCAACCAGCGCATTGCAATATCGTTTGTGCAAAAGTTGGGCTTCAAATGTGACGCATACCTCGATGGGTTCAAGACTATCGACGCGCTCGAGCGCGCCTCCGACAACGGTCGCCCCTTCCACCTTGTGCTCATGGATGTTCAAATGCCACACTGCGACGGCTACGAAGGTAAGCGTTCCAAACCCGTATTCCTCACCTCTCACTCACAACACATCAGCAACGAAACTCATCCGCAAGCACCCCAACCCAGAAGTTCGCAATGTCCTCATCATCGCCATGACCGCATCGGCGATCCAAGGTGATCGCGAAAAGTGCCTCGACAGCGGTATGAACAACTATCTCGCAAAGCCTGTGCGCGCGCAGACGCTCAAGGCGCTCCTCGAGAGCTATCTGAAGAAAGATGAACGCCCAACGGAAATTCCAAACTTGCAAACGGAAGTCAAGAAGCTGGTCAAAGAGGCACTGAGTGAGGCCGGCGCAGACCAGCCACTGAGCGTAGCCAAGAACGATGTCAATGAGATGAGTGAAAATAAGTGCGAGGGACAGAAGCTGGAAAGACCGAGGAGTGTACGGATGAGCACGACAGTGAGGTGGCACGATGGGACGCCCGAGGAGGAGCAGCCGAGGAAGGAGAAGGAGCTGAACGACGGCGTGTAGGCGACTGACATGTAATCAAAGGAGCCGCTTTTGGATTGTTCACCACAAGTCTGTTTGCAATTTAATTCCTACAGAAGATACCCTGGGTAACTGGGGCATTACTAGCTATGCTGTTTGCATAGCATGGCGTTGGATAATAACGAGCGAGGCAGGAGCGGCGTTGGGAGCAGAGCACGTATACGTAGATAGCTCACTATTCATTTCACCCATTTTGCTCATCAGTTTGTTGTGTTGACGGAACCTTCTCGTATGACTTTCGCGGCAGTCATCTTCTTTGCATCCATGCCGCACCCAATCGAGAACACCAATAGCTGCAGCTGTCAAAACGCCCACTTCAAACTCCAGCCATGCATTCACACCTCCTCAATCTCCTCCTTGATCTCGCTCTTCGCCACCTCATCGTCCTCGGCGACAGGCGCAGCGGCAGCCTTCTTAGGTCGTCCACGACCCTTCTTCGTGGGACTGCCGTCAGCATCACCGCCAGTCTCGCCGTCCTCCTTATCCTTGCGCTTGCGCGGCGTAGCGGCCTTCTTGGGCGTGGCTTTGGGCGTATCGCCGCCGTTAGCCGCAGGCATCGGTGTACCAGCTTTAAGAGCGTCGAGCTCAGGCTTGAGAGCGGTCTTCAGGCGGCTGACCATGCGTTCGCACGCGATCACGCTGCGGCCGGCTGGGAGAGGGGCAGCCTGAGTCTATTAGCTGGGGGTTTGTGGGTGGGAGAAGCGGAGAGCATGCCTTGAAGTTGAACTTCGTGTCTGAGTGCTCGATCAGACTGACGAGGTAGGTGAGCTGGATGTATCAGTATGGGGGTGTTGGAGGTGTGTGGGGACTTACGCGCTCGCGGTCACTCCAACCAGAACCTGCCTTGCCTTTAGCGTCTTCGTTGTCGGACATGGCTATGGTTCGGGGTTGGTGTTGTGATGAGGGTTGTGAAGTGGTAATGTTGTACTGGAGTCAAGAGGTTTAAAATTGGAGCAGGGTGGAAGGACAAAAAGCCGAGGACAGCGAGAGGTTTATAGCTTGTGCTGCCACGGCGATGAGGGGGAACTGAGGTGACAGTGAGGGCCGCCGGTTGCTATGGTGAGGTGAGAGGGTGGGTAACAGAGGAGGCTGGTCACACTGGTCATGGTGACTGGAGAACATGGCCTGGCCGAGAAGGCAAGAAACTGATGAGCCTTAGATATGCATAGACTGCTAATTCTCGTCAATGTGAATTCGCTGGAGGCCTACTGGTTTGTATACAAATTGGCCCAACCTCCGTATGCATGGCCATCGTCGTAACGTGACGAAAGAACCGTATCCAGCGCCTGGATGCAGCAAATCTGAACAAATGCCTTTTAGCTGGTGCAAATCGATCAAACCCCTTCCTTCTCAGTCTCCTCGGCTCCACCCTTGCCTTCAGACTCCGGCGTGACCTCTTGCTTAGCAGCCTTCTTGGGGCGATCACGACCACGCTTCTTAGGCGCCTCTTCCTCGTTGTCGTCCTCAGCGCTGCGCTTACCCTTGACCTTTGCAGCACCTCCCTTGGCCTTGGTGTCGGCGATTGGTGTGCCATTCTTCAACGCATCCATCTCAGCCCTGAGAGCCTTCTTTAGCTTCATGATCTTCTGGGCGCAGCCGGATCCAGTGCGTCCAGCGGGCACTGGAGCGTTCTGAGGTTTATCAGTATGTGTTAAGCAAGTAGCTGAGATGTAGCAACATCATCTTGAGGAGGGCTTACGTTGTAGTCAGGCTTGATGTTGGAGTATTCCATCGCGGTGAGGATGTAGACGAGCTGGCATAGGTCAGTCACTGCGATCGATTGCAGATATGAGCGAACGTACAAGCTCATGGTCGTTCCAATGAGACTCAGACATGTTGTTCGTGCACGTAGGTATCGCCTGGCTAAGTTGTTGCCTTGCTAAGATATCGAGTGGATTGCAAAAAGTTGTCGGAAGTGTGGTGGTGATATCGAGGACGGATGCTTGAAAGAAGTGGTAGTGATGGAAAGAGAAAACTCAAAGATTAGTTGTGCATCATCTTCCCTCTGCTGGTGAAGGCGAATTTGAATGTCAAAGGTGAACGGGAAGGTGAACATCACGACAGCAATCTCCCGTAGCGACAAGGTACAGACGAGCTGGCTCCCTACTTCGCGTTATATCTGTATGCAAAGTAGATGCTGGCGTAATCCTTATCTGTTGAGCGTAGCAAGTGGTGGACTGCAGCACTGGGAATGGAAGGTCCCTCGTAAACGCAAATTCTAAATGTTGCAGACATAGAGGTATCACACCTATCACGAACGCCCTCTAAAGGTATAGTATCTCGGGACCTTTTGAAGCCCCTTATGCATCGTTCTTAACCTCGGCTTCAAAGCTGTGCCCGAACAAGGCAGGCGTTCAATCCATACCAGCGCGAGAGCATGAAGAGTAAAGCTCCCCCAAAACAAGGAACCCACAAGCTCCATCCCAAGTCCCAAACTCAGTCCACCGACATCATCACCTCACCAGCCACACTTCCCACCGCACTAACCCATCTCGCAGCTCGTGCAGCTCTTGACCGGAAGCCCCCACCACCTCGGCTATACCTTCACATCGCCCGCCCCATCGTCGCAGATTCCGCTCCGCCCAGCTCACTGTCTAGCTCCCGCTCCCAGGTCTTCACATGCAAGGCGACAAGTCCAAGCTCAGATCTTGACCTGGGGGCTGGCGATCCGATCCGCCGTGCCGACTGTCATGCATGTGAAGTTCGGGTGGGTCCGGGGTAGCGGATCCAGCTGCGTCTGCGCATGAAGCTTAAGTTGACGGGCGTGACGGGCAACGGACTTACATGTGCAGATTAACGACCGGCCAAAGAGCAGCACATGTTGGGAGCTGTGCACCGCGCTCCCGCGGGAGCGACGGCTGCGGAGTACGGAGTTAAGTCAACCGAGTACATGCGGAGCAGCAATCATCGTGCTCCCGCGGCAACGCTGACTGACCGCATGTCGCCACCTGTACCGTATTGCGGACGGGCTAGATAACGTCGATATCGATATCGGAGGTGGAGTATGTGGGGTTGAGGTGCGAGGTCTTGTTGACTCTGTGTGTGAGCGGAGCCGAGGCCGGAATGTTGGGGTTGGAACGACGTGAGTCTCAGACCGAGCTCAAGGCTGACGATGCCGTTATGATGCGCAAGCTTGTTTGACGTTGATGAAGTTCACGAGACAAACTTTGCAAATTATTATTTGCTGGATGGGTACGAATAATGCACCAGCTTGCAATAGTGTGGTGTGATAGTGTGTAAATCTCCAACATATTATTTTCCAACTCAACTGAATCCCGGTGCAGTGACCCCACACCGTTCAAAGTATCTATCTATGCATATCGAGAAGGGAGGACATGTAGCAGGGTATCGAATCGTCCATCCCAAAAGTCCATAGCTGAATCCATTTTATGGCCGAAAAGTGTGGTGGCCGAACATTAGGACACTGTCCTAGAAACAACCCGAGCGCCAGAGATGTGGTTCAAGAACAGAAAGCTTTTACAAGTGTGCGCTAGCAACACCGTTGGTGATACCGTTAACACCATTTGACTGAGTCTGGGCAACGAGGTTTGCAACCTCCTCGCCAAGCTGCTCGCCATCCTTGAAGGGGTTGTACATGCTGTCAACAATGTACGCATCGAGCTCTTCGTCGGAGTAGTTACGGAGCTCAACGTTGCGGTCGACACCGTTCTGCTGAGCAGCGCGAATGACACCACGAGTGACGATAACAGAGACCTCGCGAATACGGCGGATGTCAGGGTACAGCCAGCCGTCTGCGACCTCCTGCTTGTTGAGAGATGTGGACAGGGACTCGGCAGAGGCGTAGATCATGTCCTGGGTGACGGAGGTGGCCTTGGAAAGGATGGCACCGAGACCGATACCGGGGAAAACATACATGTTGTTGCCCTGGCCGGGTGTAAGAAGCTTGCCGTTGTACTCCATGGAGGGGAAAGGCGAGCCGGAAGCAAACAGGCAACGGCCCTCAGTGTTGAGGACAGCCTCCTCGAAGGTGCACTCAGACTTGCTGGAGGGGTTGGACAAGGGGAAGATGACAGGGTGCTTGTTCAGCTTGGCCATCTTCTGGAGGATCTCCTTGTTGAAGGCACCGCCAATGGTGGACAGACCCATCAGAATAGTGGGCTGAACGTAGTCAATGAGGCGGGCGAGGGATTGATACTGGCGGCCATTGTTGTCGTCGCGGGCGAAGTAGACCTTGTGCTCGGCGAGCTTGTCACCACGGTCCTGGGTGACGAGACCGTTTGAGTCGACGAACCAGAACTTGCGACGTGCCTCCTCCTCTGTCAAGCCCTCCTTCTTAAAGAATTCGACAATCTGCTTAGCGACACCGACACCGGCAGAGCCGGCACCGAGGAAAATAGCCTTGTGGTCCTTGACGGGGACACCAGACGCCTTGACAGCGTTGATGAATCCTCCAACAATGACAGCACCAGTTCCCTGGACGTCGTCGTTGAACATGCTGTAGGTGTTCTGGTAGCGCTCGAGAGCAGGGAAGGGGTTCTTGAAGTCCTCGAACTGGATAACAATGCTGCCACACAGTTAGTTCCGGCCTTTGATTTTTGGATTGAGTCACTCACTTAGGCCACTTGTCGGTCAACGCAGCCATAAGCTCGTCGAGGAACTCCTTCTCCTCCTCAGCGGTGACCTTAGGTACCCTTGAGCCCATGTAAAGAGGGTCCTCGCGAAGAGCCTTGTTGTTTGTGCCCAAGTCGATGGTAAGAGGAAGGGTGGCCTCAGGGCGAATACCAGCGCAGGCAGTGTACAGAGATAGTTTGCCAACGGGGATACCCATGCCATTCACTCCGAGATCTCCGAGACCCAGAATGCGGGAGCCGTCTGTGAGGACGGTGATCTCGACATCGTGAGGCCAGTTGTCGAGGATGGCGCGGAGGTTGCCACGGTCGCTGAAGGAGAGGTACATTCCCTCAGGCTGTGTGTAAATCTCGTGCCATCTTACGCAGGCCTCGCCGACGGTGGGGGTGTAGATGAGGGGAGTCAGTTCCTGGGGTACTGTCAGCTGCATGCTTCTCCGATTTCGGGGGTTGAGTCGTACCTTGATGTTCTGCGAGAGCAGCCTGTAGAAAAGGTGGACGTTGGTGGCCTTGAGGTGGACAAGGTACTGGAATTTCTCAATGGGAGTAGACTTCATGGCCAGAAGCCTCAGGCATCGCTGGGCCTGGACATCGAAGCTCTCGATGGCAGGAGGGTGAAGACCATATGTGCCAAGGTGCTTGCGAACATCGGGAGAGTTGGACTGACAGAAGTCACCGCTCCTACAATCTCAATTAGCAATTGCAATCATGGGTTGTGCAGCTGTGGTAGCATACGTTGTGGTCAGTTGCCTGGTGGCCGTGGGCCTCTGTGTGGGGGAGTCTGATCGAGCCATTTCTGAAGCTACTGAGGCCAAACACCGAATTTGAGTGAGTCTGGGGAAGCGAAATGTAGTTTGGGCGCTTCGCGAGGGAAGGGCGCCTTTTAACAGCGAAGTGACACGCACGTTATGCATTGACGTCCGGAGCTGACAGGATCCTACGACCGCGGCATATAAAAAGAGAAAGAGGAAGACGGTCCGCCTGGAAACGGTGTTTGAGAGTGGCAGCGACGACCTATCGGATGAGCTCAATTCCTGTCATAGAGGAGAGCCGGCCACCTTCATCATACCGCCTGGGACTTTTTGTGAGCACAGGCCAGGGACCAGGGCGCGGGCGCCCGCTGTTCGCGAGTCATAGCTTCTGCGGACTGCTTAGGGCCGTAATACATCGGGCAGATTCGGAGTTCCGTAGCTGAGTGCAGCGCAGAAGAGCCTTCCGCGGTGGTGGAGTCCACAATTTCATAGCTTCTCGCCCCTACGAATGACACATGAAGCTGTCCCGTTGGTACTTGCCATCGAGACGGGGACCGCAAACCCCTGGCGGCGGATAGACTAACTGCAAAACGCCCATTCACAGGGCTGCCGAAGGATTCCATCAGGCATCAAGAGGCATTTTCTGTCTAGTCCAAGCGCTCCGGCGACGTGAACATACGATGCGGATCATATTGCTGTCTTGGTGTCACGGTAGCTGTCTCGGAGTACTCAGCGAGCTCCCAAGAATGCTTTTGGGTACGCAAGCACGGTCAAGCCACGGTCCAGCACACGGGCAGGCCTCCCAGACCACAAGCTTCCAGAAGGACTTACTGACCAATCTGAACCATGATTACTACTCAGCAAGTACGTTGTCCACGGTGCGCCGCGAGCACGAGACGCGCATGCATTATTGCGTGAAGTTTCTGGACAGTGGACCAACCCTTGCGGCACCCGCTAGATACCGATGATCCGAAAGCAGAACCTGACAACCCTGTGCTGTGCGACAAGAATGGGGGATGCATTTATAACGTGGTGGAAAGGGGGTCAGCGGCATCGTGCTCCCGTCCGCAAACTCCGAGACAACTCGACGCGCGTTTTCTCATGCTCCCGTCGCCATCCCGCTCAGAAGCACAGGGCCTCCATGAGTGTCGTTTGCAGGTGCATCGGAAAGCAGACGAGGCTAAAAATTTCCTGGAGAGCGGTAGGGCTCCCGCTCCGACATTTCATGGGTCGCTGATCTCCCTAAGCTGCTATGGGCGTGTGGGGTGGTCTAGCTGCACCCACATGGCAGCGAGAAAATAAGTCGGAGGCGATCAAACGTCGGTGCAACCCAATTGCTCAGCGGCTGCTGAGGGACAAGAGCACGCGAGCAACGGTACAACCATGCGGAAGCCCTTGCAATGCTTACCACAGCCTTGCGAGTAAGCACACAACTGACACTCGAGCCTGGGGTTAGAGATGCAGTTCGTGCTCCTCCCCAGATTCCCAAGACCCTTCTGTGAGGCGGGAAACTCAAGTGGAGCAGAGGCTGAGATCGGGTCCGATCACGGCAGTTGAAGAGCAGCTCTTGTCAGACGCAGCCCAAATCGGAGTTGGACGAGGCTAGAATGTCGGAGGAAGGTCACTAAAAGCCCACGGATTACACTCGTCGCTGTCATCACTGCAGCGAGCGGAGCAGGCCGCAATCCTCGAATATGGCGCAATGCCTTACATGCCCCCAAGTGCAGCGACGTCTCATCAAGGCGCGAAGATCACACCTCTGCCGATCAGAACTGCTGCGAACTGCTGTCAAGTGTCACGAAGCTGTGACAGTTTCAAGGTTTGTTGACTTGCTTGGCCTGGGGAAGCCGCGGCTGGGCATGGAGACCGCCGTGGAGAGGCGCTTCACTTCTAGAGGTTTGGCGGTTTTCCAGCTTCTCCAGGTTCCAGCTCTGGTCTTGGCGCACCGCCACAGCAGCAGCCACGAATGACGTCCAGGGTAGCTCGTAGCTCGCTTAAGCACGAGCTGGGAGCGTCATCATTATGAGCGCGCCTACGCGTTTGGCAGCTGCCTTGCTGTAGTGCCATTGAGACTGTTGAGCAGCTCTCTCCCCTTCACACCACCGCATCTACCAAAATGTCGTCGTGCTTTGGCCTCCGTAAACGCAGCGATGACCAGCAGCCGCTGCTGCCCCAGTACCGCGATGATACGGTCCTTCAGGTGCGCGTGCCACATGCCATGCCGTGAACAGCTTCTAACAGGCGTATAGAGGGAGCTCCACCAGAAGTTGCACTCGTACCAAATGATCCGGGCTCTTGGGAAAGGCTTTATGCCGTCCAACGAGCAGCTGATCATCAACCTTCGAACTCTCCTCGCCGCCGACATCCTCAACCCTGACAACCCAGAGCTCAGCGACTCTGGACGTCTGCTGGTCAAGTTCACAAAGCAATGGCTCCATCAGTTCATCGAGTTACTGCAGAATAAGAACAGCGCGGACCAGATTCAGGACTTCTTGTGGTATTTGTCCAAAGCTCGCGTCGAAGTCGATGTCGCAGACATTGCACGCAGTGCTACTCGATCCAAAGCTAAGGCTGATACTTTTGCTGGTAGGTTCGGATGACTCTTTAGCAAAGTTCAAAAGGCTAATCCATGGCAGCTTACCAAAGCCTCCAAACCGTCGGCTCCCTCCTCCTCACGAATTCGGACTTCCGCGTCTTCTTGTCAGACCTCAACACTGTTGGCCGAGAGGTGTTCAAGGACACTGCTTTCACCATCTCGGATGTTGCGAAGGAGGTTGGCAAGAAGGTCGAGCCTTCTGAGACCGAGCAAAAGGCATTGAAGGAGCCAGGCACTGAGGCAGGCAATGGCAAGGCCGTGTCTTCCGAGGACTTGGGCGGAGAAGTTCAAGAGGTCGCAAAGGCTGTTGGTTCAGGCACAGTCGAGGTGGCTCAGACAGCTGGCAACAGTATCGCCGAGCATCTCCAAGGTCCCGAAGGCGACACCCTCCTGTACCGCCTGAAGAAGACCGTCACAAACCTGCGACAAAAGCGCGATTATTCCGACTCAGTATCAACACTGTCATTGTTACTCCAGAGGTATGCAAAGACATACTCTCGCATGGCTGAGGAAGCTGTGGGCACTGTCCAGAACGATGTCGACACCAACCGCGAGATGGACAAGGCTGTGAAGAATTTTTGGCTACTCGTGAGCTCGTTCGGTGACAAGGATGCTTGGAAAGAGCTCGAGACCCGCTTTCACAAGCTCCTGGAGCACTCGAAGAGAGATCCGGCATTCGAAGATCTGCTTATGGATATTGGCAACTCGCTTCAGAAGCTGTTGACAGACCCAGACTTCTTCGATCATGTGGAGGAAAAGTTTCAAGAGCTCCGCAAAAAGTCAAGCGGTGTCGGAAACGACTCTTCATTGCGCAAGGACGTCGATGCTTTCTTCGAGCAGGCTCAGGTTACATTCGCATCAGTAGCGCACGACGAGGACGTCTCGAGGCTCATTCAGTCAACGTTCAAAATCTGGAACATTCTATCGCCCCGGCACAGCTACACCAACACCGAGCTGATCCAGGATGCCATCAACGTCTTTGTACCTTTGATGATCTCGGCAATCCAGTATGTTCCTATCCCACGTCTCGAGGTGTCAACTCCAGAAGTTGATCTTCTGCTGGAGAACCTCATTATCGAGCCAGGAAAGACCATCAATCACACCTCGTTCCTGCCATTCCGCTTCAAGGTTGAGACCTACAACGACTTTGAGCTGCGCAAGGCTCGCTTCCGCGTTGCCTCGAAGGCAACATCGAAATTCACTATCAAGATTGATGGCCTGTCGTTCCGCGCTGACGAGATTGGCTTTTTGCTTCGAGCCCACTCTGGCCTCCTCCGTCTGGCTGATGAGGGTATTGCCTCATTCCAGATGGATGAGCGTGGCCTCGATATTCATCTCGATGTGGAGGTAGGCAAGGAGAGGCAGGAGCAGATTCTCACTTTGCGTGCTGTCCGTGTCAACATCCACAAGTTGAGCTACACATTGCGCAAGTCGAAGTTCAGCTTCTTCGGCTGGCTCATGAGGCCTCTGCTGCGCCCAATCATCCGCAAGGTCATGGAGATGCAGCTTGCAAAGGGTATCGCCGATGCTATCCACTCTGCCAACCGCGAGCTTCTGTTCGCGCGCGAGAGACTAAGGGCTACACGTATCTCTGATCCCAACGATCTGAGAACGTTCTTCAAGGCTGTTCTCACTCGATTGACACCCGAGGACGACCCCGATCTGTACACCCGGGTTGGGGTTGCGGCACCTGGCAAGGGCGTATTCGCCGGCAAGTATGCACCTGGCAGTGTCGTCAAGCTCTGGGAAGAGGAGGGCCGCCGTGCGGCTGAGAGAATCGACGATTGGGATGAGGGTGGCTGGAGGAACGATGTCTTTGACATGCACACGCAGATGCTTTCGTGAGCCTAGATTCTCACCATTAGCTTTCTTTGCGACAACAGTAGGGTCGGAGTTCTGTGATACGAAAACACGGGTCTGCTTTTTCGCGCCATGCGCCATGCCTGAGATTGTATTTTATCCATCAAGCGTTGTATGTACTTAATGTTTATGATCTACGAAGCCATCGTTGCCCCTTGGAGCTGCTTTGCATCACATCTAACTGTCGTGTTGACCACAGTTCCTACGATGCTCGATTCTGGAAGAAGTGGCAGGCACCCATGACATTCGAAAACCTCTCCAGAACTATCGTGCATGTTGCATGAAGTTTGACGAGCGATGGCTGTAGGACACAGAACCTTTCACGTTTCTGAGATTTCTCCACCGTGAAGCTGGGAGGTCTGCATATCTTCCATTCGCCTCGACGTGTTGAGAGGTATGACCATGGAGTTGGCAGGCTTTTCCCTCGGACGACAAACCTTTATTGTCAGCATACTATGGGATTCTTTTCTCGTGACCAGACTTTCCAAGGCCATCCGATCACATTCATCATGCTCGTTTTCTTGTCTGCAGAATTTGAAATCAGCTCAGATTCCTCCAGTTCTGGATCGATGCAGCTGATTCCAAGGCACCAGAACAAGGAACTCATACCTATATGGACACATGCATCATGGGACTATTTCGGCATCCGACGCGGCACGCCTGACTCCATTCAAGCATTCAGCTCCATTCCCAGTCTGGAAATCTGCTAGTAGGCTTGCCTCTCCTATGATTATTTTCACCATATCATACTTATGTTCGGCATTCCACGGAAACTGAAAATGGAAGACTGCAGACGCCCATCTCCTTTACAGGGGAAGGGTACTTTTGTCTGACGAAGATCAATTTCACGATGCTGTATGAGCTCTAGAGGATTGCTCAGTGGTTCATTAGACTTCTGCTTAGCTGCTGCAGACTTCACCGCTTCTCGTACGATATGGAACCTTCTTGGAGTATCAAAATTGATCCATGGTACCGGTGATGACCGCTTCGACTTCGTTCGTTCTTCGATCCTGTAGGTTGTGAGCTGCAAAGCTGATCTGTGCTCATCTATCGAAACTGAGTTTGGCAAGGACGACGCGGTTTTTCCTTGCCCCCCCCCCCCCCCCCCCCCCCTTTTTTTTTTTTTTGAAGATTGGTAATCTGCGCCAAATAGGTCGATTTTAACCATATGTTTTGAGCTCACTTCGACCGTAGTACTGCACATGAGCTCTTGCTATATGTCAAAGCAACTGATCACAACTATGATGTATCAATCGCGCAGAAGGCCTCGTCGTAATGTAGATCGTGAGGTTCAATGTCTAGTATCGCCTATTAGTCCTGCTATCTACACCGAAATCCATCATCTTTGCCCCTTACTCGACTTTCCGGCGTCTACTGCGAGCCTACGCCAAGCTGCTTCGATTCCTCTCATGGATGCATACACCCACCTGTTTCTCGGCAGAAGGACCAAAAGAGACGGAGCAAGAGTTTCATGTTCGGGGCTGTTGCTGGTGTTGACTGGGGTATGGACTCAACGCATTGCCAGACCGAACAAGGAAGGACATACAGTCCCCTTCATGTCCGCTTAGCTGTCTCACTACCGCCTGCATGCGGTCAGTGAGCGTTTGTATCTATTGCTCCAGCATGGATCGTTCCGCTCAAGATCAAAGACACTACACCAGCTCTCCGTAGTCTCTCACGCTCATCTCACAATCTACACGTATGAAATAGATTGAAAAAAGGGATGAAGATGAGACTCCAGACGCTGCCAACATGCCACCGAACTCGCCCAAAACAATACAGCTCCCAAACGCCCCACACCAAGACCAACCAGCCAAGAAGCACTCGGCTCACTTCAGCACACTATCCCCCATCTTCCGCCTGTCCTTCTTCAACGGACTAAACGTAAACGCCTCCTCGTTCATCATGCCAAACCCGCCGCTGATCGGCCTCCCCTTGCCCAGCGCCGCCTTGCCTAGCGCCGCCTTGCCCAGCGCCCTCGCAGCAAAAAGGCCCTTTCCGCTGGCAAGCCCAACAGCCTTGGGCTGAGTGCTCTCGTCGGCGTCTTCCTCATCGAAGAGGGTGCTCGATTTCGCGGCGCCGAGTTTGCGCTTCTTCTTCTTCTCTGGCGCGTCTTCGGCGGTGAAGTTGGCGAACTGGAGGATGGACTTGCGGGGCGCGGATTTGGTTGATTTCTTGGCTTTCAGGCCTTGGGCTTTTGGCTCGTCTGCGTCCTTGAGGGGGAATTTCGTGGGTGCGGCGGAGGCTTCCTTTTCGTCGTCGTCGTCTTCGGAGACGGCGGCTAGCACGGAGGAGAGTGCTGTCTTCTTGCGCGGCTTCGAGTTCGCTTTTGTCCCTGCGGTGGGCGCGAGGGGTTTGTTGGATTTGAGTTTGGGCGCTTTGATGGGAGCGGAATTCTCATCTTCTTCTTCTTCTTCGTCTTCCTCGACGATTGGGCTGCCGGCGATCACGGTTGTGCGGTTGAGAAAGGGCGTCAGCGAGAAGGTAGATGTGTCGCCCATGGCAGACACGGAGGTCCCGCGCTTGAAGCGCTTTGCTGGGGCGTCACCAGGCGTCCCGAGGTTTGTCTCCGGCTCGACAGAGGCGGCAGTGCGCTTGCGGATGTTCTTAACAGCATTTGAGGAAGAAGCAGTCTTGTTGGGCGGTGCGGTATGAGCGCGCTCAACACGCTCGAGCTGAGCTTCCTTCTCCTTCAGCTTTTCCTTTGTTGTTCGAAGCTTCTCGCGGAAGGCGTTGAGTTTTTCATCGAGGACAGTGTTGCGACCCTGCAGTTCGGCGAGAGTTTTGGTGTATTCTTTCTCTCGCTTCTTCCGCTCGCGCTTCTCTTCCTCTAGCTTTTCCTGTGCATCGCCGGCCTGGCCCGTCTCTTCAGTATTCTTCTTGACTGCCTTCTCTGCTTTGATGCGCAATGCCTTCTCTTGCTCGAGCTCCTGTCGAAGCTCCTCAAGCGCAGCATCTGCCGCCTCGTCACGCTTGCTAGCTTTGGTGTCCTTCTTTGCAAGCTTCTCAAGTTTGGCCTCTAGCTTCTCGGTAGCTCTCTGTTGAGATTCAAGATCTGCCTGTACTTTCTCGACGGCTTTCTCGGCTTTTGCGACGGCGGCTTCCGCCTTGATACGGTCTCTCTTCTCCGAGGCAAGCTCCTTGCGGACTTCCTCCAGCTCAGCTCGCAACTCGTCGTCCTGTTCCATCTTCTTCCCTTGCTTTGATATGGTACGGGCAGACGTTCGCTTCTCGTTCTCGAGCTCGACTTGGATCGTGGTGAGTTGGCGCTGTAGTGATAGCTTCTCGGAGAGGAGGCCCTGGTTGGATTCGACCTGGGCGCGCAGGTGCTCGACTTCAGGACGGAGGGACGAGATCTCACGGGACAGGGCGAGTTTCTCGGACAGGATCTTGTTGGAATCGGAGGTCACGTTTTCCATAGCCTTCAATTCGGCCTGTGCAATGTCAGCAGAAACTAGGTATGCTGGGCATGGGTAGACCGACCTTGAGATTCGCGATTTCCCTCGACTGCGTGCGGATCTGGTTCTGCGCCGCTTCACTCTCGGCTTTCTGTTCGTCGAGATTCAGGAGAGCATCGTCCAGCGCATTCTCTAGTTCGTCGGAGCGGGCTTGTTCTTCCTCGAGCTGCTCATGGAGGTCGCTGTTGTCGTTCTCGAGAAGGGACTGGCTGACTCGCAGCTTCCGGATATCCTCGTCCCTTGCGACGGCTTCGACGGAATGTCTGCTTTGGGCGAGACTCAGTTCAAGGCTTGCGCTGCGCAGCGATTGTTGGAGCTGCGAGGTGTGAAAGTCAGTGTTTGTGTACAGCGGCGCAACAACAAGCGTTGTGCTGGACAGAGGGTGCCGCTAGGCTCCACTGGACGTGCGCACTCACGTCTTTGATCTCATAGCTATAGTCTATGTCTGCGTCCACGGCGACGGCCATGGCGGTAGTACTGCGGAAAGATGCGCGAATGCTGTAGGTTAGGTGCGGTGTGCTGGAGGGGCGACGCGCTCGAGATAGTAAACAAAACACTGGCTAATGGCTGGGGTGCGCGGTGGTCTCAGAACACCGAGAATGATTTCATTCGTTATTTTTTTCAATCATTCAAAATGCCGTGTAATCAGACCTATTGCTATAGACTGCACTGATTGCATCTGGAATCCAGCGTTCTCATGTCTTGCACGGGGTCAAGGTGTTGCCCGTGAAGTGACCTCACACCCCTGCAGCCCTAGCGGTCGGCATTGCGTAGGCTCCGTGAAGCCACGTTAAGCATCGTCGACCACAGCAGCAGCTCTCCTCCAAGCTCCGCCCGCCACCACCACATCCACTACCGACGCAATGCGGTGGTTCCAGGTCCTCACAGCGTCGCTGCTGCCCTTCACAGCTCTTGCTGCCAAGAAGACTGGCGACAAGTTCACCGACGCCCGCGCCAAATCGCTGGAGATTGGCCGCCCGCTCAAGCTCGACGATGGCGGCTACACGTCGCTGACCAAGGGCCAGAGGGACTTTTCCGTCGCCGTGCTGTTGACTGCGCTTGAGACGAGGTTTGGATGCGTTCTCTGCAGAGAGTTCCAGCCGGAATGGGATCTGCTGGGCAAGAGCTGGACCAAGGGCGACAAGGACGGGAAGACGAGGACGCTCTTTGGCACGCTGGACTTTGTAGACGGAAAGAAGACGTTCCAGTCGGTATGAGAGCGCTTCGCACACTGCACCTTGATCCAATTGCTAACAGAGCACAGCTCCAACTGCAGACGGCGCCCGTCCTCCTCTTCTTCCCGCCCACCGTTGGCCCCAACGCGAAGCCTGACGCGCAGCCTGTCCGCTACGACTTCACATCTGGGTAAGCGAAGACCACGACTGCCATCTGACTCAGACACTGACATTCTACAGTCCTCAATCCGCCGAGCAGATCCACGCCTGGGTCTCCCGCATGCTCCCCGCCGACGTGCCCAAGCCCAAGATCTCGCGCCCCATCAACTGGGTCAAGATCATCTCCGTGACCACCGCGGTCCTCGGAGGAATCACCGTCGTCGCCGTCGCCTCGCCCTACATCCTGCCGCTCCTGCAGAACCGCAACCTGTGGGCCGCCTTCTCCCTCATCACCGTCCTCCTCTTCACCTCGGGCCACATGTTCAACCACATCCGCAAGACACCCTATGTACAGGGCGACGGCAAGGGCGGCATCAGCTACTTTGCCGGTGGGTTCCAGAACCAGTTCGGTCTCGAGTCGCAGATCATTGCTGCCATCTACGGTGTTTTGGCATTCGCGACCATCTCGCTGGCGCTCAAGGTTCCCAGGATTGCGGACTCGAGGGCTCAGCAGTTTGCTGTGTTCTTGTGGAGCGGCGTCTTGCTGTGCATGTACAGCTTCCTGCTCAGCGTCTTCAGGCAAAAGAACGGCGGGTACCAGTTCTGGCTGCCTCCCTTCTAGTCGCAGACGTGGTTTGACGACAGCGTAGTAGAGACAAGGCAGTCTACAGTTGAGGGGAAGTGCATCGTCAGCGTCACGCCATTTGCAGGACGCGCGATGGCAACTGAGGAAGCAGAATCAAAAGGCGTTCCAGAGGGCAATTGAAACAGGCGGAGGGTCGCCCAACATGTTGCCATATATCATCAATTCACACTTTTCCACATGTTACCATCAACCCCTGCTCCACTGCTCCACGTCACGCTACTGCTTGCCCTTGTAGTCCCTCGCCCAGACACTCTTAAACTTCTCCTTGTCCACAGCAAACTCCAACAAAAAGTCCCTCTCCAAATCATGCGTCCTCCGCCCAAGCAGCACCAGACTATGCAGCGGCGCACCCAGATCAGCATCACACAGCTCCTCCAGCGTGCCCGCGACAATCTTTTCGTTCTCACTCCCCACCCTCGCAACACCCACAGCCAGACTCTCCCGCCCATACACGCCCTCCCGCTTAATCTCCTCCTCCACCTCAATCATCTGCTGCGCACACTGCGCAACCGTCATGTACCGCGGCGGCTCGTAGATCCTGCGCCCGCGTGCCATGTTCTCCAGCGACTGCTCCTTGACCTTGATGTCCAGCAGCACCAGCGTGTGCAGCCCGATCCGGGCGTTTTCGCCCACGCGGTCGTAGAACGACGCCGGCTTCCAGTTGTCCAGGAAGAACACCATGGACACGGTTTGCCCGAAGTTGTACAGCTGCAGGCCCGTCGTGCCGATCGAGGTCAGGATCGAGGCGTTGGGGATTGAACGCGTGGGGATGCTGAGTTCGCGGGCGCGCAGGACGAGGTCGGTGTGTGTTGTTGCTCTGTGGGGGGGCAGTTAGCACTTTCTACTTCCTCGGCGTGACTGTGTATTTAAATAGAGAGGAACGCACCCGTACGGATCGCCGACGACGAGGAACGCGACGTCGACCTTGTCTGCGTCGGCGAGGATGTCGTCGCTGGAGGACTCGACCATTTCGCGGTCCGCGATGATTACTTGGCGCCCATAAAACGACTCCTACTGCGGCTTGATCAGCAGTGTTCCCGCGCTGTACGCGCTGCAGAGGGACGGCCTCACAAGCACTTCCTTGTCCACCAGCAGCACCGCTGTGTACGACTCGAGGTACACGCGCTCTGCCTTTTTGATAATCTCCAGGCCGCGCACCGTGACGTCCTTTTCGTCGGCGAGACCGAGTCCGACGAGGTACAGCATTGTTGCTGTTGGTACTGTTGTTCTGTTCGGTGTGCTCTGGAGGGAGACTTTGGCTTTGGCTATGGCGGGGGGTCTTTGGATTTTCTTTACGGGTTCGCGGGGCTGCGCGCAAGCGTAGGGCTGAGGCGGCAGGGGTCTGGCGCCGCTAGTGGGCCTCAGACCGTGTGCCTGCGTGCGACGTCCATCAGTTGCGCCGGGCTTGCGCATCGACTCTCGACTCGCCGGGGCTGCTTGGGGAAGAGAAGGAAGAGAGATTTCGCGCAAATCCATTGGAAGCGGGAGTTTGGGTCCCTCTGGAGCTGCAACAACCTCTACTACCACCGCCTGTAGACACACACGTGAACGCTCATCATGGCGGACAAGGACAAGCTAGCTAAGTACCGGACGGAGATCCAGCAGGTGTGTACTCTTCTCTTCTGCTTTTCTTCTTTTTTTCTGTCGACGTTGGTTCATCGTTACTTTTGTTCCTCAATTTGGCATTTCCTATCCCCTACTTGACCTTCTCGTGAATCCAGCACACGAGGTGTTTCTTCAAGCTCGACACTACCGCACATACAATCTTTACGTTGCCAAAAAGCTACTCATCTACTGTCTGAACATACGCTGGCGTCGTCGTTGATCCAGATCATCATGCTTTCTCTCCTGTCCAACGCCAATTGGTGCTGCCAAAGCCACACAAAACCCCGATACCCTACTAATCTTCAATCATGAACACAAACACCAACTCTAACCTCCTCAGATGATGTTCGTCTCCGGCGAAACCGGCGAGCCCTCCCCCGAAACCACCACCCTGATCGAATCCATAGTGCAGGACCAAGTCCAACACATGCTGCGCGAATGCACCTCTCTCGCAACCCGGCGCGGCAGCAAATCCATCTCCACCGACGACCTCTTCATGCTAATCCGGCACGACCGCGCGAAAATCAGCCGTCTGCGCCACTTCCTGCAGTGGAAAGACGTGCGACGCTCCGTCAAAGACAGCGACGACAAAGGCGGCGACGCAGGCGCGGACGTAGGGACCGGCGACGCAGATCTCGCAGCCGGTGTGATGGGCGGGGGCCCCGCGGGCCCCGGCCCAGAAGCCGGCAAGAAGGCGAAGCGCGCGAAGGTCGACCTGGTGTGGGATGTGCATAGTTTCTTCAGCGAGTTTCCGCCGCAAAAGGACGATGTCGAGGACGAGGAGGAAGAGGAGATGAATTTCGCGACGCTGCAGCGCCTCAAGAATGCGGATGAGCGCACAAAGAATATGACGAGGGAGGAGTATGTGCATTGGTCTGATTGCCGGCAGGCGTCGTTTACGTACCGCAAGGGCAAGCGGTTCAAGGAGTGGGCTGGGTTCGGCCTGATTACGGACAGCAAGCCGAGCGACGACATTATTGATATCCTGGGCTTTTTGACGTTTGAGATTGTGCAGACGCTGACCGAGGAGGCGCTCAAGGTCAAGGACGCAGAGGATGCGTACAAGAAGAGCACTGGCGGCGAGCAGAATCGGCTCAAGAGGAAGCGGGAGAGGGGCTTGTTTGATCCGCCTGAGGAGGCCAGAGAGCCGGTGCAGCCCAGCCATGTGCAGGAGGGTTACAGGAGACTGCAGAGGGGGAACAACAAGTCACGAGCTATGTTGAACTTCACGAGGAGTGTGCATCGGGCTGCCTTGAGACTGGTAAGTCCTTGCTCCATGGTAGTGACAACTTGCTAATGCAGGACAGATCTAGGAGTCGACCACGACTTCTTCTTGTACTGGGATGGCGCAAAGGTTCCTAGATATCCACGAATACGGTGTCCGGCGTTGGATTGCTTTCCATATTTGGCCGTGTGCTTAGCGGAGCTGAGGTGGTCAGGCTTGGCGGACGTAGAACAAGACATCAATTCATCAAAGCCTGGGACAATAAGAAAGAAGATTAACTCCAAGATTGACCACTCGTTTCTAATGTGCCGATGCAACCTATCCCTTTTTCATGGACATTCATAAGCATCGGGAGTTCAGAAGAGGCAGCCTTGTCAGTCGGGTATGCAGCATGGAGAAAAGTGCTCGTTTGCAACCCAGACGTACATGAAACATGACCGCATATGCCGAGATAGAAAGGAGATTTGCGCCCTCCTTTAACCCTGAAAAGACCCACGCCGGTTGTTTATCATGTCGTCCATCTACTCCTCGTCGCCCAGCTGAGCCACGCGCTTCTGCTGGACACGCTCCTGCCTCCTCTCCCTCGCGGCCTTGGTCTTCGCGCGCTTGGCATCCATCTCCTCCTTGATGGCCCTGTCGCGGGCCTTCTCAGCCTTAGCCTTGTGGATCTGTGCTGCGTGTCAGTAACCGACGCTGAGCGGGGGTGACAGGGTCATGATGTCATGTCAGGGAGAACGTACGTGCTCAACGAGGGCACGCTTGTGCTTGAAGGTGTTACCCTTGGAGAGATGGTACAGCTCGTGGTAGAGGTGCTTGTCAATCTTTCCGGCGGCGCGGTACTTGACCAAAAGACGGCGGAGGACACGGAGACGGCGCATCCAGAGGACTTGGCTGTGGTTCCGTGTCAGCAACATTCCATGTGCGTCTGCGCACCGCACTGTGCTATGCTCTGTTTCTCATATTGCGTGCGGCGGCCGGGTCGATGCTGCATACCTGGGCATACGGGCGTCCTTGGTACCCTTCCTCTTACCGAAACCACGGTGACGGCCGATGCGGCGGGCGGCGTTCAGCTCACGTGCACGGGTGCGCGAGTGCATGGTGACGGGCTTGCGGATGATGAGACCATCCTGGACGAGCTTGCGGATGGTCTGGCGAGAGTTGGCGTTGGCAATCTCGCTGGTCTCGTTGGGGTCGAGCCAGATCTTGCGCTTGCCGCAGCCGACCACGGAGGCCGCAAGGCGCTTCTGCGTGCGGAGGTTGACCCTGTGAGACACTCCCGTCAGTACTCTGCTCTCGGCGTGCTTGTATACGGCGTGGTAGAAGACTGTGCAAAGAGGGGTTCGCCACTCCTCGAGTCGCTCTGGAAGCAGCACCACGAGCCGGGAGGGTTGTAGGGATATCGCAATTGCTGCTCGATCGATTGAATGTGTGTAGACGGCCGGGTTCCTTACATTTTCGATGATGTTGTCGACGTGGTCGTGCTGTCGGGTTAGTAAAGACTCGTCGGGGACAGAGGAGGTTCGCGAGAATGGCTGTGGGCGCCATAAGCGAGCCCAAAATTGGCTCGAGCCAAGCCCGCTCGGGCCACCCCCTCACGTGCAGCATCATCCATTACGCGCCGAAACACGACTGTTTGGCATTGCTTGCTTTCATAATATATGCTTGCGAGTCGTGTGCAGTTGTCTGTTGTCATGTCTAGGCTTGTCACGCAATTGCCTTGCTCAAGGCTGCTGCACATGGCAGTGTTGACCCGAACCACGGATCGGCAGCCTTCCAGTAGTTACGTCTGTGCAAGATACAAGTGCCTCTACTTTTCTGCAGCGCATCCAAATCGACTTGCAATGCTCCATTGTCATCCTACACGTCAGCCAGTTGGTGCTCAGAGTGACTCATTCCTGATCGTCACAAGTTAGCCTCGTCACGAGATTCGCCGCCAAAGCTGCTCGCAGTAATGGCGGCAGTGGTTAGCCGAACAACAATGAAGTCACAATAAAGGAAAGCTGACTTGCATCAGAAATACCTCAGCTGTCCGAATTATTGCATTTCGTCTACTGCAGCTTGAGGTCTTCCTCGCTCAACACGCCATACAATTTTTCGATCTCCTGCCCGATGATGCCGAGGTCGTGCGCCAGCTGTGCAGTCACCAAAGCTGTGTGGCAAGTCAGTACAGGGTCTCAAGATACAGGTACAACAGTGTGGCCACTTACCGTAAGCATACAACAGCTCATAGTCCTCGTCCTTGGCTATAACCTTGCCGAGCCCGGTCCGCCTGAACTCGAACATTTTCGCGAGCAGTCGATCTCTGGTGTGCTCGACATTCGGCAGAACATCGTTCAACGGGTACTCCAATTTCATAGAAGATGCTATGACTGGTCTGTGTTAGTGGGAAGGCCAGTTTGTGCGGACATCACAACTTACCAGAGAACAAGTGACTAATGCGCCAACTGAGTTCAGTCCACTCCTTCCGTGTGTACTTCAAAACCTCCTTCTCTCCCTCAGATGCCTTGAGATCCTTCAGTACGATGACATTCATCGCGTGCATGCTGTCTAAGATGCGGCTCGTGGCACCCATGATCACCTTGAAGCTCTTAGCAGGGAAAGGGCCCCTCAGCTCGAACTCGAAGGTAGCAGCGGTGCAAAGCGACTCAAGATGACTCAAGAAACGCCGCAACTCGAACTCTTCGCGTTCGCTCATGTATGAGTACGGTCTGTGAGTGTCGCCGAGGTTGGCCTCGAGCAGCGTCTTCAAAGGACCACGCTTCCAGATCAAACCCATCTTGAGCCAAAGCAGAGAGGTGCCCTTCTTCACCTTGCGTCGAGCAGAAATGGGCCAGATGAGCCTAGTTACCACAATACCCCAGATACAACCCGCCATGACGGCTACGACACGGTGCAACACAATCTCCCAGATCTCAGGAGATATGCCGCCCTCGTCGTTATCGTCCTCATCCTCGTCTTTGATTGAAAGTGAGTAGGCGTACAGGGCTGACAGGTTGTATGTGAGAAGGATGAAACGACCCATAGGGCCTTTACCTTTGCCAACGATGATGTAGAAGCACATCAAAGAGACCAGCCAGCCGAAGAAGCCGAGCAGAAATGGGTTCTCATCAGCCGCAATCCACGCAACGATAGCGTAGACGGCTCCAAGGCAAGTACCGAAGAATCGCTGGAATCCAGTCGTGTTCGAAGCGCCGATAGTCATCGAACATACCAACATGTAAGACAAGAGACCCCACTCGCCACGCCAATGACCGTATAGACCTCTTGTGGGCTCGATGAAAGCCCACATAGCGTAGAGCACGGCACCAATGCCAACTTTGACCGCATACTTCAAATCGTCTCTCCTAAACACGGCGAGAGCAACCCAGGTGCGGTATGAGAGTGGCTGCTCCTTCTCAGATTTATACGGGTCGCCACGTGTGGATCTGCGATAGATAGGGTTGTGGATTTCATGCGATCCACCCGGGGTCTGGTCAGTATCTTCGTCGATCAAGCTCGAGTTCCCTGAATCGCCACTTTCAGCATGTTTGTTCCTGCGCCCTCTTTGCCAAAACTTGAGCCACTTGAAGCTTCTACGACGGGGGTAGCGGTGAACATTAGCTTTCAGCTCTTCGAGAACATCTAGGAAGACGACCATGTCTTCGGCAAAGTCTTCAAGTGATGAGCTGAAGTAGCCACAGCTCGCTGCCACTTCCTCGAAGTCTGCAGCAACCGCTGCCGATCCAGCTTTGGAGGGTATCTTGGTCTTGTATACAACATCGAGAGCCTCGCGCTTAGCGTGAGAAAATAGTGCTTTGGCGTCAACAAGGCTATGGCGGAAATGCTCGTTGATCGTCATGTTGTAATCCGGACCGGGACCGAAGGGCAATTCTGACAGTACTTCGCGTAGGGTGTACGTCAATGATTTCTGTCAAGTTAGCCGGCAAGCTGAGAGGTCCAGACAGACGTATCTTACCATAGGCGGCCCCAGATGGGCGATGAAGACAGAAAACATGTCCGCCGGCGTCAGGTTAGACTTCACGAAATCAGGTAGCCTGGACGAGGGTTCGCGACTGTTTGATTCGTCATCCGATACATCAGTAGAGGGCTGTACAGATGGTTCGCCAGTGGCCGGCTCAGGCAATTCGTCAATCGAAGCTAGTATGCTTGTGCGCCTGTCGGTGTGACTGAGGGTGGGAGAAAGCAGTTGAGGTGGACTTTGCGATAGGTTTTGCTCAGAGAAGATTGACGAGCTTACAGTACCATTAGTGGGTACGTTCTCAGAAGGCGTGCCAGCCATCTTGTCGGACTGTGCGAGTAGTGTGAACTGTGTCTCTGCGGCGCTCCTCAAGCCGCCAATGCTCTGGATCAGCTTCTCGAGGCATTTGACGAGACGTGCACTGATCTTATATTCTTCTTCGGTGCCGAGGACGTAATGCTCAAATTTGGCTTCTCCGAGATTCTTCACAAGCGTTTTGTAGGTCGATTGACTTTTGTTTGAAGCTTTGACGAAAGACTCATTTCTGAGGTCTTGTTCGGCGCCAGAGAGAAAGCTGCGAGCAATTGCGTTCAAGTTCTCGGCCATCGCATCAGTCGACTGGATAAAGGTATCACGATACTCTGTTCGCGCTGATTTTGGTCGCACCAAGAGAGCCACTGCAGCCGATGCCGTACATCCCATGATGACCATTTTCAACACCTGCCAGATCTTGTTGTATGAGAATGTTGCGTTTTGCACAGCACCCTCTTTGGTCAACACTGTGATCAACGCGAGGGATGTCAAAGAGCAGGCCACGTTGACGAGAGGGTTGCCCAGCTTATGTTTAGTCCAGCCCACGAGACCAAGACCACCTCCACAGAAAACAATGAGCACAATAATATGCCCAACTATAAGCAGGTCCTTGTGGCCGAACCAAGCAGAGACTGCCATGCTCGAGAAGGACACGAAAGCAGCATACATGAAGGCAGCGAATGCTAGGATGACGGCTTCGATCATGCTACCGGCTGAACGTGCAGGATGGAAGTACACCGTGATCGTAGCGACCATGTGCTTTCCATCGTTCTTGCCAAGTATGGCCGCGATTTGCGGGACGAAGGTTGCCAGAGAACCCAAGATGTACGCCAACGAGCATTTCAGTATTCCAATACCGGTAGGCGAGGTCGCGTATGCATATGCTTGTCGTAGTCTGAACCTGAGGTCTTCCCGCAGTCTCTCAAACCTCCCCAGCTCTGCGTGTCGCGAAGGGTCGAACTCGCCTGGCGCAAGCAGGAATTCGGAGGATTCGGTGTTGCGGTGGAACGATCGTCGAAGGGTAAAGTTTCGTTTGACGCGCTCGCCAGTCTTCGGTTGTATCATCGTCACAGACCGTAGCTGCGGATCATCGTGAGCTCATTGCCTTCAAGACACGCCCGCTGAAGCATTCGGCGCTTACGCTGGGTCGCAGGAAGCGGCGCTCCGCCGGAGTCTGTAAAGACTCGGTCATCGTGGTGTCGTCTCGACAGTATTAGGGTTTAGGTTGCCGTTTCGGACATGTTAGAAGTGTCTCAGGAACAAAGTCCACGGTGGTGCTATTGTGAGGCTGGGTGCTCTCGACCAAGACACGACTATGACCGTGCTGCACGACAAGGCTTACTGACGTCGATCAGCTCAGCCACCTTCTTTTGCATCGCGCAAATGTGGAGTCTAAGCGCTAAGGGTAGCAGTAGGCTGCTCCGCGAGCAGTCTCATGCATTTCGATTCTCAACTCTCTCACCAAGCTGGCACATGCCTGTTGTCACCGCAATGCTGAACGCCGAGGTCACGGACGCGACTGCCCTCGTTAGTGGGGCGCTGCTCTCATTGGCCGACTAGTGAAGGCCATCACAACCTCTTCCATCTCGCTGCGACAGCCTCCACTGTACCAACAACAACCGGCCAAGATAAAGCTGACTATGGATGATCTTGACGAGAACGATGAGATGGCAGCAATGATGGGCTTCTCGTCGTTTGGTGGCACCAAGAAGCGAAAGTTCGATCAGACGATGTCACCAGCTAAAGAAGAGTACAGTGCCAGCGGCGCCAACTCGACCGAGCTAGGCGTAAGGACCAAAGTTCCAGACAGTCAAACATCAAGTGACGGAGAGGCGCCCAAAACTTCTGCTACTGCTGCAGCGATGCAACCACCACCTTCTGGTGGACTCGCAAGCTTCCTCGCCAGAGGTCAAGCGCTACCAGCGAAACCACCACAGACTGCATCGAGTCATACGGAAACCCTGTCCCAAGATAACCATTCGGCATCCGAGAAAGTCTCATTTGGAGGGCCTTCTATCTCTAGAGCTGAGCTGAACGCTCTACGTTTTGGTGTGCCTAACGAGAATGGCGATACGGCCTACTTTCTACCAAGCTTTATCGAAGACCCCTGGGAGAAGCTGTCTACATGTTGACCTTGAGGTAATACGTGCACAAATCTTCCGACCGCAGAACTGACTGAACATCTCCAGTGATGTACGTGGCGATTTCTTCTCCCGATACTTCAGGTGACCCACCGTCAGCCAGCATGGTGAGCGTCATCTTCCAAGAGCGCACCTTAGTTGTGCTAGCAATGAAGAGTTCTGCAGCCATATGTTCTGCAATACTCAGTACAAGTCACCCGGGATCCTCGGGCGACGAGTGTGATACTGTGGTCTTCCGCATCACCGGTGCTGGTCATATTGGTCGCGACCAAGCCGCCCGGTTCCAGCAATGCTACATACAGATCGATCAACCATTTGTACTTCTACAGATAGCCTGCGATTCCCAACACAAGTCCACCAATCGTGGCAGCCCAATCGTGGCAGCCCAATCGTGGCAGCCCCAATCGTTCCCGCTGTCAACAAGCAACCTTGTCCGTTTTGGGTGCTACTAGGCGAGTGTAAGCTGTGCAGCGCAAGCTTTGGGTGCCATGACTTCGGAACGTTGTCACTAGCTGACGACATGCGTTGGTACTGTGATCTCCGTCATCCTGGGAACACATCTGTATTACAGCCTCGCGCAGCTCGTTCGGCGCGTAGTTCCTGCATGGCATTCGCTAGTATACCGGTCATGAATCTCCATAGGAGATTATCAGTGGCTCCACTCCAGCCATTGGTACTACAATGGCTCGACTGGCTTACCATGTGCAGCTCACATGGCTTCTGGTGACAGTTGTGACACCGGATCAGCTCGAAAGCACCCGTCTTGATGCCGAGACAGTGATCTTGTATTTGTACTCCGTCAACATCTCACGGATGAATACTTTCGGGGCTTGGAAAAGGCCGGAGAGTGTACGCAATGCATGCAATCGACGATAAAATACTGAGTGCTGTTTACACCAATGAGGCAAGGATTCAGGCAATTGCTTTAGAGCAAAGAACGGTTCAGCGCATGCCAGGGGACTGCGTCGACTGACGGTCACATGGCCCTAACCAAGTACCGTTCACCGCCACTAACATGGTCTTCGTTGATGCAATTGGAACGCGTGCGAAAGCCTAGTGAAGCGTCGTGCGATGGTAACGCAGGCAGGGATCAATATCGTTCGGCCATCGACGCGCCAAGTTCAACCTGCATCGAGGCGTTGTACTCGCCAGAGCAGCCAATTGATTGTTGCAGGCCTTGTCCCAATTACTACCCAGCGAATGACGCACTGGGTAGATGGAGGGGCAGACTGACAGCGGGGCACTCGCCGGACCGAAAACATTTCTCGACGTCTTTCCATGACCACATCCCCAGGCGCAACACGTCGTCCGTGGTTCAGGTCGCACGTCCGGCACGCGCAGACCCTCCAATTTTCAGGCGAACTGGGCCCCACTATCGGTCTCCTTGCCTAAGCCGGAAATATTGCTACTCCACATGCCCTTTCCAGATTGCATGCTCAGCGGCGTTGATGCGTTGGCGACCTTTGGCTCGACAGCACGCCAACATGACAACGCTTAGCTTGTCCATCAGGCAGACTACCCATGCACATACAGCATTCCGCAGGCGCAGCTTGTGCCGTGACATTGGCGTTCGCGTCTGATGCGCTTACTCTGCCTTGCTGCCCTTTCCGGGCGGTTGATGCCGGTCATCGAGCAACGGCTTCCTTTGCCATCATACGCCAATTCGCTCCGTTGAAGTTGCTCATTGATACGAGCTGAGCACTTCCCGCACTAGTCTTGTTGCTCTAGCCAATTGACTTCTCCTTGAACTCAACATCCCGCCGCGGCATCATGATCGGCCATGGCCTGCGGTCTGGAGGATCATTCCAGCCCAGTCTAAATGACGCTCCAGCACCGGCTTCACCGGCAGAGGACCTCAGTGGACGTAAGAATATGCACCTTTATCACCACACGGGCGGGGTCACAAAGCATGAGCCGGCATGAAGGCTCGAGGCCATGTCCCCTTGACCAGCAGGGTCCAGAGATCAAGTATAAAAGGAGGTCATCGTGCGGGTGAACCGAGCTCCGTTTCTGATTCTCTTTCATACCCACAGCTCTAAAACAATTGTATATCTGCCTTGACAAGTCCAAGCCGTTTGACCACCCCGGAACAAGTCTACCCCCAGACGCACTTGAGCACGCGCACCTATCAACCTCCACTCAACATCTTATCAACCAAACAATCTCTGTTCACTGTAGCAACATCACATCACGCCGCCATCATGTCCACACCACACGCTTACTACCCGTCCTATCCATCCACATCATACCCCATCAACGTGCCACAGAAGCCCGGATACTACTACCCGGCTCAACAGCATTATGGTCGTATCGCCGGATCCCCGCCAGAGGCTTCTGACAGCACAACGACTTCAGGCGTACCTTCTTACGAGGTCTCTGCGACCTCAAGCCACTATGCCGGTAGCCACAGCGACTACGGATCTAGCAGCGGCGCAGCAAGCGTGGATTTGTTGGACTACATGGGCAACCGCCTGAACGGATCGTTCGATCCCCTACCATTAGACCGAAGTCTAGCAAAGCAGGCTCAAACGTAAGTATTGATAATCCGGCAAATATTTAATAATTTGCAGATCAGGAAACTGACGGATCTCCAGATCGGGTGAGCTGAACGCTAAACACCGGGAACTGCTCGAGCTGCAAGCATTGGCTCAGCGAAGACTAGCTGGTGCACAGGCGAGCTTTGCATCTGGAATGCGAGCAGCGAAAGAAGTGCAGAAAGATTTGCAATGGACGCAGAAGCGCGTGGAGTAAGTTCTTGCCGATATCGACCTTTGGGCCAGAACTGATCTTGAAAAGCTCTCTCAACGATCGCGCAGCACGCAAATACCCAGAGCAGTTCAGGACTGCTCAGCGAAGATACCCAGCGCCTGTCGATTACTAGGAATTACTTCCAAATCCGCCGTTCGATGCGGTACTGTTGATGACTCTCGTACATACACATTTCGGTTCTTCACAAAAGCGCATGGCGGCACACTGTCACTCTACGATTTCCACATGTTTTGTCGTATTTTATCGACGTCTATTCCTACACATTTCTCACATCTCTCGTCTTTGCGAGCGAGCGAGAAGACATGTCGTCCAACGTTTCCGCTCACTCCGCTCCACCCCTGTCTTAGCGCACACCACTACCTTACTTTTTTGGGCCCATACTATGTGATTCGGTACGGGCCGCTGCAGCGCCAGGCGCAAGCTGGTTTCTAGCGAGCGAATCGCGGCACTCTCTAGATAGATGTCCCCACGGGCCTGGTGGACGAGCTGGCTGCTGAGCTGCGAACAAGCGGGTGTCTGATCCATAGCGGCAAAGCTAGAGACGAAGAGGTGTGCGGAAGGCGTGATTGAAGGCACGTGGCCTGGTCTTGGTCTTCATTCTTGTTTCCTCTAGGGCTGGCGTCATGTTTTGGAAGCGCAACAGCCGGGCTGGAATAGGTCCATCCTTACTCTGTGTTAATATAACGGACTACATAGTCCCTTCGGGCGACACCTCACTGAGTTTGCTTGCCTAAGTGTCCCTTGCTGGGATGCAAGATGTACACGTAATGTCCATGACCTGGCTCCACACCTGCATGAGCTGCTGTGTGCCTCACATCGTTCACTCCGAGCCACGTTTCGTGTAGTCAGAAGTAGTGACTCGGCCGTTCGGCCCTGATAGTGGGTCAACAGTTGCGCCTCGTAAAAGCGAGAGGTAAGTCAGGTGACCATGCCGTTCACCTCACTATCACGAGTACTCATCCTTAAGATCATGACCATATCACAACCTGCATCGCCAAACCTGATGTCGAACACCGCAAAAGCATTTTTTTCATTTCACACCTATACACACAACGATCAGCGTCGAGACCCGCCCTTGCGGTTTTCCCCGGGGCAGTCGCCCCCGCTGTCAGGGACCACAACATGAAACCGCGTCTCGCGTGGCGAGATACCTGCAAGGCGCTTTACGTTGACTCGTTCTTCTTCCCGGTGTGTCCACGCAAGTGCCATGCAATACTCCTGTTGTCAAACAACAGCATCCCCGTCCGTGCTACCCATGCACCTCGCTTGCACAGCAGCCTCGTCCTCCCACGCTTTTGACACTGACTCAGGTCTGCTTCCGCGATTGTTGAAGTCGCACTTGGGCAGTCATACATATTTGTTCCGGGAGACGTGGAGTCAAGGGCTGAGTGTGCGGATCTCCACTCCAGAATTCTGCAAGCAGCCGTTCCGAGGTGACATTGGGGCGCAGGCGCCGAACCGTGGTTTGGAAAACTTGTGTGACGGTGGCGTAGAGCGGTGGAGGTGTCAATGTGAGGTTATCAGAATGCTGTCTGACATTGACACCGGCAACTCGGGAGAGAGACATGGGCGAGCGAGCGTGGAGTAGAAGGATGGCGCTGTGTCCATTGATGTAGTGTGAATATTGCACATCTCCACCTGAGGCGACTCTACGTGCTCAGGTAACCGGAGCATCTAATCTAGGCAGGGACTCTGTTCAGAGTGATGATCCGTGATATGACTCTCGCAAAGCGGCCAGGCACATCCTGGTCTTGCTTGGCCGTCTCGATACCCGTAAGGATTTTCTTGATACCCACCCCAATCTCTGTGATGCCGGTGGTCTCCTCAATCTCATTGATAGCACGCTGCTCGTCTTCATCCGTGAATGCGCCAGACGCTTGAAGGACTTGGGCGAGCTCAGATTGCGTATTGACGGTCGGCACCGCAATCGAGGCATTAAAGTTACGGAAAATATCGAGCGACTCAAGAACTGACTGCTTTGTTGTGGTTGCTAAGATGAGGAGTCGGCGTCCCTGTAAATATTTAGCAATTGTGTTGGGCAAAGTACCAGGTCTGGCTTACCTTAGGGGGCTGCTTTTCAAACAAAACCCTGAGCGTATTCAGCACCGTGTTGCTGAAGCGCGGTCCAATGGGTGCCCAATCTACAAGAGTCTCGACGTTGTCGATTACAACGACGCTGAAATCACTCCTGTAGGCATCTCGGAAGATCTTATCGAGCTGCGCCACCTTTTGCGCCTCACCGAATCCTACCATATCTTCCGGTGACACGAATTTTATGAATGGGGCAGCCGAGTCGATGGCAATCTTCGCGGCTATGGCAGTTTTACCGCTTCCGGGTGGGCCATGAAGCAAGACGGAGAGGATTGGCGATGAATCCGGTTTTCGGATCTGGTTGACATACAAGCGTCCTTCTTCTAGTATCTCCTTGACGACCGGCGTGTAGTGGATGATGCCACCGCGGATGCGTTTATCGAGTTCTTCTTCAGCAACACCGAAGAGGGGCTTGACTTCTTTGAGCGCCAACAAAAAATCTTCCCTGCTGACTTTCATGCTCGCGACATCAGATTTGATGGCTGCCATTGTCCCAACCTCGATATGCTTAGTCATAGCGTATGAGGACGCCGCTTTGATGAGCCCGTTGACCTCAGCACCAGAGAAATTTTTGGTAGCTTTTGCCAGTTCGTTGAAGTCAACATCGGCGTCAAGAATCCCGTTCTCTCGCATCTTTGCGGTGAGGATCTTGAGAATCTGTGCACGGCCCGACTCGTCTGGCAGCCCGATCTCTAGGTGGACCTCTAGACGGCCAGGTCGCAGAAGCGCTTCATCGATCATGTCCATACGATTGGTCATACCGATGAGGAGAATGTTGTTCAGCTCGTCCACACCATCGAGCTTTGACAGCAGTTGGTTGACAACGCTGTCACCCACGCCTGTACCTCCACCAGTTGAGCCTCTCTGCTTACATACAGCGTCAAGTTCGTCGAAGATAATGATGTGGAGACCACTTTCGTCGCCCTTCTCTTTGTATTCTTTCTCGGCATCTGCGAAGAGCTTCCGAATGTTCTCCTCAGATTGACCAACGTACTTGTTCAGGACTTCGGGACCGTTGATGATCTTAGGTTCTCTCGCATTTAACATCTTACCAATCTGACGCGCAATCAAGGTCTTTCCAGTGCCTGGAGGACCGTAGAGAAGAATACCTCGGACATGCTTGATACCGAACCTATCAACAACGTCCGGGGAAAAGACACGAGAGTTAAATGCCCTTCTAAAAATCGCCATCAGTTCGGTGTCCAGACCACCGATGCCCATGTCGGCGAACTTGAAGCCTGCCTGAATAATTGAGGTGGCCGCAGGTCGAGTGTTTGATGACTTGAGCTTGATCTCTGACCGTGGGTCTTTGAAGAAGTCGATTTGGGTATGCCTGGTCAAGATACCTCGCGCTCTGGGATCTGTCAGAGGAGGCGCAGATATCTCCGACTTCTCCATGGAGAGATCGGCGAGCTGAACGGTCCTTATCGACATCCGGAGAGGGATATTCTTGACATCTAGCAGGAGCTGCTGACCAGGCGCAAGAATCTGGTCTTCGAAATTCTTCTTGAATTGGGTCGCAAGTTCATCTTGGTCGTATGGCGCATCCGTGCTCTTTCTTGCAACAGCAAAGCCGACTTCAACTTCAAGGCCGCCCAGGTATGATTGCCCACCTTGCTGGCTGAACACGTCGTAGGGCTGCACGGCGGCCATGTCCTGGGGTCCGAGCGTGATCCCGGCCCAGGTTCGTTGCGCGTCTGTGAGGCCGATCTCGCCAGGGGGACACCCCTGTGTAGGACGTGCGGATAAGACGTAGCTACCGTTCACGATGATGTAGATGTCGCTGCCGTCGGCGGTCGGGGGGAAGTCCTGGGGTGAAACTGCAGCCCTGGTGGTAGTTAGATTGATTGCAACTCTAGAGCTAGCGGAGTCCGAATGAAGATACGTACAGATTACCAAACGCGTAGGCATTGCCTCCGGGACTCTTGATGGGGCGCAGTTGTCGGGCGCCGCCTCCAGGAGGTCCTTCACGAGCGGGCATGCGCTGTTGTTGAGGAGGAGGTGCACCATAGCCCTGCTGTTGGCGATCGTCGTAGCCTCCCATCCTGGTGTCAGGAGCTTGTCGAGGTGGCGGTTGCGGTTGTTGTCCGTAGCCGTCGTTGCGCGGAGGAGGCCTCGGGGAGCCTGAAGGAAGCCCTGGGAGTCGGTTGCGGTTGAACATGTCGGTGTGGCTGAAATTCAACTTGTCAGTACAGGTAAACGACTTTCTCCACGGTCGTGTGTACGTATGCGCTGTAATGGATGTCCTGCCCCACTAGCTGCTGCTGCGCCAAGATCCTGACTGCTTCCAGGCTGAAAGATGGAGTCTAATGTGCAATCTTACAGATTTAGTGTGAATATACGGCGAGTGAGGGTGCTGGAGAGCCAGGGTATAGTGATGAAGTGGTGTGTGTCAGAGCTGTTTGGAAGTTCGACGATGGCTGAGCACTGAGCACCCTGGCCCGCGCCCGCTCACCTCCGCGACTCCCCGCAACAGCGCTACGCACCATCCTCGACCCTTGGAGTTTTGATCATATCTCTTATGCTCAAAAGAATACCAGCGCCAGCTTGGGGACTCCACGATTCCAGGGTTAAGCAGACTACACATCGATACAAACTGACAAGCTCTTGTTTTTCTTGTAATATTGAGCTCGTATCCGGCTTCTTCTGCTACATACGAGGCACCACTCCCCCATACCTTCAGGCTGCGAGAAAAGTCTTATATGCAGGTAGCTGTTTTCGCAATGTCTCTACTGATATCTCTGGCTTGATTGCATATGACGACTATTACCTCCTAATTTCTAGGCAGTCATGCTCAGAAGCCTCGGTTCGGTCAAGTCTCGAAGCCCTTTCCACGATGAACAGACTTTCCGCCACCGTACCACAGAGTTCCCATACGGAAGTCCAACCCAGTCTCTTCTCCGAGGTTGAACTCGCCACCGTCGGGGATCTTGCCATCGTTGTGTTCAGGCCAAAATTCCTTCTCCAGCCAGGCATTGATCTCCTCGATCTTCTTGATAAACGTGGCCATCTTGGCAGGGTCGGGTGAGCCTTCGTGATCAGCAAAACCTTCCGTGTTGATAAAGCGGCCGATGGTCAGATGACTTGAAGGCACGACGTATCTTGAGTCAACTGTGACGCCAGTGTCTTGGACCAGGTCGAAGAGATCGCGACGGAGGTGGTGGTATGTGAACTTGTCGTTCTCTCCGGTTCGTCCCAAGTGGAGACCTTCACTGGCGGCTGGCACAAAACTCAGAGCAAGCGCTGAAGCGTCATAGCCGATCGTTGGCTTGATGAGCCGCACGCGGTGCTTGCAAGTATAGTCGGCGATGGGAGGAACTTTTTCGCGCATCTGATCGACCAACTTCTGGATCTCTTCTGCTGTCTTAGAATGTGTGACTTCTAGTGCAGTGATATGTTGACAGTCCCGAGGCATAAGCCAGAGGTCTATATGCGGTCAGTCATTAGGATGTTGAGAGCAAACGCTGAGCTCACTTGGTGCAACTGTCAGCAGCTCTTGCTGGACTCGGTGGATGAGATCCTTGACGTGAGTAGTAGGTCGACCCCAGAGCACAAGACAGTGTCTGGGGTCCACATACCCAAGCTCGATTGTTGGATCGTGCAGCCTGAGCAAGATTGGGTCGATGCTGACTCCAGGGAAATTTGCATCGAGCATCTTTGCTTTTTGCTGAGAGTTCCTGGTTGCTCGATGGAGAGCGTACTTCCTCTGAATTTGGGCCTGCGCCAGGTGTTAGCTGTTCACATTATGACAGCCTCGTGCATCACCATACTGGGTCATCTTCGCAGGCTGCGATCAATGCTTGATATGGATTGCTGAAAGACGATGTTGAGATACCGCTGAGGTCCTCAAAGACATTTGGAGTAGACATGATGATTGTGAG
Source organism: Didymella pinodella (assembly GCA_039634465.1). NCBI lineage: Eukaryota > Fungi > Ascomycota > Dothideomycetes > Pleosporales > Didymellaceae > Didymella > Didymella pinodella. The sequence goes on from CP113345.1 coordinate 781,018, forward strand.
CTTCGGCAAGCCGCAGTCAGCTCTCAATGGTGACCCAAGAGCTCTTGTATATGTGTGGACTGAGTCAAGGCAATTGAACAGCCACTCAAACAGAAGCATGCGTGTACCTCGTATGCATGGATCGACGCTTATGCTTTCTAGATGCGGGCTGGCGCCCCTTAGTCAAGCCACGCCTTTCCTAGCATGGTAGTGGAACTGCGTGCTTTATAAACATTCACGAGCTGGAACACCCTTTGCCTTACGCCTTGCAGTACTAGGCTCAAGTACTGTTCTCTCGGGCCGCTTCTGCTTGTTGTCCATTGCTCATCAAGATCAGTGAGGGAGTGGGGCACTGCGTTGTCCCGTTGGACCCTAGTCTCGCTTCTTCGGCAGGTGCAAACGCGTGTGGAAGGCGCGACGCGTCTGACCAGCCGCACGACAAACGTTCGCACCTGGCTGGTTGCAATGCCATCCAACTTCGCCTTGGTATCAACTATGCAAATTGACTATCGTTACTGACTCTGAGCTGTTTACAGTGCTATTGAGCAACAATTGCATCTATAATGGAGCTCGATTCAATTCAAGCCTCTTTGCGGCACTCATCCCGCAAGAGAGCTTGTCCCACAAGCCTGTCGAGTCCCGAAGCAGCTGATGATGAGGCACCGGACACGGCATCGCGTTGGCCCGTCCCACGAAAATATAGGGCTGTGGGACACTCGAATACTGGCACCCCGTTGAGAGAGTCAGCCGAGGGCCGCAGCACGACCAGGAGGTAGTCCAACGCGTGCAACGGGTAAGTTCGTTTGTCACAACTGGTCACCGACACTGACTTACTATACAGCGACTTCTGCTGCTTCTCCAGCTGTGCAAACGCCCACCACCACAAGTAGCTGGTCCCACGAGGATCCCGTACCGGCCGACTGCTGTTTTTTATGCCGCCGCCGCGGGGGCAATTACGCCTACACATGCATTTACGAAGACGATTCCGGCAATGCAAGAGGTGTATAAAGGAAAAGCACAGATGTCGACGGGCCACTGCAGATGAGATTGCCAAGAGTGAGGCCCGGTGCCCTCAGTGCAAGAAAAGAGGGCTGGGTAACTGCTGGTACGAGGCCGGAAAGTCCTCCTGTGAGCCTTGCATTAAGTGGAACAAGACCTGCGGCGCTCCGACAAAGCGCATATTCAACGCGAATACACGGTCTTTCATGGGTCTGCCCACGCCAGAGCCTGAGCAGAGTAGACTGATCACAAACGGCGAAGAGACTGCAGTGGAAAGCTCACGCTCTGAAACAGCTGCGAGTGGCTCTCGCGCTGTCGTTGTACTCACAGCTTCAAGTGCGACCGTATCGTCTCGCGCACACAGATGTACCAGACAGAGCATGCCAACGACAGCAGTTCCGCCTGAAAGCGACAGCGAGGGAACAACCGTGATGACGCGGGACCCCGATCTTTCGAATGGATCGGGAGAAGCTTTCGAAGACATCACCTCGCGCAAGGCTCGTTCAAGTACTGGCTCCGGTAAGAAGGCGGCAAAGCATGGCGCGACACTGCTCAACAGTACTCTCGTACGTAGATCGAGAAAAACCTCTGTAAAGGTCAAGTCTTTAGCTTCAACCCTCATGATACAAGAAGCGACTCCAGACGACTCCGCCTTAGAAGGTGCGCAGCCCATCGGCACCGACGTCGACATGGCTGACGATGAGTCGGCCGCTTTACAGCTGATCACAGAGAACACGAACATGGTAACATCGCCCGACTTTGCTGATACCTCGGTTCATGATGATGTGGACGCCGCGCAGGCATCAATGTCTGACAGTGACGATGACATCCAATCTTCGAGTACCTCGCGACATCTGGCCTCAGGAGCAGACTCACTCGCATCACGCTTTCGCGTTGGCCGTAATAGGCCGTCCTACGTCGAGCTGGTCCCGAGCGACGCATCAGATAACGAACTCGAAGAGGATGACGACGAAGTCTGGGATCCCAATGTCGACGTGGAGAGCATTGTTGATGACGACGAGGAGTTCGAAGACGCCGCTCAAAGTTCGGCGGACGAGGAAGCCGAAGAGACGGAGACCGAATTTGCTGACGTTGGCATCGAGCCAGAGCCAACATCGGTGTCACGACGAAGGTCTCAACCCATTTCAAAGCAAGATAGAGGCTTGGACTTGAACCTCCCACCGTTAGACAATATCAGTGAGATCATTGAGGATATGACATCAAGGGCCGTAGAGCTTGGGTTGCCCCAGATTCTCAAGGGGCTGGGTGATCGCCCTATCAATGTCGCAACAATGTGTTCCGGTACAGAGTCTCCACTCCTCTTCTTACAAATGTTGTCGGAGGCCCTTGATGCGCGCGGCGAGCCGCTTCTGAGAGTCAAGCACCACTTCAGTGCCGAGATTGACACGACAAAGCAAGCCTACATTGAACGCAATTTTCATCCTCCCATTCTCTTTAGAGATGTTCGACAACGAGGTGATGAGGACACCACTACGGCTACCACAGCCTATGGGGCGGAAGAGAAAATTCCTGGCGATCTAGACATCCTCGTTGCTGGTTTCGTCTGTAAGGATTTGTCACCATTGAATAGCCGGAAGAAGACTGTGGATGATCAGGGCGAAACTGGTGACACCTGGAGGGCCATCTACTTCTACGCCAAGCGATTTCAGCCGGCCATCGTTCTGCTTGAGAATGTCAAGAGCGACAAGCGAACGTGGGACGACGTAGTGTCCAGGTGGTCAAAGGTGGGGTACGAAGCTGCGTGGACCTATTGTGACACCAAGAATTACTGCCTTCCCCAGACTCGACAAAGGATGTACATGATCGCGGTCAACCGTAAGCTGTATGGTAAAGGAGCGAAAGAAGCGGTCACTAAGTGGCAAGCCACGATGGAGAAGCTCCAGAGACAATGTAGCTCTCCGTACGAGGCTTTTCTTGTCGATCTGCCAGTCAGTGCAATTGACCACTCGCCACTATCCTCCGAGCCCGATTGGAGCCTTTGCAAACTGAGATACGATCAGATTCGTTCAGAGCAGAGGCTGGGCAGCCGTCGTCCGATAACACAATGGAGCGAGAACGGGACTCTGCAGTAAGTGGTTGTTCTTGACATTTCACACTTTGTGTTCGCGTTCTTGACATTAAACTGACCACGCCTAGCCCGCCTGACTATGCCAATCGCAAATGGTACGACTCGCAATCATCGCGTGTCTACGATGCCATCGATGTTGCACATTTGCTGGCCGCGCAAGACGGCTACGACTCAATGTCGAAGATGCAGATCTGGGACGTCAGTCAAAATGTTGACCGCTTCAAAACGGGGATGGGTCTCATGCCTTGCATTACTCCAGGCGGGTGTGACTTCGCGAATGATCGACAGGATGCTCTGAACGGTAGCCAGACGTTAGTCTTACAGGGCATGCCACTCAATAAGCTTCACTTCGCAGGCGAGACTCAAAGAGAACGTCAGGATCTTGCGGGAAACGCGATGTCCACGACCGTCATCGGAGCCTCGCTCATATCTGCCATTCTTCATGGTCACCGAGCGTTCAGGTCAAGCCCACTTGTCAGTGCTTCGCACGAGGAGTCTCAGCAAAGACCTGTCCTGCGCAACCGTCTTGTTCGAGCAAGTACGATGGAGGGTCACACGTATTCTCCCACAGACCCGAAAGACCTCTCGATTGAACATATGCTGAATGGGGCGTTTCTCACTTCGCAACTGTGCGCCTGTGAGGGGGAGCAGCAAACCTCAGAGTCGGTTATCAAGGTCTGCTCTGAATGCGGTCACACCGCTTGCTCCGTCTGCGCATCGAATCCGCGGCATAAGTATGTCGATAGCATAGCAAGGGATGACCGAAGGCAGATGCCCAGTGAGTTCGTGAGATCCCTGAGAGCTCATTTGCCCTCACGCCTGAAATTGCAAAATTTCCCCGCTCTGGAAGACACTGTCTCCAATTCGACAGAGGAGGAAAACCGGAACAACGGTCACGTCAAGAGGATAGCCGATGCCAAGATCGATTCGCGACAATTTACTCTCGGTCGCTTCGTCAGATGCGAGAAGTTGTGGAGGATAGTATTCGAGTCTGACGACGTAAGGCTTGACTTGTCTCTCGGAGAGACAGCGCAGTGGCTGTTATTCGTTGACAGTCTTCCTAACTTACCCAGTAATTCTGAGCTGAGAAAGTCACTCAAGACACCCATCGCATGTGGTGCTGTTAAACAGTCGTTGTTAGACGTTGACTGGGATATCTTTGTTCCTTCTTACCAGGAACATTCCATACGTCTTCGAGGGTCCATCGAGCGCTCGAAGTCGTGGAGGAACCAGCTTGGTCTTCCCAATTTTCAGGCGGAGACTGTCCCTACGAAGATCCACGTGCGAAGCGACGGCGAAGATACCAGCATGCTTGACGGCGACTACACACACCTGCCTCATTGTGGGACCGCCGAGGCAAGTCTGTACAAGAGTTCTGCAGAGCCTGCGCTCTATCTCTTCCTCGATCCCAACCCCATCGGCGACGCAAGGAATGATCCTTTCGTCTTCAGTCGTGACTGTAGCAGAAAGAGATGGGGGGAATCGCGAATGATCGTCGCCCGTCTAGATCCAGCATGGCGCCCGTGGCAGATGCAAAACGAAGATGAGGAATACATTGTGGAGACGACGCCATCAGGAGTGTGGCTCTCGATGCCAATACAGCTCACGGCTTCACAACTGACTTTGACGGCCCAGGTGCTCCCACCAGGAACCCCTCTCACCAACCTCCCAGACAAGTGCACCGACGCAGTGACTGTGCTCGACGTAGCAGTCTCAGAACAATTGCCCATTGAGCAGTTTGGACAATTCTCGTGGGCTTTGGAGCAAGTCAAGACAGCACCCTCGCTTGACGAATGGCAGTCGATTGATATTCACACCCAAAGCAGTTGCCTGTGTTCACCCGCATACCCTGAACTGTTATGGAGTGTGGATGATGGTGGCAAGGCGACCCCACACGAGGACCGTAAGGCAGCGGCTACATTTGAGCGTGGTGTCAAGTCTCGGTGCCCGATCTTTCACGAACAATCATCTGTAACAGCAGAAGCAACGCGTATTGGAATTGGTATTAACATCTCCTCACTGGTACACCGTACGAAAGGACGCCTGATTCGATCCATGGGCCACGCCAGAGATGTTAAGGGAGCTTGGAGGTTGCTGACCGACCACGCTAGTGCAGGACCTACACGTTTCCCGAAGTTCCATTTACGCAGCAATGCATCCGATGCACAATTCTCAGGCCAGTTGCGCCTCGAACATGAGCTGCGAGGGGCACAACCTCAAGCTCTGACTTGGATGCACAATCAAGAGGTTGGCCTTTCGCTAAAGGTCACAGAGACCGAAGAGGCCGTCCATGAAGGCCTTGGCTGGAGAGCTGAAGCTCGCGCCGAGAGTACAGTTCAGATTCGCGGGGGTGTACTCGCCGACCTGCCCTCTTTCGGCAAGACTGTCACGACTATTGCGTTGATCCAAAGCGAATTTGAGGAACTCTCACCTGAAGCGATCGTCGAGGACAACCAATCTAAGAGCAAGCAATTGCCTCAGCTCATCGACACCGCTGCGACACTCATAGTTTGCCCTCCACACATTGCCATGCAGTGGCAGACTGAGCTAGAGCTCTTTTTGGGCGATGAACAATTCGAGGAGTACAGTGTCCGCGTTGTCCGGGATTTTGCGGAATTGAGAAGTCTCAGCATCGACGCTATCAAGCAGAGTCGAGTGATCGTCATATCCTGGACAGTCCTCGCGGACGACGATTACATCTCTGAGTTAGCTTGGGTGACAGCCATGCCTGAGCCTGCCAACTCCAGCTGTCGAGCTTTCGATGCCTGGATGGACGGCGTGAGTAAGGATCTGCCGTCTCAAGTCCAGTTCCTGCAGTCCATGGCTCTGAACGACTTCGCCCAGGCTACACAAGATCTTCTAGAGATGCGCCTTGAGCAGCCTGAATTCCAAGCTACTCTGCCATTGAGGCTGCAACACGGAAGCAAATACCAATCGTACGAGACCGTCCGAGTTGCTAGTACTCAGAAGAAGAGCGCCAAGCCCAAACCTTTCGCAAAAAGGAAATCTTCGCGCTCGAATGGCAAAGTTGTACCTCTGCTGCACTTGTTCAGGTTCAATCGTCTTGTTGTCGACGAATATCACTATTTGAACGACTACAAGAAGATGAAGAACATGTTTACCGCAATCAGCGTGAAGAAGGTGGCTGCCCACAAGCGTTGGATCCTCTCGGGAACGCCAGCACTTGCGAACTTCACAGACGTCGACGATATCGCATCTTTCCTCGGTGTCAGACTGGGCAGATTTGCCGTGCAATCTACCCAGTTGACTCCGTTGGAAGATTTTCTTGTCAACGATCAGACGGCTGTAGAGCGCTTCTTGTCCAAGACTGAAACGATGTCGCAAGCATGGCACCGAGCTCGGCACGACCGAGCGCAAGAGTTTCTAGACCAATTTGTCCGGCAGAACGAGGCTTCATTGGGGCACATTCCGTGTCATGAAGAATTGCGAGCAGTGGATATGGACCTCGCACACCATGCAGTGTATCTGGAACTCTCACAACATCTGAGGTCCCAGCGCATGCAGGTGAAGAGACTCAGGAACAAGGGCGAGTCTGACAGGGTCAGCAGGCTCAACGCCAGCCTGAACAATTCGAAGACCGCTGAAGATGCTCTACTAAAGGCAGCTTTAGTCTACGAGACCAGTGCAGGGGAATCTGGTCTGAACTCACTCGTTCGAAAGAGGTCAGAGCAGCGAAGTGAGACTGAGCGTGAGATCTCACGGCTGATGCGCGCTTTCGAATGGCATAAGCGTACTGGGTTTAAAGGCCTCAAGCCGACTGACCCAAAGAAGGCAGAGAAGGAAGAGAACACCGTTCCTAAGCTCTGGATCAGCTTCGCGCAAGACATAAGGAACCACGCATAGCTTGGCGACTTCGACGCAACACTGAAGGCAAAGCTCCTCCTGTCCAAGGCAGAAATGAAGCCTACCCCTGGAGGCTTGGAAGAACTGAAAGGAGTCTCGAAGGAGAAATTGATCAAGGAAGCTAAGACGGCCATGTCGCATCTGCGCGACTCCTGTGTTGAGCTCGCGCTCCGCACTAGGTCAGAGCGCTTCATCAGTAACGTTAAGGCGCTACTCCAGCCGTTGTGCGAAGGCTCGGACGAGTCCATATCGTGCGATGCTGAAAATTGTCAACAGATAGCCACCATCGCCGAGATATACCTGGCCTCGCAATGTGGACATCTGACTTGCAGACCCTGCCTATTGGCGCGTGGTGACGATGAGAATTGTGTCGTCACTGGTTGTAGTTGTACCATCCAGGCTGTCAGCTTGATCAAAGCTACTGATCTAGGTTCTACGCCCGAGAAAGTGATGGGTCACAGCTTCGGGCGAAAGATGGATAACATCGCAAGATTGATCAAAAAGCTTCCCAACCATGATCAAGGACTGGTCTTTGCTCCCAATGAGGAAACGATAGCCATACTTGGTTCAGTCTTAGAGCATCACAACATCGCATACTCCACGCCAAACGGAAATTCACGTCAGGCGGCCAAGATCATTGAGGCATTCAAGGCCAGTGTGCACGAAGACCCAGAAGACCGTCCAAAGGTTCTTTTGCTCAACTTGACCAGCGAAACAGCTGCAGGAGTGTAAGTTGCTGCGCCGGAAAAGAAGATCACTTTATGCTGACGATGTGTAGAAACCTCACCAACGCGAACCACATCATATTCGTGTCACCTTTGCTGGTAGAGAGCCAGTACAAGTACGATTCTGCCATGACGCAAGCAATTGCTCGAAGCCGTCGCTACGGCCAGGAGAAGCAGGTGCAAATTTACCACTTCGTGGCGCTCCGTACGATCGATGTCGACATCCTTGAACATCGTCACAAGCGCGCAAATGGCATCACAGCGACAAAGTCGAAGGTTCGCATGCCGCCGGAGTCTCTTACGACCCCCGAGAAGACTAAGCTGGTCAAGAACAAGCACGGCTCGATGGCACTTGTGCCCATATCTTGGCTTGTGGACGAGGAGACGCGGAAGAGCCTAGACGTTGATAAGTAGCCCGAGAGCTTCACGTCGCTAATCAACTTCTCTGAGATATTCGAGGACGGTGAGGAGTAGGCGCGGCGTAATCTACGAAATGTTGCATAGCAAGGAATCTTGTTTACGCGGAGCGATCTTTCTAGCACAACGAGCGAGGCATTGGCTCATCTTCTTCTTGCCTATTTCGGTCTGTACTTATACTAGCTTTATACCCACATCCATCATCTACCGCATCTTCTTTTGCTCTCTCATGCACCCCGTATCCTCGCCAGATGGCCAGTCCCGAGCACTCACCGGAAGCCCGGCCCACAGCAAGCACCTGAAACACGATGCGCTGTTCGAGTGGAGACCGGTCTGTACCAGCGGTGGGATGAGCAAACCACCGACCCCAAGCCCGAAAATATCATATGTCCTGACGAAGGAAGGAAGGCGCGGCCCGGATCCCTGGCTTCGGGTCCTTGCTCAGGATCGTGGCGCGCTATAGGCCGGGTTGTGCGTGGTATGTGAGCTTCTGGATGCGTCGAAAGTGGATCGTGATGAAGTGGCGGGTGGGGATCAGGCTTGTGGGGTGCAGGACGGATGAAAGGGGAGCGGAAGGCATGATCGACCGGGATGTGATGAGGGGTTGGTGATGTGTTGGCGAGGGAGTTGGCGCGAGAGGGAGAATCAATCTGACAAGTGCTAGGCTCACATCAATGAAAGAGGGCGTCAATACACGGTGTACTATTGCAGCGTGCTTGTCCAGTACAGGCGAACAAGGAATATACGGCGCTATTTCATGAAGATATGTTGACGATTCGTGTTCAGCCGCTTCGGAAAGGGTAAGGGTCATGAAAAAAGCAAGCGAGATATTGGGCTGACACGGACTTGTAGGGCAGGAACTGAATTTCGTCTGTCTGTAATCGAGATGGAGCTGCATAGCAGCGCCGTACCTTTCCATACTGGTTCCCTTCAGTCCCAGCTGTACCAAAAGCAGCGCCATGTTATCATCATGTCCAATGTACCATCATCAAATCATCCATCATATCCATCGTGTGACTTCATCCCCATTTTGGTGTCCAAAGAAACAAGTCTACCAAGCCAAAAGGGTATTAAATCCAGCCAGAAAAAATCAAGAAACCTCCTAGCGTGGGCCAGGAGCAGGTATAGAACGAAACCAAATGTAAAGATATCCTCGAAAAGAAAAGGAAAAGATAACGCGCAACGAATCGCCCAATAGATCGCTCCACAGCAACCGAAATGCCCATCATACAGTCTGATTCCAACAAAGTGAGTCCAGCTCCCACGTATGCATCGTGTTCGTGTGCGTAAGCGTTCCAGTCTAGCAAACAATAACAATGTGACCTGCACTGTCGCAAAGGAACGCAGCAAACCAACGGAGAAGCAATGGGGAATCGTACCAAAATGTGCAGAATGAAATGAGCCAAATCGAACTTTTAAACAAGACCGCCCCGCTGTGTAGTAGTGTTGTTTGCCGGAAACTTTCGGTGGAAGAATTCAAACAAACGACTTGGAAACAAGAAAGAGGCGGCCGAATCTAAGCTGCTGCATGTGTAACGTAGGAATGCAAGAAAAGCGATCAGAACAGCATTACCCACAACCACACAAGCGCAAGAGGACGCTTTAGCGTTAGTGGTACTCTGGCTCTCGTCGTTCTCTGCGGACTTTTCGTAACACATGTAGTGGCTCGTCTTGTTCACCTCGTGTTCCTCGTCTCCTGCGGGTGCTGTGCGAACTTCTTTCTGTCATCTCCTCAGCTTCTCTTCTAGAATGACTAGCAGACATTATGGCCTTGCGATCGCCACGTGAGCTGCCTCGCTCGCTGCGATACGTGCTCTCGCCGCTACGACCGTTGCCACTGATGACCAACTCGCTCATACCGTTCTCGATGGGAACTAGCTGCAAGGTCCGCCCCTCCATGTTTCCGTTAAGACTAAGGGTGAATGGACCCTCATTGCCAATTCGAAGACGAATATCGCCATTATTATCACTGCGACTGCTGTGAGAAGAGCCAGGCTCAGACGGTGCGCCAGAGGCACGTGAAGATCTTGTCTTTGCGATAGCGTAAGACTGATCCGCGAGCGTGTCGCGCTCCCCACGCCTTGAGTTGATATAGTCCTCAGCGACAGCAGCTTGTCTCACTTCGACAAGCCGGGGTCGTCGACGAGGCTCAGCATCAGTCCCACGACGACGGAGAGGGTTACGAGCAACAGGCGCAGGTTCCTCATCGTCATCATGATAATCTCGCTCATAGTCGTAGCCAACTGGTACGGTGTCGTAGATCCTCGAACTTCTATTCGTTCGCGGTTGCTCGTTGTACTCCTGCTGTCGTGTCCTGCGTTGATGCTCTGTGAAGGTCTTGTCATAAGCCTGTAATGACTCGCGACGAGAAGACCGGGAACCCTCTACGATAACACGGGCTCGAGGGGTATCATAAGCTGACTCTGACTTGATGGCCGGAACGAGTGGCGGTCGGCTCATCGAAGAGCGACGATTCGATCGAGGGTCCTGTGCGCGTTCACGGACGCGGGGATCGCGTCGTTCCGGTACGATTACGGCCTGAGGTCGTCTTGACTCAGGCGCTAGAGGAGCAGGCATTGTATTGGCGTGGGGCAGGGTTGGGCGCCGTTTTGAAGACCTAGGCTGCTGACGTTCTGGTTGGAAGATCTCCTCCTCTTCTGATTCGGTCTCAGACTCGGAGACATCCTTCTCCTGCTCACGGTATTCCAGGCGCTGGAGGCGACGTTGCGGTGGAGCATTGCTGTGGTATCTTGCGGAGGGCATGTTTCGATCACTGCGCTCTACTTGCACCATCGGAGCCTGTGCAGGAAACCCGTACGGTAGTGTCTGAGAAATACGAGCCTGAGGGGGAGGAGGCCTTTGTGGTTCACGCATGGGCTGCATCGCCTGTGCCTGAAGAAACGCAGCTGGTGGGCCCTGAGGTTGTGGAGGAAACTGCATGTATGGAGAGTGCATTGGGGGCTGAGGGTAGTGCATGTTTGCGTATCCTGAACGAGAAGGGGGAGGACCATGGTCTTGAGGTGGAATGGAATAAGATGCTTGCATGCCGGGTTGCTGCGTGTTGTAGCCGACACCTGCATGATAGCTCGTAGGTCGGGCCTGACGTTGATGCACTGAAAGTCGACGAGACATGGCAGGCTCAATGACAGGACCACCTTGTTGTCCATGGTACATGCCACGGGATGATCGGCCACCATCCACTGGAGAAGGCGGGTAGTAGTTGGCAGGGTCTGAGACTTGGGAGCGAGTATCGTAGTTGCGTTGACGAGACACATCAGGTGCAGACTCGGCTGGCTGGGTCTGTACTATGGACTGGCGGCGCAGCTGACGTGGTCGAGACTCAGCAGCATCTGCCCCACATGTGTAGCCAGGCGGACAGTTGTCCTCGACGTTACGGCTGTCTCTGCGTTTGGGTACCGGGGCGTGCTCCCTCGATGCGGTATGCCGTCGCTCGGGAGCGGGTCGCTGTCGTGAAGCATGCGAGTCCCTGCGCGACAGGGGGTGTCGCGATGCCGTCTGGGAACTCTGCGCGCTCTGGGAGCTTTGTTGCCGTTGGTGGGCAGGCCTAGAGGCTCGTTCGCGTTGCGGAGGAGTGGGAGAAGAGGCCGCAGGGACGACGGGCGGGCTTCGCTGGGACGTAGCACTTGCGGCGGAATCAGCGCTACTCATGCCGGCGACGGATTGGCTGGAATACCCAGAGTCGCTCTTGACGTCGAAGTTTGGTCCTTTGGCTGTAGGGGTCCCGTTGCCCAAGTCCTCGGTTTTGGACCGTTTGGTACGAATGTTTGATTTGCCAGGCGAAGGGTCTGGCGTGAGGGCGTCAATAGAAACGCCATTGTTGTTGGATTGCCCTTCGTCAGAGAAATAATCCTCTGCATAGGGCTGCCTGTACTTCTGCTCGGCCATGGTGGCCTCAGCATCGGTGAGTCGCTCCATCAGGCTGAGCGGAAGGCTGGTCGAGGTCGGCAAAACGTCTAGCGGCGGGAGGCTATCGATAGATGACGGTCGCGGGGCGGCGATCGACTGCGACAACAATTAGGCGACGGGCAGCTGTCGCAGGATGCGCATTTTGCACGGATCGAGCGTGTTTCTCTGCTATCGTCTCATGTCGAGCGTGCTGGGTGAGAGGGAAGGAGCGAGGGAGGGGGAGTGAGAAAGAAGTCTGGGGTGTCTGGGCGACTGAGTGTGCAGGCAGGCATGCATGCAGGCGCACTCGGGCATCGACTGCTGCAGCGCAGAGAATCCCCGCCAGCAAAATTTCGAAACGGCCCAGCCGCCCTGTCGAGCTAGAAGCCCATTCGGTCGTAGCCTCTCATGCGCGCTGCGTCAAAACGTCGTTGGGCGCGCATCCCAGCAGCTTGCTTGATGCCCACCTGCCTTGTGCTCGGCGGCGTAGGGGCCGGTCTGCCCTTGCCCTCGATGCCTCGATGCACACTTCGTCACAAGGCAGCTGCTCTGCGCCCTCTGCCTCTGAAGCCTCGACGCGCCGTGGTGACGCAGCATCCACCAAGCTTTGCATACTGCGAGCGCCTCGTTGCTGCAGAGAAGTGTACAGCTGTGCTTGTGTCGCCGTGCTCTGCCCTATTCACATTCCTCGGAACAGAAGAGCGTCATCGCGTACGCCGCTCGTCCACGGAGTTTTCTGGCATCTGAAGCGTTGACACACGGCCGGCACTTTGCGACGCGGTCGTTCCCTCACCAGGCGGTCCCTTGTAACGATCAACGGCTTCCATGTGCGTAATTAGAGCCAGGTCTGCCCTATTAGACGAGTCCTTGTCATTGGGCATCCCCAGATGTACGAGCGTCTCAAACAGAGCTGCACCGTCATCCCAACTGGTTAGGGAGTGCCGTGGGTGACGAACAGAAACCGGGATCTGGTGTATGCGAGCTGCTGTCCACTCTCGCTGCTTGTGGGCGCGCTCACCGCTCCGTGGGTGCATCTCGTTTATGACCACTGTATGGCCAGCACACAAGAGGTCTGGTAAGCTTACACTAAAGACGGACGCCAGGCCCGGACGGACTTTAGTGTCGTTGATCCGTGCTCTCCAAGGCTCACATCCGTGTTATCTTTCCATTAGCTTGCACTTCTCCTGCGCATCCAACAACTGTCCCCCACGTTCCACACGGTGAACGATGGCAGGACCACTCGTTCTTAGCTTCACCAGCTTTCCTCCTCGATCTTCTGCAAGTAGCTGTGATCTCAGACGCACGGTTTTGCGCAGACTATGCCTCTTTCTTCGGAGCTAGCCACGTCAATGGGCGTCTATCATGCAGGAACAACAAAGCACCTTCAATTTTGCAACACTTCATTAATGTAGCAACGTCACGAAATATGTGTCCGTTCGCCACACAGGTCCTTTCAACCGCTCAGCATCATGGCTGACTGAAAAATGCCCGTCTGGTCGCCGCGAATCATGGCCTTCCAGAATATGGCACCCACTAGCGCACGACTGCCGGCTGTCGGACCAACGACATGCGGACAGCTGTATCCATGTAACCATCTCGTCTCGTTCCGAGCGTTCCCCTCATCACGCGCGCTGACGAAGCTCTGCATTTGATACCCCGCTACCACTAATGATTCCGGTGAAGGGACGCAGGGCATCGAGTGGTGTTCATGCTTTCTGACAGACCTAATCAAACAATCACGACACGTCGGCGTCACAAGTCAGCTTCTATCAATGCGCAGCCTACATCGTGGCACTCTCAACGACGGTTTCCTTGTCCGAGGCACTCTCAGCCCTCTGGCCGAGCTAATTCCATGTTCCCTGGACGTGGTGACTGGCACCAAGGACGCACAACATACAGCTAATCCGTTTCATCTTGACTGAGACACTTGCATCCCTTTCCATGACACGCACGACACCTCTTACAACCTGGGGCATGTACGCATCCCTCTCGATTCCTTGGCCGGTCTGTCGTGGATGAGAGCCGTGTCAAGCCAAGCTGTTGAGAGCGTGCACTCATGGCCAATGGTCCCCCACCCTCTTCTGCTACAAATCTGGCGTTTGATTCCTGTACAATCCCGGCTTCTCGATCCGCACGGTTGAGGTCTCGATCATAGGGCCCATTTCTCCCAACATGCTGCACGAACTCGAAGCACCAGCTGCAATGTCACAAAGCGAATGGACGCACATTCTGGGACGGATGGACGATTTCGTTGTTATGACCCAAGGTTGTAAGCTATCAGCAACGCGAACGTAGACTTGAGGTCTTCCGTTCTTGGCTGTCGGCATTGTGGCATCTACTGCTATTTGTTTCCAGCATACGGCCCGTTTTCTTCCGTGTCCAAGTTCCAGCGAATTGCGCTGACGAACCTCAGCGTTTCCGTTCCGCGCGGTGTGCGAATCTCGATGCCTTGTTCTGCCGCAGGCCCACAGCATACAGCCGCTGATCTGTGGGCAAGGAGACTCTCAAGCGTAGTTGCCAGTGCCGCAATGAGGCAGATGATGGCCAAACCCGACCCTCGACGCGGAAGGGCAATCTCTCACGTTGGAGCAAGTTGAAAGTCTCTGCCAAGTTGCGTCTATCTCAAGGTCGTCTGGGAAGACTAGCGTGCTCGCCTAGCGCAACCCACAGGAACACCACCAAAAAGTAAGAACTGGTGGGACGCCTGCAATGCAGCCCATCTGGTGCGCCTTAAGAACAGCGCTGTGGACCATGGCGTATGCTGCGGTCGCCGCTGAACAGCTGTGGCACGACAAGTCAGTCTCCACAACACTCAAAAGGCGCCCCGCGACTATCAACGCAATGAGTCACTGTTCATGTTTCGCGCAATTTGAATCCTTTGCTGCCCAAAGAGACCCTGATTGGGTTCCAAGCGAGTGGTCGTCCGCTATGCTGTTCGCATGGCTGCCCAGCGGGTCCACATTTGGCGTCAGATTTGCAGTGCATTCAGCCCAATGGATGACCCACCCAGCGGCTACTTAGGGCTTTGGTATCTTCAACTTGACGTCTTCGGCTTTTGGGCGTCGTACAAAAAAGAAAAAGGATTCGTGGCAATTCTATATGGTCTTTGATTCAGAGGCGGTAAGGTCAGCAGTCGAACAGAGCTCACGCCGACGGCTGCGGCCGGGTATTTGTCCTCGCCTCGTGCCGTTCCGTGCTGAGAAGGGCAACTCGATGATCAAGGCTTCGGCTGATCTCTCAACAAGTGGTCCGTTTGACTCGGAGTAAATCGAGTTGGTGTGGTGTTTCAACCGGGCCGTCATTGAGGCTTCGGCGCATTTACG
The DNA here is from genome assembly GCA_039634465.1 of Didymella pinodella. Classification (NCBI taxonomy): domain Eukaryota; kingdom Fungi; phylum Ascomycota; class Dothideomycetes; order Pleosporales; family Didymellaceae; genus Didymella; species Didymella pinodella. The sequence goes on from CP113345.1 coordinate 796,320, forward strand.
TTGACCCAACCAGCCGGTCCGGTATGCACCCGTCAGCCTCTTTCCAGTCTGCGACTTCACTTCCTCGCATCTTTATGGTAGAGGTACACCTCTCACCCCTTTTCACCATGCAACAAGTCTATTTGCTGCATCATATTACTGACTTTCAGACAAAGTACTGTTCGCTCGGGGCATGGTTCCATCAGACCTACCTTGACCCAGACCTAGGAGTTGTACAGCTCTGAGGTGATGAATCCTGCGGGTTGCAACGGTCTTGATCTCACACATACCGTATCTTCAGAAACTCGGCCTCACAGACTACGAAGGCCCACCTCACGAAAGACTGCTACGTTCCCACACTCGAGCACTGACTCATAGCCCCACAATGCACCGTTTCGCGTACCAAGTATCCAAATGCAGAGCATCGTCGCCATTGAGCAGACGTCGAGCTCGAATGCGGCTCGTGATATATTTCTTCCAGGTCATTGACGGCTTATATAATCGGCAATCATCAGGTTGCAGGGTCTCCTTGGTGTAGTTGGTTTATCACGTGGGTCTCATAGTCATCACACTGTGACTGCTCTTCAGCAGACATCCCAAGGTCGCCAGTTCGAGTCTGGCAGGGGACACGTCTTGTTTTTCGGCCCGGCTGGCACAATTGTGAGCTCCATACTTGATTTGATATACGTGGTGAGGATAGCGACTAATCGGTCGTAGGGTTAGCGCGTGGGACTTTTAATCCCAAGGCTGTGAGTTCGAGTCTCACGTCGGGCGAGGCGAAGTTTTTTGTGAATATCTGTGCTATTTTATTGAACATGCGAATGCTTTCTGCCTTTACAATCAAGGCTACGGTGAACATAGGACCTTTGTGTTGTGATCCTTGAGGCACCGCGGTCGAGAACAAGCCTGCTGCTTGATTCGATAACATCAATACCTCCCTACAAGATACCCTCGATACATTAAGTCAAGCTTTAAACCGTTACACACCTGTCAATTGTTGCTCCTTCATCACGGAGAGCAATGTTTGCGGAATTGAATAGAGAGCGTCAGGTTGTCCATTACCTACATTTGAAACCTGTATCTTCTTCGATGTGTACGCAAGCTCAAAGCACGCTCTGCACTTTTTTAGACACTTTGGTTCTCAGAAAGACCTCTTCTCCGCACCAGAAAGGGATACTTGTCAAAACCACTTTCGCACTACGATATGTTTTTTGTCCTACTCTGCCTCCAAACAACTACAAACACTATGTTACCTTTATAGCTAAGGGTAACGACGGTGACAGCGCAACAAAATTCAACTAAGTTTCCACTACCAATGCAAATATTTGATTCAGGCTCTTCCTTTCTGCGTACTATCTGCTGCAAGAAAGTGCCAAACCACCGAGCTGTGCACGAGTCTCGACCTACGAAAAAAAAGGGCTTGAACAGCCATATCTGTGTAGCGCTGCCTGTATTTTGTCCAAACGTGCCAGCTTTTCTGATAGTGACCACAGAATCGAATGGAGCAGTGCACACTTCTGCCGGCCTCGGTTGGCGTGAACACCCGAGATTCGTTCGCTCGACGTTTAGACTACGAAAGCCCTACATAGAACGAGCCCGCTTTCTTGTACTGCGTTGAGGAGATTACACTGATCACGATTCGGCATGGGCATGGCATAGTAGCGCAAAGCCTCACACTTGCGATGTAATGCTCTTGGCAGAGACAGTTCTGAAACTGTATTGACGCCTAACGCGTGTAAGCATATCGATTCATGACCGTGCATTTCTTCACACTAAAGCTAATAACCACACGGAAAAGTTCTCCGTTTCTAAGAATCATCGAGATCGGGTGTATGTATGAAGTGCTGTACGATGTTCTCGACCGGAACGTGACTGACTTTCGCAGGCGACGGATCATGATGAGTCGGAGCAAATAATGGGACACAGTAGACGCCGCATGGCATAATTTACCGGGGTCTTATGTGTCAAGTGAGTGGACCGATGTCGAATGGATGGTCACTTCCTGGCTTTGATCAAGAAGATCTCAAAGATCCCAAGGCGCGTCTTTTCTTCATCAACGCTCGCAGTCGACACTGACGGCACATATTTACAAATACGGAGCTCCGCTTCTTCGCACGTACGCACGCGCCATCACCGACTAGAATCGTGGAGACAACTACTGTATCACGGATCTTAGTAGCCTCGATAGCCATGAAATATTTCGGACTTCGAAAGCGAGGAGGAGGCGAACAGATTCAATGATCTTCAAATTTCAATCATATGAACCCTCTTGATGTGCTGCATATGCAGTGTCTTGTCCTGTGGCTCCTCATCAGGTATTCCCAGGAGATTCAGAACGCAGAATACGGGCGATGCAATCCCCATGGTGGCTGAACGAGCTGTTATCCCCTTGTAGAAAGAGAAAAGCACTCCCTCTCTTTTCGTGGTTAGTACAGGCGCAATATGTAGAACCCGCGCGAGGGCCCACCATGCTTTGTACAAAGCCTACAAAGAATTGAAGAGCAACACACCGGTCGGATTACAGATGATCATGGACACATTGGTTCCAGCTTAGTGACGCTAGAGCTAGCTAGTATAGCAGTATACGCTACACTTTTGGAAGCCGCCTGTGACCTAACAATCACAGGATAGCTACGTTGATATATTGTCAGGCTGATTGGGCCACTAGAAGTGTCTTGAATGAATCGATACAGGCAAACATTGGCTTACCGAGCTAGAAAAGCTGCTTAGGACACTATGTCTTCTCTCATACTCAGGAAAGAAGACAGTATACAATTTTGTTCATTGCAGCACAAGTCTTCCTTTCCGAGACCTTCGACGCGGATGCAGGAAGCAGATACACCTCCGGTAATCGAACATAGGGGAGTGACCGGTGTTGGTCGAACGGGGAGAACACAGCTATCGCTTATGGTAGACTTTTCTCACCGTCAAGCTTGTCATGGATTATACAAATACGTCCCAGAGCTAAAACCATGGCCCTGATAGACTGGATACCATACTTCGGAAGAAAACAGATCGCAGGAGATACCTTCCCACCCACATCGAGCAGAATAACCAGCAACCTTTCGATGATAGCCACATGACAATTTGAGATCGAGCCATGGTATCAGAATCAGATTCAACGATATCGCACAATCAGAGGGAATGCGCAAAGTCCAAGAAGTTTGGATGGCCTTTGGCGGCATGCCGACTTCCACGCCCGGAAATACGCAGATAAGGCAAGGTACGCTACTATTCAGCGCTTTTTAGGCGATGGAGGGCCGTTCAACGCACAAGAACGACCTCTTGTCGAGGAGCTACGGCCTTCTGGCCTGGGGCGTACGGCACCGCTCTCGGCGATCTTTAATAATAGAAGTCAAGAAATCAATAACAACTTCGAAAAATCTTACAATACCGAAAGGGCAAAGCTCAAGACTCGAGGAGTAGCCACACAGCAAGCCGAAGTCGCAAATGATGAGACTTCGGTGCCAGAGCCAGACCGCAACAGACGTTCCACGTCAACAAAACCAACTACACTGCATTCTATACTGTTTTCAAATCGAGAGTGAAGGTGATCTGCCCGGCAAGATCGAGTGGGCTCGCTTCGTTGGTGCGCTCATGATTCTCGGCTTTCCTGCGCAAGCGCGGCACGGGTCGGCGTAGTGAACAACACCTTCTCCTAACCTTGTTTCATCAAGTAGTATTCATTCCTATCATCTATATCTAGGTACCGACATCCCGTATGACATCCCCAGATAGCGTGCCTGACGCCTCGCACGCGTATGGTTGGAACGGATCAATATTCAGGGAGAAGTGACGGACTCATTAGATATTAAGGGAGCTGAAGCCTCAAGCACGATGCGCATGGTTTTGGAGATCGCGGAGACTATGGTAGTCACCGGGAAGGTGAGGAGAGAAGGAAACCGTAACCTGAGATCTGCGCCTTTGCCCTAAGCCCTACACTAGTCTGTAAATAGAAACACGGATGCGCGCTTTTCCGACCCCATGATCTCCCGGAGTCATTATCCACCCTCAAGCATCGCCTATCCTAGGACCTCCATTTGCAATGGATGACCGCGGGATGAGCCCTCCGAATGCACCCTCTGATGCTGGACAGAGTCCTTCGTCCTGGGTAGCCCTAAACCGCAATCATGACCTTGCTGAGGCCGCGGCGACCTCGGCTACCACGCCCTCAAATGCTGAATCGAGTGATCAACGTTCTCCACCAGGAAAGCGGCGCAGGGAAGACAGAGAACGGACCAGGGTCAGTAGGGCGTGCGACCGATGCAAGAAGTAAGTCAACTATGAGTTCAAGTCAGGATTGTGAATGTCGGCTGCCCTCACGACGATCGTTCATCCAGGTTCCGCACTACAGCAGCCTGCTAATGACATCAGAAAGAAGACACGATGCACAGGGCGATGCCCCTGCACCCTCTGCCTCCGAGCTGGTCTGTCATGTGAATATACTGCGCAGTACACTCGTGGACGACTACCCTCAATTATGATGGATGAAGCAGCCATGTCCGCAGCATCCAAGGCAGGCACCACGCAACTAAACACCGCGCCGATTGAGGACAACCCACTCCAAGACTTGCCCTCCTTCCAGTATGGCGGCACAGGCCTCAGCACCCCTTCAGCACATGATCGACCAATTTTGGAAAGAGTGAACCGGCCTCCCAATGACAGCCATGAAAACGCAGCCCGTGACCCGCCATCCAGGACGTCCCCCGAGCCAGCGCAAGCGCAGACCGACTCGCAAGGACACTATGTTGGCTCTTCATCTGGCGTATCCTTCTTGATCCGGATTCAAAAGCGACTGCATCAGAATACGCCCACATCACAGGACTCCTCCATCTTCGCCTGGGGTGACTCGCCCCTAGCAGACTTCGATCCTACATTCTTCGTACTGCCGCCTAAGCCGGATGCGCAGAGACTCGTAGAACGGTACTTCGATTATGTAGCGCCGACACACCGATTCATCCACCGTCCCACAATTGAAAAGTGGGTGCACGAGTTTTACGAGACTCAGGGTGACATGTATGCCAAAGAGGACGCGGCGGCGAAGACTGCTCTTTTGCTAATTGTCTTTGCTCAAGCACAAGCTTATATGCCACCAGGGAGCACGACGCAAGAGAATAGTGCGCGGTACTTCTTTGCAGCGGATCACCAGTTGTCGAAGGAGCGTGGTGCGGTGAGGCTGGCAAGCGTGCAGGCGCGATTGCTGCAGTGTTTCTATTTGCTGACACAGTCACGGATCAATCACTGCTGGTCTCTGTTTGGAACGACGAGTCATCTTGCGCTTGCGATTGGGTTGAATCGGGGGAGGAGGTATGATCCGTCAGCTACGATCGACTACGTGGAACTGGAGAGCCGCAGGCGGACGTTCTGGGTTGCCTACTCGCTCGACAAGTATCTTTCCGCTGCTCTCGGACGGCCGCGCACGTTCAGGGATGAGGATATTGATCAGGAATTGCCGACTGTGGTCAATGATTCGGATTTGCACCCGCAGTTTATTTCACCATCCAACTCGAAGAGCCCCTCCCACATGATGGCGCCCGTGGAGCATATCAAGTACGCTCAAAATCCTGCTAGTGTCAAATACACCCACTGACGTTGTATAGGCTCACACGTATCGTCTCCCTCGTCCTGCGGGATCTCTATTCAATTCGACCTCCGTCACTTGACCTCCGCCTCCAACTCTCCGAGAAGTACACCACTGACTTGGATCGCTGGCGAGAGTCTCTCGGGCCCTTCCTGGACGCTGCAGGCATTGAATCCTCTTTGCTGATCCCCATCTACCAACGCCAGCGCGGCGTGCTGAACCTCGCCTACTATCACGCGATGCTCCTCATCCACCGCCCATTCCTGCTGAGCAACTTTGCGAAGCTCACGGGCCTACGACACCATCCCAACTTCAACAAGGCTGCTGATACTAGCACAAATATTGCCCGGTGTCTCGATGCGGCGATGAATATTGTTAGGGTTGTGGATGATGTTTTCAGTTCGTCGAATCTGTTTCGGGCGTTCTGGTTCACGCAGTATTATGCATTTTGTGCTGTGGTCGTGCTATACATCTACCGCATCAGACAGCATCTCCTCACGCCGGGACAGTGCGAGCCGTACTTTGCCGCTGGCGAGAAGTGCCAGAGACAGCTGGAAAGCATCAGCGAGACAGACTGTCTTGCACAGCGATACTGCGTGGTACTTGAAGAGCTGAGACTCGAGGCTGTACGGCAGGCGAATCGCTCTGGCTCTGGCTCTAGTGTTGCGGAGCCGGCGCCTCTGCCAGTAGCCGGCGCTGGTGCAACGGAGCAGAGCCAGATGAATGCAGCGGCTTTGGGAATACCAGAGACAACGCCGCAGAGTGGAGCGAGTCCGGACATAACGGCGGCGTTCTACAGTAATGGCAACGTGCCGCAGACGCCAGATAGTGGGATGTTCAACGCAAGCTACCTACCATCCAATATGGCAGATCTGACAAGCTGGGGCCAGTTCGATAGTCTGGTAACAGCTGGTATTGGGATTTTCGATGGCGGCTTTCAGGGGGACCAAAACTTTGGATTTGGTTTCAATCTATAGATTGGCATTTAGTCAGCGTGTCTATGAAGCAGGGCAATAGAGGGTCTGCAAGCTGTCGCTCATCTGTTTCACCGTAATTGCATCAATGTCGGTGATTACTGCGGTGTGCTACTCCTGTGAAAAACACTAAGGGCCCTGTTCGTCTTCGTCATAATGCTGAGATCCCGTCTCGGCCCTACATCATCGAAGCACTTTCGCCACCAACTACGGAGTCACCCGCCTGGTTCTGGTAGTTCGACTGGTGTCCTCGATGATGCCCGCGAGTACAACCAGTTCCTTCGACAACTCTCTCAATGGCCCGCATACCAAGAAGAATGTCAGCACCAGAATATCCTTGAGGCTTTTGCGAGAGGGAATCTAGCAGCCGCCACGAAGGGCCAGGACCAGGTGGAGTGTTGCACCGCCCTCGAGCTGGTAATCTGCTGCCGTCTTATCGTCGGCCCTGGAAATCCACGTCAGCCTAGTCACCTACACGCACTGTGACGTAGGTAAACATACATCTGCTTGCCTCCAAAGATCAAGCGCTGCTGAGCTGGTGGAATGCCTTCCTTCTCCTCGACGCGCTCTTTTATCCTCGAGACCTAACGTACATAAGCAAATGTCCTCTTATGCCAATGTTCATGGCTCTATATATGCCCTCAACCCTGTTTGTGCGATTCCGAGGGGATCTGGCGGCGATCGAAGGTGGCGTACCTTGTAGTCAGGCTCAATGTCAAGCTCGATCTCTTTGCCGGTGAGAGTTCGTACTCTATTACAATGTCAGTCTTTGTTCAAGCTGTCCTTCGGATATTCAGCAAGCTGCTGGGTATTGCCGTACTTGATCTGCATGTTGACTATTGCACTCTTTCAAGCGGATGTAGTATGTGACGTCAAGTGAGGGGCGGACTTGATAGCAGTGTGCGCAGCTCAGTGGATGTAGAGGGGCAGATTGAGAGTGTGAGAGTAGGTGGTGTGGGGCTGGCTTGTGGTGAGAGAAGTTGGGTCAGGCAGCGACGGTTGTTTGCCATGCGACGTCTGACAGCCGATTCGGCCATCGGCGGGGCTTTCAGCCACACCAGCCCCGCCTCTGTGGCACGAACAAGAGGCTCAAAGCTTACAGTCAACATCGCGGATTTGTAAAGCACAGGTGGGACGACGCGGTCTGATCGTTGCCGCGGGATCAGCATTCGGGCTTTGATGAGAGAACGCCGACTGACTTGAGACTTATTGCTTTTTCCCGGTACACCGTCTCTGCGCGACCTTCGCGACCGCAAACCCGTCTTCTGGGACTGTCTTACATTATACACACATCACACCATCTGAGCTGCCTCACTCGCACGAGAACCCTTCTCGCGGCACGGTAAGAAGGATCAGTCGTCACACCGCGTTGCAGGTAGCGCCACGGCCAGCGCCAATCCAATCACTTCTTGAAGCAGGTCCCCTACGCGCCTAAACCCACATCGTCGGTACCGGTGGCAAACCGCACGTTGAGACACAGCTCCGTACAAAATCGATGGGCCTGATATGCACGTTGAACTCCAAAGGCAAAGATCGGTGGGTGTGTGTGTGCGTAAGGCAAGACAACGCGTAGACAGGCTGGTGCGAATGCCGCTCTGGCAATCACTACCCAACCAGGTGTTTCGCAACCTATCTGCTTTGTGATTTGTACTCTGCATCTCCGAAAGTCGTGGTATACACAAGCAGTGGATCCACGGTGGCCCTCACTGCAAGCCCAACTCCAAACGTCGGTCCCGCCGTCCAGGTGACCGCGCCCAACCCGAAATCCATCCCTAGTTAATGTACAATGAGGTGTTTGGAAGAACATGCAAGACCAGAAGGACGAAATGCGAGACAGTGTAGCTCAACTGTCAGGAGCGAAGCCAATAAGGTATGGGAATCAGGGTATATGAGCAATTTGCAGCCAACAGAGAAGCCCGTGAGGAAGACGAAATGAAGAATAGCCGATATGCAGAACCGATGCACCGCCAATGAGAAAGAAGGTTAAAGCGCCGTTGACCTGCACTGTGGTCTTAATGCAGTGAACAATGTACAATAGTGTTGGTATACCAGATACCATGTGTGGACCAAGCAAATGATGCTGAAACATCACTGCCAAAGTGCAGTACCGAATAGAGCGCTCACCGACAGCAAGGAACGATGAGACGTTAAACGTAAAGAAGGACCATGGCCCGAGACAGAACCGACGAGAAGGTTGCGCGCAACAGGTCCCAGGGCCTTTGTCGGCATCAGCACATGCTTTAAGGAGGCACATAAACGGGTGCCGAGTGCGCGACAAGACATGTGATATACCGGCTTACACCGTGATATAGCAATCAGAAGTTGCAGTGGAGAGCCTAGCCATTGTAGAAGGGCCGAATGGCTGCAGCAGCTAGGATTGGTATGTTGGACCGCAGGATCGATTGCGTGCAGAAGTGTTGCAGAGCTGCAGTCGGACGCTGACCGAACCTTGCTGCTGTAGCGGTGTGCTTCTGAACTTCGACATGATGTAACCAGAGGATTGCGTAGCGGCTGACGAGGAATGTCTGCAGGCATGCAGCAACTGAACCCGCCGGACAGAGGTGGGGACGCGAAAGATGTCAGACCCACGTACGCCAGCCACTCTACCCCAAATACACACCAACAAAGCCATGCACTGTCACTGCAGGGAAAGGCCGATAGTTGGAAGCGCCAAAGAAATCAGAAGGATCCGAGTGCGAGGAGGTGCAGCCACTGGATCGGAACCTTGCTAGGAGCGGGTAGAGCCCGCGAGTAATGACGGTAAGGCGGTTAGACTGGTAAGCCGTATGATCGATTGTGGCCATGGGCGGGGATGCGCATTACTGTAAACGACATTGCGCTGCAATCTCAAGAGATGAGAGCTTCTGTTCCTTGGTGGGGTGGGACCGTGCGCCCGAGTTCAAGATGAGGGACTTGTGTTGTTTGTGGAGCTCATTTCGCTTGAGATGCTTGCAAGGTCGAGACTGCAAACATGAGATTGATTGTGGCATCCGTCCCTTCCAGATGACGTGCGACTGATGCCGTGCCTGCCGCATCTCGCGTGATCTTGATTTCTTCGTCCCCGAGAAGCGGGACGGCAACCGTTGAGGAAAAAGGCTGCGGACGCTGTTGAGCTCCAATTTCGGTCTAATGATCAGCTTCCCGTTTAGGAGATGGGTGATATCCGCGACTCCATTGCGGTTGCATCCCGTACTTGGGCATTTCAGGCTGGCCTGATCCGGCATTAGGCGCAGGAGACTGCTGGATGTAGCCTCGTGAATCACTTCGCTGTGGTGGTGTGCCATGGTGCACCTCCGGATGATACGAGTGTCTTCCTTCTGACGCTCTCGGAGGGTCTTCGAGGTCACTCTGCCTTGTCTCGTTTGCCAGACCTGACACAGTACTGCGCCGGCTCATAGGACCCTCTGTACCTCGTGTAGATGCATCTGAACGGGCTCGTACGTGTCCTCGTCGTCCGGGTGTTGATGTCGATGACGTCGATACATGCGAGAAGGACGGTGATGTATAGGATTGAGGTGCCGATGTTGGGGGCGGTGGCGCTGCGTGAGGGCCTTGGGCCTTTCGCTTTTTGGGGGAGCTGATGTACTCACGGTCAGACGCATGAGACGTCGCACGTTGACGAGATTGGTATGAGGTGGAGGGCGAAGATTTGTATTTACCTGAGGGCGTCGCTGGCGGATTGCCGCTTGCATTCTTTTCTTGTTGTGATGTCGGAGGTACCCAGTGGTGGAAGTAGATGGATGGCGAAGATTGTTCCTGCGCGGTCTGTGTCGATTGCAGTTGCTGTACGCCGGGTTGCGCTGATGGCGGCTGCTGAATGTGCATCTCGTTGGTTGTGAGCTTCGGCAGTTGCGACTGATGAACAGGCCGAGGAGCTGATGTGGGAGGTCCACCGTGACTCTGACCTGAAAGTGCTCGTTCGCTAGCATACTGTTGAGATGGCGCTGGCAAAGGCTGGCCTGGCAGTACCGCCGTAGGCGGAAGAATTGTCTGTGGTCCTGGAGGCTGGCTAGAGTACACCGTCTGCGGTTGCTGACCCAGTAACCTCTCTCGTCGAAGTTCAGGGGATAGCTGTGCCTGCACCTGTGCCTGCGCTTGTTGTTGCGCAGCTTGTACCTGCGCGGTGTACTGCTGGATCCATTCCGCACTGATGTTAGCCAGGTTGCCTCCACCAATACCAGCGAAAATGATAGGAACAAGGTGTGGCGGGACGCCACCCTGCATAGACTCTCGCAGCATTGAATGCTCGATCTTTCGCTGCTCTAACTTCAAATTCTCTTGCCGCGTCTTCTCCTCCTCCTGTTTTCTCTTCTCCTCTTCAGCCTTGGCTGCTAACCAGTTCTTCATGCCATCCTCGGAACCTTGCCATTGAGTAGGTGCCGGAGGTAATGCGCCCAGGGAAGAAGAACCTATGGAAGGCTGCATTGGAGGGCCACGTCCTGGATCTGGCAATGTCATTGCTGATGGTGGAGGTAGACCACGATGTGAAGTGCTCATAGCGTATTTGAGCCCTGCCGAGTGGGGTGGCGATGGCCCGCCGTTCAGCTGTGGTGACTGTCGAGTGGTTGTTGAGGTTGTGAATGGCGGGGGATAGTCATGGGTTTTGACGTCGAAATCCCACTTCGCTGGCTTAGAAAGGGTAAGCATCATGAACAGTGGAGCCGGTTCGTCAGAAGATGTGGAAAAAAGTCGACATCGAAATGAGCGATTAGGAGGCGTCAAATTTCAGAGACCCCCGAAAGAGATGGAACAACGTACGAACTTATTCAAGAAGAGTGTTCACGGGAGCAACGTCCACTTATGGCCCAGAGCTCGGCGGCCGTTGCCCTAAGATCTAGGCTTAACGTGGATGGGCAGAAAGCTCCACTGTGATTCGCGTCTAAAGTAGGGCGACGAAGAGCAATGGAGGGACGACAGGGAGAGTAGCTGCAACGACGATCGCGGCCAAGGAGAACTCGCGTGGGCTGGCGTGGCGATCAGGTCCAGGTCGGTAAGGTTGATGAGGAGGGCAAAATCAAGTGGGCAGCAGTGGGGAAACGTAGGAACGAATGTACGAGAATGGAAGATAGCCGGCTAGAGTTGGACCAACCAGCTAGGATGAGGGTTACAATGATGCTTGACAGCAGCAAGTGAAAACGGCTGCCGCAGGTCGAGGACAGCCGATGTGTGGCGTCAAGCGGGCGGTAGTGGATGAATTGTTGCAAGGATATGCATGAGCTTCGAAGGCGCTGACAGCAAGTAAGGATTGAGCAACGTCCGTGGTCTGTGTTCTTGAATTCCCGCCATCTGACGTCCCTGGAGATAGTCTCCGGCTGCTGCAAACTCTGGCTTTGGTTCCCACTGTGTGGCGCTAAGATTCGCCGCGAGCTACTGAACCGCCATGTGAGCCAAGCGACGACAAAATGCAGCAGCTACAGGAGTAGTTTAATGATGCCTAAGGCCTGAAACTGAACGGTGGTGTCGTGATCATCCACTTTTCGTCATGACAGTCATGTTGCAAGCATCAGATACAACTGGAAATCAGGAGCTTCCATGCGCATGTGCTTGACAAGCTGTCGAGCTGCCCAGGTGGTTGAGTGCCGAATCGACAAGAACACGGGAACTCCCAGGAACAAAGCCTGGGGTGCACAGATCCAAGATTGCATTGCAATGCTCAAATCGGCCGTGCCCCATATGCTAGAATCTGATCGAAACAGCTCAACATAACACGATCAAGCTTTGAGAACTCAGCCTTGCTGATTTCATATGCTTCAATGCTCAGTAAGCTGCTACTAGGCGGTTCAGCTCGACTTTGTGGCTGGAGACAAGGCTCATCAGAGATTGAGGAGCGAACTGATCGGCTGTGGTCTGGAAGTCTCAACCGTGCGCACGCGCCTAGCAGGGCCAAACGTCCGGGAGGAAGCGAGCGCGACCTCTTCTGGGAGAGATTGTCGCTATTCGCACGGACGCTGTTGACTGTTGACGTCGCATGAGGCAGCCCAAAGGGAAATGAAGGGGCATGACACTCATCAGAACTCAGCCGTGTGGGGACCGAATGCGGTCAGTCCGAATGATGTCTGCGCGTTGTGTGTAACAACACGAAACCACGGAATTGGTGGAAATGTAGCGTCGTGGCTCGCGCACTTGCGAGACCTGTTCTGCACTCTAGTGTGGTGCCCGACCAGGTAATCCACATGCCGTCATGGGTCAACGGCCAGCGTGAGTTCATAAAAAGCACAGGGAGCGAAGCAAGAAATCTTGCCGAGACTTTGTCATTGACAAGCTTGGAAGAACCCTCTCCGGATCGCCGTAGCGTGGCAGGCAGCATGGCCAATCGATAAGAGCACCACCGATCTCGAACCAACTCCATGGACCGCGACGTGTTACATCGGGGCAGGTATTGTGCGGACGGTGAGCAGCCTTGACGATCTTCTCTCTTCGCGGTCCACCTCGTGGTGGTCGTTGCGCAGAAGGCGTGCGCCAGGGCTGATAGTTTGTGGTGTCCGCTGCCGCACCGCGCCGGCTTGCAGACCTTTGCTAGGCCTGTTCGAAGAGACGCGTTGCGCAATCACCGAGCACCTGGCATCAGAAATTGACTAGACGGTAAATTTCCGTCGGCGCTTGAACCTTGCCCGATCTGATCTTGCGGCGGATCAACTTGAAACTCTCAGGGCGCCTGGAAGAAGACGAAGGATCTTGCAGGGAGATGGTGGTTGCCGTATTGAAAGCAACGACCAATCAACGAATTCGTGTGATAACTACGAGCATGCTGGTCTTAACGGAGCCCCAATCCGAGGACGTATGAGGGTAGAGATTCCCCATTCGGAGGCTCAATTCATACGAAGAAATCGATATCCATCTTCAGCTGCAAGGTGTCTAGACGAGCGTCGCTGATTGGAGGAAGCATTCCCAAGGGCGCCGAAGGCTTCCTGCCCCGTATCTGGACTTCGGCTGAGATGCATGTGCTCGTTGCAATCGGATACAGCTTCTCAAGCAAGTGTAGATGAGGCTTTCGATACTCCTAGGGCTCAAAGGCATCCTGCGTAGATAGAACGGACAGTCTCCGTGACAACACGGGCAGAGCAAGCTGGCTGCGTGAATGCCTCAGTATTGCCCGGCCGCCAGGGTATCCATAGCACGATTGATGCGGCTTGCAGTAGTTACGCGTGTCGCGGAAGTGGCCATCCATGTTTAATCCGTCGTACCTTAGTGCAGTGGACAGCATCGTGTGAGATCGGGGTGTCGGCGTACAATCATCCGCATAGCTGAAGACGGTCTGCTTACGCTGACGATGGAAAAGAGGAGCCGATAGCCATACACTCCTACGCAGGCAATGCTACCGCCTTGGGTGTAAGGACTACGCACAGGGTACGCAAGCTCGAATACAGTTGGCGATCTGGCTTTGCTTGTAACGGTTAGCGCACCGATGCAGGGCAGACAAAGCATGTGCCGCATCTTCGGCTCCGCCTTCAACTCACAGTCCGTCTCATCTTTCCACCCCACAATCTGCGCCGGCCCTTCGCGGATTCTTCTCACAGTTCCTCCCTTCATCTCTCTATCGAGGCATCGCATTGTTGATCGCTCGCCTCACCCTGGAAAGTCAGACCATAGATCTGCGTTGACTTGCTTTGGCCGGTTGTATGACCCACGACAATACATCACATCCGTGCATACTGCCATCGGTGTAGCCGAACGTTGCTCAATCATCCTTAAAAATGTCTCGATTTGGACTCGCAGCATGAGTTGTTGGCGTACGCAGTGAACTCTGAGAGGCGAATGCTGGTGAGGCAAGAAGACGCGAATTTGCCACCGAAGCGTCATCACGTCATCAAGTCCGTGGTTGCCTCTTTCGGCAACCGCCCTCCTTCCCCGTTGAACCGTGCCTCATCAGTCAAGACTCGCTGGGATCGATTGGGGAACCACCGACTGCAGCCCAATTGGGTCCTCTGTATCATTTGTCTACATGATGTGGAACATGCCGAAGTACTCATATTGCGTTGCAACGTCTCGGGTACCAGTGTACACCGCCCGCGTACTCGCAGGCTCCTCGTATAGCAGCTTCTAGAAGTCGTGATTGCCACTCAAGAGAGACAGCCTTTCGCATTCGCTCCAGACTTACACCCATCTACAGATTAGAAGTATCCAGGCTGTTCGACGGCCCAAACCCTTGTTCGTCAGGTAGCTTGTAACCTTCAAGAAGTCACTCTACATCTATCACTGGCCAAAGCTAGTCGACAATTTGCTCATGCAAAGTCTGTCCACTCCACTTCCAAGAGAATCACTCGTTCTCCGTCATTGGTCAACGTCAGTCTCATTATAGGTATTGTAAGTTTTCGAAGCCATGATCGTTTATATAAGCAACGTGGGAACGCTGGCGGAGCGCTCCCCAGAAACCCTGTTCCCTTTTCAAAGATAATCCTTCCAAAGACGTCTTAGGTAAGCCTAATTTGACAGCGTCCAAAGCCCACTGAAGTAGGTATTGCGATCTATTAGGCCGAGGTACTAACGGCGTACACAGGTACCCGTTCTGTAAACTTTGTAAGCTGTGTAAGGTACTTTCCGGCCACCCGTACTTTCCGGCCACCCAACCAAATGCAACCACCTCACTTCGAATCGCGACTACTCAACCACAACGCTTATAATTGGTATATTGTACACATTGAATCAAGACTGCGGGCTTCTGCTTCCTTAGCTGCTTTCTCAGCTTCTTTTTCTGGGTTTTTGGCAGCGTTTTCTGCCTCTCGAGCAGCAGCCAGAGCCATCGCAGCCTTAATCGCTTTGATGTTTGCAAAGCGCTTATTTGGTTCAATTTGAACACGCTTTCTTACCCGTGTAATCTTAGTACTATCTAGTTGGTATTTAAGGCGCTGATTCTCAGCTTCAAGCCCAGCTGCTCTGGCGTTGGTGAGGGCAATGGCCTTAGCTGCTTTAGTAAGAACCTCCCGGGTACTTCGCGAGAGGTTCTCTGACCCCAGCAGCGCCTGCTGCGCGCGCCGCAGCTGCTGAGAGCTCTGTGGTGTTGCAAACAATGACTCAAACTGTGCTCCATCTAGATCTGCTGGTGGTGGTGTACTTGGGCGCCCGGTAATCTGCGATGAGTGGAGTACCAGCTTTGGGTTGTATGGACACAACCCAGTAGCCTTCCAGCCAGCTCTTATTACTCTTACTGGGAGCCCTTCCTCTCGTGCAAGGTTTTATGAAGCCACAAAACGCTCCTTCTTAATAGGTGCTGCGTCATCCAGTGTAGAGAGCGCTCTGATCGCGTCACGATAGCGTGACTTCGCCACAGAGAATGGTGCTAGATCAAGGGGCTGAAGAAGGTGCGAGGCGTGCGCAGGGAGGTAGAGAAGGTGTATCTTATTCTCCTTGCACTCCCACATAAAGTCAATAGGTGTGTGAGAGCCGTGTCCATCAAGAATAAGCAGCCAGTGGCCGCTGCCTAGTGGTGAAGTTTGTGGTATAAATATACGCCGCAACCATTCAATACCAATAGCATTCGACGTCCAGCCATTCTCAGAGGTTGTGTAAAGCCAGTCAGGTGTGTTAACTAAGGGAAACCACGTCGATTGGAGGTTCCTTCCCTTAAAGATGACGAGGCATTGCAGCTTCTTGCCCACTGCATTAATGCACTCTAATATGCTGACCCACTCGCGCGATTCTGGGGATTTCTTATAAGCCTTCTTCTTCCGCGCATCTGCAACGACTTGCTGATTGGTACATACACCAAGTGCGACGCCAGTCTCATCAAAGTTCCACACGTTCTCATATAGTATACCCAGCATCTCTCGCGTGCGCTCAAACAGCTTAAGCCACTCGCGTATAGTATTGTAGTCGGCAGCAGTAGTACGCGCGCTCTCAATCTTCCTGCCTACTACAGAGGCGACGCGTGGATTGCGTGCAAGGAACTGAGGTATCCATCGCCTGCCAAGTGGGCGCGTGTCGCCATTCATACGGAGGATTCGGGTGGCCATCTCACGCACACGAGGGTGAGACGGAGGCTGTGCGCGTGAGTCCTCGTCCAGAATCCACTCTACAAGAAACTCCTCTTGATCCGGAGTCAATCGCTGCTGGTGGGAGTGGGCAATCGCGTGAGGTTTGCTGCCCTTAAGGCATTCTTGGAGCGACGATCGCGTAACTCCCCACTTCTTACACACCGCGCGTTGGCTTATTCTGACACCAGAATTAAGTTCGTTGATAGCAGATTGCATTGCAGCTTCACAGGCATCCATTTTAAGTACGTGGTGGTTGTAAAAAAAGACGTTGGTTAATGATGACGCGAAGTGGTTGGGTGGCCGGAAAGTACGGGTGGCCGGAAAGTACCTTACCCGGCTTACTAGCAACCCCTTCAATCTTGACATGGACTCCACGATGACATCTAGACAACAGATTGAACACCGAGCCACAGCTGAAATTGATCTACTTATCCCTGAATTCGCCGAACCGAGGTATAGCCTGCAGCTTCATTCCAGATCTCAAGAGCTTTCGAGCTATACGCTGCCGACCTTTCAAGTTGCGACTATCCCCACGTCCTACCGCCTACACCATATCAGCCGCCAATCGCGCCTCCATGTCCTACAAACGCCTCCAATTATGCACATCAGAATCCACTCGAAGTACCAGCAATAGTGCCTGTACACAGTCTCCGGACAAGTGCAGCATGGCTGCATCGCAGAAGCCACGTTCTTTAATCCCGTGGTCATTTACATCGCCCGGATTAGATCCAGCGTAAACCACGCAAAGCCACCGTCTCGACTACCACATTCTGCATTTCTATTTACTCCCCAACGTTAAGCGACCCAAAGCCACTGCTCATCATTACCGCCTCGAGCATGCCTTCTTGGTCATCTTCACCAGATTCAGCCCTTCTACCACGTTTCATCCCTACCTCCCACGAAGCACAACCCTCTCTTTCACGCCGCTGCACGCGATTGCAACGTGGTCCTCGTGTTTGCCTCCAACCATTAGCCTACAAAGTTTGACTTTGACACCTCGCTCACCCCTGCCCAAGCCAACTCCGTGCATTCAGAATTTAACCACATCGTCACCTTCTACGGAACGTCTTCAAAGGAATATCTCATCATGCCGATCGTGCCGATCGCCCACCGAATCGGACAGCCCAAGTGCACCGTTCTCAAACGAGGGGCCTTGAAAGCGGCACAACGGATTTCGCCCAAATCGCTGGAGCACCCGCCGCCTCCGTCCGGCGGGCGATTAGCCTGAAGCCGAGCTGACGCTGGCGATCAGTCAAGCGCCAATTGCGGCCAGCTGCGCGCGCGACGCGAGCTGCGCGACGCGAGTCTGCGCCAGGCCGTGATCGAGCCGGGCATGTCCACGAACTGGAGGCCTAATGCACCGTTCCGCGCGATATGCCCCTGCCTGCCTAAGCAATTGACTCGCAAGACCCGCCTGTTAAGAGTATAGTCGCGCACTCAATTCGGTGCAATTGCGATGTTGTTGCCATTGCGCAATCTGTACGCGTCTGCAGATGTAATCTAGAATGTCTTACATCTCTATTATCATTGTAATTAACGATTATACTATAGGTGACTATTTGTGCCGATTCATCAACCGTGAGAGTACTGTAAGCGTACTTGCCGCGTCAGGGAAACAAAGAGGTATCTTTCGAAGTATTGCCGTGAAACCATGTTACCCAATGCGCCTTGAATGAAAAGAGACACCGCTCAGGTGTAGCCGGAGCACTGCGACCCGTATTAGGATGCAGTAAGATGAAAGGGTAAGAAAAGTTCGATGTAGACGCAACCTTGGTGTTGCTTTACTAACCCCAATGGATGATAGTGGGTGGTGAAGGGAGTCGTGGCTGGACGAGACGTTCATGATCTTGCCCAAAAAGAAAGGTTGTGCGATCGTCATCGGACAACGTGACAGCCACGTTGAAGGCACGCGAAGCTGTCAAGCCACTGATCTCAGAAGATCGACATTCAACCCGTTGGATGTTGCTCGAAGAAGTAAGGATGTGCGCGGCGCTGTGCTAGCACCCCACTGAACTTCCCGATCCCGCATCCCATCGATTTGGTCAAGTCCAAAGGATCGGAGCGCCATCCTCCTTCAAGCACTTGCTCGCTTCTTCCGCAATCTGTATTCGGTTCTTGCCACGCGCATGAGAAGGTCCTCGTCTTTGATTGGGATCCAAGAAGTCAAAACCTTCATGGCGTTCTCAAAATCTGAATCCATCAAAATCTCCCTCGTTGCATCAATTAGCGCCGCGGATGTGGCATGCAATACATCCAAATCGCCACTGAATTTGGATGTTGGGGAGTTTGAATGAGAGGCGTCGCCTAGAAGCATGAAGACGTCCCAGACGCGTAGCTGGGCCTGGAATGGCAGAGAATAGTTGAACAAAGTCAGGTACCAGCGGGTACCCCAGGCGGTAGAGGTAATACCCATCTCGTCCTGTGTGGTCAAATCAGCTAGCGTTCACCCATAGTATGGTCAAGACTCTACTTACGAGCTTCTTCGCTACATCTCCTCCACGCAGCCAATTCTTTTCGAAGTCCTCAAGAGCGTCCATTAGACCTGAGAATCCAGACTCGTATAGTCTTTCCAGGCCTCGAAGCTGCCACAGCCGAACAAGCATAACGAAAGCCCTATCTTCTTCATAATAACAGAGTAAGGTCGCAGCAAGAGGCGCCATTCCTTGGACATAGCCAGTATCAGGAAGGTATAGAGACATGGCATGGAGCACACGGAACAACAATCGTTGGCTGTTGCTGCTTGTCAGTTTTACCTATAATCATGGATAGAAGTACCACTCACCCTCCACGATAGCGCCTCCTGAACATAATGTGGCTGTTGATTGTTCTTGGCACATCCACGTCAATCTGGACGTCCTCAGCTGAGCTTTCTGCCTGAAGCTCATAGAAGCACTCTATCAGCTCATCTTCAGAGGGGCTTTCCGGCTTCTTCTTTGCGCTCTCTGCGAGAAAGGAGTACCATGCAGTTGCCCTCCATCGGTCTGGAATCCCTTTCCATGTGCGTGTGACCAGCTTAGGGTCTTTTGTGTCGAATTCGAAAAGCATTCCACCACCTTTCACTGCGCCAGTCTTCACCACTTTCGCCATAGATCGCCACTTCTCGTCTCTCTTAATCTCCTTCACTTTCATTGCGCGGGCCATTCTACCACCCTCTCGCTGTTCGGCGACCTGTGCAAGACCTGGCGGCAGCTTGAGCATGTCGCTTGCTTCATCTAGCAACCGACGCTCTCTGTTGTGAGGCAACCTGTTCGTTGCTGAACGCAATGGATGATGTGACGCTCGCGTGCCTGAAGTCTTGTTCGAGAAGATCGACCTTGTCTGCTTCGAAGACTTCTGCGACACCCGTCGCTTAGGCGGAGATCCGGGAGGCCCAGCGGACTTGACTGACATCGCTCTAGATACGCTGCGCCCAATGACACCCTTCCGCCGTGGTTCCTCTGATATGAGTTGCAGAGCCGTCGAGACTCGCTGGATTCGTGGTTCATCAGGCCCGCCGAGGCCTTCACCGTTCGCACCCTCCCGAGAACCAGGCTTCCTGGCGACAATAAACCCGTACCTGTCAACCTCGGCGCCTTCCAG
This sequence comes from Didymella pinodella, assembly GCA_039634465.1. Taxonomy (NCBI): domain Eukaryota; kingdom Fungi; phylum Ascomycota; class Dothideomycetes; order Pleosporales; family Didymellaceae; genus Didymella; species Didymella pinodella. Next base: position 816,404 of record CP113345.1, read on the forward strand.
ATCAGCCCAATCCTCGAGGCCTCCGGCCGTCTCTGTGGGCTCCTTGGGTATGTAATCGTCGCCTCTTGAACTCACGAAGGAGCTCGAATCATCGCGCTTGCGGTTTACGGTCAGAGTCGATTCGTTCGCAGGGTAGTTCGAAGTGATGCTGTTGTCGACTGAGGTGTCTGGCAAGCTGCTCGTTTCCTCGTCCCAGTTCACATCGCTCTCGTTACCATGCTTGTACATCGAGCGCACCTTGCGTGACAACGTCATCTCGTCTGCTGAGAGCACGCGGTGACCTGCTCTGCCACGTGCAGAAAAGCGCGACGGCGAGCGCGGTACTGGGGAAAGATGGGTCGCGCTGGTTATCGCAGAGGGTGGCGAGAGTCCTTGTTGCTCCCTCGAGGGCTCCTGCTCTGCTTTCGGCGGTGGTGTGCTAGGTCGAGATGTGGGCGCATTCGCTCCTTCCAACACCAAGTTGATCTGTTTACTGCGTCTATTCGCTTTCTTGCCACCCAACATCATGCTACCCCGCTTCGAGAAAGAGATCTGGGTGGGTGAGGTGAAGTCGTCAAAGCTACCAGTGGGAATGACCATGTCGATGCCGTGGAAGGGTGATTCACCAGCGCCGCTCGAGTCCAGTGAATGGCTGCGCGACCCCACCACATGTTCGTCCTGGACGATAATGGCGGGCAGACTGGGTGTCCGGCGCAGGCTGGTAGGCGAAGAGGGCTCGTTGCTTGTCGCGGTGCAGTTCGACGACGTCAGAGCCGAGTCTCTGCGGTCGTCGTTGTCGGCGAGCATCTGCGTGCGCCGCAGGGCAAATGCCTTGGGCCCTGGGCTCGTCCGCGGACGACGCACATTGCTGAGCCAGCCGCGCGTGGCAGGGTCCTTAAACGAGGGCTTCGCTGCAGTCGAAGGCGCGTCGGCGGAGGGCGAGTGATGCGCGCTGGGATCCGAGGTGGTCGCGGTCAAGGCGCTGCCAGAGGGCTCTATAGCTCCTGCTGCAGCGTCATCCCTCATAGCGACAAGAAGCGCAGCTAGCTCTCATGAGGTGGTCCTCGGAAATGATAGCGGCCCCCGCGAAATGAAAGGGCGTGACGGGGCGGGAATCTGAGACTGGGGCGCGCGCTCAACGGGCGGGCAGGCAAACAACGTGTGTGTGAGCAGTGCAAACTGCAGAGGCTACAATTGCTAACATGCAGCGCGTCTGGAAGAGAAGGGAGCATCGAGTCACAATGAGCCTGAAAAGGGTCCAATATGGGGCAACAGTAAAGGGGTGCAGGTCGCAGTTTCCCCGTTGCGTTCGCGCTTGCGGAGATTAACCGTCTTGCATGCAGTAGCTTCCTTATCGTGATGCCTGCTGATTGTGCCTGACTTCGACGCCCACTCACTTCATCATACCAGGTCAAGACTGTCGCTGCGGTCTCGCTTCTCACCTCATTCTGCGCTTCAGCTGGTGCGAGTTGTATGCTGACTCGAGCCCTGACATGCCATTGCCGCATTCGGCGAGACAATCGTCCAGACAGCCATGAACTCAGGTTCCACCTGCCAATACTCTTAGTACACCGTCCAGCGCCCACCTAGCGAAACGGTGTCGACGGATGACGGCCGTTGCTGCTGATCTTGTTGCATTCAAAACAGCCGCTCGTACGATATCCATGTTCACCTGGCCCAGAACGCTGCGCGTTGAGAAAGAGCTGGGTAAACAAAGGAAGGACGTCCCACGAAATCGCTTGCAACACCAGTGCATGTGGTTGCCACGTCGATGGCCACACTTGTGCCCCTTACCCTGCGAGACTGTCAGCAAGACAAGCGGCACACAAGAGGAAGCTGCTTTAGTGGCGCTTCCCCTTACTGTTTGTGCGACCGATAGCGCGTTAATAGCTGAAAGAAAGCGAGCAATGCGCCAGCAATTACCAGCAAGTTAAGCAGCTCACCGTACAAGCCGGCTATGAAATCATCTTCAGCGGGATACAACGCCTGCGAACAACACCCAACGTCAGTCTGACTGTCTCCCACGTCGCCGGAGACAAGATTGACAGCGTTCGCTCTCTGCTTTTCGTGGACAGGGGCAGCAACGTTCAACATGACAAGCCCGCTAACAGCATGTCTGACTGCCCGTAAAGACCTCAAAGGTACTCGATTCAATTGACTAAGCCTCGTGGAACTCGCCAAAGAAGTCGCACATGTCTGTAACCATCTCGTTGTGCATCTCCATCCAGGCGAAATGCCCACCGTGTTCATGTTCTGCGAGATCGTCAGCTTCTACTTTTGAATACGCAACCCGTTACACTCACCTTTGAAGAACTTCAGGTTGGTTGTCGTCGACTCCGCACCCGCCTTTGGCACCGGGAATGCATCGTATGGGAACGTACTGACGCTCAACGGTACCCTGATAAGAATCTCCTCCTTGGCATTGAACTCAGTATACACCTCGCGCCTGACATTAAACGTATAGCATAGCATACTCGTCATGATACTTGGCGGAGTGAAGAAATACAACGACAGCGTCGTAAACACATCGTTCACATACTCCTCCTTATCCAGCGTCGCAGTTCCGATCGTAGGGTCAGCAAGCTTCTCGTATTTCTCGCCGATGAACATCACAATGCCTACAGGGTTGTCGTTGAACGCGACACCTATGGTCTGCGGCCGTGTTCGCATCTCGATCGCATACCCCATGTGTACTTCGTTGAGGTGCTCGCCCATCCACGACTTTGCGCGGTCCGTCGCAGCTTGCTCTTTAAAATTCATATTGTAGTCTTTGGGTGGAGCGCCGGGACACATGTTGGTGCGCATCGCTTTACAGGCGTTGTACTGCCCTGAGCCGAGCTCGCGGTTGACCCAGTGGCCCCAGTCCCCGGCTTGCGCGGCGTAGGAGGTGTAGCCAAGTCTTTTCATGAGGACTTCGTAGATTCGACCAGTGTCCTGAAGGGTCCATCCTCGCGGTGGTCCTGTGACCAGCAAAAGCCGGGAAGGGAGGGAACAACAAGGTCGAAGACGGGCGCTTTGGGGTCCTTGGGTTCAAGAAGCGGGTGCATGACGTTCTGGAATCTGCAGCTGTTAGTCTTCTCCATAGTGGAGCCTAGAGACTCTCAGTGATTCCAGGGTTATTGGTTTGCGTACTTGAAGAATGTTCCTGGCCACCCGTGCACCAGCAACAGAGGGATGGCATCGTTCTGTCTCGTCCTGGCCTTTTCGTGACTGAAGTGGACCTTCAGGTTCTCGGTCTCAGTAGTAAAGTGGTGCCATCCGGAGATCTTTTTCTGCGCTTCTGGCCATGAGTACTTGTCTTGCCAGAAGTTCTTCAGCTTATTGACCCATTCCAGGGATGATCCATAGTCAGCGCCCGCATCTGGTATGACTGGGATCTTTGGCAGGCGGGTGTCCTTGAGCTTTCTGAACAGGCGATCTACCTCCTCTTGGGGAATGTTTGGGTCGAATGGTTTGATCTCTTCAGACATGGTTCTTCCGTGTTGATTGGTGCTCCTCTTGACTTTGTCCTCTAATCCCGTGATTTTGAAGATGTTGTTACCCAACAAGTATCGCTCTCATACGTTTAAGCTGTTTGTGACCCCACATCCACTTTATCAAATGTCGCGCTCCGACGCCGCACGTCCATGACGATGCAGCTAATGCAGGGACCACGGCTTCTTTTCTGCAATACCATCTACAGAGATCTTCAGTGTCATGCCGCTATTCTTGAAATTACCTTTGCTGGCATATCGGGCTACGGTAGTCCCTTGATTTTTGCGTAGAGACGTTCGTCTAAGATCAGAGAACTGCTTGGATTGTTGTATAGACTACTTGATGCTTTCAAGGGTTCGGAGATGTGGAGATATAATTCTAGTAGAAATGCAGGTGGGTATTTGGCAGATACGGTTCTGGAGATACCATGGCTTCGTTGTCTGATTCAATAAGGAATTTTGAGTGTCAAGTGTCGAGCGAGATATCTACAAAGTGTTCATTTTCTTCCCTCAGATCACTCCAAGAGAATGTGCAAGACCTCAGTGGATATTTTTATAACGCGTGTCGGCTCCTCCGTGGCTAAATCTCGTTACCCCAGCCTCTACGTTACTAGCACCGATATCAATGTGCGATGGAAGTCCGAGGATAGCATGCATGAGGTTTCCAGAACGTGTGAAAAGACAGTGTGACTTCGAGAAGTCCCAAAGATGGTGCTGTAGAGATCGATGTCAGATGGAGACAATCTTTCTCGTTTTGAGATCCCAAGCGTCGCTCATAGTGGACTGCGGTTGCTCAGAGTTGAGGAACACCACCCGCTGCTGAAGTTCCTCATTCCTGCCAAACAATCCTGGAGATCATCAGCTTGCGAGAAGACGCTGGACTACTTATATGTTGACGCACCATACCTTCAAACAACTTATGGAGGCCCCTAGTACCTGTATTGTGGGGAAGTAGCATTTCGCTATAAAACGTTTTATAATAGTCAATCTGTGTACTGTCATTGCTCTCAGGACTGGGTCTCATGTAACTCAATCAAATGGCTCAGCCAACAGCAATGAGAACTGGCTCACTCTTCTATCCACGGCTCCTAATAGCCTGACAAATCATGAAGACCTCTTCTCCTTCTCGAAGTTGTCGCTATCTGTAAATTTCGCTCTATGGGTTCCTCGCTCTGACACGATTTTTCCATTCGCTTCATGCAGAGTGGAATCGAACTGATCTAGCCGGACCGCAGAAGAGTCTTCACAAATCTGAACTCGTTCAACCTATATAACATCGAGCGGTGTTAGCGTATTGGGTCATAACGCCATACAGCAGCCTGCTTAGAGCTGATAGTGGGACAGATGCGGTGCATTGCGAGACGACGCTTGTCGTTGGAACTTGATCTCATCTTCCAGCAAGGACACACAGCATATAGTTGTGGGGCTCAACCAGGAAATTATCAAATATCTTTGCTCAAGGCCGAGATCCACGAAGTTGCCCCAAGCTAAACCGTGGAACTGGGCCGACTGGATTTTGTCTTTCATCTCGCCCCGTCCAGAAGTAGCGCCAGTTCGACACAGGAGGCTGGGCAGGTATGACAGGCTCCATTACCGCCATCTGCTCTTGGGCTGGAACCTCCGCCTGTGCTTCGATATCTGTCAATTTTTCGGGCTCATCGTGGTAGTAGACCGTTCGACAGACCGGACAGCTTTTCTTATGCAGCACGACCCACGAGATCAGACATTCTGCATGGAATTCATGTCCGCATTCTATCAGTCTCATGACCTCCTCCTGTTCGACTGCCTTGGGTGGTGTCACCACACCTTCGTCGACTTCATTCTCGTTGCTTAGTTTCGCAGGCTCGGGCGGTGATGGTGCGAGTAAGGTAGAAAGGCAGATCGCGCTGTCATCAGTTAGTTCGGATCTGACATACTCGGAATTCCAATTACGCACCATTCTTTCTCAGAGACCGACTCATTGTCTGGACCAATCTGCTCGTCATGCCTGGCTACAAACTCCGCCTTGCGATCCCCAATCACGTTTGATATCTCTGCAACTGACTGCAGCCGTTCTCTCGCCTCTGAACGTTCCAGTGCGGGTGGTTTGATGGGGCGATTTCGTCTGACTGGTACGTCTCGCCGTCGCTTCCGAATACAGAACACGCATAGACTGTATGCAGCTGTAAGCATCACATCACACCTAGGCAGTTCAGATGCAACACTCTCGACTCACAATGGCAAAAAGAAAAACACAACCAGCACTGGAATCAGAAAAGCTAACGCTGTAGGCGACATGATCGATCGATTGTCGTGTCGGTCCCATTGCCGTGCTTCAAGTGTCACTGGCTTTTCTAACCATGTTACTTTGGCAACTGCTGGCATCCTTGCTATTACAACCGAGCTCCTTCAGACTGCCTTGCAACTCCGGGGGGCAAGGCCAGGCGTAGATCGTAAGGAGGCGTATGCGGGAAGATCGGCACCACAATGAACCGTATAGCCGGACAATGGTTGGCTGATTCTACAAGTGATGGGCAGGGACGTGCGAATATGTGTACCCCACGTATTGCGATGTGCGGCAGCTCTTGAGAAGATAGGTGCAGAGTTCTACGGCCTAATATGGAGTCGCGAGGGCAGCAGATGCTCTTATCCAAGACGCCTCTCCCCGCACTCAAGCTCCTCCACCACATCCGAAGCGCTCAGCCTCCACAGCCACGCTTTTCCACTGTCGTCAGCTCCCTTGGCCCCGGCAAGGCTCCCCTCCGCGCGCCCTCACACGCTAGCTTCCAAACGCCAGCAGACACTGGTCCTTATCACGCCATTCCAAGCACTTATCGAAACTGCACGAGACCGCGTCTAAGACTCCAAAAACGTGTCCAAGAGCAGCGAGCTGGCTCGGCTGACGCATGCACCGGCCAAAGACTGGGGCGACGGAACCACTTAGCGCCGGATTAGGTGTGGTGCCCAGGAAATCTCGGTTCTGTCGGGCTTGGTGTGCCCAGCCTGGGCGGCAGAGGAGCGGAGAGGAGCGGGGCTCTCGGCCGCTTTTGAGGTCTGTGTCAATGCGTGCTTGTGCGGCCCTCGGCTTTAATAGGCAAAGAATTGCGAATACCTAGAGGCTTGATAGGGCAGGTGATAGGCAGGTGATAACGATATCCTACCATAGTAATGGTGTAGTCTGTGTGGATTGAGTCTCGGTTTTGAAGATACGGTTACGATCGTATTGCGGAGATCGAGCTGGGCCGGGGTCTCTCGATCTAAGACTCCACCTGAACCCAGCGAAGATCAGAACTGTAAACTTGATTGCAGTGTCAAAGCTTCGACTAAGACTCGACTAAGACTTGATTTTGTCTCGAGAGTTGACGATGTTACCTCCCTACACTCGGAATTCCGGCACAAAAGATGTCAGAACATGGCCTGCCTAATATGTGAGAGGTCGGATAACTAGCAGGACCACTTGAAGGCTTTGTTCACTCGGCAACACAGAAATGGTCGAATGATGCGGTATCATAGGAATTTGGAGGCTAGCAGCGAGCAACCAAGACTTGGTCGTTGAGAGGATGTGAAATTATTTCTCGATATTATCGCGGAGTGATATCTAGCGGCTAAAGAAAACGTTAACTCTCGTGAAACTGGGGCTGTGAGAGACTTCAAGAATTCGCAAGCTATGCAAAGAAAATGCCTTTTCTCCAAGATGATCCATTATCAATGGAGCACTTCCAATTGGAAGCGTTCAAACAAAGTGCCATGCTTGATATCATGCCATACGCATGTACTCGCCTATTTCTTCTCGTTGTCTTCATCAGTGCTGATAGCTGTGCTGAGGTAGCGCTCGAAGATGCGAGCCTCCAGATCGACCGAGCCCCTGCGTCCACCAGCAGGGTCCTTCTTTTGGAAATATCTGCGCTTGGCAAACTTCCACGCCTCAATACCGAGGAAGAACAGGAATGTAGCAATAAAAACCACACCCCACTCCCAGCTAATTCCGGAGTGCCTGAACACAACAGTGTTGATAACGGGAATGTAAAGGACTGGAAAGATGGTGACGAAACCGCCCATGATCGAGAAGAACAGGAACTTGTTGCGCCACACATCATAGAACCACTGCGTGAAGTATTTCTTCGAACCCGGCTGCATCATGAAGAAGGAACGGCGCATGTCAATCATCTGCCAGGCGAGGAACAGCGAGAACCACGTGAGGCAGGCGAAGGTAGTAGCACGAGCACGGAAGACGGTTGTGCAGCTATCGTTAAAGCCTTCGTTACAGCCGGTACCGAGGTTGCCGTCGCCGAATCCGAACATGACTATCGAGAAGGATGCGAGACAGAGGGCGGCAATCCAGAGACCATAAACGAACATGTCAACAAGGACTTCGATAGTGAAAACACCGCGCTTGAGCTGAAGGTTCATCAGTATATTGGTTCCAAAACATAATAGCAAAGAGACTTACACTCTGAGGAGGACGGTCCAGAATATCGGGAGCCGCAATCTCGAAACCAAGGCCCATATCAGGCAGCGAAGAGGTGACCATAATGATCCACATGACTTCGACAGGTGAGACAGGGAACACCGAGAGACCTGACTCATCCTTGAAAGCAAGACCAATGAGCAAGACGCAGGCCTGAGCGATGTTTTGCGCGAGCAAATGCAAGATAAACTTCTGGATGTTGTCAAACATGCGGCGACCCTCCTCGATGGCGTTGAGGATAGAGGCGAAATTATCGTCGGTTAAGACAATGTCGGAGGCATCCTTGGCAACATCAGATCCGGTGCCCATACCAATACCGACGTCAGAGCGCTTTAGAGATGGGGAATCGTTGACACCGTCACCAGTCATGGCGGCGAAAGCCTTCCTGCGGTGAAGAGCGTCGATCATGCGGACCTTGGTGTTGGGGGCGCAACGAGCGATAACAAGAGGCAGTAGAGGAAGGGCGTCGACCTCGTCGTCGGAGAGCTTGTCGAACTGGGTAGCAGTCATGACCATGGCATCAGTGACATCTTTGGCGAGAGTAGCCATGTTCGAAGGCAAGATGCCGACTTCAGCAGCGATGGCGCGGGCAGTACCGGGGTGATCACCTGTAAGCATGTGGACTTCGATGCCAGCCTTCTGGCACTGTCGAACGGAGCCAGCGGTCTCGGGGCGGGGAGGATCGTAGAGACCGACAAGACCACGGAAGACAAGTTTCTCCTCAATGGTCTTGCGGTCGAGCTCCTCACCCTTTGTGGGAAGTGGGCCATCGTAGTCCTTGCTGGCAAGGGCTAATACACGAAGACCGTAAGATGCGAGCGCCTCCATGTTGGCAAGAATCTCCTCGCGGATATCATCATCCAGGTTGGCAGCATCATCATCCTCGCCGTTATAGTAGGTGTCGCAGGAGTAAATCACTCGCTCGACAGCTCCCTTGGTGAAGACCATCTTCTTTGATGACGCAACTTCTTCGAAGATGACGGACATTTTCTTGACATCAGAGTCGAATGGGAATTCAGCAAGCTGTTTCCACTTGGGATACTCGCCCTGAGTGAACTGCAAACGGTTCCAGTCAAAGCGGGAGGCGAAAACTTGGATAGCGATTTCGGTAGGGTCACCACGTGCATTCCATTGACCATCAGTTTGGTGAACATTGGCCAAGTTAGCGAGAGATGCAACCTTGAGGTACTCAACTAGATGGGGATTATCCTCGATGAGCTCCTCATATGTCTCAGTCTTCTCGTCCTGATCGGGGTCAATGTGGCGGGGCTCCTTGGGTGTGAAGCTCAGAGAGCCAACAGTGGGGTTGTGCGGCTCGTCTGTAATGCCAACAGAGTATGTTCCCTTGGCAGGAATCCACGCTCGCTTCGCAACCATCTTACCCTGAGTAAGAGTACCGGTCTTGTCGGAGCAAATGTCGGTGACACCACCGAGAGCCTCAAGAGACTTAAGGTTGCGTACGATGACGTGACGCTGGACCATACGCTTCGTGCCGGCGGCCATCGTAATGGTCAAGACGACAGTGAGGGAGGCCGGGATCATGGAAAGACCGGTTGCAACAGCGTAAATGATGACTTCGCGGTTACTCGAGAAGGTGTTGGCACCTAGAACGATGATAGCGCAGATGATTGCGACACCGAAAAGGAGGATGGCCAGGCGTGCAAGCTTTTTCTGGAGAGGAGTACCAACGTTGACACCAAGGAAAGCGCCGACGACATCTCCGGCAGTCAGACCCCAGGCCTGAGCATAGCGGTGGGGCTTGGGTCGGCTACCATCCTCCTTGCGCTTTACTGGACGAACGCGGGAGTTCTTCTGGCGGAGAGACATGGCAATAGAACCAATCTCGGTGTACATGCCGGTCGCGAAAACTACACCACGAGCGCGGCCCTTTGTAACAGTGGCAGAGCTGTATGCAACGTTCAAGCGATCACCTGGACCAGTCTCCTCAGGGAATGTGGCTTCGGCGTCCTTGTTGACAGGGAGCGATTCACCTGTCAGGAGGGCTTCGTCGGTTTCGAAATTGACAGCTTCAATGATACTATAATCATGTCAGCACAAGTCTAAGCGCATGTGTGGCTGAACTTACCGAATATCAGCTGGAATGGTATCACCTGTCTTGAGTTCGACCAAGTCACCAACTACGACTTCGATGGTTGGAACCGTGACAGTCTTTCCATCGCGAATAGCGGTTGCTGTAGGAGAACTCAGAGAACGTAAGGAATCCATGGTCTTCTCAGCATTGAATTCTTGGAAGAACCCAATGACGACATTGAGCAGGATAATGGCAGTTACTACACCACCTTCAATCCAGGACGCAATGGCAAAGGAGACCGCCATGGCGGCAATGAGAATCTATTGGACTGTTAGTGCGCTAGTCTCGGGTTTCGGACGCTCCCACCTACTAATGTCATTGAGTTTGCGACCTGTCGAAGCAAGATCTTTGCAGGCTGAACACCGCCATCGTCGCCGAGATCATTGTTTCCGAATTTCTCAAGACGAGCCTTTGCTTCCGCTGTTGTCAGACCGTCGTCGGGGTTGCACTTGGTCTCTTCAATGACTTGGTCGAAGGTGAGGACGTGGGCCGGTGCAGATAGAGGCTCATTGGACTGGCCAGACTTGTGGCCTTCGAGTGATGGTTGCTTCTCTCCCATGGCGAATGATTTCTGGTCATTCGGATGCTAAGGAGTTTGGATTTGACAAGCAATCTAGACCTGGGGAATCGAAGACCTTTAAACACCCCGCCTGAAGACGCAGGCGGGACATGGAATCGCAGCCCATGGCGACAGCCAAGCGCACCAGATATCCAGCTCTTGGCGGGTGGGAACTGGCCCAAAGTACGTCACTGTTGGAAGATGTCTAGCGTCTGCATGCATGCGGCGATGCCCCGCTTAGCGACGGCGGAGCCAATGGGCGTCGTTCCTCCACGCTTCCGCCCATAACTACAGAGTGCCGGATACTTTTGTGAGTCGCTTTCAGACAGTTTCCAACATACATCTGCTGCAGATGACGTACTGTGGGGGTTTACGTCGCTGGTAGGACCCATGGACATACGTGAAGGCGAGACCAGGGTGGCCAAGAATTCCGCTCTAACGCCTGCCAATCCGCGCCAATTCCTCCATCATCTTGGCTCTGCTCGCGAAGCACCAGATTTTTGCCGACTATCCGTGCAATGGCCGTGCGCGCGGCAGTGAATGACGCACGACTGTTCAAAATCGCCTTCACTCAACACCGGAGGCCTTCCAATTAGATCCTGAGGCCACCGTGCCAAGGGTCTGGTTACTGTACTCGCAGCGTGGCGTCCACACGGAGGTCCATATCCCTGCTCCCAATTGGGTATTCAGCGTGCAACCCGACGTTGAAAGCTTGTCAGCGAACTTGCCCAAGGCGTTTTTGCAAAGATGGAGAACTCTCGGCGTTCAACTTCTTCGTCTGCTTATCTCGTAAATCGAGTGTCAGAGACGCTGCCAAGCAGGTCACGAGGCTCAACATACCTGTGGTACACCAGGGTCTCGGCCAAACACGGTCTTCCATTCCACCCCGCCACCTCCACCTCTCAAGAGATGAATGTTCTGAAGCGTGCTTTAGAAGCGTAAGTCGGGCTTCTAATTCTGGTAGTCTGACCACTTACTGCATCATTCTAAGCAACGTGCGAGCACGTTTGCTCCGGTTGCCAATCGCATTGCTTGGTACAGAGGGTCTCATGAGATCGCTTCCCAGTCATGCCCAACCTCCCAAAAAGAATCTTGGTTGACTAGTTCTCACCTATGCCGACATATCCACATAAATCTGCCGCACAAGAGCTTCGAGTCTGGAGTTGCTAAAATCCATGTATTAGTCTACGTCGCTTGTGGAGTAGGTACGTTGAGGCTCTGCTGCGGGGCTCAAAATCTCACTAAGTTCAGACACCATGCCTGATTCTGGCACCGAAGCTGATATGGTGTCTCAACTTGCCACCTAAGTATACCGATTGCGTGCGCAGTATATCTCAGAGTTTAGTTGCCTCCGATGGTTTTCGAATATTGTGGCTGGGGCAAAGCGAAAATAGAAATGATGTCACGGCCCGGGATCTGACCGCACTAACGATCACGTGCTTAGAACGATACCAAACTACGTCGACCGAACCAGCATTGCATCTCTACCGTGTGGCATCTCGAATTCATTGGGCTCTATCCATGGCCAATTCCATCCATGTATGCTTCTCAGCTCGTAAATGATTGCTGGCCTCGGGATGTCTCCTTTCGACGCGAATACGCTCTATGCTTCCCAAAACATCTGTTTAAGATCTAACGTATGTGGCAAGCGAGCGGCGCAGGCAAGCGAGCGGCGCACCCCACCAAGTTTGCGCACCCCTCTTATCTCAACGTACAATGGCCCTGCGTAACGTTACTCAATTATTATCAAGTGAAGCAGATATTCAGCTTGCTATCTCATCTATCAATGCTAGACAGATCCAAGGCAATCGTCCAGCTGCTACAGTCTACAATGTAGCCAAAACAACGCTCCGCCGCCGCCGCGCTGGTGTACCTGCCCGACGCGATTGCCAGCCCAACTCAAAGAAGCTTACCTAGCTAGAAGAGGAGACAATTGTGAGCTATATACTTCACCTAGACCAACGCGGGTTTTCGCCTACGTACGCTGCTGTACGTGATATGGCTAATAAGCTGCTGGCTGCGCGCGGCGCTGGCTAGGTTGGGCAGAAGTGGCCAGCCAACTTTGTTAAGCGTACAGACAGTCTCAAGACGCGTTTTAATCGAGCGTACGATAGGTAGAGAGCTCTCTGCGAGGATCCTGTGTTAATCAGCCGCTGGTTTGAGCTGGTAGAGCAGACAAAGGCCAGGTACGGCATCTGTGATGATGACGTCTACAACTTTGACGAGGCAGGCTTTATGATGGGCAAGATTACAACCCAGCTTGTTGTAACAGGATCAGAGAGGAGAGGCAGGCCAAAGGCTGTGCAGCCAGGCAATCGTGAGTGGGTAACGTTAATTGCTGCAATTAACGCTGCTGGCTGGACGATCCCACCGTTCCTTATCTTTGCCGGCCAGCATCACTTGTCTGCATGGTACGAGGAGATAGAGATCCCACGCGACTGGGCGATTGCAGTTAGCGACAACGGCTGGACAACCAACGAGCTTGGAGTTAAGTGGCTGAAGCACTTTATCAAGCATACAGAGGCTCGGGTAGTAGGCGCACATTGCCTGCTTATCCTTGACGGCCACGAAAGCCACCACTCTCTTGAGTTTCAGCAGCTCTGCAAGGAGAACAACATCTACACGCTCTGTATGCCACCTCACTCATCACACCTGCTGCAGCCTCTCAACGTTGGCTGCTTCTCGCCATTGAAGCGCGCGTACAGTCGTGAGGTGGAGAGCCTAATCTGCCACTACATCAACCACATCACGAAGCTTGAGTTTCTGCCAGCCTTTAAGGCAGCCTTCAATTAATCCTTCACGTCAGCTAATATCTCCTTAGCCTTTCGAGGCGCAGGCCTTGTTCCACTTCAACCAGACGTTGTTCTATCAAGGCTTGACGTGCAGCTGCGTACACCTACTCCAGCTGCTCTACCAGAGGCTTCCTGGGAGGCTCGTACGCCGGGCAATGTACGTGAGCTTGAGGCTCAATCAGCGTTGATACGCAATCGCGTGCGACAGCACAAGAGCTCATCACTAGCTTCAATTATTGAGGCGATTAACCAGCTCAAGAAGGGGGCTGAGGTAATGATGCTCTCAGCTGAGCTGATGCGCGATCGGATCACCAGCCTTGAGAGAGCCAACAAAGCAGCGTCAAAGCGTAAGCAGCGCAAGAAAAAGCGACTCTAGAAGCGTGGAGTCCTAACAAAGGGAGATGGAGAGGATATACTCGCTCAACGTGAAGCTGATCAGCAGATTGCTCATAAAGAGCGTCAAGGAGGAGAGCGATCAGGCCTCAGCCGCCAGGCTCTGGCGCGCTGCACGAGGTGCAGGGAGACTGGCCACAACTCACGTACGTGCAAAAAGGATACCTAAGATACTGCTTAATCTACTCTATCAATTTGTATATATTATATAATCATGTTGTTGAGATATACGACTGCAGAGATGGGCAAGCTTGGTGGGGTGCGCCGCTCGCTTGCCTGCGCCGCTCGCTTGCCACATACGTTAACGTGTTTTACAAGCGAGTCGTCAGCCCCACCAACTTTGATCAACCACCTTAAGTCTTTTCATCATGCCTCAACGCTATGCCCCTCAAGTACTATCAAATGAAGCTGATGTTCAGCTTGCTATTAATTCTATTGTTTTAAAGCAGATTCAGTCTGAAAGCCGCGCTGCTCTAGCCTTTAACGTCCCTCGTACGACAATGCGCGACCGACGCGCTGGGAAGCCTGCCTGACGCGATTGCCAGCCCAACTCAAAGAAGCTTACCCAGCTAGAAGAGGAGGTGATTGTTAAATACATACTTGATCTAGATCTACGTGGATTTGCGCCTACGTACGCAGCTGTACGTGATATAGCTAATAGACTGCTGGCTGCACGCAGTGCTAGTCAGGTTGGCGTCCACTAGCCGCGCAACTTTGTTAAGCGTACAGAGAGTCTTACAACGCGTTTCAACCGAGCGTATGACAGGCAGAGAGCTCTATGCGAGGATCCTGTCCTTATCCAAGGCTGGTTTGAGCTTGTAGAGCAGACAAAGGCCAAGTACGGCATCTGCAACGAAGACGTCTACAACTTTGACGAGGCAGGCTTTATGATGGGCAAGATCACAACCCAGCTTGTTGTAACAGGATCAGAGAGGAGAGGCAGGCCAAAGGCTGTGCAGCCAGGCAATCGTGAGTGGGTAACGTTAATTGCTGCAATTAACGCTGCTGGCTGGTCAGTCCCACCGTTCCTAATCTTTGCTGGCAAGTACCACCTCTCTGCCTAGTATGAGGAGACAGAGATCCCACGCAACTGGGCAATTGCAGTTAGCGACAGTGGCTGGACAAATAACGAGCTTGGGGTAGAGTGGCTGAAGCACTTTAACGCTCACACTCAGGCTCGTGTAGTAGGAGCGCGGCGCCTACTTATCCTTGACGGCCACGAGAGCCACCACTCTCTTGGATTCCAGGAGCTCTGCAAGGAGCACAACATCTACACGCTCTGTATGCCACCTCACTCCTCTCACCTACTCCAGCCTCTCAACGTTGGCTGCTTCTCGCCGTTAAAGCGCGCCTATAGTCGTGAGGTAGAGAGCCTGATGCGCAACCACATCAACCACATCACCAAGCTTGAGTTTCTGCCTGCGTTTAAGGCAGCCTTTAATCAATCGTTCACGCCAGTCAATATCTGCTCAGCCTTCCGGGGAGCAGGTCTAGTACCTTATCAGTCAGAGGCTGTCCTCTCAAAGCTAGACGTACAGCTACGTACACCTACTCCACCAGCGGCTCTCACAGAGGCTCTCTGGGAGGCTCGTACTCCAAGCAACGCCCGCGAGCTTGAGGCTCAATCAAGCCTAATTCGTGAGCGCGTACGCCAGCACAAGAGCTCGTCACCAGCTTCTATAATTGAGGAGATAGACCAGCTTAAGAAAGGAGCTGAGATGATGATTCTCTTAGCTGAGCTGATGAAGGAAAGGGTTGCTAGCCTTAAGAGGGCTAACAAAGCAGCGTCAAAGCGTAGGGAGCGCAAGAAGAAGCGTATACAGAAGCAAGGAGTGTTAACAAAGGGGACTGGAGAGGATATACTTGCTCAACGTGAGGCTGATCAGCAGCTTGCTCGTGAGGAGCGTCATGGAGGAGAGCGATCAGGCCTTAGCCGCCAGGCTCTGGCGCGCTGTAAGACGTGTAGGGAGACTGGGCACAACTCACGTACATGCAAGAAAAAGGCTGTAGCTACTGCTTAATCTACTCTATTAATTTCTAGATACTTTACTATTGCGTTGTTAAGATATACGCGTTAAGAGGTGCACAGAGTTGGTGGGGCTGACGACTCGCTTGTAAAACACGTTACGCTGTCCGAATCAACGTTTGAACTTCGTGCCATTCGCTACGTCAGTACCGCACAAAGTCTTCAACGATGTGAACTTTCACGACACGACAAACCTGACTCAGAGTCAGAGAGCATATGGACTTACCAAACCACGGGGCCGTCAAAAAAACCCGCACTCACCAGCAGCCAAATAGACATAAGCCCTCAGATTAACCCTCTTCCTATTATACTCTACCATCACAATTAGGAAAAACACAGGGTTATAAAGTAGGCGATTCTCTATAATTCTCCATTTTTACAATTTTAGTATTGTTTATTATTGTGTAGCTAGCAGGGCTGGAAAAGGGTTACTTTTTGTAAGTGCGGGTTATTTTATCGGCCTCGTGCAAAGCTCAAGAGACTCGGTCATTCACTGGTAGGCAATACGAAGCCTGTATCCGAAGTGACGCGCCAACGCGAAGCGAAGCTTGCTGAGAGTGTGAGACTCATGAATCTGAGTCGATCGCTCGCCAATCGAGGCCGGACGTGTTAAGTGCCATTAAGAGGATCGCAGTTTCTCAGCACCAAAACCTACAAAGATCATAGTGCGAAGCAGATCAGGCGATGCGACCACACTGGAACGATGCAGTAAATCTGACTTGCGGAAGAGGACCCCAGACACCTTGAGCGAGCGCGTGTTCACCTTCGGGATGTTGCGAGGTGTCGCAATAATGACCGCCAGCGGCGTGGGCACAGCGTCACCATCGTCCTCGTCATTGAAAACATCCTTCATCTCGTATCAGCTGATGGACATGGAGGTCTTCGTGAAGCCGCCGGGTCTGCTTGGTCACATCCTTCGTATGTATGGAGAACGCCTCATCTTCTTCCATCGACAATGGCGACTTATTATCACGCTTTGTCGTCCTGGCTGGAGCGTGAAGTGCCAACAGCTAGGCCCTCACAACACTGTGCTTGCCCATGTTATGCTTTACGAGGGCACCGGGTGTCTTATGAACCCAGCGAAGCTAGTGTGTGTCAGTGGCCTTTTAGAGAACACCCAAGGCTGCTTTGGTAGATTTTATCTTGTTGACGTTCTCTTGTGTGGGTTGCTTTTGGGCCGGACAGTCGGATCTGTCGTCGAGGGGACAGCATAGATTGTACAAGTTCTTGTATTCAAGCCAGAGCTTAAGCATAAGCGCATGATCCATGCCCCACCGAATAGAGATTATATATCTTATCGTGCTCCACAATTGTCGAAACTTGTGCTCTTCGAGGTCTGCTTCGGTCCCAGATGTTCATGGCTGGAATTGATGTAGCTAGCGTAGGCATTTAGCAGAGACCGAAATTCTGGACACGGTTTTGGTTGAATGCGCTGCAGGCGGTGACTTTATCCGGGCAATCGATTGCATCAAGTGTTCGACCTCGTCCCGTAGAACATATACGCGAATACTTCACGACCGCCGACGTCACAGAGAGTACCCTTCGATATGAGGAGCTCACCAACCTATCGAATATATGTAGCAGTCACGTTATAACACTAGCTAAACACGAAGCTCACGATAATATTCGAAGATAACATCGACGTAGATAGAATTCCTAAGAATTACCCAGGTCTGGTCTGCAGCGTAAACATTTGAGTCGTGCAGAGGTCTTGCAAGCGCAATAAGTCTAGGCGAACGATCGATAAATACTGAGACTCACTGAATAATATTTTCATTCTGTCAAACGTTTTATTTTTTCCGAAAGCCGACCACGATTCTTTCATCACGGAGTCTGGACTAGGATCTCATAAGATAGCAGCAGGCTGTTCAGCGGGACTCGTGGTCCCTGACCATGTCATCAGCCATGTGTTACACCTATCTCAAGGATATCTACTTCTGGTTGGACTCATGAGACTGCCTTGGCCAGCAATGTATCGCCTGGGGTTGTCTGGCGGTAAAGTAGCTGAGACTATCGCGGTAACACATTGCCGCAAATCCGGCGGAAGGGCTCCACTCGCGGCCTCAGTATAGATTTCTCATATCAAATTCGCCAAATAAGTCTCTCTTTCCACCTTTGGCGCGGCAGTCACGGTAGGCAGAACTCCGTCTGGATCCATGGCAGGCTCCCGGGGCGGTCACTTCTTTTGGGTACAAGGCTTTGGTGGGGATTCCCTGCATTATGCTTAAACAGCAATTATTACTTGTTCTATATGATACACCTGCTGAATCGAGTGTTCTCGGCTTGAGACAACGACTGGAGCTGCATGAGCAGCTGTTGAAGAGAGCAGTCGGGGCACCATCCTGAGCTGAGAGTGGGTAGGAGCGCAATGAATCATAAACTCCAGAGGTAGTGAGTGAATGATAACTCAATGCAGGACAGTCGCAGGGCTAATGTAGCATTGGCGATGGTCATGAAGAAGGGAGCTCTTAGGCTGACAAGGGGTCCAGCGTTTGCGTAGCTGAAAGTCAACGACAAGCGAACGTGTAGATCGGAAGGCTTTCCTCCGCACAAAAGCCTCTGAAATTCTCGGGCTGATCTGTAAACTATAGTGTAAGTATGCTGTTTGTCTAATCGCTTGGGAACGTGCCTCACGGAGCGGCTACGTCAAGCTTCATGGCAAAGTAAACAATAGACATCTTCCATATGTCGTGCCATATGCCCTCAGCTGTCTGACCTACTTAGGTTGTAGTATCATATGGACCGATAGAACGGGCTGGTCAGTTGTACAGACCGATGACAGACTGCTTGAGCCAGCGCTCTCGCGTGAAGTCTCTGTAGAGGTAGACAGCCTGTCCGATATGCATCCATTCGCGGTAGTCTTGAACTACCATGAGAGTGAACGTTCTCACCGCTTCATCGACTGGAAACACGAGATTCAACCCCAGGGCAGTGGCTCATCGCGGCCACAGTGATTGCAGGGGTTGTCATCTGGACAGCGAAAGTAGGGGATGTTTTCGTGTTCATTGTGTATGCTGTACTCCCCAATCCATTTCAACACTAATGTTCGCAGAGCTTCGGTCGCCTCCAAGTCGAGCTTGGATTTCAGCGGTTGAACCGCGCGCTATCGACGCACGGTGCATCCATACTGGTAAGATGGTGTCGCAGGCATGGTGTTGCAGTATTTCCGCGAAGAGTCGAGCAAGCGAGTGCCCTGAGAGAGCTGATCTGACTTGCCCATGCGACTCTGAACAACAACGACAGCAGGGGAAGTGAGGGCCTGCCTGTCGACTGTTTGCTCGAAGCGTGCGCCTATTCGCTGCAGCAGAGCCTGAGGCAGAGCTGCCAAACCACAGCATTGCGCGAGCAAATTGATGAGAGTTCGAGAGTGCGAATTGAAGACGCGCCATGACAGCTTCAGCGTACCCTCAGCATCGCTCTCATCCGCAAAGAGGTGCACGAACTCACGGACCGAGCATGAACCTCGACGTTTCCGGAACTCCCGCGACCATCAACCGGTTCTTTTCACAGCTCCGCACAGCCCTGTTCTACGGCCCTTGTCAGCAAGTTTGTTATTGCTGCCCTCCAGATGCCGAGCTTGTTTGTTGCCATTGCTGGCCTTGCAACTCGGGAAAGCAGCGGTAAGGTAATCTCCAATTATTGACAGCTGCGTACAGAATTACGACATGGGCAACGGAGAAAAAGCGGCAGAGGGACAAGCTTCACCAATTGGAGTTGCTGCCGCCAGCAGCAACGGTCTTCACAGAGACGCCCATATCGAGGTACCGCATCAACTGCCAACACCCGGAAGCGCAGCAACAATCTCCGCAATAAATGGCTAGGGCAGCCCTACGACAGGGGAAGAAGCGGCTTCCCCAGGTGAGGCAACGAAGTTGTCCGGGGAAAGCGGAGAGGAAAGAACCTTGGAAGAGCACGGAAGCTGCCAGGGTGACGCCAACACACAAAACGCTCTGTACGACCTAGGCTGTAACAGGGGCCAGGTGTTTTCAGTTTGCGACAAACAACATCCACTGCTTCCTATTCGATGCCCGGATGCAACAACACGAGAAAAAGGTTCCCCTTGGCTCAGCACTGCACGACAGGAGTGCATCGAGCGGTGTCCGGAAACAGTACCCCACGGCATCCGCCTGCGCACAAATGATGAGCGATGCCTCCCGCAGCCAGGATGACGGTCGGACGGCTTGCGCAAAAAGCATGAGACTGCAGAAGATGTGCTGCGCTGTCGTGTGTCTCGACTCTCGATCAGTATGACGACGCGTGTGAGGCGTAACGGCGCCGAACAGTGACCAATGCTTCCGTGTTTTGGGCGAGCACAGCAGGCAAGCCGGTTCCAGCACTTAAGCCTGAGTGACAGGTCGAGTCTTCATCCGGACATTTACCGGTTTCTATGGTCTGTCATAGCAGGGACGGACCGTTCGAGAGTGACATGGTTGGTTCGGGGAGACAGCCACCGGCACGAGCGTCCTTCCAATGTCCTTCTCGAAGCCTCATTGCAGGAGCAATCCGGCCGTGTCTCGCGAGTCACGATCGTCGTCGCACGGCAACGAGCCGACACCAAGCAGACATCCACTTTTACGAATGATCGCCCAGGCACAAGATGTTTGCCAGCTGCGCTGGGCGAATCGAGCAAGTGCAGCTGTGAACGGTGTCGTTGATCAGGGCGGACGAAATCCGCAACGCTGCCAGCCCAGTTCCAGACGCCTCGTTTGCGGACTTAGCGCCACGCAGCCGGGTCCGGGGAATGTATCCCGTGGCCCACACTTCCCCATCTCTGCCGTACCTACGCCTCGCGTGGGATGCTGGACAAACACGATCGAGGAGCGGTCAGAGAATGCGTCCTCCTTTCGGCGCATCGCGGCTCGATCTGATTCCTTGCTTGGATGATGGATCCCAGGTTACACGTCAGGTCGACGCAGTTGGCATCCGCAGACGCCCGCCAGCATCGTCTCGAGACGCCTCATCCCGTCGCCGATAACAACCTCATCAGCAAAGCCTAGATGGAGACATGCGTGGGATACCGCATGCAGCACCCGGCCGGGCCATGCCGTTTACGTTTCACCCAGACTCGCGTCCACACACCTCTCAGACAGGTTGATGATGACAGGAGCGACCCCAGACGCCATAAGGTTACTTGTTGGAAGGTTTGGGCGTGGGGTGGAACCTGCGCCCATGTGCAACAACGGATCAAAGTAAGGAGCGCAACCGTCCGCTTCCCCGTTCGCTCCGGCGCTTTTAATTTCTGATACACTTTTGTTTTCGCTCGAAGCGTCTGCGCATCCCGATCCAAGCTGCCCAATCCAAGCGAGTCAGGCTTTGGCCGTGGAGGTTATAAGGAGACGTTCCCCTTGCGGCGCCATCGTCCCCATACCTGATACCGCAAAGCAATTCTCAGAACCCCCTTGCACATCACACGGAATACTGAGCCCCTGCGCTATACATAAGTTGTGCTTATCGCCCTTTGTCGTTGACGCAATCTGCCCAAACATTCCCACAGTCCGGTCAAGACTTGTAACCCTCGCTTCCATCTCGAACAATCATTCGCAGCAGCACAACCAACCAACAAACATTTGCGCATCTCTGTCTATTTGTTGGAACAGCCTAGAAAACTAAGGTAAGCCACACCTGCAGCCCTCTCTATACTTATCGCCACTCCGGGGTCTCCGCCTCCGCCTGCACTGGTTCGCAGTGCCAACACACGTGCATCACTCACGACAGCCCTGCCTCATCCCGCGCTTTCAATATTAAATCTGACTCACCCCTCGCAGCTACCCTTTCCGGTCTGCACACCTAGCTCGGAACATAAACAGCTGCTTGCCGATTCTGCCAGCGAAGAGCCTTGGTTCCCGACCCCGAGACAACTCATACCGTCTTTGCGCCTTGCTCCGACACGGTATCTGACAGTTCAGCTGCAACAAATCCGGGTCTATTTAGCCAACCTACCCGATTATCTCAAGCACAAGTCTCAGCATCTAGTTCCTTTTCTGGGCTTCTTGTCTCCCGGTTCAAACCCACCGTCGTCGACTTCATCCCCACCCATCTTCCCTCACCACCACCACCACAAAACACCCACAATGCCTTCATCCACATTCAACCCCCGCCAGCGCCTCTCCATCCTCACCAACTCCACCCTCGGCCTCGACGTCAGCGCTGCATTCCAAGCCTCGTCGTCGTCCTCGTCGTCGCAACAAGCGCCGCGCTCGCACTACGGCGAGACGGCCGCCCCGCCACCGAGCCCGATTGACTTTTCGTTTCCGAGCACGCCTGAGGAGGAGGGGAGCAGAAGGGGGAGCGCGAGCTCGTGAGTGATTCGTCACTCACTCCGTTCTCGCAAGCAAGCACGAGCGGCGCTTTGCCGTATCGCGCAGTTTTTTCTTTCTTTTTATATCGGCATTGGCATTAGCGAGCGAGCGTCGGTGCTCTGGTTCGGTTCGGTTCGGTTCGGTTCTGGATACGTTTCTTCTTCTCTGGCGTTGATCGCGCGAGACGCGCGGCTTTTCCTGCTTGTACGTTGTACGTTTTGTTTCTTAGATGGGCTTTTTCCCCTTGAGCAGGGACGCCGGAAGAGACAGGATGGGATATCGGTAGCTTAATGATTGATTTTGTTACTGGACTGTGTTGAATTGAGTTGAGATGAGATGATGGCTGTGATGTCGTGGTGTGAGTGCGGATTGATACAGTGGAGAGAGTGACGGTTTCACGCCTCGTGAGATAGCTCATGGGCTTCCCCCACAGCGAATACATGGCGCACGGTCCGTTGGCGATGCTGTGTCTGAAACGGAGTCGCGGCGGGTGTTGAGCGCAAGTGTGCATGGGGTGAGACGTGGGATGTTGAAGGGGGGTGTGGTGGGGTGGGGTGGATGGGGTGTTGTGCAGCTGTAGGTATGAAGAGTAGATTGTAGTGTACATGGTGGGTATGCTATGCTATGCTATGCTATGCTGCTCTATGCTATGGGTATCTGGTAGGTATACAGGATTGCATCGCGCTTTTCCGTCTTGGTCGCTGCGGTGGATGAGTCTGTTTTAGTGTGGGGTTTGTTCTTTTCAGCGCCGTCGATTCGCCTCGCTGACTTTGTCGTCATTCGTGCCAGAATGAAGGGGTTGGGGACTTGGTCTCTCCCGTGTTCTCCTTGCTGGGCTTCGTTTCATGTCTTCCGTTTGCCTTTCCTGTTTCCTCATCTCGGCGGCGGCCTCCTCGCCCTGATGTTTTAGTCGTGTTCTTTCTCTTCGTTCTCTCATACCACGTCATCGGGTGTCTTCGCAGCGAGCCCACCAGCGCGACGGTACTTGTCGTAGCCACCGACCTTTGTGATGTTGAGGGCTGCCGCAGACGAGTCAAGACCAGACGAGTCAAGAACAGACGGTTTTGTCGGTTTCCGCGTGACCCAGCGGCTTGTCGAGGGATCAAGGTCTTTGGGGTGAGGGTCTGCACCAGGGGCCTCGGCTTCGACTGACTCCTTGGCGACGTGCTTGTGGATGATGCGCGCGGTGCTGCGCTCCTTGAGCTCGTCGAGCTGGTTGTGGAAGGCGGGTGTGTCGGGCGCGACCTTGCTCCTGAGTTTGCGGAAGATCTGGCCGGGCTGGGCGGCTGGGTCGAGGGCGCGGAGCTGCTTGATGTGGGCGCGGAGCTCGTCTGCGTTCTGTGCTGGCGTGATCTTGGGTATGAAGAGCGGCTCGGCGACGTCCTTGGGGGTTTTGCGCTGGATGATGGCTTTTTCGATTGTGCCGCGCCTGGCGTCGGCGTGTAGGGCGGCGAAGGTCATCATCTCGTGGACGTTGATCCAGTTGCGGAAACGCAGCTCGTCGAGTGGGATGCCTGTCGAGCTGAGTGCTGGTGCAATGGGCTGAGCATGGGCGTCAGGGTTTGGGGATTGAGCTGCGGGCTGGTGTGGATCGGTTGTGAATTCGTCGTAAATGGTGCGGAGATGCTGCTCGGTGCCCAGCGAGGGTTGCGAGGGATCGATGTGCATGTGAAATGGCGACTGTTCGAAGCTCAACGGCTGTCCAGACATGAGGACCGCGCGTACGTTCTCCATCTGCCCGTGTATGGCCTGGAGCTCGGCGTTGAGCTGATCGCCAGTCATGAGCTTGAGCGATGAAGACGCTGCTCCAGGTTCTGACGTGGTGAGGACAGAGCGAATGCGCTTCTCGAGACTGTTGCTGAGGGAGTGCGCCTGGTCCATCAGTTGCTGCTCGAAATAACGCTCCAACTTGGCGCGCCTGCAGGCTTTGGCAAATGTCGCCCAGTCGTTGTAGGTGAGCTGGTTGCCCTCGTTGTTGGCGCCGGAGACGATGACTGACCAAAGGGCTCTGACCAGGTCGGCGTCTTGAATCTGGCCTGCGGCTGCGAGGACCGTCCTCTTCTCGACAGCGAAGAATGTGATGCCTGCGGTCTTGGCGTCTTCTAGTGTCTGCTTGAGGAGTTCTGGGACGCGCAGTTTGCCAGCCAAGGAGATGAGCGGCACAAAGAGGGAGGCTGAGATTGCCAGGCCAGATTGAATCAGGTCGGCTACCGTCTGCTGGGCAGTCAGTGTGATGGTGTTGCGCAGGTCGACCTCGTCCCCGGTGAAGTCTTGTCCAGGCGCCTTTTCGGGCAGCAGGAACTCAAAGGCCTTGATGAACTCGCCGACGTGGATGCCTCTGAGGGTTGCGCCAGACTGCTGGCAGGCGTACAGGGCGTTGGCCATGGCGCGCAGCAGCAGCGAGCGGCGGTGCATCTCGGGCGACTGCGTCATGGCGACGCGCAGCCTGTTCAGGACGTTGGTGACCTGGCTGCCGCTGACGGGGACGCCGGCGCGGCAGGCCAGCATGTAGGCGGTGTAGGCCTCGAAGAGGGGCCTCTCGGCGACGAAGAGCTCGAAGATGCGCTGTGCGGTGCGGGCGGGATAGAGGCGGAGGAGGGTGTCGAGGCCGAGATAGGCCCTCTTCCAGTCGTGGGCGTGCAGGCGGGCGGTGACGATGCCCTGGAAGAGCGTGTTGGGCAGGTCGTTGACGACGATGGGCCGCGTGCGGTCGGGGACGATGGCGTCGGGCGAGAAGTGGTACTCGGCGAAGGTACCCGGGTAGCGGCGGAGGCCCTCGTCGTACAGGGCCTCGAGCTCGGGCAGCGTGGCCAGCTTGCCGGCGCTCAGCAGCTCAATGGCAGCGCCGTAGGCCCCCTGCGAGCAGTGGACGTCGTCCTGCGCCTTGAGCCAGTGCCACAGCTCGCGGCCCTCGGCGAAGTGGCGGGCGTCCTTGTAGGCGCTCAGCAGGTGGACGTAGGCGAAGTTGTGCGGGCGGACGCGGCCCTGCTGGAGGTCGGCGACGAGGGTGCCGACGAAGTGCAGCAGCTTGGACAGGCGCGAGGCGTCTTTGCGGGCCATGTCGCGGCGCACGGCTTCGTGCAGGGCCTGGCAGACCGAGTGGGTGGCGCGCGGCTCCATCAGGCCGGCGGCGCGGGCGGGCTCGTAGACGTCCATGATGCGGGCGACGTCGCGCGAGTCGAGGGCGCGGTGCAGCTCCTGGGCCAGCTCGATGACGGCGGGCGATATCTGCGCCTCCTGCTTGTCACTCCGCCGGGCTGCGCGCGTCTGCTGCTGCTGCTGCTGGCGCTTGCGCATCTCGAGGAAGTAGCTGCGCCCGCTCTTCTTGCCCTTGGCGGCATTGGAGGCGCATCGGGGCGTGCTGGAGAGGGAGCGCCGCTGGGACGGGGCGGCGGTCGCGGCGAGGGAGAGGGAGGCGGCGAGGGGGACGGGGACGGTCGCGCGCAGCAGACGGGGCGCGAGAAACGGCGCCGACGGGCAGACGACGGACGCGAGCGACATGCGCGGCAGGCGGGCGGGCGTGGGCATGATGGGCGCGGTGGGCAGACAGTCGCTCAGTCGCTCAGGCACTCGGGCGTGGGCAGTCGGTCGCTCAGTCGCTCAGTCACGTCCAACTTTGGGCGCAGGATGGGTCGGCGTCGCCTCGCCTCCTCCGTGATTGGCTGCTGCTCCGCGCGCATCGAGCCCTGGAGACAGCTTGCATCCCCGCGACACTTGCCATACAACCCCCGTCCAATTGCTCCTACACGCAGAGGCACTGCGCTTCTACACTCGGCATGTCGCGCCCGCTCTCCCTCTTCAGCATCCAGGCCATCCTGGTCCTCGCCATCGACGACGGCTCGCGCATCCTGACCAAGTACTACAGCAACCCCCACCCGCCCCAGGGCAACCAGGGCGACTACCCGGGCCAGATTGCCTACAAGACCGTCAAGGACCAGAAGGCGTTTGAGAAGGGACTGCTGGGTACGCTAGTCTGGGACGACACCCGCGGACACGCTCTGACGCGCCACAGAGAAGACAGCCAAGCAGACCACCGACGTTATCCTGTATGACGGCAAGATTGTCGTCTTCAAGATGGAGTCGGACGTCATGCTCTACGTCGTGGGCAGCGCCGACGAGAACGAGGTGCTGCTGTACAGGTAGGCCGGACGGTAGTAGAGAGGAACCACCCTGGCTGACCCCGTGCAGCGTCGTCCTTGCGCTGCGAGACTCGCTCAACATCCTGCTAAAGTACGCGCCACACCCACACCACTCCAGTCCACCGCTGACCCGCACAGGAACTCGGTCGACAAGCGCACCGTCATCGAAAACTACGACCTCGTCGTGCGTACCCCCACCCAGCCCTGCCCTCCCCCACTAACCACCCCAGTCCCTCGCCGTCGACGAGCTCGTCGACGACGGCATCATCCTCGAGACCGACCCCGTCATCGTCGCCTCGCGCGTCAGCAAGCCCCCGGCCCAGGACATGACCTCGATGCGCAACATGGACCTCTCCGAGCAGGGCCTGATGAACATGTGGGACTTTGGAAAGAACAAGCTGGCCGAGAGGATACGACAGGGCTTGTAGTTTTAAGGCATGGCTAAAGGCATGGCGTTGGGCGTAGACCTGAGTTTAGTTGCAAGTTTCATGACAAGTTATTACCTACAAGTGTGTGTATGAAAAGTTGTCATGTGAGTTTAGATCAACTCACAATTAATCAATCAATTCATGGTATGAGTTTAGATCGATCAAATTAGTATCAATCATTCGACATTCAGTGTCAGATAACCCAGTGTCAATCAATTAGTCTTTTATCAATTCAGTAGATCAATCAGTGTCAAACATGTTCAACAATTCAGTAGTTCAATGGCTTCGAGAGCATCCAGTCTTGCTAAAACACTCGTCACATCAATCGACTCGATCGTCACTAGCGTCCGCATCTTCGTCATGGCAGCCCACCTCTTCAACCACCCCACCAGACTTTGCACTCGACACCACCATGAAGCAGCGATTCTCCAGCTTGGACGTCAAGGTACTACCCGCACCCTCCACACACACACACCACCCTAACCACTCCAGGTCATTGCGCACGAGCTGTCAAAGACGCTGACATCGTTGCGCGTTACCAACGTCTACGATCTCTCATCAGTAAGCACCACGCTCTCCCCTCCCCCAC
Organism: Didymella pinodella; assembly: GCA_039634465.1. Classification (NCBI taxonomy): domain Eukaryota; kingdom Fungi; phylum Ascomycota; class Dothideomycetes; order Pleosporales; family Didymellaceae; genus Didymella; species Didymella pinodella. The sequence goes on from CP113345.1 coordinate 843,620, forward strand.
TCCCAAACACCCTAACCACAGCGCAGCGCATCTTCCTGATCAAGTTCCACAAGCCCGACCACCGCGAACAGCTGCTCATCGACTCGGGCTTCCGCTGCCATCTCACCGAATATGCCCGCACTACCGCCGCCGCCCCCTCAGGCTTCGTCGCCAAGCTGCGCAAGTATCTAAAGACCCGCAGAGTCACCTCCGTCTCGCAAGTCGGAACCGACCGCATTCTCGAGTTCCAGTTCTCCGACGGACTCTACAGACTCTACCTCGAGTTCTACGCCGGCGGCAACATCGTTCTCACCGATGGCGACCTGAACATCCTCGCCCTGCTGCGCAACGTCGAGGAGGGCGAGGAGCACGAGAAGCTGAGAGTGGGGCTGCAGTACAACCTGTCTTTGCGACAAAATTACGGCGGCGTGCCCGAGCTCACCAAGGACCGCATTCGCCAGGGTCTGCAAAAGGCTGTCGATCGCCAACAGGCGCAGCCCGAGGCAGCGGGCAAAAAGGCAAAGAAGGCAGGAAAGGATGCCCTGAGAAAGGCCCTTGCCACCTCCATCACCGAACTGCCGCCGCTGCTGGTCGACCACGCGCTGCACGTTGCAAACTACGACTCGACGCTGAAGCCTGACCAAGTGCTTGCAGACGACGGGCTTCTAGACCAGCTCTTGACAGTACTGCAGGACGCTTTGCGGATAACGAAAGAGATCACAGAGCCGGATCAGGTCAAGGGATACATCCTGGCCAAGCCCAACCCTGCGGCCCCGAGCACAGAAGAAGACGGCGCGGAAAAGGGCAGGCTCTTATACGATGACTTCCACCCGTTCCGACCCGCCCAGTTCGAGAACACCACCATCGAGTTTATCGAGTTCGACATGTTCGGCAAGGCCGTCGACGACTTCTTCTCGTCCATCGAGGGCCAGAAGCTCGAGTCGAAGCTGCAAGAGCGCGAGGCCCATGCAAAGAAGAAATTGGAAAAGGCGCGCAAAGAGCACGAGGAGCGAATTGGCGGTCTGCAAAAGGCACAAGAGCTGGACTTTCGCAAAGCCGAGGCCATTCTCGCAAACGTCCACCGCGTCACTGAAGCTACTGAAGCCATCAATGGCCTCATCACACAGGGAATGGACTGGGTGGATATCGGTCGCTTGATCGAGCGAGAACAGACTGCAGGAAACCCAGTTGCGCAGCTGATCAAGCTGCCGTTGAAGCTACAGGAGAACACAATCACCCTCCTCCTGGACGAGAACACCTGGTCAGAAGGTCAAGACGATGAGGACGAGGGCAACGACACCAGCTCGGTGAGCGAAGACACCGACGATGAGGGCGACAGCAACAAGAAGAAAGCCGCACCCATCAAGGTCGCCGCACAACCAAAGCTCTCCATCGACATCGACCTCGCTCTGTCCGCATGGGCAAATTCTACCGAGTACTTCGATTCGAAGAAGACGGCTGCCAGCAAGGAAGAGCGCACACTACTTGCGTCCGAGCGAGCGCTGAAGAGCCACGAGAAGAAGGTCGCCGAAGACCTCAAGAAGGGCTTGAAGCAAGAAAAGGAGGTGCTGCGGCCAGTCCGCAAGCAGCATTGGTTCGAGAAATACATCTACTTCATCTCTTCGGATGGCTACATTGTGCTTGGCGGAAAAGACGCCCAGCAGAACGAGATCATCTACCGGAGATACCTGAGGAAGGGCGATGTCTACGTTCACTCCGACCTAAAAGGCTCGGTACCCATGATCATCAAGAACAACCCCAACACACCAGACGCGCCCATACCCCCGTCGACGCTATCCCAAGCAGGTAACCTTTCAGTCTGCACTTCAGAAGCATGGGATTCCAAGGCCGTCATGTCAGCGTGGTGGGTCCTTGCAGATGGCGTTACCAAGACCGGGCAAACTGGCGAGTTTCTGCCACCTGGTGTCTTCAACATCAAAGGCAAGAAAGAGTACCTCCCTCCAGCTCAGCTCATCGTTGGTCTCGGTGTCATGTTTGAGATTAGCGAGGACAGCAAGGCCCGCCACCACAAGCACCGCGTCCAAGGCGGTGTCCTCGCTCCTACGACTGCAGAGGAAGAGGCGAAGCTGGTACAGGAGAAGAGAGCCAAAGATGCGGACAGCAACGGAGACGACGCGTTCCCGGACGCAAAGATGGCTTCTGACTCTGAGGAAGAGTTCCCCGATGCAAAGATGGACGACTCGGACGAGAGCGAGGCCGAGTCCGACGCTGAAGCGCCTACAAACCCTCTACAATCAAAGACTGCAGACCAGAAAGCGGACTCTGAAGACGAAGAAGAGGATGTCCCTTCGCCGCAGAGTGGGCCTGCTACTGCTGGCTCGGAGAATGACATCGCTTCCACAGAAGACAAGGACAAGTCTGAGGGCAAGTCCGGCATCCGTCACCTGTCGGCGCGCGAGCGCCGTCTTATGAGGAAGGGACAGCTACCAGATGCAACGCCTGGATCAGCAGCCAACGAAGACGACGACGGTCACTCTGCCGGCGACGAATCGAAGCCTGCGACGCGCGCTCCTCCCACAGTCACATCGCAAGCCACAAAGAACAGCTCAGCGCCGCTTCCTCGTGGCAAGCGTGGCAAAGCAAAGAAGCTCGCCACCAAGTATGCTGCCCAAGACGAAGAAGACCGCGCGCTCGCCATGCGACTCCTAGGCTCCAAATCTGGCCAAGTCGCCGCTGAAGACGCCGCGAACGAGGCCCGCAAAAAGGAAGAGGAAGCGGCTGCCAACAAGCAGCGGCGCCGAGAGCAACACCAGCGCGCCCAAGACAAAGGCAAAGCCGCCGAAGAAGCGCGACGTGCAGCACTCGAGAACGACGACGAAGGCGAAGACGATGAACAGCTCAAGTCCAACCTCCTAAACCTCGACGCTTTCACCGGCCGTCCTCTACCCGGTGACACTATCCTGAGTGCCATTCCTGTAGCTGCACCCTGGGCCGCGCTCGCCACTTACAAGTACAAAGCCAAGATCCAGCCCGGGTCCACGAAGCGCGGCAAGGCCGTCAAGGAAATCATGTCGATCTGGGACAATGCCGGCAAGGACCCAAAGATACTGGACAAGCACAGCGCGGACGTGGAGCGCATCTGGCCCAAGGAGGTCGAGCTCATACGCGGGTGGAAGGAGCCGGAGGTCGTGAGCGTGTTGCCCGTGGCCAAGGTCAGGGTCATGATTGCTGGCGGACGACGAGGAGCCGTCGCCGCAAAGGGCAAGAAGAGCGCGCGAGGCGGGCGGGGAAGCAAAAAGGCGAACAAGTAGACTCGACCCGCGCCGCATAGAGCTTGTAGATATCCCCAATGTACATACTTTGTCCAACTCCCCTTCGTCACCCTCCTCCTCACCAAGCACAACAGCATCAACCCAGCAACGCGCACTAACCCACAAACCCCTCCCTGCCCCATTCAGAATCCTTCTTCCCTCTGCCAGAATCCATTCCCGCCCTCACGCCGGCCGGAAAAACAAACTCCACGGCCTTTTTCTTTCCCGCGGGATAATCCCTTTCCTGTGCAAATGGATGAATTTTGGCCGCTGGGTTCGATGCCAATTCAAACTTTCCGGATAAGGAAGGTTGATGGGCGCCGTCGGCGGGGGGGATACGGTAGCCGAGGCGAGGCCGCTGTGCGGCTGTCGGGATACGGAACACTGCGCACCAACGGCGTGCTTTAAAAAGCTGCAGCTGCAACAGCTAATCCCTCGCTTGGTTCTGTGTGTATCCAATGGCAAATATAAGCGTTGTTGTTGACGTTAATCGCGACTCGATACTGTGTGGCTGCTTTGGGTGGGGTGGACGGAAAGTATATGTGGACGGAAAGTACATGGCCGAGCTTAAGTGTCGGTTCTTCTTCTGGATGGAATACCTACATATCCAAGTGCTGTTTCGGAGGGGATCGGGTCGTCTTTTCTGCTGTGAGTTGGGTGGGAGCGGGTTGCTTTGTGGATTTGCGTCACGGCCTGCGCTGTTTACCGCCATGGTGAGGAGCTCTAACCTTTTGTTTTCACGTTGAGAGGGACGCGTGGCTAGGCTTGAGAAGCTCTGTGTCATCGCTATGTGCATGTTGGTACGAGTGTGGGCTTTGGCTGTTGTTGTTTGCACGCGCGCTACGTGTACCAGCCTGGTTGGTATGGCTTACATCGTGTAGGAGCAGACATACGCTCGGGGCTGATCTGCAATACAAGGCTCTCTGCTCTTGGCTGGTTGACCTTCTGCGCTCGGATAGAGCATGTCAGGGCACTTTCTACGTGTGCTAGCGCGGGTTGGTTCTGGTTTCGGTTTTTGGATGAACTTATCTTGACCCAACGCTCAGCTCCGCGTTCAAAGACATTGATCCGCCACTCCCACTTAGGTATTTGCGTATGGTATGCCGTCCGTCGTGCTGCACTCCGTCTTCTCCAGGAACAAATCGCTGCAAGACCCACGGTCGAACCATTCAAGGTACAACATTGCAATTGAACCATCTCACCTCGCTCTCGACGCTTCTAAGCGGCTTCTTCGAACAAAAAAGGCAACCGGAAGACATAAATATCTCGATTTAAGCCTGAAAAGAGCCCGGAGCACCTAAACATCGTATGTCGGAGAGCAAGGACGATAATTGGGCAGGGAATGCCAATGGACCGACCTGTCTCGATGGGTTCGAAATGCTGCGCAACCTTGAGTTTTCGAGTGAAAGGCTCGACATAGAAGCCGCTGTCAACGGTCCTTCTATCGATGTTGAGTAATCGTTCCTTCGGCATCGGCGGAGATGTGCTTGAATGGTGAATAATGTCAGAGTGTAGATGTGCTTCCTGCTACTGAGGGAAACTCTCTGGATACGCGGATGGAACAAATACAAAGACGGTCGCTTGTACATGAAGCTTGGTAAGTACTCGTGTGCGCTTCAGGATCTCAAGGTAGGCTTTGGAGTGCGAATGCCGGTCTTTCACGACTTGAGTGCTTGACTAAGTGCAACCGACGCGTCGGTGGGGGTACAGCGATAACATTGAGCAATTTGGATGAGGGTAAGGCAGCTTTGAGGAGTTGTGTGCACGCGATATAATCGTCAGACTGATGAGCTCGAGACGCGCTTAAATGTGTTGTAGGGGATGGAATACAGCAAGATGACGTAGCAGTACCTCCACAGCACCTTCTTTGTCGTGAGTTCACAGTTCTCTCCCCTAATCAGTCATGCATCCTCTCGCGTGCGCGAACCAGCCATACTGATAGAGTCGCAAGAGTCGACGCGTCACGTCGTCGCCCTCTGTGGCACTGCTGAGGCGATGGCCGATGTCGCTAGCCACCAATGAGGAAGGTCCACTTCCCGACCAAGCTTTCCGCTAGCGGCAGCAACGGCTTTGTCATCTAGCTTGGAGAAGCTTATCATCCTCCTATCACCTTCCGAAGCTAATCACACGTGCGAGGATCGTGCTGCCGTGCCTGCAGATGCTCAGCCTGTCAGACATGGGTTGAACCTGGCGTCTGGGAGTATAAATCTCCCCAACCGCCAGTCTGGGTCCAGCACCCTCGCAACCAGACTTCAAGATGAGGCTACAGCAGTTCAGCGTCTTTGCGTCGGCCATTGCGACTGCGTCTGCATGTGGTGGCGACCATAGCTGCTACGGACCGCTGAAGGACGATGTTGTGTTGACAAGGAATGTCAGGCGCATGCAGCCCGATGCAAGCAATGCCACTACAAGCCCCAGGGCTCCTCTCGAATGGGGTCAGATCAACTTCCTGCATACGACTGATACCCATGGCTGGCTTGAGGGTCACATCAAGGAACAGGTATAGTGCATGCTAGTATACCAATGGATGTTACTGACCCTTGTAGAACTATGGTGCTGACTGGGGTGACTTTGTCAGCTTCACAAGACACATGAAGCAGAAGGCCAACAAGCTCGGCGTTGATCTTTTGCTCGTGGATACCGGTGTGAGTAATCACGACCACAGCTCTACTCAGGCAAGACGTAGCTAATTGTCCCCAGGATCTCCACGACGGTGCCGGTCTTTCCGACGCGACATCACCCAACGGCCTAATATCGAATCCTATCTTTGAGAATGTCGACTACGACCTCTTGACCATTGGCAACCATGAGCTCTATGTAACGGAGATTGCCTACGAGACTTTCAGCAACTTCTCAAAGGTGTACGGTGACAAGTATCTCACTAGCAACGTGCAGATCAAGAACCCCTCCACTGGAGCGTTCGAGTACATTGGTGCGCAGTACCGCTACTTTACCACCGAGCGCGGCCTGAACGTTATGGCTTTCGGTGTCCTCTTCGATTTCACCGGCAACAGCAATGTCTCCAAGGTCATCAAGGCGGCTGATCTGGTCAAGGAGCAGTGGTTCCTCGATGCAGTCAACTACAAGGACCCCATCGACCTATTCGTGCTCACAGGCCACAACCCTGTACGATTCACCGAGTCGAGTAGCTCATTCGACACTGTCTTCAGTGCGATCCGCAGTCAGAGGCCTGATATCCCCATTCAAGGCTTCGGTGGGCACACTCATATCCGTGACTTTACCGTCTGGGACAACAAGGCCACCGCAATTGAGTCTGGCCGCTACTGCGAGACCTTGGGTTGGCTAGCCATGTCTGGTCTCAATTCCACAGCCAAGAAAGTCAAGAAAAACCCCAAGGGCGTGCCGAACCCCACACGAATTGCTGTCCCCGTTCGCAGCACGGGAACGGTAAGCGCAAGTGCAGTGCAGGTGATACCCACCTCAACTTCTCCTTCCAACATACGCTACGCTCGTCGCTACTTGGACTGGAACCGTCAGACTTTCGCCTACCACGCCAAGGGCAGCCAGGACATGGACGCTTTTGGCACACCCAAGGGCGCTAAGGTCTCGTCTGAGATCACAGCAGACCGCGCCAAGTTGAACCTTACTAGCTTGTACGGCTGCGCGCCTGCGACATATTGCCAGTACTGCAAGCCATACGGTGCCGATGGCAACATCTTCAAGCTCCTGCAGACTGCATTGTCTACTGTGGTCGTGAACGAGACACGCAAGGACAACGCTCGTCTTATCATCATCAACACTGGCAGCGTTCGCTTCGACCTTGCGCAGGGACCGTTCACATACGACGACTCGTTTATCGTATCGCCTTTCGATGATGCTTTCCAGTTCATCCCGGATGTCCCATACGAGCAGGCTTCGAAGGTGATCGACATCTTAAACGCAGGCCCCTACCAGAAGAAGCGTGATCTGCAGACATCAGACTTCGGCTTCAACAACATCCTCGCCGACCGCGACACCTGCATCGACCCACCACTCACCCACATGTACGAGGGCGTCACTCGCCGCTCCAAGCAAGGCGGCCGCCTCATCCGCCGCCAGTCCACCAAGCCGACCCCTGGATACACCACTGTGGACGACTTCGGCACGGATGGTGATGATACTGTCCACTCTACGATCCCGCACTACTCCCAGCCCAACGACCTCCAGGCGAACGGCTCCTTCCCGCTCGACGGCTCGCTTCCCAAGACTGTGGATCTTGTCTTTCTCGACTTCATTGCTAGCTACATTGTCAATGCGCTGAACAGCGCCGATGTTGGTGGTAAATTCTCGCTGAGCCAGGTTTCGTACTACATGGATAAGAAGTTCACGACGAACAGCTACCTGCCGGCGTATGCGAAGATTGCTTGGCAGGACAACATCGATAATTGCCCTGTTGGTGAAGGAATTGGTTTCTCGTAGATGCTCACGGTGTCGGCATCAAAGCTGGCAGAGCTGTCCCGGTAATCTGTTGTGTTGTTGTATTAGTACCGAAAATAAACAGCAGGTCACTGCGATTTCCACGAATAGCAAAGAGAGGAGCTGTGTGTGTGATGTACTCATCATTGAGCGACTTGTTAAGCGATACCATGCTACTTGCTGTAAGAATATTGTAATGCCTCCAGGCGTGTAGATGCAGACCCATACCCGTGCATCCGTTGCGCCAAAAGCGCCTCCCCATGCAGCCCGCTGGCATTGACGACCCGGAAAGCATAAAGATGCCAGCTGGAACCCATCCGAAACCACTCCGTCTAATATGTGCAGCGAAGATCAATATAGCACACCCATTGTACATCTGCCACTTGGACATGATCCGAGGACCGTGACAGCATCCGCCTGTACGACATGCCTACTCATCGTACAATCATTATCGCGCCAAGATTAGTAGTATTTGCTGCCGTGAGCCTGGACAACGAAGGGGTTGCTGTCAACAACCTGTATCGCCGCTCCATCAGCAGTGCGCAGCAGGGTAACACGTAACCGGAAGTTGCCGGCTTGGTGGACGGCAAGCCCAGGAAAGCTCATGTAGCCGACGCCTTGGGGTCCAGCCATATCCATGGAAGCGATCGAGCCGTCGGCCTCGTCGTCTGCGAACGGATGGACTGACGCGATGCGCTGGCCGCCCAGAAGTTGGTTCAGGACATTTGGATCCGATGAGCCGGTGCAGTGGGGACCAGGTACGAGAGCGGCAACAGCCATCAGATTAGGCGAGTCGGCGACGGCATAATCAGGATCGGTGTTGGTTGTCCGCAATCGAACGATGGTCGTTCCGGGTATTGTGTGACCAGCACGTGCTGTGCGAGGAGGCTGCACAATAAAGTCCATGCCGTACTGGATGTTACTTGAGTAGTGACCTGACCGCGAACGTCCTGATGTGCGAGTTGCGCTACTGTGGTGTCTCGATTGGACAGATCGGCTCCCGAGCGCGGAGCGTCTTGCAACGTCAGCCATTGATTCAGTGGTGGCTACGGATGGCTGGGAATTGCTTGTTGTGCCTTGGAGTGATTCAGCTATACGAGCTGATCGTCGAAGCAGTGAAGGGGCGCGTCTCGGTTGTGAGGAAGATCCAGTCGACGTTTGTTGTTCTTGAGAAGTCGATGGTGGATTGGATCGCGTCCGCCTAGTCGATGTGCTCCGGTTGGATAAAGAATATCTACGCCGTCCGCGTGGTTGGCCTCTTTGCATGTACCAACGATTAAGCTTACAGGAAATTAGCAAATGCTGGCAATTGCGATGAAAGAGCCAGGGACAGTGTGCATCTGAACGTGAACGAAAGCGCCCAAGAATACAGGTATGAGAATGAAAGAACGGCAGTGCCGGATGCCAACATGATTTGTGCCCCGTGCAATAAGATAGACAAAACGTCGAAGGCACATAGGCTGGAAATGAGAGACGGCCTGCGAGTCATGCAGGATAGGGACAGTCAAGTCGAACAAACCCCCAGAAATGTGATAGCACGCGTCGAGGCTGCCGGTAACTTTGTGACGCCAGACGGTACATCAGAAAGTTAAATTGGAGGTGATGCGCCCCTTGATTCTGCCTGTCGTCACGTGGGGGCGGGCATGACCACGATCACATTGGAGCTTTCGTGCTTGACTGTTCCCACCTTATGCACGTAAGAGATGTCAAAGGAAGAAATATGAGAGTGGACCAGAGGCTGAGATGGAAAACACATCGTGTGTGCCGTGCCTCATCGAGGAAAGAAAAGTAATGGATCGTGAGTGGTGAGTTGCTGACAACCCCAGCAGACCATGTGGGGGACAAGGATGACAAGGGTACAGATCGCGAGGCAGGAACGCGCTCCGAAGCGAAATTGATGCGCTTACCTGTCGTCACACCCACTTGCGTTGTGCGTTTCACCAATGCACCGTGGATTTTCTTTTGCTGCTTGGACTGATCGGATTCGCGTTCACGTTCCGACTGTCGTACAAGGCCCTACAAATGCAGATTCTTCGGAATTGCAACAGCACGAACAGCAACGGCTGTTGACGGACGCGAAGGTAAGAAGTCGTGCAAGTTCAGTCGTAGAGGTGATAGGCTGCAGGCAGGGCGCTTCTTCGGCTCTAATCGCAGGTGCGGGAGTTTGGTAGAGTGACGTCTGGTCGTCTGTCAGTATATTAGCTGCACCCTCCCTCGACGCATGCTCGTGCTTGAAGATTCCACAATTTGCCGACTCAACAACATGTCTGCTTATCAACAGTCATGCGAACAGCAAACAGCTTCGACAAGGAGACAGAACTTCACGACGTACCTCCCGAAGGTGCAGCTCGACTTGCTCAAAGCCCGATCTGATTGAAAGGAAGAGACCTTTTTCGATTGTTGTGAGCCACGAGTGGTGAAGGTGGAAGGTGTCTCAGTTGCTTCTGCTTGGGCAGCCAATGCTTTTCAGTCTTTGGAAGGGCGCGATGCTGGATGCAGATGGATGGTCATAATGGAGCTGGTAAGTAGCTCGTCTTATACATGCTCTCAAGATTGCCGGCAGGAAGAGTACTCTTGCCCGTCTGGGCATGGGTTGCAGCAGTTTCCAGGGCGTGCCGCCTCCCGCTATTAGCTTCAGCATCATTCTCCTTATTCTGACAGGTTCTCCGCATGCTTCTGTTCACACCAGCATCCTGGGTGAATCAGATGGCGGGCCGCCGCCCTGGATGTCCCTGTTCTCTTCTATGAAGCCTTACCGCTTTTCGACGCCGTCCCATGGGATGAGGCGGCTTGGCCTCGGCTTCTCTTCGCACACGCACCCGATCATCTTGCAGCTGTGGCTGCGCGATTGCCGATCTGAGCAGCGACCACATATCTGGCGGGTCCCAAAGCATCGTCACAGTGTCACGTTCACCAGACCTGCCACCAATACCGCCTGCCAGGCTCTCGTTATTCCAGGGGATCCTGTGCAACGCATGCAGCTTCCACCGGGTCAGCGCTTGATTGGTTCTTCAGAAAAATCAACTCACATCAAAAGCACCCAGGCTCAAGCTCTTTTGCCGCCGCATGGAGAGCTAAGATCCCTGATCTCAAATATTTCCCGTGCCTATTGCACCAGTCGACCCCGGCGTTTCCATCTGACGGCGATGTGCCACCCCGCCGAACAAATCCGCGATCTCAGTTACGCAATCCTACGCTATTTACGTGCTGACCCTAGGTCACTGAACGGCTACGTGCAGAGACGTATCAGAAATCGTGCCTGAACGGCAATCAGCGCCAACGTTGCTGTGTTGCCAGCAGATAACGTCTTTTGACCTAGAGTCACTGGCAACATCAGAAGTCTATGAGTTGACCCAGTAGGCAGGAGCGTTGTTACACACATTCATCAGAATGCGCACAAGAGGGCGGTTCCCAGCAACCTCCAGTCGTATACGGCCTGACCTCGACCCTCTTGGTCTCTTGATGTTTCGGCCCTATGTGTTGACAATTCTGCACCAGTTGGCAACGTGCGTGAAGATATGAGCAGTCGGCGACCTTTCCTGCGGGAGCAGCGGTTCTATCGAAATTGCGTTACTTAAGACGGGGAGAAGCTATTCCAACGTCCCACGCCGGAGCTGCAGCATCCAATAGCATGTTTCACGGCCTCGCGCAATCTTACTATGGTACAATCGTACGTCGATGCTCGATGCGTTTGCTTGCGCAAAATACGACTGGCCGTCGTGTCGACGCCACGCCTCCTTAGTTGCAGGATCTACCTGGGTAAGGTTTCGATCAAGGGCAGGCTCCGGGGCCTTCATCTGCCGTCAACACACGATCTTACAGGGGGCCTCAAGATCTCGTATCCTGGACATGTGGATGCACATGTGCTTCTGCGGAAGCGGAGCGTACTGCCGGTACCGAGCGGCTGGATGGCTGCAGACCGTCTCCACATTGACAGGGGTCGTCACCACGAGTATTGCTTTTTTACTACTGTCAACCAGCTCCGTGCGTCAGCGACCTCGCCGACGTCCTCATCGTGTCCCACTTCGATCTTCTTATTCCAGTCGTCTGCAGCTTCTTCGCATCAAACTGCCTGTCCCACGTTCTAGATGTTTCATCTCGCCCGTATCTACACAATTCTCTTGATGAGCTGTAACTCAATCCGCACAACACGAATGCGAATCAGAGTGACCCTTACAAATGCAGGCCCCCCATATCGTCAAGCTGCAGGATCTTGCGTCCAATCCTTCGAAATACGAAGCCGCTCCGATGATGACCTTCCTGGTCGAACCTCATGGAACAATGCAACAACAAACGGGGCGACAAACCGCTGAACACGTAACGCCGAGCACTGAGTAGTCAATTCTCAATTTGAGTGACTTACTTGCGGCGGGTACTACCAAGTAAGTCTACGAAAGTTTGTGTCAGCACAAGCGTACAACTGCGATCTGCGTGCCTTCCACGTTCGGCATCTCAGCTTTGCTAGACTCATGGTGTCGGGAACGCCGCCTTGTCACAGTGAACACAGTCACTGGCTGCTCAATGCAGAAGTGTCTCAAAGCATCGACCAGTGCGCGTCACACAAGGCAGCACAAACCGCAGTTCGGCAGCGCACGCGGTGGCCTCCCAATACAATGGCTACGCCTCATCACCCCGCGAAAAGGTACCTCGAAATGTCCTGCAGAAGACGATGCAATTCGTACCACAAAGACGTGGAGATGCGTTCGCTGGAGATGCTGATTGCTGGTGAACATAATTCAATCGTGCAGTCGGGCCGCGAGTGATGAAGTGGACCACCAGCCAAGGGACATGAGCGATCCACGATTGGCGAAAAAGCTCATCGCCGAGTCGCTGGTCTTAGCTCAGGTTCTCCCTGCAGCCTCACGTTGTTTCGTGGAAGCAATGACCCGAAGAGCCGCAATTAACTGTGTACCGCCACTCGTGTGGCACTGCATTGTCTCGCCTCGTCGAAGGGGTCTTGCTTCGTTTTATTCAGGATCTCAATTCGGGACCGCCGAGATCCAAAGGGATACGGCTGACGAAGCTGTTCGAGAAAGGCAGCCTTCGTAAAGCTGGTTCCTGTACACACCTACACACCACTGATATTGCCAGCTTTGACGTCGTCAAGCCACCGTGACACAACCCGACGGATATGCACACAACGCCCAATCTGCTTCGCCCACATGACAGACATCCAAAAGTCACGTATAAGGCGGTGTGCAGCTGTACCTTACATTGCTCCACACATCGTAACTTCGAACAGTCGTAAGTGCAGACGTCATGACGCTCGAAGCGCACCGTACGCCGCTCGCCATCACTGTCAAGTTCAGACGGAGGAACAACATTACTTAACCGCAAATTAACTTCTTCTGCGTCATTTGCACTTGTACTTTTACGCTCTCATTACTTTGCGTCCGCTCCGGTAGAACAAGCAACCTATCTAGTGGGTCCACAAATACTGACGTCGAAACAACCTCTTTTTAACGGCTATCCGTTGCCGTCACTTTCGTCCTTGTTGTCACAGCCATTCCTCCACGTTCCAATAATGCTACAGAACCGCCACTGTTTGCGGCCTCATTTGCTCAGAAGTTGACACCATCCGCACTCATAAGCATCCCGCCGTGGTCAGATATCGTACATGCAGCCACGCCTATTGCTCCATAAACGAGCCCATATTGTGGAAATGGGGTCTCTATCTCTCATCTAAAACGCTAGAACTTTATCACTTCGACTGCGTGCGAAATAAGGAGCCCTTGCGGTAGCTGTACTGTCGCCACTGCACATGCACGTACACGGCACAATTTGCCAAATACTCACCTTCTTAGAGTACTGCCTCCCTCGGCAGAAGGAACTGATCCTTGTGCTTACTTTTACCAGACCATACTCCTGTACGGACGTTTCGTGTACGAGATCTCGACATAATTTTAGTTTTTTTCGAAGGATCTCAAGATGGACACACAACAGGCATTCCCTGCTGTTCTGCACCTCAGAGAAAAGCCGAGAGCGGGCCAGGATAGCCTGCGACGACGGAGACGGAATGCTCCGTGCCGTTGAACGAGTCGGATGCGGACGTGCGACCTTTGCATCTATGAGACTTCTGCCAGAGAGTAGGCTTACAGCAGCCAGCTAATCATTTGCTATAGTCTTGAGAGTACTGTTAGTACTCAGGTACTTCCCCTACTGAAACGAGAGGTGTGTTTGTCAACACTGATCCAACCTGTCAGTTTTCGTGTCCTGTACGAAGTCCGGCCAAGGCCAAGCTGGCAAGAAGAACCGCAAGGAATGGCAACTGCTTTTTCGTGCCGATCCGAGAAGGACCCCGGTCCATCGTACGAGATTGATCGATCAGATACGACGATTTAATGCTCCGGGGTGGATGCAGGAGGCTATGCACGAGCAGGGTTGACAACGGGCGGGCGCGTAACTGGTGTTCTGGAAGCAACCCGTGATGCCATGTCGAGCATGGGCACCACGATGCGGTTGTGATACCTTCGATGAATTGCATGGGGAGTCGGTTTGTGCTTTTCCCAGAGCCGTATAGATCTCAACAATACTACGATTCAGCAGATGAGCCATCGATCACCAAGGATTATGAAGCATGCAATGATCCTGGTAGACTTGAGCGTGATGATAGCATCGCTGCCTCAGGCTTGAGGATGTGAGCTGTCGTTTCTTCGTTATGGAAGCTCTGCCCCAGCCTCGCCTTGGCGCGCTGCCTTCAATTTTGTAGTTAGCGCGTTTGTCTGCTGCGTTCCCCTCCATTGACGCATAGCCCCCACCAATTGGTTTTCTGCTCTGCATGCGTGCCCTTACTCGCGGCCCTCTCAATCTTTTCAATTCTTTCTCCCACCCTTTCAGTAGGCCGCGGGCGACTCACAGCACCTTCCTTTCCTTGACTCACGCCCGCACAGTCACAGCCACTACTACATTCGCAACTTCCCCGCAATTCAGCTCGCGCATACAGCCCATCCTACACACTCACCTCTCAACACGTGCATATAGAATTCGCGAACCGCTTGTTGCCGACACAACCCGTCGCTACTACTCCCAGATCGATACTCGACCCTTTGCACCTTTTAGCAACCTCGACGCGTCGACGCTCTCAGCAGTTAGCATGGAGGAGCTAAGCAAGACTCTCAAGGGCCTCGGCCTCGAGCAGGTTCCCCAAGAGCCAAACACATACCCGGAACTGAACCCCTTCGATATCTACCGAAGTCACATTACCGAGCTCCTCGCAGAAGTCTCCGGCGTCGACAAGAAGATCATATACCCTACGCTTGCATGGACAGCGAAGCCTGAGAACGGCGACCTGCAACTTGCTGTTCCTGCGCTGAGGCTCAAGGGCAAGGACCTGAAGGCATATGCGCAGGAGCTGGCAGATAAGTTCCCCGAGAGCCCTCTTGTCAAGAAGCCCGTCGTAACCGGTACCTTTGTTGGCTTCTTCTTCAAGCCCGAGTCGCTCACATCAATTGTCCTTCCCTTGATCTTTAAGGCTGGCCAGAGCTATGGATTCAACAAGAGCTTTGGGCAGAAGGAGGATGGCTCAAAGAAGAAGATGGTCATTGACTTCAGTTCGCCCAACATTGCCAAGCCCTTCCACGCCGGTCACCTGCGTTCCACAATCATTGGTGGTTTCCTGTCAAATTTGTATGAGGGTATGGGCTGGGATGTCATCCGTCTGAACTATCTCGGCGACTGGGGCAAGCAGTACGGTGTCTTGGCTATCGGTTTCGACTATTTCGGCTCCGAGGAGGAACTCGTCAAGAACCCCATTGGTCACCTCTACGACATTTACGTCAGGGTCAGCAACATTCAAAAAGAGGAGGCCGACAAAGCTAAGGCTTTGAAAACCGAAGTGGCTAAAGACAAGGAGGAGGGCAAGGACACAGCCGCGAAGGAAGCAAAGATCAAGAAGATCGAGGAGGAGGGCATCGACGAGAAGGCCAGGCAATACTTCAAGGGCATGGTCGATGGCGAGCCCAAGGCCATCGGTATCTGGAAGCGCTTCCGAGTAAGTGGCTCTGATCTTTATTCACAGCCTCGTCATAAGCTAAAGTTGTTAGGAATTGTCAATCGAGAAGTACAAGCAGACATACGCCCGCCTGAACATCCACTACGATGTATACAGTGGAGAGTCACAGATCAAGGATGAGTCCATGGATCTTGGCGTCAAGGTCATGTGGGAGAAGAAGGTTTGCGAGGACTCTGAAGGTGCGGTCATTGTCGACCTAACCAAGCACTCCAAGAAGCTCGGAAAGGCTGTCGTTCAGAAGAAGGATGGTACATCTCTGTACCTCACCCGTGATATAGGTGCTGCGTACGAGCGTATGCAGACATATCACCCTGACAAGCTGATGTACGTTGTCGCATCGCAGCAAGATCTCCACCTTGCCCAGCTCTTCAAGATCGAGGAGCTTATGGGATGGAAGGATATATCCTCTATCTCCCAGCACATAAACTTCGGCATGGTCCTCGGTATGTCGACACGAAAGGGCACAGCCAAGTTCCTCGACGACATCCTCCGCGACGTTGGCGAGAAGATGCATGAAGTTATGCGCGGCAACCAGGCCAAGTATGAGCAAGTCGAGGACCCGGAGAAGACATCTGACACTCTTGGTATCTCCGCCGTCATGGTCCAGGATATGAAGGGCAAGAGGATCAATAACTACAACTTCGACATGGACCGTATGACCTCGTTTGAAGGTGACACAGGGCCGTATTTGCAGTACGCGCATGCCCGTCTGTGCTCGATCTACAGGAAGGCTGTCGACGCCGACGCTTCGCTGAAGGATCTCGACCTGGCCACAGTCGACTTCACTGAGTTGCAAGAGCCCCACGCTGTCGACCTCATTCGCCAGCTTGCCTCATGGCCTGACACATTCCTCAACACCTTCAAGACACAGGAGCCTACCACTGTTCTCACGTACCTGTTCAAGATGTCACACGCTGTCAGCGCAAGTTACGATCACCTGCAGGTTGTCTCTAGCGACAAGAAGGTCAACGTGCCTAGGTTGGCGTTGTACGTTGCTGCTAGGCAGGTGCTGAACAACGGTATGAGGGTGCTTGGTCTCAGCCCTGTAGAGCGCATGTAATGGGCGGTGACGTTGTATGATGTTATCCTGAAGATGTATTCTGGACACTGGCCATGTAACCAAAGATACCTTAAGATCAGAAACTAAAAACATGAAAACTTTCAACGTTCATACTTTTTCTCTTCCAGCATAGCGTAGTGTCTTGCCTTGGCCTCAAAGTCCTCAGCAAAAAGATGTTGTTGTTCTTCTATTTCAGTCCCATCTGCAAAAGTTCATCTTTGCCCTTGAAAGCGCCTGCTGTTGAGTGCTCCACGACCAATGGCTCCCCCCTTGACTATACCCATCTTCAGACAATCTTGACGCACTTCATGTTCGAAATAGCACTTGTATCAAACTCCTGGTCTTTATAGAGGCTGACAAACCGAATATTTGAGCCCTCGAAGGCCTTCACAAAGTCGTTCAGCCTTTCCATCGATAGCCGCTGTCGCGTTGAGGGACGCGCCAGACCAGATCGGAATGAAGCTAGCGATATCGATGGTCAGCTATTTGAAGCTTAGAAATTGATTCGTAGATTCAGAAATAGCGTCTAGCAATTCGAGAGCCTGTTGGATGAAAGCAGAGATGCTCCAATTTCTCGTGTATCGCGTATGCTAGACCTTAGAAGCTGATGGATGCCGTGTATGGAATCTCAAGCCGCTTCAGATCTTCTGACCGATGGTAGATCTTGTTACCGTGCAACAAAGTCCAAAAGTCGGTAGTATCGAAAACATGGGGCAAGACGTCGAGGGTGTTGAGCCGTAGACTGAGAAGGATCAGTATGCCAAATGAAATTCTCTTAGCCCGCTAACTATCCTGAAGGCCTCTAGAATCCTGAAATCCTTCATACACTTCTTGATCATGCGCGTGTCTGGCAAACCCGGTCGCGAGGCGGTGCGCTCTTAGTCGACAACAATCGTCCAAACGGCTGTGGCGAGATCAACATGCATATGAAGGGTTATAAGGAGCCGATGCAAGCAGACTTCGTATCCATTGCCCCTCCACTCAATGTGAACGTGGCTGTAGAGGCATTCTTGCGCTGCTTAGGAGGTACCTAGGTAGCTTTGGATGTTCTGGTCCAACGACTCAAACCTGAGGTCAGAAGATACTGAGCGATTCGTCCATGGAGCTCTATTAGAAGGTCAAGTAGGTCGGTTGTTTTGTCTACTCCACGGAGAGATGATTTCGAACGGATGCTATGTGGTAGTAACACTGAGATGTCCGCCATTGCTACACATGGCTATCATTGTAGGTGAGCCTCTAGAGCATTGAAGAAGAGCAAAAGAATTAGGCAAGCAGAGGTCTGCGCCGTGTGTTTTGTACGCTTGGCAGCGTGGTGTATCTCCTTCACTTTGACCTGGCGTGCCAATTTTCGGGGATAACCCCCGACCCCCATCAACTGGTATTATTGCTGAATAAACAGCGCAGCTTATCTCGTGCCTACAATATTTACTTCAAAGGCAGACTAGGGCAATGATGGTTTTGGAGGACCCAATATCGGAATGATAAGTTTCAAACGTGCAATGCGGATCAGGATGGTATTGACCCAATACGCGCCTTATAACGGGATCACGTATTGATTGCTTTCACAAAAGGTTGTGTCCGATAGTATACTGACCATAGACTTCGATAAAGAGAAGGCGAGAAAGCAAGCCCATTCACGGCAAGGTGTTCAGGTCGAGAAGTTTTACCAACTAATCCATTAAAATGCAAATGCAAAGTCTACAGCTTTAACAATGTCGTCGTGACGTATGAGCGAATAAGCTCAAGGGTTCATGAATATGTACAAATGATAATAGAAAGATTCCTTTCCTCTACAGCTCAATCAATCAAATCCCAAACGCCTGGTATATGCGTATACCTGTCAATAGTCTAAGCTTTCGGAGTAAGTCTACCCGCAGTGCTTAGTTCTTCTTGAAGGACCAGCCACCCCAGTTGAAGCTGGCGTTGACGTCGACGTCGAAGGTGTAGGACTTCTGGCAGCCCCACTGGGAAGTGCCACCGACAGAGATGTCGAGACTAGCCTGGGCAGGCACGAACTTCTGGGTGAAGAGACGGCAGTGAGTACCGAAGCCCTTACCAGCCTTCTCGAGGTAAGCAGCCTGGAACTGGACGCAACCACCCTTGTTCATGCCGAACATAGACAGCCAAGCACCAATTACACCCTTAACGCGGTTGATCTCGTTCTGCTTCTGGGCGAAGGCAGCACAGAGAGAAGGATCGAAAGGACCAGGGAAAGTCTTCTGGCCCATGCAGTAGCGAGGCTGGTCGTGGATCTTGTTACCGCAGTTCTGGGGCTTGCTGCAGGAAGGAGGAGAAGGAGGAGTGTAAGAGGCCTTGTTGTAACCGTTGGAGCCGGTGATGACAACCTGGAAGTCGTCGCGGGTGGAGCCGGTGTTGGTGGCAGAGTCCTTGGAAACTTCCTGTCCCCAGATGGAGCACTTGTAGTTGATGATGGAAGGAGGGTTAGTGCAAGAGCACTGGTGGGGGTTCCACTTAGGGTCACGCTCGATGAAAATGTTGAAGCCAGTGCAGGTAGAGGTATCGTCGCAAAACTTGGAGCAAGAAGCAACATCGTAGCTGTCGAGAGTCTTGTAGGAGAGGTAACCGTTACCAGTGGTAGCGCCCTGAAGGTTGACGAAAGATTGCGCGTAGCCGACGGGGGTCTTAGCACCGACAGCCAACTGCTTGTACGCGGCGTTGTTGTAGAAGCCATCGACGGTGTCATCCTGGGGAGGAGTTCCGGCACCGGAGGGCTGAGGGGCACATGGGTCATCGGGGTTGATGAAGCCGCAGTAGGTGCCGACCTCAATTGCAGTAGGGCAGGCAGGATCGGTGGTGAAGGCAAAGGTGTTGGTCCAGCTGACAGGAGTGCAGGAAGAAGGAACGACGCCATCAGTGGTGGAGGGAGCCTTGGTGGTTTGAGTGCCGGGGATGGTGGTTGTGGGGGCAGCCGTCTGCTGAGCAGTAGTGGAAGTGGAGGTCACGCTGGGCTTGGGAGCAGGCTGTGGGTTCCACCACCAGAAGGTGCGCTTCTCGAGGCCCTCAGCGGACCTCTTGACCTTGGCTTGTGCAGTGGAAGCGCCCGTAACAGCCGCAGCAGCAGCAACCTGAGCAGCGGATTGCTGGTAAGCAGTCTCCTGGGCAGGGCCGACACCGACGGGAGGACCTTGAGTGATGGTAGCGACGGCATCAAGACCAGCAGGGTCAAAAGCCTGGGGAGCAGGGCTGGCGGCAACAAGGGCAACAGCCCCAAGGACAATTGCGTAACGCATAGCGAGTGATCGAGGTATCGAGGCTGTGTAATGAAGTTGAAGAAGGCAGAAGTGAATGACTGTGGTGTAGAGACCGATGAGGATGTTTCTCTTGCCAGGCGAGCCGAGATTCTTATATACTTGAAGCCTCAGTCCAGATTTTGCTTGGACAGACTTGATGATTCCATTTTGATGCCACTGCGGAGACACTCAAATCGCCGGCATGCTGGGCTTGCACCATGGTCGGTGGCTTCCCGCTGTAGTCGAGGACAATAGCGCGTATCTCTGACAGGCCAAAAACAGGTAAGCTCTCGGTACGAGCAGCTTTCAACGCGCAGGGCTTATGCAGGTACCTGGCCTGGCCGCGAATAACGCACCGTCGAGACGCTCTCAAGCTTTAGGCGAGTGGATAGTCTAACGAAGATTGGGTTAGCGGTAAGGCTGAATCAAGAAGCGAGAGCCCGGGATTATTTTTGGTCAATCTGTTTGGTTGTTTCAATGGTGCGCTAACGGGGTAGGCCCAAATCCGCTGTTTGCTGAATCGATAGTTCCTCTGGCCTTTTTACTCGCAAAGCAAACTCTCTGCACCAGGGAAGGCCTCTTTGAGGTACACACGAGCTGTTGAAACACCGAAGTATTATTTTTGGGGAAACAACATGTCATCCTGCACACTGGCGCCATACTGATGATGGAAGCCTCTTGCATAAATCCCGAAGGTGTTTTCCGTATTGACATTGATGTTCGTACGGATGTGTTTCCGTTAGCTATCATATGGGGCTGTTCGGATGTACTCCGGGGCCCTTGCTCTTGCGTCTGTAGGCAAGACCTATGCCTACTCGAAGCAACCGATAGTCGCAGTGGCGAAGATCTGGATGCCAGAGAAATCATGGACAAGGCTCTCGACCAGAGCCTGGAGGTCGTTGTGGCGCCGAGCAACCGAGTCAGCTCACAAGGCTCGTCCGGCGAGACGGTGCTCACAGAGCTGTGGCTGGTCTGTGGCTCTCTCGTAATTAGGTTGTTGATTTGGAACGCAGGAACATTCGCCATGTGAGGCAGTAGGTCGATCGACGGGACCCAAAAGTCGTTCGTGGGGCAGCTGTGGTCTGCGGACCCTGTTAACCGAAAACTTGTCCGTTGGCAAAGATCCGCTTGTGCACGTTGGGCTGGTCCTGGTACCGAGGCTGGTGGACCAGAGGCGACTCGGCGAGAGATGCTCAACTAGCACGTGTGATCCCTGAACCGGACTCAACGATTGACAATAATACCTGCATGTTGTCTGCGTTGATGCTGTCATACCATGGGACAACGTGCATGAGCACGTATGCGAAGCTGCACGCTATCATGGTCAATCGGGGTAATTCAGGCGAACACCTTGCGCTGTAGGACTTTGACATAGGCCAACTGATACTTGGTTGTCAGCCCACTCTGCTTCTCTGGGACCGCTCCCTCGTTACGTCGGACAATCTTGGAACGCGCCGAGGACTCGGTGAGGCTGCGTGATGCGGCGGTCGTACTGATTGTCCTAGGTCAAGAGCTAGACGTGGCGGTCGCCATCTACAGTGTGAGTGTGCCCACATCGGTCGTTGTTGCATTCAATGTATACCCAGCAAGGGAGCCTGGCTCGAATCATTTTCGAATTTGGCAGGTGCGGATTGTCACAAGCGGGTCTTGAACCTCAAAAGGATCTAGTGCAATGGAACTAGGAACCACTGATCTTCTCTAGCGCCCGTTCTTGGAACCCCCCCTGACTTTAGCCGTGCAGCCAGGGCTGGTAGCCTCGAAGTTGGACAATTGTTCGCCCAGCAACATGACACAGACGAGGTCAATCGCAGCTGAACCACAATAATAGTACTTGCTCAACGATGGTAAGAGCGACGAAAAATTTCCCCAGCGTTCGTAAAGACTCAATGGCCTGAAACCACGCTGAGCGCACATCAAGTACCCAATGCAAACTTCCACCTGAGTCAACAGAGTTGACATCCGCCTTTCGCTTGCCTATTGTCGCCATGCAGGTCATCCACCTAGCAACTTCGAAGTGCTGCCGCTCGATTCTCCTCGCTAGCGAAGAAGCTATCGATAGCATACTGCCGACTCCACCGGCGAACAATCAACGGACTACAGTTTCAGACTGCATTAGCGTCCCCGGGCCCTCGCCGCGGGCCCGAGAGCTTCCGCTGCGACCTTAGGTCATGATCAAGAGATCGAAGATGCTGCTCTGCTGCCTCACCCATCGATCTGGGTGCTGCAATGATTATTTTGCAGATTATCGCGCTCTGGACGGAATTTCGAAGCCGACAGAAGAGTACACCGCGATTGAAGGAGATCGAGATCGAGATCATCTCTGTTACTCGACGAGCTCGTCTAAGCTGATGCCTCCATTCGGCATCCCAAGCTCCCTAAGGAATTCGCACCTCTATTCTTCGAATACTGCGTGATCCTGTCTCTTGAGTGGTCTAGGTCGTCTCCTTCCATGTGGTACACTCGTCAACCGCCACGGGCTTTTTCTGAAGACCCTGACTTTGAGGATAAAGCAGCGCTGCCGCCGTTCACGCTTCCACGCAACAGAACAAAGAACTGTCATGCCAAGAAGTGACCGCCTCGTTATCGGCAGTAACATTTCTCCGAGATGCAAAGTGTGAGGCTCGATCTCGGCTCGCTTGGCTCCAGCTCTACGGATCTATGGTTCAGGTTTTCCCTGTGTTGCAGGCAGTACCAAAGCATACAGTCCACATGTCCGAGGGACTCAGCTTGGCCCAGCCCTGGCAGCCCTTACAGACCCTTCTGCGATTGCTCCCGTGCAGTACCGTGGTACTGTCTTTGTGTATCATGCCCGGAGCCCTGGCCTCCGGTAATAGTTCGCTGATCCGGCCGAGCCACACCTCAACCCAACACGTCCCGTGATACCTAACTTGCGGCTGAGATCCAGACTCGTGGAGCTTTGCTAGGGTAAGTAACTCCTGACAGATCTGACAGACTCCGCACTCTTTTTCTTTCTCGCATCCTGGTCAAAAATGCGCCACGGGAACACTTCACGGACTAGCCACGGTTTAGGTTCGTTGACGATCGATTCCTCTCAAGATCTTCGGGGGTTTGATATTTCTAAATCATTGACTGAAGTGAACCGCGAATATCTTAGTTGTGGGCCATTGCTTCGGTTCGGTGTGATGGAACCTGTCTGTGCCGAGACGCAGGGACTGCGACATGAAGGGCTGGCTCATGGTCAGGAACGATTATACAAGACCATTCACCATTAAATACATAGCGAAGTCGCCCTACAAAATTACCGAAGAGTGGTGGTTCCCGAGTTCATGTGCATGTCCGAGTTGAGGTATCTTATTTATTACGTTGAACGGTTGTTAAGTATTGATATCAGGGAAGTAGAGTTAAAGAGCGTAGTACAGTGATGTCCCCAACGAGGTCTTCCGTGTTGCCTTCTGACAGCGGGTCTACATGTCGGTGTCAAGCGCGAATACCATCTGGATCTGTTTACTCGGAACAATTCAACACACAACCAGCGCTCGCTCAAGAAGAGGACCGTACCTTCCACCCTCGTACAGCGAGACATTTGGAAGAATGCGAGCCCTTGCACCGAGGTACAAATAGGCAGGAAGGAATCCGTAAGCAACTCAAGCGTCGATAATCGTAGACCTGCGAGGACTGATCATCTGGAGCAGACAATGTCCTTGAGAAAAGCCGGATTCCGTACTCGAGGCTGCTCACACAGATGGCTACAATGAAGCAGACAATCAACCCGAGGTTTGGCTTTCAGCGGGTGGTGACTACGCAGGTAAGGAACAGCCAGAAAAAATGCTACCATGTCTGTACCGCCCGGCCGTGATGCATGTCATTCTAGACTTACCGCATCACTCTTACCCTGTTCAAATACCAGGCACAGCAGCAAGCTGAGCACACTGAGACTTCGGACCCCGGAGGCACTCGATACGTGATAGACCAGGTGTTCGGTTTCTTGGTCACAAGATTGCAGGGTACCAGAG
This sequence comes from Didymella pinodella, assembly GCA_039634465.1. Taxonomy (NCBI): domain Eukaryota; kingdom Fungi; phylum Ascomycota; class Dothideomycetes; order Pleosporales; family Didymellaceae; genus Didymella; species Didymella pinodella. The sequence goes on from CP113345.1 coordinate 867,583, forward strand.
CGAAGGCATTGCTGAGACTGAGACAGTTTGTCCATTTCAAGGAGCTTCGGTGCCATGTCCACAGCACTTGTGGTTTGTTTGCACGCTGTCGACCTCTAATGTGCTGTTGAAAAGAGTCAGCATGCCTTCAGGTCTTTGCTATCCAGTATCCCAAGGTTGACCTGAGGGCCTAGGATGATGCATCTCCTTATTGGGACTTGCTCGAGCCATTTGTACGCGTGAGAAAGCCGATGGAGTCATGCTCGCAATTCTCCAAGTGTTGTTTAGGTATGCTCATATCTCCAGCCGACTCATAGGTCATCGCTGGGTGCATCGTAAGGAAGATTTGCGCAGACGGGTTGCGCGGAAGGATGACTGGGATCCAGCCGCGAGTGGAGAGCCCAAGACGCTCGTTCGGGAAGGAGGGTGGGTCTTGCGGCAGCCGGCCCCACGGCGCGTGATCATCGTGTGAACGTCTGGGGTAGCGAGTGGGCACCATTGAGACATCGCTTGAACATTTGGGCGATGTTCACTGTCGTGGTATTGAAATAGAAGGCAGAGAGAACATTGTGGGAACCAGATAGCTCGAGTGCACCCAGGGGCTATGGGGCTCAAGACCCTGAGCTGAGGCGCCCTTGCAGTCTGTTTGAGGAGGGCTGCAGCAGCCTATGAAGCGTGGGGTAGACGTGCGGGGAAGTCAGGCTAAGCGGGAAAATAGAACGCGAGGCAGGCGCGTACGGCATGGCGCCCAAGGTACACACTTTATGTACCTGAAGTTCCGCAATTCGTGGCACTCGGCTGTCTCTCACATCGCAACTACTCGTCAGTGAGACACGTGTTGCAACGACCGGCTGCCATCAGATGCGGGTGTCCAAACATCTCTCTTGCTCCGCTCCTTCCTGAGACAGCAACATGGGCGCGCCTGCTCACTGCATAGCGGGCTCCAGGCTCGCTGTTCGCGTGCGGGGCAGTCACGGTGGCCTCAAGCCTTGCACCTCCTTCTTCAGCATTCGAGCAGCACCAATATTGCAACATGAGTTACGATCCAAACATCAACGACAGCCGGGCGCAGGTATCTGGACCCTAGCCCATCCACGTCCGTTGTGCTTGCAGCAGCGTATCACGAAAGTACCTAGTACAGCCGTTACGCGCTATGCATCTCATGCTGCAGCGGAGCCGCACGACGAGGAGATCCCTACCACACCGCCGTTCAGCGCTGGTCCCTACTCAAACCTAACAATCGGTGTCCCCAAGGAGAGCTTCCCTGGCGAACGCAGGGTTGCCATCACGCCGCAAAATGTTAAGCTCCTGCTCAAGAAAGGCTTCTCACGCATCCTCATTGAGCGTGGTGCTGGCGTCGAGGCCCAGTTCACTGATGAGGCGTACGAGCAGGCCGGCGCTAAGACCGTTGACCGTAGGAGCGTCTTCTCTGAGGCTGACATCATGATCAAAGTCAGGCCGCTGAGCATTGAAGGCGAGGACAGCGAAGTTGACGCGATCCGCGAAGGTGCTACTGTCATTTCTTTCCTTTACCCGGTGCAGAACAAGCAAGTTGTAGACCGCATCGCATCTCGTAAAGCAACTGCGTTTGCTATGGACATGGTTCCTCGTATTTCTCGTGCTCAGGTTTTTGATGCTCTTAGGTCAGTACTAGAGGTGCTAGAGCTTCTTGAGAAGTTGCTGAAGCAGACACAGTTCTATGGCCAACATTGCCGGGTACAAAGCAGTTTTGGAAGCCTCGAACCATTTTGGACGCTTTCTGACTGGTCAGACAACGGCTGCGGGAAAGGTCAGATTGTTGACGGGAGTTGCATGAAACACCATACTGACCTGACCCAGATTCCACCTTGCAAAGTCCTTGTTATTGGCGCAGGCGTTGCAGGTTTGAGCGCCATTGCAACTGTAGGCTCGGTCCCCTGGAACCCGGAAGCCTGACTAACATCTAATAGGCTCGTCGTATGGGCGCCATCGTTCGTGGTTTTGACACTCGCTCAGCAGCTCGCGAGCAAGTTCAGTCTCTTGGTGCCGAGTTCATAGAGGTCGATATTCAAGAAGCTGGCGACGGCGCTGGTGGTTATGCCAAAGTGATGTCGAAGGAATTCATTGAGGCTGAAATGAAGCTCTTCTACGAGCAGTGTCGAGAAGTTGACATCGTCATTACCACCGCTTTGATTCCCGGAAAGCCTGCCCCGAAGCTTATCACAAAGCAGATGCTAGCAGCAATGCACCCTGGATCTGTAGTCGTGGATCTAGCGGCTGAGGCTGGTGGCAACTGCGAAGCAACTGTACCAGGAGAGCTGACTAAGTATGAAGACGTGACTGTCATCGGTAAGCATATCTTGACAGCTTGTTTGAGCGAAGCTGATCTAAGAAAAGGCTATACGGACCTTCCATCTCGTCTCCCAACGCAGTCTTCTACGCTCTACTCAAACAATGTTACCAAATTGCTACTCTCCCTGATACCGAAGGACAAGAAAGAGAAGTATTACGATGTCGATCTTACCGATGAAGTCACTCGCGGGTCAATTGTCACATATGACGGAAAGATTCTTCCACCTGCACCTCGACCTGCAGGCCCGCCAGTGCAAGCCAAGCCCGCGCCTTCGCCTGCTGACCAAGCCGCGAACATCATCGCTCTAACTCCATGGCAGACCCAGTCACGTCAAGTCGCGACGGTCACTGCTGGTATGACTACCGCACTTGCCCTCGGCAAGTATACTTCGTAAGATCCAACTGCGTTCGTGATGGCTTCAATAACTGACAAAGACAGACCACTCTTCATGTCGAATGCTTTCACATTTGCTCTAGCTAGTCTGATCGGCTACCGCGTCGTCTGGGGTGTTGCCCCGGCTCTTCACTCTCCTCTCATGAGTGTCACCAATGCCATCTCCGGTATGGTTGGTATTGGTGGACTCTTTGTTATGGGCGGAGGCTACTTACCAGGAACCATTCCACAAGCTCTCGGTGCACTCTCAGTTCTGCTTGCGTCTGTCAATGTCGCAGGAGGCTTTACAATCACCAAGCGTATGCTGGATATGTTCAAACGCCCGACAGACCCTCCGGAATACCCGTGGCTTTACGCGATCCCTGCTCTCATCTTTGGTGGAGGGTATGTCGCTGCCGTCTCAACCGGGATGGCTGGGTTAGTACAAGCTGGATATCTGGTCAGCAGCGTCCTTTGCGTGACATCTCTCTCAGGCCTTGCCTCGCAAGTGACTGCCCGTCGAGGTAACTTGCTCGGTATACTCGGTGTCATGTCCGGTATTCTTGCCTCTTTGGCTGCTGTTGGCTTCTCGAATGAAGTACTCGTACAATTTGCTGGAGTCGCTGCTGTGGGTACCATCGCTGGGCTTGCAATTGGCAGTCGTATCACGCCTACTTCACTTCCACAAACAGTCGCGGCGCTGCACTCAGTCGTCGGTCTTGCTGCTGTGCTTACTAGTATCGGTAGTGTCGTCGGCCACACTGGTGACATCTCCACTTTGCACTTGGTCAGCGCCTACCTCGGTGTTCTGATCGGTGGTGTGACGTTCACTGGAAGTATCGTCGCCTTCCTGAAACTGGCTGCGAAGATGTCCTCCAAACCTTTGGTGCTTCCCGGACGCCATCTTGTCAATGGCACCTTACTGGGTGCCAATTTTGCCACACTAGGAGCATTCCTGGCATATGCGCCAGGAGCTCCTCTCGTTGGTGCAGCCTGCCTATGTGGTAACGCAGTGCTCAGCTTCATCAAAGGATACACGACCACTGCAGCCATCGGTGGTGCCGATATGCCTGTCGTTATCACTGTCCTGAACGCTTACTCCGGCTTCGCCCTGGTCGCTGAAGGCTTTATGTTAGACAATTCCCTGTTGACGACAGTCGGTGCGCTGATAGGGGTCTCGGGCTCGATTCTTTCGTACATCATGTGCGTGGCCATGAACAGATCCCTCACCAATGTGTTGTTTGGAGGAATAGCCGCCACACCTCAAACTCAAACCAAGATCGAGGGTGAGATCACTAAGACCACCTCTGATGAGACGGCTGAAGCATTGATGAATGCTGAGAATGTCATCATCGTAAGTTAACGTGTTCCTACTAGAGGCGGACAAGCACTTACCTAGTTACAGGTCGTCGGCTACGGCATGGCTGTTGCAAAAGCACAGTACGCCATCTCTGAATTCGTCAAGGCCCTCCGCGCCAAAGGAATCAATGTGCGCTTTGCCATCCATCCTGTCGCAGGCCGCATGCCGGGTCAGTGTAACGTACTGCTTGCTGAAGCCAGCGTTCCCTATGACATCGTACTTGAGATGGACGAGATCAACGACGACTTCCCGGAAACAGATGTCACGCTTGTCATTGGTGCTAACGATACTGTTAATCCCATTGCCTTGGAGCCTGGCTCTGCTATCGCTGGAATGCCAGTTTTGCATGCGTGGAAGAGCAAGCAGGTCGTCATCATGAAGAGAGGCATGGCGAGTGGCTATGCAGACGTGCCAAACCCGATGTTCTATATGGAGAACACAAAGATGTTGTTCGGCGACGCCAACGACAGTTGCAATGGTATGTTCTTAGTTCCTCAGTTCAACTGCAACAACGTGTGCTGACCGTGACACAGCCATCAAACGCGCGCTGGAGGAGAAGATCAAGGGTCTCTGATGAGAGCGAAAATCCTGCAAGATTGGCGTTACCTTTCATAATGTGCCTAGATTGCATAACACCAGTGTCTTTGTATCGCGTCTGCACTTCAAAGTTCAAACCGAACTGGGTGTTTGGCGCCTCACGTGGCGTCCCCGCACCAGTGTTCGCTTATTCCCAATGTCCCCCCTGCAGCTTCGCCAACGGCCGCTATCCTTGTCAGATGACGTAACCGGGTATCACAGGCATCTGAAGCTTGAAACCAGCCCGCAATTGACGTATGAGAGGTGGTTTATGTCCTGCTGTCCCAGATCGCGACTCGTGTAGACATTTCTAACTTGCGCCCGTAGACTAGGCACCGTTTCACAGAACATTGCAAAAGTGAGCTCGTTGCATCTCAGCAATGTATTGTGCAGCAGTGACTTACCTTTCTCCAGACATACCACATCCGCGCAACCATGTCGTTCCCTCTCCTATTCACGATCCCGCCCTCGAACCGCCATGAGTTCATCACCCTCGACTCTTCCTCCAAACCCACCCTCAAAGCACTCAACAAGCAAATCACCACCACACTCTCGTCCTCGCCCAACTGTGCCGAATTCATGGGCAAATACAAGAGCGCAGAGACGAAGGAGCAGATCCAAGAGTTCCGCATCCACTGGAGCAGCAAGGAATACGACCTGAAGGTGTGGCCTGAGTACACTGTTGTGACAGACGAGAACTTCCCCGCGCTGCTGGAGCTGCTGAAGAAGGATCCCAAGAGTGGAGTGTTGGAGATCAAAGTTGGGAAGTCTGATGATTAGAAATTTGACGACTTCTTATGGGAGAAGTCATGATGTTTGATGGATGCGAAAGTAATGAATTATGAAAGCTATGCCGTTCATCTACGTGCTTTCTTGCGACGATGAGTGTTGTTCCAAACCATATGTGATCCAACGCCGTCCCAAACCCTACAATACACTAGAATGTGCAGCGATACTGCTGGCAGATGAATGGCATTGTACACGCACGTCGCCTTTGTAGAAAAGTGGAGGGTATTCGTACTGGTCGGCGAGCCTATGCCGGTAGCTCAGTTGCGGGACCGAAGAACGCCAGATAAAGAAAAGACAATGTAGCTATCGAAAGATCTTAGCTGTGCAGGACTGCCCATGCGCCGGGGATGCAATGCAATATGGTGTGTCGGTGCAGGTGGCAGGTGTGCCTACTTCTCCTTTTGCTCGTTGATCATCTTCTGCCAGTGCACTAGGTCCCGGCTCAGGTGATCCATCATTTGCGTCGTCGAGAGGTCTTTAAATGAAGACAAATCGGCATCTTCTACCTTCAACTCTCCCTGGTGTTGTTCTCCATTCGTTGGCGGCTGCACAGCAGGCGCTGGACTCGCCTTTTCACCCGCCATCTCGACCTGGCGCTGAGCAATATAGCTCTGCATAGCGCCGGCCGGCCGCATGATGTCATTCCAGGACAGCTTGTGCAGACGGGAGTTCTTTGACTTGGCCGTCTTATTGTGCCCAGTAGTCCCATCACTACTCTCGTGCCCATTGCTGTTGCCATTTGTACCACTTGGCTGGGGAGAGTTCGCAAGCTCAGTAGCAGGAGATGCACCGTTCGTGGCTGGCAGTGCATCTCGCGAATACTGATTGCGGCCAAGGCGGCCCCGCGACTTCTGTGGTGGTCGACCACCTCGTCGTGGGGTAGGTGCGGGTTTGGAGATCTCCATTGGTGCCTCGGGCGGCGCGGATGCAGAGATAGGCGCAGATGCAACGGGCTCTTCGGTAGGAGTAGGGGTAGCGTCTGGTGCTTCAGAATCTGATTTGATGTCAGTTGAGCTTACATACGCGTTGATGTGGCTGGCGTACCGTCTGCTTTCCTACGTTCAGCTCGCCCTTTGCGTCTGTTGGCCGCCTCAGTGCGTTCCTGCTCACGCTCCTTCTCTCTCTGTTCCTTTTCTCGTTGACTCCTCGCAGCTGCACCGCGTGGTTTCTGTTTTGGTGCTGAAGCCTTTGTACTGTCGTCTTCTGACTCGATTACGGGTGAATTGCTTGGAGACCGGGAGCTTGTGCGTTGTCGTTTGACCTCTGGTTTGGTCCTGTGACAAAGCTTGTCAGTCTCCATGATTCCAGCATTTTGCGCTACAGCAGACGGACTCACTCTTCGCTGTCATCGCGGCTTCGCTTCTTGCGATTGCCGTTCTCTGAGGCTGGTGCGCCACCTTCGTGCTTGCTCTCTTCCAGCACCTTGCGCAGAACCTCATCTTCATCATAGGCCGCTCTGCTGTTCATTGTCGATCGACGTTTGCCTAGCGAGTCGACACTAGCTCTCGGGTTGCGGTCATTGTGTCGGCTTGAGGGGGACAGCGTCTCTTTCGAGACGGATGATTTGCGGGCCTTTTTGCCGTGCTGCTGGTCGTACACGGGGAGATATCGCGAGTATTTTTGACTAAGGCGTGGTACATCAGCATGCTGCTAGTTGACGAGTATCGACACTGAGATTGTGTCTTGAGGAGCAGACGTACCCTTTGGGACTTGTTGTGACCTTGTGTAGATCCTTGCGGCACTCCTCGCAGAAGTACTCGTCAGGACTAGCGGCTTCATCCATGATGCCAACACAGCCGCCGTGTTGCCAGACCTTGCAGATGTCGCATTGGATGAACAGGCCACTAAGGTCGTCGCCCTCCAACGACTTGGCCGCGTCTGAAGGAGGGCCTGGGTATTCCTGGTAGCCACAGACGCATCGTGTCACCTCGTCTTCCTCGACCATCTCGTCATCGAGATCACCGTCGAGGTTTGTAAGATCGTCATCATCGACGTCCTGTTCACGCGTTCTGCGCCGCGTCAAGGGTCGGTCCATGGGCGCCAGATCTTCTGGCTCTTCAGACGAGAGCGAGTGTGGGGTCGAGGACTTTTGCGGCGAAGTCTGCTTGTGGTCGGTTCTTGTTGCACGATCTGTGCGTGCTGATGAGACGGAGGAGGAGGAAACGCTGTGTGCTGTCTGGGCGTTGGACGGAGGCTGGGTAGTGCGTGCCCTCGACGAGCGGCGCGGGGACATTGCTTGCAGAGCAGTCACAATCGCTGGTCTCGATAAGAATGGGGACCAAAGTGTAGTGGACCTGTCGACAGCCTGATTGCGTGAGCTGCGCCTGCTATGAGTGTCTGAGCGACGAGATCGACGGGCGGTGCCAGCGAAGGGTTGGCGTCGGGAAAGGGCTGGCCAGGAGCTGTTGAACAGCAATTCGATGGCAGAAACAGAGTAAGAGGGCGAAGTCTGCTCTACGACTCTCTTGCTCGAGCGTGGTGGAGCGCAGTGGTGACGCTGCGGGTGCGGAGAGCGGGACAAAAGCTCTGGAGCTCTAAAGAGCGACGGCTGGGTAGGCGAGCAGCTGTGACGAGGGTTTCTGAACCGGAGACAGCATATTCTGGCGTCGAGGCGATGTCTGATGTACTAGGCGGGAACAATGGTGCGGAGGTGGGAGACCTGACGGCGGCACTGAAAATGCTCGAGGCCTCCTCACTGCGCTACCGCTGAGCGCGTGAATGACATGGCCCGCCCGCGCCGGGCAATTCAACGCTGCGGCCGAGCAGGGCATAGCGTCAATCGCACCGATCAGGCTCACGTGACTTTGGAGCTTGGTGAACCCTGGTACGTGAGATTGGAGTTAAGGAGGCTCCGCGAGTGTCGACAGCTGTGAGATGGACGAAAGCAAGGCGTGTCTGTACATTTCGAGCTGCTGCCGACAACGATGAGAAAAGAAGGTGAGGGGCGTGCTGGCTTAGCAGGTGCGAGCAAGTGACAACACAAAGCTGCTCGAAGCCGGCAGACAACGGCGCTTGGCCGCCCACTCGGGCCAGATTTTCGTAAGAGGGGTTTCGAGCGAGTGGCGCCTTGCACCGACAGATTGGCCCCCCCAGCTGAGACAGCAGTTTGCGCTCGTGCCACAAGCCAGATTCATGGGATATGCGTTGCATGAGTGGCGGTCTGGAGGAACCCGCTTGGCTGCTGTTCTTTGAGGCAGCTTTGTAGGTACTTGAGAACTACTCCGAACATCTGTGGCATACCGCAGCACACTATGGATCACAAGCACACAGCGCTAGCATGCACTTATTCGTACAGCCAAAAGTTCAGAGTGTTGTGGGTTGACAGCCGTTCAATCATTAATTAAGAGCTAACTGCGACACTTTGTTGTCATCCGTCGCGATGACGTCGCGCATATCAATCATCCACCGTTAAGCCGCAGTAGCAGACTTTAGGCTGTGACATCTCCAGCACGGGGAGCGCCGTTCCTCTCGTGGAACCTCTTCTCCTTGCCGTTCGCTGCCGCCTTCTTCACATTCTCGGTCATGCCGTTGTGGGAGCCCATGAACTGCAAGTCCGAAATACCGTCATAGCCCTTGATGCCGGTGGCCTTTTCCATGCGAGTAGCGATATCGTCCGAGACCTCCCTGAAGATAGAGATGACCCTTTTGATGGTCTCTTCATCCGTACAAGTCTCCATGTGACCGGAGATGTTGCTTATGAAGCGCTCTTTCGCACCATCATCGAAGACCTTCTCCCACAGCTTGCGCGGTGCATTGAAATCCTCGGGCCGGATTTCAGACAAAAAGGTGATGGCATCGCCCTGGAAGTTGTTGTGCACCTTGTTCAACTCGATCGACCTCTGCCTCGTGGAGATGGGCTGAATCGAAGATAGGAAGTTGGCCCTCGCACCTTGGTTGTAGAAGGCCATCTGTCCGTCGCGCTGGAAGTTGCCAAAGCGGAACGGCACGCGGGGTGCGTTCACAGGCAGTTGCTGGTAGTTGGCACCGATGCGGTGTCGGTGGGTATCAGGGTACGAGAAGAGACGGGACTGCAAGACAGGATCGGCTGATGGCTCAATACCAGGCACCAAGTGCGCAGGATTAAAGGCAACCTGCTCGACTTCTGCAAAGTAGTTCTTGGGGTTCTCGTTCAGGAAGAACTCTCCGACTTTTCGCAACTTGAACTGATCCTGAGGCCAGACGTGTGTCATGTCGAAGACATTAATCTTCTGCTTCTCCCACAGCTCCTCGGCCTCCTTTGGTGTCATGGTTTGAATACAGACGTCCCAGCCGGGGTAGTCGCCCTTCTCAATGGACTGGTACAGGTCTTTCGTCGAGTAGTCCGGCGAGTAGTTGGCAGAGTCCTCTTGAGTGATGAACCCTGTACCCTGCTTCGACTTGAAGTGGAGCTGCATGTACACCCATTCACCCTACGAGAGTCAGCCTTCGTTCGTAATAATGTCCAGGTTGATCTTCTACATACCTTGCTATTGACTAGCTTGTGGGTGTGGCCGATATAGCCGTGCATCTTGCGGTAACCATCAGGGATGCCACGGTCGCCGAAGAGGATCAGGAACTGGTGAACAGACTCGGGATTCTGCGACGCGTAGTTCCAGAAGTTGGTGGAATCGTCCATGTGTGTCAGATGTGTAGATGGGTGGCGCTTTTGAGTGTGAATCTGGAAGGGTAAGTAATGGACAAAGCTCTTGGAGAAGATTACTCACAAAGTGAGGGAACTTGGCTGGGTCTCTTAGGAAGAAGACAGGTGTGTTGTTGGCGACAACATCCCAGTTACCCTCCTCTGTCCTGAACTTCACAGAAAATCCACGAGGGTCACGGGCACAGTCGTGCGATCCGGACTCACCCCCGACAGTCGAAAAACGTACTGTGACGGGGCAAGCCTTTCCCTGCTTGAAGACGTCCGCCAAGCAGAGATCTTCCAGGGAATCGGTGGTGGTATAGTAACCGTGGGCTCCAGCACTGAACGCAATGTTAATGAGGGTATCGCTATAGCACATATGCTTCACTTACCCCTTAGCGTGCACAACACGTTCTGGAATGCGCTCACGGTCGAAGTGTGAAAGAAGATCCACAAGGTGGAAGTCTTGGAGCAGAAGAGGCCCATTCTCGCCAGCCCTTTGAGTCTCGTACGGGTGGGGGTATGGCACCCCATTTGAAGTTGTGTAGGTCACTTCCTCATCTGTAGCATTCCTGTCGTCGACATAGTTACGGTACGAGTCGCCGTTATGCTTGCCGTCAGGAGCATGTGATGTGTGGCCATTAGGGTCAAGGCCCTTTGGGTATCCGTTACCGTTGGAATCGTTTGCATGGGGTGCCATTTTGCAATCTCAAAATTGTATTCTTGAATGTGGGGATCCAAGTCGTTGCAACAACTGACGTTCTTATACAGAAGCATGTGGCGGTTGTTAGCCAGCCGTCACTAGGCTGTTGATCGTAGAATCTGCCATCATCGCTCCCGCAACATGCTCGATGACGCTTACAGCTCCAACCCTCGATGTCAACTAAAGGGCTTTCTGGCCAGACACACGGCAGCGCGTCAAGAACGACCTACGAAAGCATCAATCCAATCTGATCTCCCTTCGGATGGATCGATGCGATAGGCCCGTTGGGATCGATGTGTCCTCGCAAGCCAGTAGCCGCGTCCTCAGCACCAGCCAGATGCTTGCATTACCAACGATTGCAAGATCGGGAAGATAGCGTGTCGTCTGACGCAGTAAGAGGCAGGCGTACTTGGAATCTAGAGTCAAACGCGATCATCTTGGTTGCGGTCTACCAGCGTTCGGGCCGATTGCGCAGTGACATCACCACTTTGAGATGGGAATTTGCAATTCAACATCGACTTTCTTTGCAGACCATTGTTGTAGAATATCTCGCCACGAGTATCATCCCGCTGCCCAGAGACCTCACTCGAGCCGCAAGTGCAGCCCCCAGCCTCGTGGTTCAATAACGGCTCGTGACCGGTAAGTGACCTTCGAATGCTTAGTCAACGGTGACAAAGCGCAACCACCTAGGCAGAGCTAACCTTGATATCCGTCGCGAACTGGCAACCTTCCAGAAGTCCGCCTCTTCTGTGACACGTTTTCCCGCATGTTGTGAAATTTGAGATCGCGCCACACTCGGTACTTTCTACCCCACAGGATTGAGCTGCCGGATGTTCTCTGTCCATCTCATCAAAAACACTCTCGACATGGGGTCACACGGAGCCCCGCACAATCAACCACAATGTCGTGATTGGCTCCGGCCACCTTCCTCATTTATTTGATGCACCTTCCCATTCGGTAATGCCGGAATCTAGGTTCAAGCATTATCTACGCACATTGCTCTGCAGCTTGCGAACTTGCGGTCTGCGTCGATTGGTTGTATGAAGCTCACCATTTCTCACAAAGAAAGATCTGCAGGCAGGGTGTTTTGGACAATGTGGCCAAAGATTCGGCGTCAAGTCCATATCTCCACGTTTGCGCACCCGCATTTTTGATGTGATCAACGTATCTTCTCTTGCACTGATCCATGGATATCCTTGGCCTAAGTGGTAGTGTTATGTTCGCGACACCCATCATTGCCCCGGTGCATATGTGAGTTATCTTGCAAAGGCAGGATCCAGTACTCATTACTCCAGCGCGCCACGAGCACATACGACACGTTCGACACAAAAACCTATAGTCTACACAACTGGCAGCCACTTCTCCGCTGACTCGTCACCTGCAACATCCGTTCTCGATCTTACACGATCACGTGCATCCTCCAATGCCTCGAATTCCAGTTCTGTTTCTTCAGTGCTGTCTGGACGATCATCAAAGCACAAGAGGAATTTGTCCACATCGACGACTGCTTCATCCACACCATCTGAGGGTTCAGTAAAGCGATCTCGGCGTCTGAGAGCGCTGTCTGATGGCATCCATATTGGACGAAAATTGCAGAAGAAGCCATCTACCCAGCATGTGCCTCAGCATCAGAGCGACCCAGTACCTGTACCTACGGCAATGCTTACTCCCGTGACAATACTTGGTCCAGAGCGTCTCATCGACATCCAGCAAGCTGATCTCTTAGTGCGCTGTCGTGACGACGACTACCATGTGGACCGCTCGATAATGTGTCACCATAGCCAGTGGTTCAGTAAGGTGTACTCGAAGGCGAACTACCCAGTACGCGAGCAAGATTTAGTGAGGAAGTGCATCGGGCTGACAACCAACAGAAAATGTCTAAACGTATCGTAGATCTAAGTGCAGACGATCCAGGCGCTGTTGCGGCGATGATCCAGTACTGCTACCAGCTGGACTACGGATACGGAGATACTCGGTCTGATTCGAACTCTGCTCTCTATAGTGTGGTAGCCCTCCGGCCACACTTAGACGCCTACTTACTCGCAGAACGGTATGGGATGCCCGGTCTGCAAAAGCTCTCTGCACAGAAGTTCGAGAAGCTGGCCGTTGCGGTTCTGACCACAGTCGGCGAGGAGGACGAGTTCTTGCAAGCGGTCAGGGACCTTTATGCGCCATCAAGAAGAACAAGAGCAGATGAGCTGCGCAGAATAGCAGTAAAGCTTTGCACAAATCACCTTGGGAGCGCTGTTCTTGGTATTGGAAAAGAGGTATCTGGGATCGTTGCGTTGATGGATGAGGTCCTAGAGTTCAGATCAGATCTTTTTGAGGAGCTCGCAAAACGGTGGAAGTGAAAGACGTCTTTTTTTTTTGGACGCGTGGGTAGACAATCCTTAGACGTTGGCGTTCTGACCGTCATCAAAAGACGCCTTCGCTCCAGAAAAGCCCCACAGTGCTGTCGTGCGGTCCTCACGGCGCGCCTTTACTCGCGTCGACGCGCGTATTTCGCGTTCTATTGCTCACCTTCACTAAACGTCTCTTCTAACGTCCAGATAGCTTTTCCGTTCGTCGACAAAGAATTGTTCAAGTCCACCTAAGTAGACTCAAGCCTCCAGTTGACCCGCCATGGACCATCGAGAACAGCGCAAGCGAGCGTTCAGTCAAGCTTTCCAACGCATTAATCAACCTAAATATAGCGATCATAACCTTCAGCCACCGAAGCGCATCCTGTCCTACCTACCCGACGCCATGGGTCTTCATCACCAGGACTATGATCAAGAGAACGAGGCTCCAATGGACTTGGACTCTGCAGCTGCATTCGACGAGGCACCGGGCACTCAGATGCGTCATTCTGTATCACTGGATTTGCAGTATGCTGACCCAGTACTACACAAGTACGCATCCATACAGTATGGGTTATCTGGTAGCGGACAAGAGCCAGAACTCGAGTATGAGCCTGGAAGTAGCCCACCGCCTTTAATGCGCGAGCGGCAGCCTCTGTTTCCAGCCAGACACAACTCTTTGCCTACGCCGTCTGCTGTTCGTGGCCAATCTATGTTCGGACCGTCGCCATATGTCAGACCTGACCTTGGCTCTTCATTAGGTCCATACGCGCAGTCTGGAAATGACTCGTTTCCCATGAGTGATGCGTCTACTGCAGTGGGCCCACTGACGCCAACTGCGCTGAACTTCGGTGATCTCAGCTTGAATGGTGAAGGACACTCGATCTCTTCATCCCCTCTCCAGTGCGGCAGCCAAGGTAGTCGCGCTACAGTCGGGGTGGTGACCGTCTCTTCTTTTGCAAGGTATGCACGTCGCCTCTCTCAGTATCAGTCTTGCTAACGATTCTGCAGACACTTCTCAGAGTTCAACCCTAACGAAATTGTCATATCATTTGACAAAGGCAAATCGCTTGTCAAAGCAGACAAGTACCCACTGTGTAGTGCATCTCGAGTCTTCGCTCTGTTGCTTGACGGTCCTTTTTTGGTAGGCATCGCGCACCTTGACGTTCCTTTGCTCAGCTGACATTGAGCCAGGACCATGGCCTCACACGCTGCATTCGTCTGCGCGGTGACTTCCCATACGCTATTACTACGTTGTTTCATTTCATCGAGACTGGGAACTACATGTTTGACGAGCGAGCGTTTGCAGCGTACCCTCTGCTCACAGCACTCGACTTCCATGTCCATACCTACCTAGCAGGAAGCAAGTACGGGCTTGCGGCGTTCCGAGACCACGCCATCAACACCTACGTGGGTATCGCAGAACATGAGCTGAGGTTGGGTTTCTTGGTAACCTCTGGGGACCAGCTTTCCGATGCGCAAACAGCCATGCCTGGCTTCCCGGTCATGCCACCTCCAGACGCACGGGCTAATAGTGAAGGCATGATCACGCCAATTGATCGCTTTCTCAATTCACTAGTCTTGCTGTGGAAGAATACAAATTCGCGTCTCGACGCTCTCCGCAAAGCTGCACTGGAATTGATCAAGCGCCACTTCGCCAAGCTGCTGCGCGTACCTTTCTTCGTCACGCTCTTGCAGGAGATAGCAGGGTTTGGAGATGACATTGTAGCAAGCTTGGGGGATGATGGTTTCGAGGTGAAGGCATTCCAGGTTCCTCCAGGGAAGAGGGTGAATCAGACTATCCGATTCGAAGTGTAGTTCCAGGACTTACGCTCCTAATCCAATCCATGCACGCCATGTAGTCACGAGGCTGTGGCGGCAGACCTGCGGCACCAGAGGCGCGAGTCCACCGAAACCATGGCCCCGACTGAGACGAGTGACTACCCCTCCTCTGATGACAGCAGCCCTTCAGCTTCATGGAGATTTTCGTACAGCGACGATCATCATCCCAATAAACACTACTCTTTTCCGCTCATCCACCCTTTGGCGCACGAGATTTTATGCAGAATTAGGAGGATGGTTTTGTTAGTTGAAATGACAATCTTCATCCTTTGAAGGATCGATGAAGCTAACTTCGAGATGCAGTACGAGCATAATGGTGATAATACACGGTTGCTATCGGGATCAGGCATTCTTGCCGGCCTTTGTGAGGTAGTCGAGCTTCCAGATTGGTGACTTCGAAGGCACGCTTTTAAGCGCAGGGGCAATATCATTGAGAAACAGCAGTATAGATCAAGGAGAATATACATTGCCCGAATTCTCAGTAGCGAATAATTCCTAATTTGACTAAACCTGTAATTACGATGTTGTGTTGAGGAGCACAAGTTTATATAGGTTGAGCAGAAAAAAACTGCTCGTGGACCGTACATGGAACCTCAATGTTCCATGCCATTTCATTGTGAAGGACCAGACAGTGGACTACGACAGCAAAAAGATGTTTTCGTGGTCCCAGGATTGCTGGGCACGGAAGCTAGTGTCGCTTCTGTGGATCGAACACAGTACCTCCAGATTTAGTGACTGACAACTTCAGTCTGGCGCTCTCCCAAGTGAGCTAAAGCGACTGGATTGATTTGATATCAAAGTTCGTTCATAATCATATATATAGTGCTAAAATGTCCGAGTCAATAAAGCTCTTACGCGGCGCTTCGAATTGAACGGTAGATTCTATCACACAGTGTGAAGTGCGGGGCTACTAGTGGGGTCTAATCTAAGTGAACCCAGCACTCTCCGCAGTCTTCCAGACAGCATCTCGAGTGCAGTCGATGCAAAGGACTCAGATGGATTGGGGGATTTTGCCGACAGGTACCCAGTAGCCCTCACGTGAAGACTGCAGTTCTCTGCCTTAAATGGCTCTCAAAAGAGCAACACAATTATCTTGGAGGTGGTCGCGTACAGCTGTTCGAGAGAAGTGACATCGAATGGATCCAGGTAATTCATACCCGGTTCACACTCTCCACAAGAAAGTCTTGTGTTGACCAATGAATTGATGTATAACCCCATACGCCCAATGTCGTGACTCGTCGACTTTTCGCTCTCAACTCCTCGCTGTCTTCCAGTGGTATCTCATGCTCTCGTCACCTCTTCAACGCCTTCAAATGCCCCTCCAATATACACCCAGCCTCGTCCCCCTCATTTGCGCTTATTTTGCAACACCGTCATCGGCGTTGAAGCAGTCAGCGAACTGCTTGCTGTGCTTGTTCGAGGCGTGTTCGGTGAGTAGCTTGCGGTTTGTGGTGCTCTGGAAGGTCTGGAAGCAGGTTTTGCACTTGACGGTCTGGGCGGCGGTGTTCTATGCGAGATTAGCATTTGCGCCTAGTAGAGCTTCTGCTTGGTTGCAGAGAAAGACATGGAGTCGTACGGATTTTAGCTGGGACTTGGCCTCCTTGGGACCGTCGGCGCCCTTGCGGTCGCGCTTCTGCTGTGCTCTGACTGCCGTTAGTATGGCCCTGCTTCGCTCTACTGTGGAACGGCGTACTTGGCTCCGTTACCCATGTTGTTAGTAGGCGAGGATTAGTCGGTGATTATGTGAGTAAATGCGAGTGCTGATTGTGCGATTCGTGAAGTTTAGCAAGAACGTAAAGAGTGACTTTTTCGCGGCGGCGAGGGGTCCAGCGGTTGGTTCTAGCCGTTTGAAAGGGTGGAGCACAGGCTGCGACGCTATCTTGCTTTGGCTAGACAGCCGTGATGGACCCTTCCAAAAGAACGATCGCACTCTTACATGATAACCGATGAAGGGCAATCCTCTTGTGCAACTCTCCTGCTTCAGCACGCTACTCGCGTCATGACACCATGTTCGGGTCCATGCCTGATGGGCGATTGGCCTGACGCCCATGTCGTAGGCTTCTGAGGCAGGCGCGACAGCGTCGCGTCTGAGCCAGCAAGTAGGTGACAAAAAGATGAGTGACTGACTTCACTACTATACACTGTGCGACCACACACCGAATTGTTTGCACTCCGCCATCACGGTTCTCTTTATAACTTTGAATGTTTCTTTATTCTTAACGCCTATAATGTCTTCTCCTTATCGGTCATTGCATCGTTGCCTGCGCTTCTCAGATCTGTCCGGAGTCATGGGCCATCATCACTTTCAAGTATCTCGCAAAACGCGCCTCGGAGCTGTGATCGCGATATCATTCTGCTTCTTTGTAACCGAAATTTCTGTGGGCTTTTACACTCAGTCCATCGCTCTTGTAGCAGATGCTTTCCACTATGTGCGTGCTGCACAGTTACCTGCTACTATGGAGTACTAATATTCTCACAGCTAAATGACCTCATTGGCTTCATTGTTGCTCTGGTAGCTGTTCAGATGACGGAACGTAAGGACTCTCCTCAAGACCTTACCTTTGGATGGACACGTGCGCAGCTCCTCGGTGCCTTCTTCAACGGCGCCTTCCTCTTGGCTCTGGGTCTGAGCATTCTCTTACAATCGATCGAGCGTTTCATCTCACTCCAGCGTGTCGAGAAACCCAAGTTGGTCCTGATAGTGGGCTGCATCGGCCTTACACTCAACCTCATAAGCGCTGCTTTCCTCCACGAGCATGACCACGGCGATGGACGTGGACATGACCACAACCACGGCCATGACCACTCTACCCATTCTCTAGGAGACATTGAAAGCCTATCAGTTAGCCTTTCCTCCACGCACGAGCACCACCTCGAGCATCGCCACTTCACCCTTACGCCCTCAAAGCATGGCATGGACCTCGGCATCCTCGGTGTTCTTATCCATATACTAGGCGACGCCTTAAACAACATCGGCGTCATAATCTCCGCCCTGATAATTTGGCTCACCCAGTCACCCTCGCGCTTCTACGCCGACCCTGCAGTATCCCTCTGGATCGCGCTCATGATCCTCGTCTCAGCGCTCCCCCTCACAAAACGGTCTGGCAAGATTCTTCTCCAGTCTGCCCCCTTGGGTGTGAAGATTGACGATATTAAACATGATCTGGAGAGCATACCGGGTGTGTTAAGCGTACACGAATTGCATGTGTGGCGTCTGGATCAGCACAAGGCAATTGCGAGTGCCCACATTGTGGTTAGCGATCCGAATGTGGAGAACTTCATGCGCAAGGCGAAGGTCATCACTGAATGTCTGCATGCGTACGGCATACACTCTGTGACGCTGCAACCAGAGTTGCCTAAGCAGAGAGTGGCGGATGATGAGACCACGGAGGTAGGATCTCAGATAACGGCAAGTACGAGCCTGTCCGAAAAGTGTGGGGTACCGTGCGGGAGTGTCTGTGAAGAGCTGAAGTGCTGTAAGTGATTACTCAAGCATATGACCTCAACATGTGAACCTCTTTTCAAGTCTGTGAAACCTGTATTGTCATAACCAAAAATCGATACCTCATAGCTTACTTGCCGCTTCTACGACCAGAGGATGCCTGACTTGCCCCGGTTTCAACTTGCTCCAGTCACTCTCATACCCCTCCTCGACTTCCGGATACGGACCCAAAGGCGTGATGGACAGCGGATTGATGTCCTTATGGCTCTTCGTGTACTTTGCATTGTCAGTCTCGAACGTTGACAACCTGTATAAAACTTACATTCTCCTTGATATGCTGGAAATCAGTAGACTCTTTGAATCCCTCAACGTTGTGATACAGGTTCTTCAACCAGTTGTTCAAAATTGGGTAGTCGTGCCTAATAGTGCCCAGATTCGTCTTGAAATGTTGCACATATACCGTATCGAATCTGACTATTGTGGGATAGGCGAGCAGGTCCAACTCCGTCAGCTTATCGCCTAGGATGTACGGTCCACCATTACCATGCAGCAGTTTCTCAAGCTTATTCATCGCTGCAAATAGAGGCACAACGTGCTCATCGTATCCTTCTTGCGTGGGGTTGAAGCCCACTTTGTACACGCCGAGGCCGATCAGAGATGTGAGCCACGGCGTGACTTCATCGATCTTGTCCCTCAAATCCGAAGGGTAGAAGTCAATGCTCCGGATATTTTCGTCTTCGATCAGGTTGTCGAACGCGTGGGGTAGCCAGCGCAGCATTTCGAGGCTCTCGTTGTTGACTATGCGGTTCGTTTTTTTATCCCAGAGAAGCGGCACGCTGTATTTGCTTTTGTAGGCAGGGTCGTCACGGAAATAGAGTTGGTGCATGAAGCGGCTGTTGAAGAGGTGATCGGGCGTGGCGTTGGGGTAGGTCTCGTCGAAACGCCATCCTGTTTCGCCTTTGGGATAGGGTCGGACAATCGATGCTGGCAGGTAGGGCTCCAGGTGCTTGATATGTCGGACGAGGTTGACTCGGTGGGCAAAGGGGCAGAAAAGACCTGGAAGCTTGGTCAGTACACAGCCTTTCTTATTGAAATGAAAGAAGATGTGAGGAGGACCAAGGTACAGGTGATATCTGTCTTTCTCTGGTGGGAACTCTCCTCCTCCTGTAATTACACCATGCCAGCCGTCATCAGTTCCGTACTTGTGAATCTCTTCCTTCGCCATGATGCGTTTCGACTGTTGTGGATCTTGGATCGTCGTGAGCGGTGACAAGCTTATAAGTAGACAGGATCGATGTGTGTATCACTAATACACTACGATGGCGAAGCTGACAGCTCCAAAACACCATTGTAGAGTGGGGTTCAAGCCGGCAGAATGGGGTCATCAGAGGGCGGTCGCGGAGCTTCTCGAAGTCCCATTGGACGAGTCTGCAGCGCGGAATCGTTCCACAGCAACACCATCATTGTCCTCTCTACGATTCGTCATCATCTCCGCTTTGATTAATGACAGTGTCAATAACAGCCTGTACACGGGAATCTGTGGAACATATTGACGAATGTTGTTCGAATTGAGAGAAGCTACTAACTACTGCTGTCTTACGATCAATTCGCTGCCTTGTGAGCAAAATGCTACACAAAGCAAACATGGCCGATTGTTATTAGTCAGGACGCCATGCTTATGCCGAGCTGTACAGCTCGCCTGTGAGCACAGATTCCTGTTTCTAGTTTGACTTTGCCTCCGGATAGCAGGACGAGGCACCTCCTTTTCGCAAAGAGGTCTTGATTGAGCTTGAGTTTGGGATTGAGTGGGGTGTTTAGTGTTGTTGGGGCGATCCGATTATGTATGTCGTGTTATGGGGTTGTCGTAGCGATAACGAGTCGGATCCAACTATGCAGATGGTTCCGGGACGATGCTGTGAAATGCCGAAGAAATGCTGAACGCTATGATAACGAAATGCGCAAGAAAAGTCGTGGTGAAGTGATTGAGGTGAGTCGTCGGGAGCCGCTGTCCAGAACATCGAGACATATGTACGATGAGACGAACATATCGGCAATCAGATCCAGTGCTCATCCACTCTGGCCGCGAATGCAATGCAAAAGGAAAAAACTGAAATACAAAACGCAAGAACAAAGACGGCCCACCCCGTCTTGTCCGGATGCTAAGCACCATTGCTGACAGGCGACATGCCCATGCGTGGATCTCCAGGAGGCAATGGTGGCACCTTCGGTGGTGGATGATGCGAACAATGATGACCACAACACGTCCCCTCACGGGGTGTCCCTCCATCATCATAATCGTCGTAATCGTCGTACCCATCATCGGGACCTAGGGACCCATCATCGCGATGATCGTAGCCACCAGCTGGAGGGTTCTGAGCATGCTGGCCGTTGTTTGCGTTGTTCTGCGCTTTCTTGCTCGCCTTCTTTCCCTTTCGCCCCTTCATCCTTGCCTTCTCTAGCAATCGACGCTTCTCCGCGAGCCGGCGTCGCTCCTTCCTGTCCTTCATCTCGTATTGTTTGATCAAGGCCTCAGGAGGACGCCCGAAAATATCTTCGTACTCGCAGAACTCGCAGATCCAGGGCTGACTTGGAGGGTTGTGAAAGTTGGCGTACTCCTGCTGTGTCCGGCGCTTGCGGGCAGCATATGCGTAGAGCTTCGAAGCGCTGCGTCGTGGCTTGCGCGGTGGAGGCGCCTGCTGTGGAGGCTGGCCACCCTTGGGCGGCGGTGGACCCCTATTTGCTGGTGGATGGACCCCGCTCATATTAGGACTTGTCTGTGTACCTTGTGTCAACACAGCAGGAGCGTCTGATCGAACCGGAGGACGAGCACGAGCTGTCTGAGGGTGGGGCGGCGGAGGAGCGGTCGTGGGATACGCGCCCGGGGGCTGAGGGTACGGCCCGTTTTCCTGGCCGGGCCAAACCATCTTGTTTGCTGAGTCAGAGCCGCAAGTGAAGGTGAACTGCGTCTTCGTCGCGCTGTTTTTTGCAGCTTCTTGATGCAGCAAACTGACGTTCTCGTTGCCCGGGGGCGGTGGGATTGCTTGTGCGTTGGCAATGGCTGTGGAGATGATGCCGCTCTGCTCCGAAGGACCTAGAAAATAAATAGTCAGCGCACGGACTTTTTGGGATCAGAAAGTCAAATTTCCCGAGGTGCCACCGTACGTTTGCTTGGTTTCGTGTTGGCCATGCTGGTCGAGTTGCCGAGCACTCGTCGTTCGTACGACGAGCGTCCTGAGCTGGTTCGGCCAAATCGGCCTCTGCCAGCTCCCGCAATGCCTGTCCCTGAGTTGTGCTGCTGCGGGGTCGATGGCTCAGAGCCATAGCTTGCCATGCCATCATCGACCTCGCCGTTCTCATGGTTGGCGATGCTCATGCTTGCCACGTCTGCCGAGAGTGTCGCGTGATGCGAGTTGTTGCTTCCCATGTTTGGGATCTTCCGCTTCTTCTTGTTGTTTGTGTTCTCAAACGACTCGTAGCCGTCCACGGAAGACGAGACAGAGCCTGGCTTGCGATAGCTGGACGCAGCAATTGCGTTCCTGCCTGGCGCACCTCTGCTGTAGTGGTAGCTTGGAGAAGAAGGAAGCGGCCCACTGCGCTCATCCTCGTCCTCTTCGCTTTCTACCTCAGAATGAGTGTGGCCACAGTGGCAAGCATGGTGGTCATTCTCGCCTGTTCTCAAAGCCCTGTGGCCACGCTCACTGGGCGTATACGGAAAGTTAAACAATGGCCCGGTTGAGGGAGGGTTGTTCGGGAAGACGATAGACTCGGCTTGCTCTGGAGATAGTCGCGCACGTAGGGAGCGTGCTGGCAGAGGGCGGATGGGCCGGTCAGGGTACATAGAAGAGGATGTGTCGGGCGAGGAGCGTAGCGGCGAGGAGCGGTCCCACTCGTAGCCTATGTAGGGGAGAAGCGCCGTCAGATATGTGGAGAGAGCAGGGAAAAGGCCAGATCGAAACATGGCTATAGGGAAGGTACGGGGAATGCAGAATATTGAGAGATGAGAGACGCTGTGGGGGTCCACTACGACTTCCGACACTTACCCGCTGTCGCCGCTGCCATGCTGGCAGAGGATGTTTTGCGCCTATCTCAGCTAGAAGGCGTATCGTCGTCCTTTCCAAAAATACCAAAAAGATTTGTCTGTCGCACCTGCTCTTGCACCATTAGCCGCCTACTCCCAGTGCCCAGGATCTCCACGTGTTGCTGCCCCGCGATTTTCGAATGTGCTGTGACACCTCCCAGGGTTCGCACTGTGTGCGCTGCGGTTCAGGGGCGTTACGCACCTGTTCGAGTGGTTGTTGTGCGTCAGACGAGGATCGGTAATCGGTACAGTGCTGGTGGCAGTTAGCGGATGGCGGAGCCCCTCTTGCTCCGCGATTGTCTGACTAACAATGTACAAATCTGCTGTACAGCTAGATGCGCCGGTCCCTCCCAGCTCGACTAATTCAAAATGAATTCCGCGGTTGATCTGAAGGATTTACAAGATGTGATGACGGCGCTGATACCGAGGATGGCGAGTGCGCTGTCGACGAACGCCAAGCAAAATGGCCACACCCACTCAAGTGATGTGGTTCAGAGCTCGCCAAATCACGACGCTACGCGCGATCAGGGGGCTAGATCGACATCGAAGCTTCTGTGGGTAAGGGTGTCTATGGCATGTAAGTTATATCCACGTTACTGTTGTAAAAGCACGACGTTGACCTGCATGCCGCCTGGAGTTATGGCCGTGCTGCAGCACTAGCGCAAAAGGGATGGGTACCTCCTCCTGACTATCTTTTGCCTGACAAATAGAAACTCGTTTTGCTTCTATCAAGTCTCTGGTATGCAGAGGGAGAGCTTGAAAAGCCCGGGCAGTCAGACGCATCTGTGCACCACTCTTTTCAATATGTCGGTTGCATCGAGCAATGACATCAGGACTGCCCCGAGGTTTCGTCCGGCAGAGCAAGGCTCAGACCGAAGGAATTTCGTTGCTTATACCGCAACCTACTAATATAGGACTTTGAGCTCGGCATGACGCATAAAATAACTCTGCAATGGGAGAAAAAGCCGGCCGTATATCATTAAGTTGCTACCTAGATACCCGACGACCCCACACTCCGAATGGACTGAACGCTCTGCTACACAGCTAGAGGTTGGGCCGTCTACCCTGGGAAAGCTGGCTAAGATCAAATCCAGTTCTCAAGAGATTGGTAGAAGGGGCGAAAAAATACTCGCCTCCTTTTGTAGTGACAAATTCGTCGGTGGGATTGATGGATGTCGATCTGCTGCCTCCTGAGACGAAGAATTGATTTGCCTTGGTGTCTTCCCCTTGGCCAATAGTGACGTCGGACCTAGACTGCCCTACGACAGGATAGTCTGGGATATTCGCCCACGCCTTCTGTTACTAGAGCGACATCTGGATCAGACATCCTATGGATCGATGTCAGCGAGAAAGAAAGCGCCCTGTCTAGCGTGCTAACCGCTCCTACACCTGCCCATATGTTGAGCACTAAATTACCTGAGATTGCTGCCATCGTTATTGCCGACATAAATGTTCTACGCGCCGACATGCTGATCCAACCGCTTTCCTTGGCCCACTGTGGCTTCCCACTATCGCCATCACGACCGATAAGTCTGACACCTGCGTCCACAGAGTTGCCGTTGTCAGTAGGCTGGATGACACTGTCAAGCATGAATCCTAGTTTACTCCTGTCACCGAGACCGTCGATGCCGATGACCTGAGGATGCGAAACTCCGTCGGGATATCTAAACCTCGGGCAGTTATCAGTAGTGTACCGCAAACACAAGACGGAGCCTCACTGTTTGTGACCTGGATAATTCTCCCTCTCCTTTCCTTCTTCGCGGCCGAGCTCTTTCACATCCTCGTCCCCGCCGTGGAGCTGGGAAAGCACTCTCTGCAGCTCAGCGCGGTCGGTATCTTGATCACTTCCAGCCATAATCAGAACACCACACAGAGGTCCAATACCATTTGAATTGACTGCAGCGGCATTCCACTCCTTGGATTTGGGGTCACCGAGTTGACTCCGCTCGTTCGGGTCTTGCATGCCCTTTCAGAATGACGGAGCAGCTGATGTAATTAAGGACTAAAGTCCTTTGCGAGAGGAATACACCACATCTCCCATCTAGATTTGTCTATGAGCGTCCAAGCTTATACTTTATTAGTGAATGCTCACCTCCGTCAAACTCGAGTGGGTAAAGGCAATGTTTGTCATCGCCGTTCTCTTCTTATCCTTGCCTTTTAAGCCTGAATTCTCCTTTCGCAAGGCAATGACATATTTGCCAGTAGCAGTATTGGTGCTCTTGATGTTCTTGGATCATTGACCTGCGGCCCTGGCGGTGAGCAAACAAAAGATCTCTGCCTTTTATAGGCTCTCACTACTAAGAATATAGCCCTGGGCGAGATCGAGATTATTCGACGTTATTGGTTCTCCTATGGCTACATTGAGATTGTTGGACAAATGGATAGATTGAACGTTGGGGACTCATCCACCAGAGAAAATGGCGTGCACGTCTAAGTATCTCAATGTGTCTTTTCGCCGAACCTGACCTGCATGTGCAAGAGCTGATACAACACCGGTGTTTAGATAATATGATATTATCGGGCTCTATTTTACTAGAATTTGTGGCTTGATATGTGAGAAGCCCCAACGATATTGGCTGCACCAACAGAGGACTCAGATGATTTAGAGTCATCTAATCGAGTCATCAGAGCGCACGCATCTCGCTCTCGAGGTCCAGAATGAACTTGAGTCGAGCTGAGAGTTTCACGCCTTCTTCTACTGAAGGTCTTAGCCGCTCGACTTAGTACTCAGGTTCGTACCGTGCTTCGTCTACCTCGACTTACGATGCCACGAACCTTGCACAGAAGGTAGCTGACAACTCCGCAATTAAAGATTGGTCGATCGTACAGTCACGACATCCCGAGCTTCTGCAAAGATGATACTTCTGAACGGTGAGTGTCGGCGCAACAACGTCCCTGCAACGCACTGTTAGCACGAGAGGACTGCAGCGAACCCTTCAACACTGCTTTTGTAAGAATGCAATAATCGAACCGGACTCTTGAAACAGGACAACTAGGATTGACATCCATTTCATTGGGTCGATTCGACCATCACCTCTAACCATACGAACGATCATAAACGTCCTTCAGCAGCGTGCACCGGACTCTACAGTCTGGCACCGACATTGCCAACATTGAAACCAGCCTTCAGAACTGCTATCGACGGCGCAAAGAAATATTCTCCTCCCTTGGCTGTGACAAAGTCGTTAATAGGGTTGACGTTGACCGACTTCGTTCCTACCTGAAAAGAAGCTGGAGGATCTGTCGCCTTGCCCTGACCGATAGTTACATCAAGACCGGCGTTCTGCGAAGGGAAATTTCGCTGATTGGCCCAGGCAGTCTGGATGAATCTGTATCCGTCCTCGATGGTGGACTGGTAGCACGCAAAGAGCAGACCACGACCAACATCAGGTTTCCCAGGCTGGAAGTCCTCACCATATGGAATACCACGGCGCATAATACGAGAGGTATTGAAGCCAGCGCGAATATGGGCCTTGCGGATATGAGCTGCCAGAGGGCATTTGCCCTGCGCGGTGAAGCCGCCGTACACGAAGTCGTTCCTTAGAGCCAGATTGCTGTCGTCGAACTGGTCCTGCAAGAAAATTGGGCAACCTGGACAGGGAAATTAGCCAGTGCCGTAGAGTCGCACTCATTTCACTCACCACTCTGCCACCTTCCCATAAGCTGGGCGCCGAATTGAGCCGGACCGTTCGAGCCTGCGTTCTTCCACTGGTTCACCACAAAGTCGTTCCACTTGCCGACGTGCTGTTCTAGTTTGCGGAAGACGAGAAAGCTACCGTCATTCATCCACTGAGGCTTGCTGTGAGTGGTGTCACCGTCTCTGCCAACGACGATTACACCTGGCTTAACAAAGTTGCTGTTGTCTGTCGATTGAACGACGTCGTCGATCTTGAAGTTCAGGCTGGAGCTATCATTGATACCGAAGACCTGTGGGTGGGAGATTCCGTCGTTGAAACCGAAGCTGAGGTCTTCGTTAGCGCTGTACAACACTGTTCCTTTGATGAGACTAACTGTTCATGACCCGGTTGACTAGATCTCTCAGTACCAACCTCCCTGAATAATTCGACGACAACCTCGCCGCCGATGTTCAGCTGCTTTAGTACGTTCTGCAGCTCGGTCTCCACTGTTTTCATGTTGATCCCAGCCACGAGCAAGACGCCATCGATAGGGCCACCGCCATTCTGATTGAGGTTCCAGCCACTGAACACGGGGTCACCGAGCTGTTGACGTTCGTTCTCGTTTTGCATTCCGCCAACGAAGGACGGTGCGGACTCCTGTAGGTTACTCAGGCCTTTCTGGAGCGTGGACTGGACATTGCTCAACTATGCTTTGTTAGATGTGTCGGATTCGAAACAGATTGCTCACATGCCTTAGTCAGACCTCCGTTCGTGAACGCGATATTGGTCTTTGCGACATCTATGATATCGCCTTTGGCGAGCTTGCTGATCTGCTCGCGAAGCTGTTTGATGTCTGCCCCAGTGGCAATCTTTGAGTTAGCTACCGCCTGGATATTCTGACAGAATGCTTGCGCAGCTCTGATCGTGAAGAAGCTAAAGATCTGAGCCTTTTTGGGAAATCCGTTGAGAAGGATGTCTCCCTGGATTGCTCCAAGGTCCTCGATATTGAGAGAAGTCATGCTGTAAGCTATGAAGTGGCAAGCCCGGGAAAGGATAAGAGGTAAAGTGTACGAGAGGAAGCCTTGGAGAAAGGAGTGGAGGAGGAAATGACCAGAGTAAGCCATCTTCCCTCTTTATGTACTCTGGGTGTCAGACGCAGAGCTGACAATAATAAAACCGCCCTTCTAGCTAGCCACAGGCACTTGAGATCGGCAGTGGACTACACCGCTCGCAACCGCGCTGTTGCATGTTCTGATACTTTTCGAGACTGGTGAATCTTACAGAGCCCTATAGAGGGTGGCTGATACCGTCGTTCTCAGAGGCCAGACCCCGGACCCTCGCTCGTGCAACTTGATCTAGTGGACCGGATTGGCGCTTCCATAACGGACACCTTCAGCACAGCACCTGTGGCTGGCTGTGTCATCGAGTCTCGGGTGTTTCTCATGTATCCTAGGAACCTCAGCGATCTATTAGCAGACGTTCGGTACGTCAGCAGGTATCGAGAGGGTTCTCATTGGTTTGTTTGGTGCGTAATGATCTCACGGCTGGGATGTAAGACTGTTCGGGCAGGGGTATAAGCTGATGTTCGGGTCAGCCTGGGATCGTGCATCTCAGCTCTGCCTCATGTTACTATCGAGGCTCTAACGATTTGACGAATATCCAGGCACGTGGATTAAGGTACCGGTTCCTGCATTTATATCCACTAAGTCTGCAGATGCTATCGATCATAGCGAGCCAGCGCCCGAACTAGAGGGGATCTAGGACGTAAGTGCAAACAGTGTGGTGAATCTGGAGGTCAGCTTATCCTTCCAATCCCACCTCCCAGGGAGCTTTGTTCGAACATCGCAAGCCACATAAGACGTGGGGCTGAGCATTAATACGGTGTCGCTTTCCGCGTATTACTTACTCGGCGACTGTAGCCTGCGATGCCAAGGTTTGCGCGGTGTGTGATGTGAGGCAATGATTGTTCGTTTAGGAAACTATGGCCAAGTGACCCTCATCGGAGACAGCATGCTCTAGACGATGCAAACGAGTTGGAGGGATAATGAAGATACCGCACAGCCCTTTTAAGGTTCCCCTAGCCGCTCGGGCTGACTCCTTAGGTTCGCACCGTACCTAGCCTGCTCAGCTGTGAGCGCCACAAACCTTGCGAGAAGCTGACAACTCTTCTGAAGATAGTAGGCCCGCCGACGAAGGCAGTATACCAAAAATTTGGGTCGCGAAACAGATCTAGAAAGCCAAGCAAGTGTGGAAAGCCGTTGTTGCTACCGTGTCCGTGCACTCAACGCGCGGATTCAGTGAACGCGCCAAACCACCAAAACACCATAATTGTTACATCCTTACAACAGTACAACGCAATGGGTTTAGAAGAAGCGCTTGCAGAGTGTAGTACTTTTGCATCTAAAGATAAGATCCCATGGTCTAAAATAGCAGAAAAGCATGGTGTTGTACGGTCAACGTTAACGCGCAAGTGGAGGGGTGAGATGCGGTCGCGAGAGGCAGAGAGTATTGCACGCCAGAAGCTCACCCCACAACAAGAGGAGGAGCTTGTGAAGTATATAAAGGAGCTTACTGGTCGTCATATACCACCTACAAGAGAGATGATCGCCAATTTCGCGTCAGCAGTCGCCCAGGAGCCAGTCAGCGAGAGCTGGGTCACGCGCTTCATCAGCAAGTACGCCATCGATCTCATCTCTCAATACTCAACGGGTATGGACGCTGATCGCCACAACGCCGATTCCTACGCAAAGTACGAGCTCTACTTCAACTTACTACAGCGTAAGATCGCTGAGTATAAGGTTAACGCTGAGCACACATACAATATGGATGAGAAGGGCTTCATGATAGGCATTACTACCAGGGCAAAACACGTGTTTAGTAGACGTATGTGGGAGAAGAGGGAGGTCAAGGCATCACTTCAAGATGGCAATCGCGCCTGGATTACGTTGCTGGCGTGTGTGTGTGGTGATGGATCAGCTCTGCCGCCAGGCCTCATCTACGAGTCGGCCAACAGCACTATCCAATCAAGCTGGGTAGAGGAAATACAGTCAGGGGAACACTCTGTACTTGTTTCTTCCTCACCTTCTGGCTGGACCAACAACGATATAGGCCTTGCCTGGCTTCAACAGGTGTTTGATCGCTTCACCAAGACTAAGGCACGGAGGAAGTGGCGCCTCCTGATCCTTAACGGCCACGGCTCCCATGTGACGATGGACTTTATCAACTACTGTGATCAGAACAGGATACTCCTGGCTATCCTTCCTCCTCATTCAACCCACACGTTGCAGCCACTTGATAAAGTGATGTTTAAGCCTCTATCAACTGCGTACTCAAAGGAGCTCACAACACACCTTCACAAGAGCCAAGGACTGTCAGTAATTAAGAAGAGCGACTTCTTCCACCTGTTCTGGGAGGCCTGGGTCAGCACGTTTACTCAGGAGTTGATACTCAGGTCCTTTGAAGTGACGGGTATATCGCCCCTTCAGCCTAACGTCATCCTCCAACGCTTCGCCAAGGACACGCCTGAAGCCTCTGACGGCAGCACAAGCTCTTCTTCAGTCTATTCTGGCAAGGATTGGCTCAAAATTGAGACTCTGTTGCGCAAAGTAGTGAGGGATGAGAGCAGTAAGGAGCTGAGGAAGATCAGCCGCTCGCTCCACCACATCTCAATTCAAAATCAGCTCCTCCACTACGAGAATCAGGGCCTTAAAGAGGTGCTTAAGACTCAGAAGAAGCACAAGAACAAGAGCAAAGCTCTTCAGTTCCAGCCTCGCAAGGACTATCACGGTGGAGCTGAGTTCTACTCTCCTAACAGAGTAGAGAAAGCACGCACTGATGAGAGGACAAAGCAACAGAACCAGAAGGCAGAAGAACTTAGAAAAGCAGAGATGACGAAGCTCAGGCACGCTAACAAGCTATACAATGAGAAGATTGCTGAGGAGAGGCGTGAACAGCGGGCAAGAGAGAAGGAGGAGCGTGAGCGAGTTAGAGCTAAGAAGGCCAAGGAAGCAGCCGAACGCAAGGCTCAAAGAGAGCGTGAGAAACAAGCTCGCGACGCTCAAAAAGCTGTACAATTGCCCCAAAGAGGTAAGCGAAAGGCCTCACAGTCTGCAGCACCAAGAAAGAAGCAGAAACGTAGTATAGTGGCTGCACGGCGTGGTGTTGTTGCTGCAGAGCCTCCTGCAGCACCTCGCACCCACACCACGCGCAGCGGCAGAACAGCAACTGTATACAATTAACTTGTATAAGAGAATATCGTCGCGTAGGCCTATAGAACAATCCACTAAATTATCCTGTAATAATAACTATTGTATGTAGCTGTACAGCCTCATTTTTGCAGGTGCTTGTTAGGGTGGTTCGGCGCGTTGACTGAATCCGCGCGTTGAGTGCACGGACACGGTAGGCAGAGCGTGGCCAAGGGCACCGTTGCAAGTTCATCTTCTTACTGCTGCGCGAGACCCCGCCAGCGGCCAGCCATACCTAACATCTCACGACCCAGGACAGCACGCGAGCCACGCAAACATCTCAGTTGGGACGGCATGATAAGGACTCTGCCAGTGAGCGTGACCTCCTGTTACTGACGAGAATGAGAGGAGTCTCACGCCGAGCAGGTCGAACACGTGCAGCCGCAGGCTGAGAAGAAGTCGGACGATGAGAGCATGCGAGTAATGGCAGCCGACTTATGAAAATCTCGCGATACACGAAGAAAGAATGAGCAGCCGTAGGTGTCTAGTACTGGAGGGGTCCGGAGTCCTGCAAGGCACCTGCCGCTGTCAATTCTACCCACGTGAGCGAAGTGTCGCCTCGCCAATCCAGCACCCCGTCTGCACTCGGCCTTGCACCTTACCATAGCTATTGCCGTTATACCGGCATCCAGGAGAGTCATCAACCGTTCTGAGTCGCTGGAGCCACTTAGGAACGATGCGCACGTCTCTAGCATGTTGGCACTTGCAGCCACGCATTTACACCGAAGACAGTCGCTAGAAATTGACACGTCTAGACAGTCTGCGTCTGTGTCGAGCTTATCGACAACCATATCGGAAGGTCCGTCGATCTAATTGCCGTTCTCAGCGGCAGCTCGGTTCGTTGATCCACTTCAATTGTCGGCCGACATGACGCATGTCGGTGCGGCGTGCTTAGGCCCTCGAATTTTGCCCAACGCACCAATGACAGCATAGATCCTGCCGTTTTCACCGTATCAATGGGCGAGAATAGATCTCGGTTGCAAAGCTGCTGGACTGAACTGCTCATAGACGTGGCACTCCTCGGAATTACAAAGCTTGTGCAAGGGCTTCACTATGCTTAACCCCGTGCTAGGGACTCGGCAGATGTCTTAAGTACGCGTCGAACATCTGCATGTATGGATCTCGTTTTGGCCTCGTCCTGATTTCTACTTCTCTCATCTAATTTTCTGTCCTGGAGTCCGTCTTGAGCGTTTCGTAAGGTCTTCGATTTCCGGCTTTAACGTCACTTCCACAGCGCCGTTGCCTCCACAGAGTGCATTCAACGAAGCACCAGCAAACTCTCATTGATAACGTTCGATCTGATGAACATAGCTTATTCAATATGAATACTCTAGCCTTTGAGACAGTAGTGGAAACTTCTCTGCTCGTTAATCGAGCAAGCGATCGCAACCGCACTGCAATCCAGGATTACCGCAACCACTGCACTTACGACACATGTCCCCTCAGCTCATCCTATTGGGGTTATCGACCGTCCCAAGCTCCCAATCTAGCATTCCTGATCCTATTTGGCATCTCGACCTTGTCATATATTGGCCAAGGCTTCCTCAACAAAGCATGGCTAGGCTTTACAATTGCGATGATGTGCGGCTGCGCACTGGAAGTTATTGGCTACGTTGGCAGAGTACTTGCATACAATGACGGCTTCACAGAGGTATGTGGCAGAGACGTCAATCTCGCGAGCTCGCACTGACAGCCTCCAGAACCCCTTCTTGATTCAGATCATCTGCCTCACTATTGCTCCTGCCTTCCTCGCAGCTGGTATCTACCTCTGTTTATCCCGCATTGTCAGCACATTTGGCGCTGAGAACTCTCGCATCAAGCCGCTATCTTACCCACGTATTTTTATCCCCTGCGACATTGCTTCTTTGGTCCTTCAAGCCCTCGGCGGTGGCATTGCCAGCGCAAAGACTCACCAGGATGAAGACCCAACCGTCGGCAACAACATCATGATTGCAGGTCTCGCCTTCCAGGTCGTCACACTGCTTATCTTCATCATTTTCGCGCTCGACTTCGCTTCTCGCACCATTGGCCGTATTCGCAGGTTGGGACAGGATGCGCTAGACCCCCGTCACGCAAAGCTGCGCAATTCTTGGCAGTTCAAGGGCTTTGTAGTTGCTCTTTCTTTTGCTACACTGTGTGTCTTTACACGATGTGTATACAGGGTTGCCGAGTTGAGCGAAGGCTGGAGTGGACACTTGATCAAGACTCAGAGGTACTTCATTGGGCTTGAGGGTGCTGTCATCGTAGCCGCAGTTCTTGCGCTGAACCTCTTTCACCCAGGACTTTGCTTTCGGGAGGCTTTTGATGCCAGAACCGAGTCCAAGAAAAAGAGCGACAGGACTTGGTATGGAAAGAAGAGGACGGTGGCTGGTGAGCAAAGTAGCGAGGAGAACATTGGGTTAGAGAAGTAGGACCAGGACGTTTCTAGACCGCGTAGATTTTTACAAGATCACATTCACGTCTTCTTGTGTATCCTGCACAGATGAGACTTGCCACATGAAGACACTACTGTAACTTTCTGTCAGAGCCTCGCATTCGCCGAAAATGTATCCAGCCCAGAGCTGTCTCGAGTCCGTTCGCTGATTCGAAATCAAATTCGATGACTATAGTGACCCTTGAATCAACCTCTCCAGTTCTCAGTGCTTCAGTGCTTCAGCATTTACTCAGTTCGAGCATCTGAGTGATATGTGGTCACCTTGAGACTCGCGGTGCGCGTGACACTCTTACTCTGGTACTTGTTCGCGCCTGCGAACGGTGGGCAACTCACTTTCACTTGTCAAAACGCCACTCTGGAATACTTCAGTCAACTTTGCGCGCCGTTCTCATTCGACACTCAATCTCCAACATCGAATTACCACACTTGCACTCCCTGCCATCAACACCACTACTAAGAGTTATCACTTGATTTCCACTATGAATCAAGCTGAAGATGTCGAGATAGTCCTCGGTCACAAGCGCCGCTATAAGTTCCACTCCGGCACTTTAGCAAGAAACTCCGCGCTCTTCGCAGAGATGCTGAGTGAGCGCAACGCTGCTAAATTGAACAGCCGCGCAAGGAATGCAGGCGTGAAGATTCGGTGGATGGTTGAGCTTACGCGCCTCCCTGACGAACAATGCCCTGCCGGTTGCCTTGAACTTGTGGTACGTAACAGTAGGGGTTGGAGGCCTTCAGCATCTTGGAAACTTTCACACGCTGACCACCTGCACTTTCAGGAAATGACGCCTACTGGTGAGCGTGCAGACAACCGCCGCGGTCTCATTGTGAACGAGAACGGCCGCATTCCCCAGGCTGACAAGGCTTACCAAAACTATGAATCTATTCTATACGCTTTCTACAACAAGCAGCTTACGGTTGACGATATCAACATGTCCGCGGCATTGTCTGACTGCTATCAGCTTCTGCAGATCTCGGACTACCTTGGCTGTACCGGCTTGATATCAAAGCCCATCGAAGTTGCACTCTTCAAGCACGGTCAGGATCTCTTCCGTGCTATCCAGGGCGTGCCGCATGCGTGGATCGAGATGGCTTACCGCGTCCGCAGTGAACTCATCTTCAAAGAGTGCATCATCCACCTGGTTGGCGACTGGAAGAACCTGAAGAACCGGCCCAACATCGTCGAGCGCCTGCGTGACGTGCCCGGTGTACGTACTCTGGTCGAGAAGTACCATCGCACCCTCCTCGACAAAGCCAAGTCGCTCGAACTCAGCATACTCTCACACTACCCGCAAGCCATGCGCCTTCCCTCTGAGGATCTGCCCATCAAGCGCGAGTCCTATGCCAAAGACATCTTAGTCTGGATGGCGCTCACCTTTTTCCGACACTGGGTGTCGCAGCGCCTGATCACAGGCAAAGGACGAGATGCCTCAGACTGTGGCTACGACCTATTCTCCTCCCTCGGCGCAGGCGGCGACACGTACATGGGCAAGTCAGTAATCAACCAGTTCCACATGCGCTTCCCAATGACCAAGAAAGCTATGAACGTGCTGGAGAACCACCTCTTCGAGATCAAAGAGTGTATGAAAGGCGTTGTCAATGACTCCAAGGTCCTCAGAAGCCAGTGCCAGCTCGACGTGCACCGTTTCCCGGTTAAGTATCTTACCTGTATTGAGTTTGTGAGGGAAGATTTTCCGTGGCTTCAGGAGGAGAGGGAGACGCGTGTGCTGCCTGCCAAGAGAGCCTATAAGCCGGGCGGAAACGAGATTGCGAGGCTTAATTTAGAAACCGCAAGACGCTTTCACAGAGGTCCTGATACGGAGGGCCAGGATGGGCTGGAGTACGAAGACGAAGAGACGGATGCTGAGTACGAGAGTGACGTGACGAAGCGGATGCGTTACGAGTGATATGGTCGTCTGCGGCGATCGTGGGCGTTGGTTCTGATTCCCTGGGCGTATTGTAGCCATCAGTCTGACTTTTCGGGCTTGAGCGGACAATTCCATCGCCGAAAGCTGTCCTCCAGGCCAGGATTGGAAAAGTTACACGAACAGCTCAACGCGGCGGGGTGGCTCCTTCACACAGTTCTCACGGCAAACGAACATGTGTTAGTGGTGCGACTTACTTCAAAATCGGAGTTTGGACAGAATGAAATTGTTCTTTGTACAATGTACTGCATCCTCTTCGATGTCTCTCCTCCATGCTTCTGTCAAAAACTGCCCTTCGCTGGTATTGTGGCATATCTCCTCATTCGCTCCCCTCGCACTCCTCGTCCTCGAAATCGTCTACTCGTCATCGAATCCAGCCGGCCTCGGCCTCTCTCCCTTGGGAACCGGGTATGTGAGAGGAATCTTCGCAATGGGCTCCTCGCCCAGGTACCGCCTAATGGGCGGGACAGCAACGACGACCGCAGGACCCATGCACCCAACAATAATGCTGTAAAAGTAGGCGGGCTTGTTGATCGAGGCCCACTTGAGGTATCGCAGGGGCTCGCTGTAGAAGCGCGGGTTCGCGGACATGGTGGTTGCGCTGTTGGAGGAATCAGCGGTGCTGTGATTGGGCGGTGCGGCAGGCGTACTGGTGTGCGGTTCGGGCTGTGGGGAGTCAGTACATTGAGATTTGATATCGCCGAGGCGAAGGGGCGCGTACGCTGTGTGCTACGGCCTCAATGGCTCTCTGTCTGCAAATGACGCTGCTGCGCGCGATGTGAGGTTGTCGATGAGCTAAGCTCCGAGTCTCGTCGGCATTTGAGGATAGTCCGCGCCGATATCTTGGCAATGTAGCTGTCTACGTATGCATCGTGTGTACGTACACACAGAGTGTCAAGTTCAACTTCGCCAATTCATGATCATGAGGTGGCTGCTTTCTTTCTTGGTCCTGGCTATAGTTGCCACTGTGAGAGCAGTGAGTTTCACGGGCAACAGGCTCTTGGTTGTGCTAGATGAGCAGGCCGACCGCGAGAAGTACAGTGTGTTCCTCGAGGACCTTGCGGGTAAGTGCTTCCTTCCACAGTTCTAGGCGATTGGGAAGCTTCAGCCCGCGTTGAGAGGCTTTGAAAACATCAGATTGTGTACAATTGACTGCTGAACACACGATTTCAAGCCGCGTCAGCTATTATTTTTGCTTCGGAATAGCTCATTTAGAGCTTCCCGACACTTCTGATGGACTCAGTAACTGGAGTGAACATTACTGACATTCGTGCCAGGCCGCGGCTTCCAAACAACAGTCGAGTCACCCAAGAGCGACAAGGTCGCACTCTTCAAGCACGATGAGCGAACATACGACCACGTCCTCCTGCTCCCCGCAAAGTCGAAAGGCCTCGGCCCAGCGCTGACTGCCAACCAACTCCTCGAGTTTGTTAAGAAGGACGGCAACATTCTCGTTGCACTTTCAAGCGAGCAGGCTACCCCGACCGCCATTCAATCCCTCCTTCTCGAGCTCGATATCAGCATTCCCAACAACAAGGGTGCCTTGGTGGTCGATCACTTCAACTATGACTCTACCTCCGCATCCGATAAGCACGATGTTCTCCTGCTTCCATACCCCACTGCACTGAGGCTGGGCCTCAAGAATTACTTTGGAGGCGAGGGGTACATCGCAATTCCCCGCGCTGTTGGCCAGGTCCTTGGAAACGACTCGCCGATGCTCTCGCCCATCCTCCGCGCACCCAGCACAGCGTACAGCTACGACTCGAAGGATGAGACTGAGGCTGTGGAGGACCCATTCGCCGTTGGCCAGCAGCTGAGCCTTGTCTCTGCCATGCAGGCACACAACTCCGCGCGCTTGACAGTTCTCGGATCTGCCGAGCTACTCCAGAACAAGTGGTTTGCTGAGAAGGCCAAGCTCGGTGACAAGGCTATCACCACCGCCAACCGCGACTTCGCTGCGAAGCTCACAAAGTGGGCCTTCAAGGAGGTTGGTGTGCTCAAGGTGGGCAAGGTCGCCCACTACCAGGACGATGGCGCCAGCAAGAGGCTCAACTCCAGCGTTCCTGAGAGCAACCCTTCCATTTACCGCATTAAGAGCGATGTTGTAAGTCACTAGCCTACATCTTCACTTCGACCTTAGCTAAACTTGTGCAGCACTTCCAGGTTGAGATCTCCGAATGGAAGGAGAACCATCTTGCGCCCTTCGTTCCTGAGACAAACGACGACGTCCAGCTCGAGTTCAGCATGTTGTCGCCGTTCCACCGCCTCAACCTTTCTCCAATATCGCAGACTGCGAACGCCACCATCTTCGGCGTCGCCTTCAAGACCCCCGATCAGCACGGTATCTTCAATTTCCGTGTCAACTACCGCCGCCCTTTCGTCACAAACATCGATGAGAAGAGGCAAGTCACAGTCAGACACTTCGCCCACGATGAGTGGCCGAGAAGTTGGCAGATCAGCGGCGCCTGGGTCTGGATCGGCGGTATTTGGGTCACGGTTGCCGGATGGCTGGCTTTCGTCGCTGTCTGGCTGTACAGCGCACCGGCGGAGAAGAGCGTGAAGAAGACACAGTAGACAGCGTAAACGATTTGCAGATATGTTGCATGTAAGGGGAGATTTGTCCCGTACGAAAGAGATATCCCATCAGCGATGCGCGGTATGTAGAACATGTGTTACGGCCCTGTAGGCCAAAAGCTAGCATTGATTTATAGCGTTCACAAAGCCAGAAGCCACTATGTCCCTTCTAGTGTGGTTCAGTCTAGACATATCTCTGTCCCATATGCACACCGCCCGTTTCTCCCGCGTACCACGCTGCACTCGCAGGCCGTACCGGCACGGCGCGACGTGTTCTCTTCATCTTCACTTCCTTTGCCTTCCGCACTTCCAACAACCGTAAGATATCCCCCTCCACCCGCCGCGGACTCGCGGTGCTCACGCTCCACCGTGAATCAGATCTGCGCGCCATCCACGCCCCCTCATCAGTGAACCCAACATGCTTTGACACTATTTCTCCCGTCGAGTTGTCGCCTCTCAGTGCGCTAGGCCGATGGGCAGCCATGGGTTGCTGGACGAAGGCTTGCAGAGCGCCGGGCCCTTTTTTGAAGGCCCGGTAAGGGTCGTACATTGTTGGGATGGGCGGCCGCGATGTGCGGGGTGCAGGGTGCAGGGCGACGAAACCGTGACTCATGCCTAATGCGCTGACGGTAGGCTCGAAGGAACGAGTGTCCCTCTCCTTTCGCCGCTGCTTGAGGAAGATTATAAGGTGCGCGGTGGAGGTTATGAGGAGGAGCGAGAGAGCTACGGAGGACGTGAGTGTGAGACCGCGGCTGAGTGGGTCGAGTCTCGCGAACAAGGAGAGGTCAGACGAGTCCAAGGTGTACAAAGGTGGAGTGTTGAAGGCCTTCAAATCTACGGAAAGACTGAGAGCGCAGGCGAAAGCTATCATGGAGGTGGCGGTGGGAACTGTTTCGAGGGAAAGAACGGCGGGAGCTGAGAGGCGCAGCCAGTAGTAGCGATTCGACATTATCACTGCAAGTGTTGTGAAGGTGGTAAGCAGACTCATGGCGACGAGGACCCATATTCGTGGAATGCCTTGCTGTGCTGCTGTGATGAAATGCGCCCAGGACAAGTCGGCATCCCCGAGGTTAGAGTGGATCATGGGATGTAGAGATTCGAAAAGTCTTCGTCCGCGACTGCTATCGATGGCTTGAACGATTACCAGCGCTGTGCATAAGTTAGCATGAATGGTGTCGAAGCAGGAGCATGAACATACACCACATTCCGAGTACAAATATCACCACTGCACCTACTAAGGCAAGTGATCTCAGCACGGTCAGGGTCGTTCTTGGGCCGACCATGATGGACTACATGAAGCTGAAAAATTCGATAGTATCAAGATAGCGATGCTCATCGAGCGTTGAACGAATGCGTATACGATATAATCCCCGAGCCGATCTCCAACTACCGCGTTGCGATCGTCTTTGTACAAAGCATTATCATTAAAAGCAATATCGTGGGCCGGAAGCACCGCAACCCGCTCTGTCAAGCAATCTACCCAAAGGTTGAAGAACGAGGAATGCCGATCACAAGCTGTCACGCCGGGTATGACAGGAACACGAGTGGAAGCTCTTGGGCTTCGAGAAGATCCAATTCGTTAGGTGGTGTGTCAGCTTCGACCATATCCGGCAGATTGCGGGACGATGCGATGCCTCCTGAGGCAGCAGTGCTGGATGGCGTGTAGATGAAACGGATATCGTGGGCTGTGTCTTGGGAAAAGCAACGAACGCAAATCTGAAGAAGAGTGTTCCATGGTCAAGACTCTGAAGAAATGTGGATATTTTCTCATTCCATAGTACTCATCGCACAAGTATGTCTCACAGTATCGTGTAAAATCTGCTTTTTAAGGAGGTAGATACCAGCGGTGGTGTGAAAGCGAGCAGGTCATGTTGCAGCGAATGCAGCTCTGCTATTTGGCAGTAATTGTTTGGCTTGATATACATGCTTACTGACGCTTGTTCGTGTCACGATATTCTTGTTGATATTTTAGTGAGATGCATTGTGATGAGTACAGAAAGGTGATGCGTTAAAGCGACTGCTGTCGGCCGGACCCCATGATTTAGTGTCTTGTCAATCTGGTGATCTTCGCGTGCTTCGAGCTCTCTACCTCTCTTTACAATCGCTGAGACGCAGCAACAAGATCCTCAGCTTTACCTCCGCCAAAATGGGGTTTGCGTCTGTACTCATTGCCATGGCTCCTTCTGAGCTCTACTCATATGAGAGCCCTTTACCCTATGTCGGCCACTTAGTCACTTCCCAGCAGAGAAATTAGCAAGAGCCGTCCTGTCAGATGTCCTTTGTGGCTAGCTTCTGTTGGAGCATGGTTTGTCTGACTGCACACGTTGAGCTTGCGGGACAGCCCATTGACTTGCTCCGCGCGACAAGAGGCCTTCAAAGGCTTACTGCCAGCATCTGCTCGAACCCAGAGCCACCGTCGTCTCCTCAGAGGCACGGTCGAGCTGTTGAGGTCATGAATGGCAGATTTAGGTATTCTATCGATGCAACTACCCATACGGGCCATGTGATCCATGGGTCCTCGACCCTCAACCACTGTTCGAGTGCCCGGTTCATCCCAAAACCTGTGGGAGAATGCGCTAACTTCGATGAAGTCCTGCAGGATGTTGCTAATTTTGTGTGTACGGAAGATGGGTCTGGACATAAGAGGACATGCAGTGCTCATTCGTCACCGCTGGTAGCTCGCCTCGTTTACTGAGTAATCTGCATTTCGGAGTCTTTGATCAATCTTGCTGCGCATCAAAAACGCTCTCCACCATGGTTGGAAAAAAGCGTTTCTGGATCCGGAAGAAGATCGAAAAGCTGCGTCGGCTCTGCCATAAGAAGAAACCTGCTACCTACACTGAAGATACCTCACTGATCCTCGTTCTATCATTGTCTGAACGGTCTCCGGAACCACAATCTGCTCGGACTCGCTTGGAACACATCTCTTCAGAACTACCACACGACTCTTTTCCCCGCGCATTGATGCGCCCTTACAGTAGCGCATACCCTTCGCCATATTCTTCGCCGAGACCAGAGTCTGTTGCGCCCACAAAACGCCGTCTCGGTCGAATGCAGAAACCTCTCGGCCGCAGACCACCACCGGAGTTCCAATACATGAATGATGTTTCAGAAAGTAAGCAGTGTGCGGTCCGACAACAGGCATCAGCCATGTCGACAAACACCATCGGATGGGACACACCAATCGGCAACTATGCGGGTGGGAAGCAAGTGCTCCTTCACCCTACCGGGCTTTGCGAACTTCGAAGGCCTGAAAGTGCCGCTCGTATGCAAGAGACGGAACAGGTCGCTGATTACGACTTCAGATGTAAGTATCATGATGTCTCTTAAATAGCACCTTGACTGACAAAGTGAGCAGCCATTGCATCAGGCCTCAGATACGCTGGTGCCGGGGCACAAGAAGTCCACTGTGACGCTCCCCAGCGATATCCTGGTTGAGATCCTCGAGCTTACAAGTCCTGCTACACTTCACTTCTCATGCCGACTGGTATCAAAGATGTTCCGCATCTGGAGCGAACACTTCCTGCTGAAGAAGCTGAAGCCTAGACATGTACTTACTAGCCCGTACGACGGAAAATGTCGCCGATCATGTGCCTTGAAGACTGCACTTCGCATTGTCACTGGCAAGAAAACTCGACGATTTCCCAATTCCGTTACCAATTCGCCGAACAGATACGTCGCATGGGATCGCGAATTCACACAGCTAATATTTCCACAGGCGGTGTGTCCAAGCTTGCGGCTTCCCTGGCAGTGCAGGGTTATTGTCATTAGAGTTTCTGCCAAGTCCGGATTGAGGGATCTGTGGGGACGAGGGGTTGTTTTCTACTCTGACGGCGCATATTCGTTGAATCGTGACCTGGAGGTTTCCCTTGAATCTGATTATTTTCGGTGCAAATCACTTGAGCTGATCTTGCTGGGTGTGTGGATTGAAGAGCTGCGCATACATCCGCGAGAAAGACAAATAGCGGAGGTCCGGAGGTTTCTTAGTGAAAGCCTTCCTGGTAGCTATAAGTACTCTGGAGGGAGTCGGCGGCTTGAGAGGCTCAGTCGTTTGCTTCCAGGTCATCGGCCATGGCTACGGTATGGACTCCTCGGCTTCCTATAGCCATTGAAGGAATCTCAATGCGATACCTACAGGTGTGCTAGATTGTGCAGCAGCAGCAGCAGCAGCGCTGATGTGGTGTGAGCCGCCCCGAACTGTGCGCAGTCTTATATGTGTGCTGAAGGGGCTGAGAGGCTTCGATGAGCCCGTGACTTTATTCTCACGTTACACTGCCGACATGTAATTACGGCCGAGATGTGGTCAGAGTGGGACTTGGTGTTGCGGCTGTTGCCCAGCCACCCGGCTTGCAGATTGCCAGAATGCACGTCACCAATCTCCGATTCGCCAATGCCAGCAGCTCACATGCAGCCTTGGCATGAACCTCATCCTTCGCCGCAGCAATTGCACGCAAGAGGATTAGCAGTCGCAGAGTCTTCGTTCACCTCGTTCTTTCCAGTTAACGTGCCCATCGCGACCCATCGAGTTGCGAGGTTGTTGACATCCAGGAGTGGCACGTGGGCGATTCGATTGGCTGTTGCTAGGCACTGGCTGACTGGCATCAAGCTTGATCGCTCGCGACCGCTCCACCACCAGGGCACGTTTCCGCGCTACAGCTGCGGGGAGCTTCCTGTACGGAGCTTGTCTTTCTTTCGCTGGGCATTCCGCAGCCTTGGGCTTTGTATCACATTCTTATCCTGTCCACCAACATCGTCTGAAGTGCGTTGAACGGACTCGTCGCACCACATCCATCGCCCGTCATGAGGTTCGTCTGTCCCCGGCACCCGCTGCCGTCACCGTCCGGTCGCCGTGCACGTAATTGGGGAGCAACGGGTACTAACACACCTTCCGCGTAGGTTCGGCCAGCAGCTAAAGCAGTCGCTGAACAAGGACTGGCTCTTCTACTACATCGATTACGAGGAGCTTAAGACAGCTCTGCGCGTGCACCACACCTGGGACGAGAAGTCCGAGCAGAGCTTCGTCGAGCAGCTCGAGAAGGAGCTTGACAAGGTCTACAGCTTCGTGCGCGTCAAGAGCGAAGAAATCATCCGCCGCATAGCAGCGTCGGAGAAGGAGGTCAGCACCGCAGTCACCAAATCCCAGGAGCATCTACGGTCTCAGCAAGCGAACCAGGATAGTGACCCATTCGAGGAGGACTTTGAGCTGCTGGAAGAGGACCTCAGCGACATCATCGCAGACGTTCATGATTTGGCCAAGTTCACTCAACTGAACTACACAGGCTTCCAGAAAATCATCAAGAAGCATGACGTATGTTCCCGCGCGGTATAAACACCAAATGGTACTGACTTGCCGCAGAAAAACACTCGCTGGGCACTCAAGCCTGTCTTCGCCGCCCGCCTCAAGCGCAAGCCCTTCTTCCAAGACAACTACGACAGCTACATCGTTAAGCTCTCGAAGCTCTATGACATCGTCCGCACACGTGGCAACCCCATCAAGGGTGACTCGTCCGCAGGTGGGAAGCAGCAGAACTTCGTCCGCCAAACTACGAAATACTGGGTCCACCCTGACAACATCGTCGAGCTGAAGCTCATCATCCTCAAGCACCTGCCCGTGCTGGTCTTCAACCCTAACAAGGAATTCAACGAGGAAGATGCCTCCATCACGTCCATCTACTTTGACAACACCGACACATGGGAGCTGTACGAGGGACGTCTGAAGAAGACCGAGGGAGCAGAGGCTATTCGACTGCGATGGTATGGTGGCATGAATAGCGACACCATCTTCATCGAGCGCAAGACACACCGTGAAGACTGGACTGGCGAAGAGTCAGTCAAGGCGCGTTTTAAGCTCAAGGAGAAGAACGTCAACGACTATCTGAAGGGCAAGCTGCTGCCCGAGAAGATCTTTGAGAAGGAGCGCAGAGAGCAGAAGAGGTCTGAGAAGGACATTGCGTCTGACGAGCAGCTCGCTCGTGAGATTCAGTACCGTGTCATCGACCGCAGTCTCGTTCCTGTCACTCGTTCCTTCTACCACCGCACCGCCTTCCAGCTCCCCGGTGATGCCCGAGTCCGTATCTCACTCGACACGGAGCTCACCATGACCCGCGAAGACAACCTGGACGGCAAGAAGCGTGCTGGCGACAACTGGCGCCGCACAGACATTGGTGTAGACTGGCCTTTCAAGCAGCTGCCTAATGAGGATAAGGAGCTGTTCCCTTACGCTGTTCTGGAAGTAAAGCTGCAGACTGCAGCTGGTGCCGAGGCGCCGCAATGGATTCGCGATTTGACTTCGTCGCATCTGGTCGAAGCTGTGCCTAAGTTTTCAAAGTACATTCACGGAACTGCTACCCTGAACCCATCAAGGATCAACCTGCTGCCCTACTGGTACCCGCAGATGGACGTCGATATCCGCAAACCTGTCACCCACAAGTTTGGTATCGAGCGACCTGGTGCTAGCAACGACATCAGTACTAGCAATACGCTCGACGATGACAGCGACGACGACGATGCCGTCATGGGCCTTCCTTCTGCTAACGGCAGTCAAGACGATGACCAGCTTAGGAGATTGCGCGAAGCGCGAGACGTGATGGAGCAGAACGAGATCGCCCGCACTCGAGAATATGGTACCCTGACTAACGGCGACGATCCCAATGCCCTTGATATCGAAGAGCGCGTCGCCGCACAGCGCAATGCGGACAATGACTACCCCATCTACGACTCTGATAGCGACGAGGAGGATGACAACCTTGAAGAGGCAAAGCGTGTAGGCGGTTTGCACTACGCACGAAAGTGGGTAGAGCACACAGCCACGACCGTCGGCAACGGCATCATTAACGGCGTGATGCTTCTCTTCCACCCCAAACCCACTGAAGTCGGCGAAGGCGGTTTCC
Source organism: Didymella pinodella (assembly GCA_039634465.1). Taxonomy (NCBI): domain Eukaryota; kingdom Fungi; phylum Ascomycota; class Dothideomycetes; order Pleosporales; family Didymellaceae; genus Didymella; species Didymella pinodella. The sequence continues at coordinate 911,697 of CP113345.1, forward strand.
AACTTGGAGTACCCACATGGAAACAGCAAGGCGAAGTCAAGCGCTTCAAGGCCCCCAAGGGCAAGCGAATCCATGTCCCCGTCCGTGTGGAGCCCAAGGTGCAACTTGCGACCGAGCGTACTTTCCTCTCCTGGCTCGAGTTCAGCATCCTTATTGGCTCCATCGCTGCTACCCTGCTCAACTTCGGTGACGGCCTTGCATTCGCGGCTGCCTGGGCGTTCACAATTATTGCATGTATTGCTCTGCTGTACTCTGTTGGTCTCTATCTCTGGAGAGTCAGGAAGATTAGGGAACGCAGAGCGGTCGTATATCACGATAAATGGGGTCCTACGCTGCTTTGCTTCGGTTTGCTTGCAGCGGTAGCCATCAGCTTTGGGTATAGGTTGGGCAAGGGTGGGTATGATGGTGGACTGAAAGGAGATTTGAAGGGCAAGCTCGGTGCTTAGGCTGGACTTGGGTTAATAAGTGCCTTAATTGTCGGAGGCTTGGTCATGTTTGTCAGTTTTCTTTGTTGTACGTTGTATAGTTTTGTTAAATGTGTGAATACTGTATTCGAGGAGGATGGGAGGAAGTCAGGTCAGAATGACTGACTGGGTCATTGATATTCAGCACTATAGCAAATACCCAGAAAGTGTAAATCTCACTGGCACATTGACGCATGCAATTGGGCTCATGTACGCAGTATCTTTGGTAACACTTGATTTAAGCCCAGTCTACCAGCAAATGCAAGACTACATTATACTATCCCCTATACTGGCAAGTATAGACCATCGATGCCACGTAAGTCGCATTGCTTGCTTTCATACAATGGTCGTGCTCGCTGGTCTAGTAGAGCCAGAGACAGGCTCTGGATCTTTACACAATCAAGGTAGAGCATGCCTGCTCTTGAAAACGTTGCACATACACACACAGATGCGTTGTTGGGCACAATTTCTTTTGTTGTTATTGTCGAATTTCCTGTAACATGATAGACATCTTGCGTGGTTGCAGGGAAACTTGAGGTGTATGTAGCGAACAAGAACGCATGATATCGTGTTTCTGCGTCTTGATTGCCGAATCTATGAATGTGGTAGTTGCTCTTAACGCCGTGCAGTATGCGTGGTCTATTCTATAAGATGCCTTGCAAGCTACCAATATGTTGTAAGATAGCATCGATGCTGCGCTGTCGGGCGTCTCCATCTCGTTGGATGCGGAGGACGCGATTCTTGCCAAACGGATTCATGTCCGCACCTTCTGACGCTGGTGCTAACCAAATACAAACACGACTGCAGTAGCTACGGTGACTACGGCAACATATTGCGTCAGCGGATCAAGACGAGGATCCCAGACCGCAATGACAAGCTACACGCAAAAAGGATCCTCAGCTGCCACTTTTGAAGCCCGTGATCAGTGTCGAAGCGTAGGTCGAGATCGATAAATTCTCCGAAGAATAGTGTGAAGACCTCCAGAGACCGGAAACAGTCAAAGCAGCCACGGTCCCCTTGATGGCGACTTCCCGACCCAGATGAATGCCCTCTCCAGTACCAAGCAAGACCCACCAGCCAGCAGATTCAGATCGAGTGCTAGTTGACCAGCCTATAGCCAGAGGGCCCAGAACAGAGCGAGGGCAGACGCACCCATCAGGCCGACTGTCTCGGTGCGGCCACCAAGGCCCTTTGGGATATTATTCGTCGCGACACCGCCCATGTACCACGAGCCGATATCTGTGAGCTTTCCGTCCTGGGTGAGCATAGCAGCGTTTGGCCCAACGTTCGAAACGTCGCTGCGGAAAGCGCCGAAGTATGAGTAGTGAGTCAAGTTACTGTGCGGCGTTAGCTCTTGCCCAACATTCAACGATCGGAAATGATGACTTACTCCCATCCATCCATGGAGTTCTTGCTCATGTTGTAGAAATCCTGGGTAGCCTTGAGGTCCTGGTTGGGGAAACCGTACTCGGTGACCCAGACAGTCATATTCGGGTATGTAGCCATGACCTGACCGATGTGACTTGCCATACCCTCGAAGTTACCGTACCAATGCACGGGGATGAAGTCGGGCGTGCATCCACCATCGCAAGCGGTGAAGAAGTTCTGCAGCCATGCCCATCCAGACGAGCCACCAGTGACAGCCGGAGCACCAAGCTTGACGCCCAGCTTCTTGAGGGGCTCGAGCTCAGCCTTCCAGCGGGCCGCTGCCAAGTCGACGGGGAGGGCTGAGCCACCAGTCGAGTGAGGGCCGTCAGGCTCGTTGAATCCGAGGACATAGCTGATATTTGCGCCGCCGTCGATTTGGCTCTTCACGCTGTCGTAGAAGGGTGTGCCGGTGTCGCTGTCAGAGGCGCCCCAGAGCATAGGCACGAACTGGATGTTCTTGTTGTTCTTATAGGCGTCTGAGGGCTGGGCTTTGTAATTGTAGTACCATGTCAGGTCGCCCTGCGTCCAAATGGAGTCATCTGAAGGGTACTTGGCGGACGGGACGTAGCAGAGACCGCGCTTTGGCGATGTTGACTGGGCGGCTGTGAGGGGCGCAAGGACGGCGAGGCCTGCAATGACGGAGATAGTCGAGCGCATGGCTGCGGTCGTGGAAACGGGAGGATATTACTATTGGTGACTATACACTATGCAGCAGGATAAATGGGCGTAAGGGTCGTGTCGATAGGGTTGGCGCATGCAGAGTAAGGAAACGAAAGGACGCTGGTCAGGCAACGCAGTAGGAGCAAAAGATACTTAGACAGACTTTTTCAGTCTCTAAAAAAGACAAGAAGTCAGGGAACAAGAACGCGCAGAAGGAGACCGGCACCCAGACCCTTATCATCCAAACCTTGGTACCTCGAGCCTCAGGTGCGCCACCGCGCGCTACTCTGCAGAGCTCTCGGCCCAAGAGCGTAGCGAGAGGTAGCGGCCCTTGTCAATCTCTAGCGAGGAGTCGATCAGAGGAATCGATATCTGTAGGCATGGAATAGTGTTTCCCTAGGCTGTCTTGAGAGCTGGTGGCGCGCCCGAAATAGGCATTTTGTGAAAGCGCCGCGGGAGATCGTCTTGTTTTGGCGGAACCCGCCAGTCTTGTCAAGTCGTTCCTGCAGCTGGCGCATCCACTTGCGGTCCAGCTCGGCCGCCGAAAGCGCCATGCCACGCTCTCAGCTTCAGCCTCATGGCGGTGGAAAGTACCTTGGATCTGGATACGGGGTTGCCGGTTCCGGGGCCTGGAGACTCGAACCTGCGTGTTTATTGTGGGGTCGCGATAGCTGAATCTGCCGCTGCTGCGCTCGATAGAGTGTTGCAGCGCGCTACAGATAAGCACAGTATTGCCCAGCGACCGACTACATCATTGGCAGGGCAGTTGGAAGGCTTTGCGTTCTCGGCTTGTGTGTTGGCAAGTGCTCGTGCAGCGGAGGCTGAACGGTGCGACGCTTCGAAAGAGAAGGTCTGGGCGGGCAGCTAGATTCAGGGGTGTCTAAGGCTAGCTCCCAACACTTTGTTCTTTGTGTAAGGCTTGGCTTTAGAATCGCCGGAGCCTTTGGGGACCAGCAAGGCTCTTTGTCTGGTTGACAGGCGCGGTACTCCCACATCAGCTTCGAACCGGGAATGTCGAGGTGTTTGTGTATAGTAGTAACGTCCCCTGCCCGTAAGCGAGAAACGCCCCTCAACGAGATGGATCCACCGTTCACGCCCCTCGATCAGCCCCACGCGCATCCAGACACCTGCAATAGACGTGATCCTCTTCCTTAGCCTTTTCTCTTTCGAGTCATGCATAGCAACAGGAATAATACAGCAGGTGTGGTCGTATCGGCATTTCTTTTGCGCGCAGCTTTGAAGCTATCCTACCTTCAAACTCTGCTCTGTCGCCGCCCTTTAGTTTCTTCTCAAGTCTAAAATGCTACAGTAGTAGGCCAAGCCTGGATGCATGTTGGCCTAGGATGTGAAGATGATTAGGCATTGGTAGTGTGGTCTCCGAGACTATCTCCGTGGTAGGGTCGCCTGCCAGTGGCGCTGTGCGTTTTGGCGTCGGGCTTTCGTAAGCTTACATAACAAAGAATAAGACAGTAAGACTGAGTGTGTTATTTGTAAAGCTAGCCTTGATCCGTTTGGGGTATGGCGATTTCTAGAAGGTTCGACAAACGCATCACCTGACTGTTACTTCATAAAATGTCCCCTGTCCCTCGTGGCCTTAATTGGCGCCTTCAGATCGCTCCTTTCCTATTCTACGCTGAAATGGACCCAGGCAATCTGGCGCTGGCGCAGCCTTCCTCCCCAGGAGTGTCTGGACTGCTCGAGCAGATTGAAAGAATGTCCCGCTCTCTTGCCCATACACTTGTGCCATAGAGCGACAAAGTGCCGCACCTCTACGTCAAGTCTCTTGGGCCGCCTTGCTGCATCACACGCGTCCATCAAAGATATCTAGAGGATGTTTAAAGCTTCGGCGTAAGGAATGCAATCTAAATCTAAGCCCTTACATGAAAAAGAATAGTAGGGAAAGCAGAGACTTGATGACAAGAGAATATTAAATGCGTTAAGACGTACTAGCGAACCATACTCTTCCTGATCCAACTCCAAACCCGATGGTATTGCCCAACACTGCTGAGCATGTCGCCTGATATTCAGAGGGCAACCGTATAAACTTCTTTGAATTGTATGTAATCCAAGATCCATCTAAGCTTAAAGCTATGCCATTATATCGAGGTTGTTGGACTTCTGTATTATTCAGAGGCACGATTGAATGTGATAGGTTTTCCAAACTGATAGTGCCAATCTCAGTATGAAGGTATGAATCAGTATGATCGAAGGAGATGCGGTGGAGTTTCCGGCCAACGCTAAGCGTCAAAAGGCACACGCCGCTGCTCAAGTCCCAGATCTTGACTAATTTATCGTCTGACGCTGATGCGAGCTGTGACGAGTCATGGGAGAAGGCCACAGAACAGACCCAATCGCGATGCCCCTCAAGCGTTAATAGGCAGGTGCTGCTGCCTGCATCCCAGATCTTGACTTTTTTATCAGATGACGCCGACGCGAGCTGTGTTGAGTCATAAGAGAAGGCTACGGATCTAACCGCACTGCTATGACCCTCAAGCGACGACAGTAGGGCGCCGCTACCCACATCCCATATCTTGACTGTATTGTCTTCCGACGTCGACGCCAGCCATACTGAGTTATGGGAGAAGGTCACAGACCAGACTGTACTGCAATGCCCTTCGAGCGTCAACAGGCAAGCATTGCTGCTAGGGTCCCAGATCTTGACTGTCTTGTCGGACGATGCCGATGCAAGACGTGTCGAGTCATGGGAGAAGGCGACAGACCAGACTCTGCTATAATGCCCCTCAAGTGTTGACAGACAGACGCCGCTACTCACATCCCAGATCTTGACTGTCTTGTCAGACGATGCCGACGCAAGACGTGTCGAGTCATGGGAGAAGGCGACAGACCAGACTCTGCTATAATGCCCCTCAAGTGTTGACAGACAGGCGCCGCTACTCACATCCCAGATCTCAACTATTTTACCGTACGAAGTCGACGCGAGCTGTGCCGAGTTGTGGGAGAAGGCGACGGAGTAGATCCCCTCATGGTCCTTGAGCATCGACAGGCAGGTACCGCTGCTCAGATCCCAGATCTTGACCGTCTTGTCGTCCGACGCTGACGCGAGCCGTGTCGAGTTGTGGGAGAAGGCCACAGACCTGACCGCAGCGCTGTGCCCCCGGAACGTCGACTGGCAGGTGCCGCCACTCGGGTCCCAGACCTTGACTGTCTTGTCGTACGACGTCGACGCGAGCCGTGTCGAGTTATGGGAGAAGGCAACGGACAAGACCGCATCGCGATGCCCATCAAGTATAGAGAGGCAGGTGCCGCTACTCAAATCCCAGATCTTCACTGTCTTATCGAGCGAAGCTAACGCGAGCCGTGCTGAGTCGTACGAAGAGGCCAAAGAAAAGGCTGCAGAGAAGACGTCGTTGCTATGCAACTCAACCGTCGATGTGCAGGCGCCGCTGCCCGCATCCCAGACCTTGACTGTATTGGTAGACACTGATGTGAGCCATGCCGAGTTGTGGGAGAAGGCAACAGAGCTGACTGCATCGTTATGCCCCTTAAGCGTTAACAGGCAGTTACCGCTGCCTGCATCCCAGATCCTGACAGTTGTATCCCATGACGCCGACGCGAGCCGTACTGAGTTGTGGGAGAAGGCAACAGAGCTGACTGCATCGTTATGCCCCTTAAGTGTTAACAGGCAGATACCGCTGCCTGTATCCCAGATCTTGACTGTCTTATCGGGCGACGCTGACGCAAGCCATGTTGAGTCATAGGAGAAAACTACGGACCAGACCTTATTGCAATGCCCCTCAAGCGTCAACAGGCAGGCGCCGCTGCCCGTATCCCAGACCTTGACTGTTCTATCATCTGACGCTGACGCAAGCCATGTTGAGTCGGGGGAAAAGGCTACGGAGTTGACTGCACTGCTATGCCCCTCAAGCGTCGACAGGCAGGCACTCCATTGGTCCCCTGAAACGCTACTTGGCTTTATCGTAATCCCTTGTGGCTCTTTTTCTTTGAAAAGACCCCTTATCAGGCTGCTAGCTGGACTGAATAAAAGTGCTGACGCGTATACCTGCAAGGGACTGTCCTCTATTGCCACCTTGTGCGCCATGATAAACCGATGTGCATCTTGAACAAAGTTGTGCAACACAGCTGCGTCTTCTCTTCCCTAGATTGTATCAGCATACATGATTAAAAAATACTTCAGCACGGTAGAGCATTACATCCACTAACGCGTTCAGTTTTGCTATTGAGACTACCCCCTTCGACAGGCTCTTGTTCAGGCTAAGAGCCTCAAGCCAGTAAAGATATTTCACCCTCAAGAATTCGGAGATGGCGCCAGTATCTCGCAGGTCAACCAAAGAAGTAGTAGCAGATGCAAGACTCGAGTCGCACAAGTGGTCAATCCAGTAGATGCACGCGTAGCGCGACGCTGCTAGTGGATCTGGGCTAGGCGGTTGAACGTCGTCGATAGCAACTCCTGGTGCCTCCAAGTTATACATGTCTCTGTGCAATGTCTTCGACAAAGTCGCAAGCGACCTCGAAAAGACGACGCGATGAGCGGCTTCGACGCCGTCTGGAAAGACTTCGTTACACATTTTCATAAGGAAGTGTTGTGCGGATTGATGCACGAAGTAGACCGTTTCGCCTCGCAGAGTGAGAAACGATCCGCAGAGACCGATAACCTCCCGCACTTCCGCTTCGTCGGTAAGATCCTCGAGCAGCTCAGTAAGGCTCATCAGCTCTGACAGCGTGATTGGCCGATACACAAGCGCGGTCGTGGCCAGCACCTGCTTGCAAAGCTCAGCGTCGTCCGACGCGCCAATCTGCTGCATCATCCGCTCATACAGCGCGTCCAAGCCTGGCGGGAAAGAGGTCAGTTTATTCAGGACGTTCCGTTTGGCTGTCTTCTTAAGGTCTTGACACACCAATGCGACCCAAAGGAAAGTATCGTTGGCGTTCGTCGTTAAATGTTCGAACACTGCATCCTGGATTTTCTCGTCGTACTTCTTCTCCTGCGCCAGTTGCGAGACCTTGTGTCGGATGAAGACGCTGACGGCTGCTGATACAGACTCTGCATTGAGCTCAAGACTTAGCTGTATCTTTTGCTCAGCCTGTCCAAGCTGAGCTTCGATCTCTGGCCAGTTGCGGCTTGAGACGATCCACTTAACGCGGGAAGACGTAGATGACTGCTGTGCGAGAAAGCGAAGCAGCTTCGGCAGATCAGCTGTGCACTCGTCAAGCGCATCCACGAGTATGTAGGTGGTGTCCAGATTTAGGTCCTGCAGCACGTCTACAAATGTTTCTGTTAACGCAATCCAAGCATTTGCGTCTTCAAACATGCTTCTGCCTGCCTCATCGTATCTCTTGCGAACGTGCACGGTGAGCGCGGGCTGCTGACTTACAAGCAAGTACAGTAGCCCTCGCAGCACGGCCGTGGCGCTGTTGATGCGCGAGTCAGTGGCTTGGCAGAAGAAGTACACCACAGACGCAGTGCTAGCATTCGGCTTCTGCAGCTCATCAATAATGCCACAGAGAAGCATGGTCTTGCCCTTGCCCGGATCGCCTTTGATCCACAGCAGCTGGCTCTGTCGGTCGTCGTGCCACTGGCGGAAGCTGCTGTTGTCGAGCACCCAGCGGTACGAGCCTTCCAACAAACCGCCCTTGGTGTCTACGATACGCTTTCTGTCGTCGCGGGGGTCCGTAGGCCGCAAGTCACGCAAACACTCCTTTCGCTTTTGAATCTCGTCATGGAGCCGCCGGAATGCTTCTTGAGAGCCTTCACCATAGACAGGCATGATCTCAACGTCTAGAACGCCTGATAGAGAGTATGCTGCATCTTCAACGAGATTCGTACGGCGATCTCTTCCCCATCCAAGCCGCTCGCTGACATTGATTTGGGACAAGGGCGCCCCCTCGAGCACAGAAAGCGGAATGGTTGTGACCTCGTGGATCCGGATCTTTAGTGACACCCGGTCACCAAGCTTGTGCCAGTCACGCGAGAAGAACTCGACCACGCGGGGCGCGACCAGCTCCTGCAGCGTCCAGCCGCGCGTGAACCATCGACTCGAAGTGAAAGCAGGCTTCCATGCAAAGTCGACGACCGTGTCGCCAAACTTTCTCTTCCTTGCCGATACATCTGACAGATACACGTAGCATTTCGTCGCCTTCTGGTACCAGCGGAACATGGACCTGATCGCCAGCGAGTGCTCAGCCTTGTTCGCCTTGTTGATGCAGCAGGTGTCGACCCAGAAGTACTGCAAGCCGTCGCGCTTTGCCTGCTCTCCACACAGCTGCATCTTCTTGTACCCAGCTTTGTCCTTGCCCCTGTTCTTTGCGAGGTCTTCAAAGCTCACCTCTTCCTCCTCCTTCCCCCAGGTATGAGACAGAATCGCGTAAGGACGTGTGGCGTCGGCGTCGGCGTCGATCAGGTCGTCAGTAACTCCAAGCTCTCCATCTTCTCGATAGTATAGGAGCCGCATCTCGTCGTGTGAACATGCGGTGGGCGTGTGAGATAGCAGCGGGGCACGACCGACTTGATGCGGGCAGCCTGGTAGCGAGAGCGTGCTGCGCCTTGTTGCCCTATTGCACATGCGTGTCAGCAAGCAGAGGACAATCTGCGAAAAGCTGCATAGTCGCTGACGAGCTTGTCAGGCGACAGCGAACCGCAATGTATTCGCAAGACGAGCTTCGCGGGTTTGGCTGTGTCGTTTGCATGGCAGGATGACAGGCTGAGGCAGGCCCGAGGTAGGGCAGACGCGGTTGCCAGCGCGCGCCAGGCCGGGTTGACGGCGGCTGGACCGGTGGCTGCTCATGTCTTAGTCAATGCAGGGGGACTAGATTAGTGCACGGAAGAGGGCCGAGCCGACGCGATCAGCGGAGCGACGAAGACACGTTCATAAGTCAATCAAACGATCAATCTGGCACTGCAACGCACTTTGCGGCGGCTTCTAGCTGGCAACATTGCCATCTGTACGACTTGTGCGAATGGGGCCCGTCCGCAGGGACCCGCAGCATCAAGAACAATTCACTGCAACCATCCGCGCTACTGGCGCCTTCTAATGCTCTGTCCCATTCCTGGTTCGCGTCGTTTGAGCCATATTTTCTGGCGCATCTTTCTTTCGGCAGAGTGATTAGAGAAGTAGCGGACTGGAGGCGCCCGCTTGAGATCTGAGTGGACACAAGCCACATGTGTGTCGAAAGTTCTAGAAAAGTGCGACGCTCTGCGCGCTTTAGTCGTAGTGTTAAATACAATACACTTGGCCCTGTTTACTTACTTGAACACATAATCACACTAACCTCAACTGCCAAAACGCCTAGCGCCAAGCGAAGGTATCCTGCACACGGAGATAGCTTCGGAGATCATGCTTTCAACCTCTGACTGGCTTCACAGCCTAAATCAAGGTGCGTCTAGGCCAGGCCTACCATTTGAGTGAATCAGGATTGCAGAAAGCCAAGTTGGTGGCGAGAAGGTGGAACAAAAAGGCAAAATGATCGTCAATGGTGCGCACAACATGATTGCCGGGAAGGTCACAACTATTGTAATTTTTCTTTCACGGTACAGGAGATCTTAGACAGATAATCAAAGAACAGGATCGCATTGCTTGCAGATGGATAGGTGCGTGTGGGGATGCTTAAGGTGCGAAGAAGATGAATCTATCTCGCTGAGGGGCGTTTCTCGCTTACGGGCAGGGGACGTTATTGTGTTTCTACTCCTTTCTACATACAGAAAATACCTCAGCTACACTGCGCGCCCCAGGCCGCATCATTGATTACAAATATGCTGGTATCAGAATGTTCATGTCATGGGTCAAGTCACCTGGCAATGTCGCTGTATGTCCAGGGCCTGCCGACAGAACACCATGTGCGTTGGTATGTCGCCGCTCTAGATGTCAAATATCGACTGATCAGATTCGATCTCGCTCCGCCATGCAAACAAAGGAAACATGTACAACCCCCCTGATTTACAACATTTTGGGTATCAATCCTCCTCTAGTACGCGTAACCGCCCTGGTTCCCTCGTTGAGGTTGCCATGGAGCGTTGTTTGGCTGAGTAAAGCCAGTTTGTTGGTGACCAAATTCCAGGTCCGGCAGACGTGGCTGTGGGCTTGAAGAGCGACCGCGGTCTTCGCTGAAGCTGGGGTTGTGGCTGGGTGTCCTGCCAAACGTCGACGCATCGGCGAGTAGGTGACCTCGATCTTCTTCGAATCGTCGACCGTTGTTGTAAGCGGTGTTCTGCTCGGCGAGCGGTACCGCATCATAGCCGGCAGCGCGAGGTCCGAATGGCGACGGAAGAGAAGTGCGCTTGTACTCCTGGGGGTCCATGAGCAGGGAGTTGCGGGCGTCGAGAGGGGTGAGGTTATCAAGATCACGAGCCTTCTCTGTGGGATTGTTAGCATGAGCACATTAATCTTCCAGTTATGGACTTACCAGCTTCCTTTCTCTTCTTGCGGTGAGGGTTCTCCTTGCAGCAGATAATGATGGCGTTGACTGCAATCAAGATGGCCAGAACACCAGTCAGGACCGCCTGCACAACGACAAGCACGAGACCGGTGACTGTCTTGGTTGTCTGCGTCATGCCAAGCTCCTCGACGAAGACCAAAATGCAAACGACTGACAACACACGGACAACCTGAATGACGATGTTGATCCAGTTACCAGACTTGAGCGAGTAGGGTCGGGCCCACAGCAGGACACAGAGTAGAAGAGCTTCGACAATGAGCTGACCGGCAGCTTGGGCAAGACCGTGGCCATCGGCACCAGCAATGACACAACCACGCGCGAAAGCGTAGACGATAGCAGGTACGAAGATCCACCAGTAGTTCCTCTTGTAGTTCTCGTAGAAGATGGAATACTTGCGCCAAACTTCCTTGTCGTCGTAGAGGGCCGAGTTGTCGCCTTCCATCTTCTTGTACTTGTGTGCGATGCTCCAAATCTTCCAGGTGAAGAAGGCCAGAACAGCGGTGAAAGCAGCTAGCGTTACACCAGCGAGGACCTTCGCAGCCCATGAATCTCCATTCTTGAACTGGTAGACACAGTACAGGGTCCAGATACCGTAGAGGAGCAAGATCAAGTTGGTGATGGTCTTTGCAAGAGTCCACCAGTAACGCTTGCGGAAGCTGGTCAGACGCTTGGGGAATGTTCCAAACAGGGCCCAGGTTTCGAGAATGACCTTGAGAAGCAGGATACCGACGGTGATGGCGGCGATGACGATCGCAAACCAGAGAAGAACGGTCATGAAAGTGTTGCCGTTGGGGATTTTGTACTCTTCGACATATCCTTGGATACCCTTGACAGCGTGAACGATCTTGTTGTCCTCGCTTCCGTCCGTGGTGCCGTTGACGTTGGTCGAAACTTCGTCACGAGTCCACAAGAGAACGTCGCTGATACCGTCAAAGCTGCGCTTGGTCAAGGTCATGTTCTGGTCCACATGGACAAGTGTGGCATTCGACAAGAATTTCACACTGTCGGTCGTCAGGTTGCCTCCAGTCTTCTCGCGGAATCCATCAATGGACGATTGCATGCCCTCCCAGTAGACGAGACCCGTGCTGAATGCAAAGTTCTTGGACCAGGATCGGTAGACGCCAGGCACATCGGCGCTCATCATTCCGTTCATAGCCATACCCTGGAACCAGAATACAACGTCACCAAACGTAGGGCTCGAGTGGGCAACACCAGCCTGACCAGCACCGGCCAGCGCAGAAAGACCACCGACTGCGAGAGCAGCACCGGCAATTCCCGCCGCGATGTACGATACTCCTGTGGTCGAAAGAGACTTGCCGTTGCTGACTTGTGACGTGATACACGCAAGTTCTGCGCCGCCGTCCTTGGCTGTGAGCTGCATGGTCGCTTGACTGTCAATGTCAGGCACACTGAATGCGATTGCGGGAATCTGAGAGATATATTTTTCGGGAATGCTCTGCTCTCCGGATGCGCCGAAAGTTCCAGCGGGGACTGTGTCATGTTAGCGAGTGTACCACAACATCGAAGCCGAGCAACGTACCTGGACACAGCTGGTCGACCTTCATGGATCCATCGCAGGGGTCGAACGTGTTGCTGTACACCTCCCTTCCATACGCGTTCACCTTCAGAGTCGCCATGACCTTCTGCTCCTTTCCGTTGGTGCCTGATACATCAAACGTGATCTTCTTGGTGGTCCGGTCGAACTGAATGTCAAGCTTGTTGACTGTGATATCCGAGTTGCCGTTCAGACAAGAGCTGTAACCATTGGTCTTGAGAACGTCGTTGGCAAGTGCGCCCAGTGGCGCAGAGGCCAGTAGCAGAAATGGTGCGAGCATGCTCGAGTACGAGCTGTGGAACTTCATGGTGGCCTGCTTTACGCCCGCAGGCGATGTCCGGGGTAGAGTCCTGGCGGTGGAAGTCGCTGGCGATACAAAGTGCGTATACGGTGATGGAATGTCGATATGAAATGGTCGTTACTGAGTAATACGAGCGGTGATTAAACGGGGTTTGGCCGCAGGTTCAACCTTTCTCGTGCCTGAAGAAGCTGGTAGAGAGGCAAAAACGCTGATGGTGATGATGCAAATAGGAAGCAGGAAAACCTAGGAAGCTGCTGGCAGTGCGGAGAAGCCCAACATGAAACGAGGGACAGACGACGTAGGAAAGCGCCGAGCAAGTGTGTGAGAAGCTGGAGACCGCTGGAGACGGGTTGGGGAGAGAAGGCAGGTTTAGGACCCTCGCTGAAACCTTGGCTGTGCAGTTGGGCAGGGGCAATTGGACAGAGTTCCCGAACAAGCAGGGACGCGCGGCGCTAGTGCCACTTTTTGGCACAGTCGCGACGGGCCTGAGAGCTTTATCAGAGGATGATCGAGGAGCGGCAGCGTTCGAGAACAACGGGAAGATTGGTGATGTGCGATTGCGCGAGTGCGCGTTGATGTCTTTTAACTTGCTGTGCTCCAGCTGTACTACAAGACATGCGTTGCGCTCGCGTGCTCGGCCACGACGAACCACTGGATGCTCACGAGCTGAAGAATGCGACAACGCAGCGAGCCTATCAAAGGCCTCCCGTCTGCTCGAGACCGTCGTGGCTCAGTCTAGCAACGGCGCGAGGCACACCCGCCAAGTTGCTCGCCTCGTATCCCACAAAGAGCAGTCCTCTGACGAACAAAGGACTTGTTCAGCTGCACTTCAGCGCGTTCGCCATCGCGACTGCTTTCGAAGCTCCCATAAAGCCATCAATCGCTGTTTGTCTGTTTCCATCGCTTGCAACTTTGACATGCGTCAAAAGAGGCTCGATGCAGCCCCTGGCCCACTGTTACTCGGTGAGGCACATGTCCGCTCGTCGACGCTTCTTCGGTCGCATCTTGTGGCTGTGCGAAACAAAAATAGATTTTAGCCGTCAACAAGACATTTTCGACAGCAGACTCAGCGACCCTTTATTGGAGTGACGTGTGATCGCATGCAAGGCTCGGAATATCTCCTCTGATATGTCATGGGGACAAAGATCTGACGAGCATATAGTTGGTTAGGTCACCGTCGAAGCTGGCGGCTGCGGGCGAGCAGCATGAGGACTGCATCTACCGTCCCCCCTTGATGTTCACAACACGAACTTTGCTGACTTGGAAGGCGACTTCTGTTGCATCCTACGGCCGCCTTACAACTTACCTTTGCCTTTGTCTTGCAGGCGGCAGCAACGGCTATGCTGCGACATTTCACATGTGCAGCTGCCGAAACACATGTGCGTCACCCAGCAGCATCTGCGAAAACTACCGCGAGCCGGGAAAAGCAATCTCAAACCCAGTCATGTTCTGTTTGATGTCTCATGATTGTTGAATGCCTCATGTAGCCTCAGGCACCGAGGGGTTGCTGTTACGCATCCCGCGCGGGAGTCGTATGTCAAAAACGACCACTGTACACACAGCACCCAAGATGATACCAATTTATGCAATCGCCATAATCCCTATAGTCACATATCTCGAGCTCGTCACCACAAATCTCCATCGATCGCGTACACTCCTTAATCTCATCCCATCGTCATTTAATCTCGCCTCATCTCCACGACCCACATCGTCACACGGAAGCGATCCATCACCGAGTCAACGGCTTTCAGTGGATCTCACGGATCAGAACGGCTTCGAAGCGTCGCAGGCTGGCGGTGTTTGATAGCTCCGAGCTTGACGACGGTGCATGTCATCCGACATCGTGAATGGGATCTCGATCGATGCTGTCTCCATCTGAGAGGGAGATTGGGACGACTCAGGTGGTGAGCGAAGGATGCAATAAGTGGCGAGCACGGGGCGCGCGCATCCAAGCGAGGCTTGATCTGGTGAACTCCAACAGGCAGAACCATACTTCCGCAATCGACACTTGTTTAAACCTACCCAATGCAGTATTATCGATCCCCATCGTGCGATCCACGAGATGCTAAATGAAGAACTTGTTCCTTTCCAGTCGCAAATAGCAGCCACCTCCCTGCCGCTGCCATTGACGCTCACCTAGACCTGCTTCAACTAGCGATCCGACTCGATCCTTCGCTGCGTGAAATGAGGCCGGCGGGTGCTCTGGAGCCATTCAATGGGTAGTGTGTGTAGCGGCGCTGCATCTAGATCAGGAAGATAGTGGGTGAACACCCTGTTCGAGCATTCGACAGCGAAGTAAACCTGCCTGATCTGGCGAATTGAAGGATGATTGTTCCTGGTAGCTACACCTATATCCAAATGCGCTATTATTTATACTGCATTTTTATTCAAACCATGATGCCGATGTTCTCACCCTACTTCATATCTT
Organism: Didymella pinodella; assembly: GCA_039634465.1. Lineage (NCBI taxonomy): Eukaryota > Fungi > Ascomycota > Dothideomycetes > Pleosporales > Didymellaceae > Didymella > Didymella pinodella. The sequence goes on from CP113345.1 coordinate 926,945, forward strand.
CCTTAATCTCATCAATCATACAAACACTACTTGTGAGAAATGCCCTCCACCGGCTTGGGCTCAATGCCTGCAACCTCAGCGGCAGTCTTCTTCGGCTCCTCGACGTCCTTCATGAAGGGGAAGGTCAGAACCTCTTTGATCGAGTAGTTGTTCGTCAGGAACATGACGAGACGGTCGACGCCTTTTGTGGTTAGCAGATTACCTCAGAGCCTGAAGGGTATACATACCTAGTCCCCAGCCACCTGTTGGAGGAAGTCCGTACTCGAGCGCTTCGCAGAACTTCTCATCGATTCCCTGTGCCTCGTCGTCTCCCTGCTCCTTCTGTCTGAGCTGCTCTTCGAAGCGTAGCCTCTGGTCGAAGGGGTCGTTCAATTCCGTCTGTTTCGTCGATCAGTTCTATGCCTCGCGCGTAAAAGTGAGTAGACCTTACATAAAACTGTCGGCACGCGTTAGCAGCAGTCCCCTAGATGCGTCGAGGGATCACTTACGTTACAGATTTCCTTCTTGCAGACGAACGCTTCGGCGCGCTCGCAGAGACCGGGAATGTCGCGATGGTACTTGGCGAGCGGTGACATAACCTCAGGGTGGCCAGTAATGAAGGTGGGATTGATGCAGCCCTCCTCAATAAACTCTCCTACCAGCTTATCGATCATGCGTGCGTTAGTCTGACCATACAGTTAGCATCGAGTCTCGGAGGGGGTCCTTAGATATGCATACACGAGGCGCTGAGCATTCCACGTTCATCTTCTTGAGGACCTTCTGGAGGAATTCGTTGGCCTCGTCGGTGTGGAGTGTGTCTGCAGGGGGGAACTGTCGACGGTCAGTCATGGTTTGTGTCACGCAGTCATGGATGCTCACCTTCTCGCCTGTAGCTTCTTCGAGTGCAGGGATCATTTCGATGCGCTTCCATGGCCTGGCCCAGTTGACCTTGTACTCTTCACCGGACTGTGTGTTAAACGTAGTCTCGTACGTGCCCTTGACCTTGAAGACAAGCTCGGAGACCATCTCCTCCGTCATCTCGATGATATCGTGGTAGTCTGCGTATGCCCTGGAGTCTGTCAGTGATGTAGATACATAGAATGGCTACCAGGACATACATGTAGAACTCTACAGTCTGTTTTCGAGCAATCATCGTTAGCAAGGCACCAATTCTGCGGGATTCATTTTACTGACAGTGAATTCGGGGTTGTGAGTAAGGTCGATACCTGTGGAGAGTTAGCTGACGTTATCTATAGATCACAGGTTCAGCTTTACCCTCGTTTCTGAATTGGCGACCGATTTCGTCTGTCAAGTTAGCATGGTTGGATACAGATGGAACGATAACGTCACTTACACACTCTGTCGAGCCCGCCGACGACTAGCTCCTTGAGGAACAATTCAGGCGCAATACGGAGGAAGAGGTCCATGTTCAGCTCATTGTGGTGGGTCTTAAATGGCTTTGCGGTAGCTCCTCCCGCCGTCTTGTTCATCATGGGTGTCTGCACTTCGAGGAAATCGCGTTCGTCCTGGCCCGTGTATTAGTTCTGGTCTTCAGACGAAAGGGACTGGTGCGTACCAAGTAGGCTCTGATGGCGCGTACGACGCGCGATCTTGTAATCAGAGTATCGCGTGACGAGTCGTTCATGATTAGGTCGAGGAAGCGGTTGCGGTAGCGCTGCTCCTGGTCCTTGTATCCGAAGTGCTCGGTGGGCAACATCCTCAGGCAAGGCGTCAGGAGAATGACCTGGGAGGCGAATATCGAAAGATCGCCGCCTGCAGAAGCATGTCAGCACCTCCTCTTTATTGGTTTTTCTATGACTTACCGTCAGGGCGGTTCTTAGGGGCGGTTACACCAGGCCATCCGACGACTGTGCTGTGTTAGAAAGATTCACACGATGGGGTTAGGGAGATGGGCCGACCTCCGATGATATCACCCCTCTGCAGGTGCTTGTGTTGGTCGTCGAAGGAAACATCGCCCTTGGCATTCTGAGTCTGGCACATGACTTGGATTGTCCGTCCCTCTGCCTTGCAGACGTAGAAGATGAGGTGGGCCGAGGCCTTTCGTACGGACATGATGCGTAGACCGATGGATACGGGTACGTCAGTGGCCTCTTCTCCGCGCTTCAAATTCTTGTGCTGTTCCAGGAAGTGAGGCAGTCGTGTCCGCTGCTCGAACTTGTGTGGGTATCTTGGGTCAAGTCAGCTCGGTCTTGCTCTGCATGGTAATTGGCGCCGTCTCACGGGTTGGGGTCCTTGGACTCGCGCAGAGCGTTTATGCGCTGACTCCTGATCTCGAAGTATTGCTGTACAATGTCAACTTGGTCCATACTGAACCTACAGGGTGACTTTGTACGTTTGGGTTCAGCTCGACTTCCGCCTCCTTCTTCTCAGCCTTGGGGCGGGCTGGCAGTGCGGCTGCCTTCTCCTGCTTCTTCTTCTCCTGCTCGCGCTTCTTTTGCAGTGCCTTCAGCTTGCTCTTGCTCATCATCTCTCCGGTGACTGGGTCCTGGTGCAAGTTGGGTTCGGCGGCAGCTGCAGCAGCAGGCTGCGCGGGAGGGTTCGAATCGGCCATGGTGAGCGAAGCAACTGCAATTGTGTGAGCAAAAGCTTGCAAGGCAAAGAGAGCGCCCGGGAGAGCCTTTTCCTGTTTTCACAGGGGTGTGGCCTACCTTTATTCGTTGGCAAAGTTCAGGTCGCGCGGTGACTCGCAATTATTTAGACTCATGGTGGGGAGAGTGAGCAACATGGTTGGCCCCGCGCTAAACTAGCTCCGGCATCGCTGCAAGCTACGTAACGCCTACAGTGAACCTCATTCTCACTTTACTAGATCAACATGCCCTCATTATTTGCACTTTGAGATGACTACGTAGCACGATGGAACAGTAAGTCATGTTCAATCTGGTACCATCATTGACGGATTGGCCTTTGAAACATTAGAGTGCTTGGTATTCACCATCTCGGATTCCACACGAGACCACTTGCAATCATGGTGAGGAAGCCATCTGGATCATCCTGTGCTGGAACATGCACATTTACTTGCAAAAGTAATCCACGAAACTTTTCCACACGACCAAACTACTCCGACCCCTCAGTCCTACTCCTCTTCCCACTCGCCCCCCCTTCCTCACCCTCAAGCTTCCTCTTCCCACTACCCTCAACCCCAGAGTCTACTTTCGCAGCAGCAGGCGCGGGCTTTGCTTTTTTCCTCACGACCTGGCTGACATCATTCGCTTTCTGCGTGGCCTCTGCGAGCTTAGCTTTCTGCGTGGCAGGGTCCGCACCGAGTAGGCTTCCAAACAAGCCCTGGACGACGGAGGGATCGAGGGCGTCGTAGTCCTGTTTTGTGGGATCGAGTTTGAGGTCCTTGAGGCGGCCTCGGAGTTCCTCGAGCATGGCTTTCTTGTCGGCGATGACGGTGTTTTTCTCCTTGGTCTGGGCGGCGGTTAGAGTGGCGCGGGTGAGTGCTGCTTCTTCCTTTTTCAGGCGCGCTTGGAGGGACTGGATGGCGAGCTCGGTGTGCTTTGAGCTCTCGTTGCGCAGGTCCCAATTCACGCCGTCCTTGTCTTCTTCGGGATTCTGCTCTGCGCTGCCCTGTTGCCGCTCGGCGTCGACCTGGTCTTCGCGCAGCTTGCTGACGGAGGCGAATTCGAGAGCCAGGGAGAGCGAGTAGTGCGACTCGGTGACGTTCTCGTGCTCGAAGGGGTTCAGCTCCTCCTGCAGGGCGAGCGAGGCGCGAGCGTCGGCGACGGCGTCGTGGAAGCGCTCGTTCTCGAGGGAGATTTCGACGAGGAAGCCGTGGCAGTCTGCAATCTTCTCCTTGATGGCGCGCTCGGTCGGAGACAGTGTTGCGCGACCTTTGCCCTTGTGCGTTGTTGGGTCGGTTGCTGGCGAGTCGAGCTGCTTCTGGTAGAGGACGCGCGCGAGCTCAAAGACCTCGTACGCATTGCCAAAGTCGTCTTCCTCTTCTTCCTGCTCCTCGGCGTCATCGTCGTCGGAGTCGGAGTCGGAGTCGTCCCAATTCTCGTCGCCGGTGAGCTGGAAGTAGGCGGACGCGGGCTTGGGCGCTGACGAGTCGTCCTTGGGCTCTGCCTTTGCGCCGTTTGCCGAGGTCGACGCCTCCTTGGCCTCCTTCTTCGCCTTCTTCGCCTTCTTGTCGTCCTGCGCGCCCTTTGCGCCGAGCACGTCGCTCTTGGCGACAGCGACCTTGTACAGGGCGCGTCCGTAGTAGAAGAGCAGCTCGGCGTTCTCGGGGGCCATCTCGCCGTTCAGCGCGGCCTGGATCTCGACGGCGTCGGCGTAGTGGTCGGCGGCGGCGGCGAAGTTCTTGAGCGAGTACTGCAGCGACGCGGCCTGTGTGAGCTCGTCGAGCTTCGCCTGCGTCTTGGGCAGCTCCTCGGCCGCGGCGACGGGCGCGAGCGGCTCGCTGGCGGGTTCGGCCATGGGTGTGGATTGAGTTGTTTGGTGCTTTTCGAGTGATGTGCCCGATGTGGGTGTTGACATGTGAGAGTGAGACCCGCGGCAGCGTCTTTGCGGACGGCTAGCGTCGTGTGAGACGCGTCGCGTCGGCGCGTCCCCGTTCAATTAAGCCTCGGACGGGCGATGCTCGACGTCTCCCCAAACAGCCCGCAGCAGAACATGGCGACCGCCCGACGACCAGCGAAGCCCTCGGCGGTGCCTGCCAGCCCGACTGCCTCTGCGGCGCCCCCTACCAACCCGAACCCGATCCCCTCGTCGTCGCCCGCGTTCGGCACGCCCGTCCACCCCATCCACCCCCGCAGAACAGCGCCGATTCGCGCCCCGCCCGCACTGCAGCCAAAGCCCAAGCCCACCGTCCTGCCCATACTGCTGCCGCCCGCGACGCTGCGCCCGCTGGCCTTCCGCACCTTCACCAAGAAACACAACCTCACCCTCAGCTCGTCGGCGCTGCAGGCACTCGCCTCGTTCGTCGGGAAGCACTGCGGGTCGGGATGGCGCGAAGAGGGCCTCGCGGAGAAGGTGCTCGAGGAAGTCGCCAAGAGCTGGAAGAAGTGCGGCGGCCAGGTCATCGTCGAGGGCGACACGGACGTCTTCCGGGGCATCCTGCGCACCCTCGAGGGCGCCATGGACGGCGGGCGCGTGGCCCCGGGCTCGACGCTGGGCCGCCAGAGCAGCTTCCACTTTGGCGCTGACCCGGCGCTGCCCTCGCGACCCGCGCTGGACGCCGCGAGCAGCTTTGGCATGTCCGCCCTCGACGTCGACGACAAGGACGAGGACGAGGAGCTGCTCAGGGACCCGCGCGAGTGGCTCAAGGTCATCGGCGCCTTTGAGCAGCCCAAGCAGGTGTACAACGTGTCGCAGAGGCACTTTGACAAGTGCGTCGCTCTGAGCTGAGCTGAGCTGAGCTGAGCTGCTCCGTGGCATGGCGCTGACATTCCCAGATCGGCCGCGAAGCCGTCCCTCTTCCCCAGCCCCTCACACAAGACAGACCTCTTCCGGCAGCGCTACCACATCGTCCACCAGCGCATCCTGCGCAACGAGACCTTCCAAGCACCGACCTTCAGCACAGCCCGGTCGGCGACACTCAGCAGGACCGGCTCCATCGCCACATCCCAGACAAACACCATCACACCCATTGCCAATCTGCTTGGCCGCACAGGAAGCAGCCACCTGCTCCTGGGCATGCTTGTGGTCTCGCCGACCGGAGCGCTGTCCCTCTCAGACTTGACTGGCACAATAGCGCTCGACATCCAGCATGCCAGACCCATCCCAGAGAACGGCGCCTACTTCGCACCGGGCATGATCGTCCTTGTCGACGGCAGCTACGAGGAAGACAACGGGATAGCATCCTCCAACCTCGGCGGCACAGGAGGCATAGGCGGCACCATCGGCGGCAAGTTCCTCGCCTTTTCCATTGGCCATCCCCCGTGTGAGCGACGGACAGCGACGCTAGGTGGCCTGGACGAGCTCGACAAGTCCAGCCTGCAAGGCCCAGCATTTGGCTGGACAGACTTTCTCGGCGTCGGCTCTCAACGCGCCACAGGCTCGCGCATGAACCGCATCTCCAACAACCTGATGACACCCACCTCTCCCCACCAAGTCGTCGTAGCATCCGATCTGCACCTCGACATCCCCTCCACCCTCAGCGCCCTACGCACCCTCCTGCGGACCTACTCTCCCAGCAATTCAAACCCGAACCCAGTATACCCCCTCGCCATCGTCCTCATGGGCAACTTCTCCTCCAAAGCCACACTCGCCGGTGTCCCCCAAGCAGGCAGCATAGAATACAAAGAGCACTTCGACGCTCTAGCCTCCGTACTCTCCGACTTCCAGCCCCTCATCGCACACACCTCCCTCGTCTTCGTCCCCGGCGACAACGACGCCTGGCCCAGCGCCTTCTCAGCCGGCGCCGCAACACCTCTCCCGCGCAAACCCGTCCCAGCCCTATTCACAAACCGCATCCGCCGCGCCGTCGCCGAAGCAAACCGCGAGATCTGGGGCGCGGGCAAAGCCAAAGGGAAAGAAGGAGAAGTCCACTGGACCTCCAACCCAACCCGCATATCCCTCTTCGGCGTGAAAACCGAAATGGTCCTGCTGCGCGACGACCTCGCAGGCCGCCTCCACAGGACCGCAATCCGCTTCCCCAAGCCCCCCGCCCACGACGACCAAATGCCCTTTGCGCCCGAGCACGACGTAAACTCAGCCATGGACCTCGACCTCCCCGCCCCAAAAACACTGCAACCCCACCCCGAACCCCCCGTCGACCCAGACACCCAGACCGCCCGCGCCCTGACACGCTCCATCCTCTCGCAGTCCCACCTTAGCCCCTTCCCGCTCAGCGTGCGCCCGCTGCACTGGGACTTTGCGCACGCTCTGGGCCTGTATCCGCTGCCGTCGTGCCTGGTCCTGGCCGATAGCGAGGCCCCCGCGTTCGTGGTCAAGTACTGCGGCTGTACGGTTATGAATCCGGGGTCCATTGATGCGAGTCGCGGGAGCAAGGGGAGGGAGGGGCGGAGTCGGTGGGTTGAGTTTGATGTGAGGAGTAATGCTGGCGTGGTTAGGAATGAGGGGTGAGGGTTGGGAAGGTGGGTGTGAGTAACGAGTATGGGTTTGTGGATTGGAAGTGGATAAACCGTGGCTGTTTGGTTAGAATGGTGGACGAGGAGGTATGCACTGCGTGGAAGCACATGCTCACACTTCACTTCTATCGCTACAAATGCTATGCAATACTACGCTCCTACTCCAAACCCCACAATTCCCCGCCCAAAACGCCTCCCAATGCAATGCAATGCAATGCAGTGCTCTCTCTACACCACCCAAACGCCACGCTGAACCCAACCCATCCCCCCCCCCCAAAAAAAAAAGCCTAAAACTCATACTCCCCCACCCCCTCCAACCCCAATCTCATATTCTCCACCGTCTTCCCACTAACCCCCCTCAACAGCGCCAACCCAGCCAGATCCCTCACCTCCGCACTATCCATCTCCATCAGACAGTTCACAATGGCGTCTGCTTTCTTCGCGCCGACGCCTTTCAGGGCCTTGATCTGCGCGACATCGCGCGTGTTTATGATTCTGAGAAGATGCGAGGTGCGCGGTGTGTGGGCGGCGGGCTCGTCGTCGTCGCGGAAGATGGGGAGTTTCTTGGTGGGTTTCTTGGGTCTGCGTGTCGGCTTGGGCGCCGCGATGAAGCTTTCTTCTGAGGCGAGTGAGGTATCGTGGGGGGAGGGTGGCGGCGGGGTGAAGTCGTCGTCGGACTCGGACACGGCGGCGTCGTGGAAGACGGGGTTCGGGCAGGAGATCTTGGTGTCGGGCTTGAGTGGTGCCATGAGGCTTGACACAGGCGCCGACATATGCTTTTGGGTCTCGTCGCGCTTGGCGCGGATCCGGTCTTCGAGGTTTCTCATCTTGGCTTGCAGTTTCTCGTTGTTGGGGAAGTAGGGCTCGGCTAGGTGGTACATGCGCAGCGCGCTTGCGTCCTCGCCTCGTGCGTGGTGTTGCTTGGCCATGAGGAGGAATTGCAGTCCTTGAGACTTGCCGTCGTCTTCTTTCGCGTCGATGCGTTGTTCGAGGTCGTTCAGTCGCCGCTGGAGCTCGTCGGAAAGAGCTGGTGCGGCGGCCGCTGCGTCTTGCAGTGCCTTCTCTGCGAGTCGCTCATCCAGCCTCTGCGCGATCAGCGCCTCGATTGCCTCCTTGGTCATGCCGGCCTCGACAGTGCGTGCTCGCGAAGTGCTATCAGCTGCACGCAATGTCTTCGATGGTCGAGCGCTGAAGGTGCTGCTAGGTTCCGCTGCGCGCTTTTGCGCTTCGGTTCGTCGGACGCCTTGGTTCTGGGAAGTCATGTTAGTCGCGCGCGAGGCAGGCTTACGAGAATCAGAGTATACAGAAAAGGCCTTTACGGGCTTCTCCCCCTTCTTCTCTTTTCCTGTCTCCGTCACGTTCGCATTGGCCGCCGCTGATAAGGCGCGCAGAGGCTGTCGCTTGATGTTGGCTCCTCCAATGCTGCTCGTCACCGCGAGCGGCTTGGACATCGTCCTCAGTACGGGATCATTCTCCACCTCCGCGACTTCGATCTTCTTCGTGCGACTGGCAAAGTTCAACGAGCTGATGGTGTCGAGATGATATGCGCGAGTCGGCGCAAGGTTGAGGATCATCACAGTCAGGCCCTTGTTCTGTCCAAGCCCAAGAATCCTTGTCATTTTCGACTCCCGGTACGGTATTCGGTTCTGTTTCTTGTTCATGGCCTCAACACACTGAGCGAGTACGAAGAGTGACTTGTTGATAGCGGAGCTTTCTACCAGTCGCTCCCTGTTGTTTTCTGTGCGGCGGTTGTCCTCGGATCCAGCGAGATCGATGCAAGAAGCTCGGCTGACACGAACGGTAGTTTCGGTGGTCTGCGTGATCTTGACGCAAAGTACAGCATGAGATCGAGAAGAGTGTGCGTTGAGCTAATTGACGTCAGGGCAGTCCAACTATGCAGCAGCCATGGCATACCTTTGTCGCAGATGTCGAACGGTTCATGTTCGCCTGATCATACAACTGCTCAAACTCCTTCAACGTCGTGCATGGCTTCTCGGTCAGACCGACAACGACCGTCTTGCCGTGATTGTCACGAATGGGGAGACCTGATGGTGTGCGCTTCTCAGGCGGCTCGAAGAGGTCGTAGACACGGTCGCAGTAGATCTCGAAATACTCCAGCGCCACCTCGACCTGACTGGCGCCCGCCGAGTCCTTTTCAATCTTCTTGCACCGCCTGTAGATGGCACTCAAGAGTCGCGGGATCACGCCGCGGTCGGCCAGCGACTTCCCTCCTCGCATTGTATGTGTCTTGCCGGTACCGGTGCAGCCGTGCGCGAAGATCGATAGATCAAAGCCATTGAACAAGTGTTTGACCGTGGGTGCGACTGTGCACACATTAGCGCGACGCAGACGGTGCGTGGTGATGGAAACGCACTCTCGGCATCGAACAGCTGTTGTTGTGTGGCCTCCTGCTCATACACAGAGCTGAACTGGAAGCTGAACGACTCGGCGTCATTCTTAGGGCTCGGTAACCGTACGACTGTAAGCGCAGATTCTCCTTCGAGAGTTTCGGCGGTAACAATGGTGTCCTTGTCAAGCTCTTGCTTGAGCAGTGGCCGGATCCGTGCAACGACGCGTACACTCATGTTGTCTACGCGAGACTAAAATGCACACGCGAAAGTGAAAGTAGGAAACGCAAATATACAACGCGCAAGAACAAGCAAAGCACACAGCCTACCGTGACGTCGATTCGATCTGCACCTGGGCAAGAGTGAAGGCTACCCTTGTACGCCGTATTTTGCTTTGACCGCCTCGCTATTGTTGGTTGCTATAGTGACCAACGGGAAGGATGCACGTGCTCCCATCTGGAATCAAGCATCGACGCAACCCCAAGATCTGGACATCGAAGTCGATAATCAAAGACTCTGGTCGCCTCTCTTTCCACACTATCTCAATCTGTCAGAGCATAGCGTCCGAGGTCTTTGATCAAAGATACTGCGTTTGTCCTGAGATCTCGATGCGATGAAGGGATGCCATGAGACCACCTTTCAGTCTCGCCAATCCAGATGCTCCATCATTGCAGACCCGAAGCGTCATCGTGCGTGCCGTACATTGTACGTCGATGGGGTCCTGCAATCAACGTGGTGCCTTTCTGATTTTTGCGTTGTGACGGCGCGCTCCCAGACATTGGCTTCCAGTGTCTGACCTAGTAACGTGTTCCACCACCGAGCCGCGCACCCCACCGAGCCGCGCACTAAATGCAACTATCTACATTTAAACTTCAATAACTCAACGCTACGACAAGGTATAATAGTGCGCAATGGCTTAAATTAATTGCCTAATTCTACTGCATCTTTCTTGCATGTACGCTTGTTGTGTCCTGTGTTGCCACACCTTCTGCAGTGGGGAATACCCCTGCTGCTAGCACCTGCCTGCACTCTCTCCTCACGCCTCTCGGCCTCAAGTTGAACCTTAGCATCCCGTTGGGTAACTATTGCTTCTGCCTCTGCCTGTGATAGAGTCCCTCCCTTCTGAATCCGCTTCTTCTTACGCTTTTTACGCTCTGAGGCAGCCTGATTTGCTTCTTCAAGTTTAGCTATTCTAGCTTCAAGCAACGTGTGTGAGTGTACCTTTAAAGTTGACCCCTTTTGAACCTGCAGCACCATCTCAAGAATAGACTCAGGTGAGGAGCTCTTATGGTCTCTTATCCTCTTAAGAATCAGCGTTGTTTGAGCCTCTATTTCCCAGGCGTTGCTTGGTGTTTTAGGCTGCCAAGGGGTACTCCAAGGTATAGGTGGTGTTGGTGTACGAGGCTTCACTTCAAGCCTTGATAGTACTACCTCTGGTTATCTGGGACTAAGCCAGTTGCTCTGAAGCTTGATAGGATATTGCCCTTTGAGAAGGCCTGGTTGAATACTAGGGGTAAATGCAGCCAGGAAGGCTTTCTTATCAATATAGTTGATATGGCAGTTTGCCAAGACTCGGATCTCCTCCTTGTACGCACGCTTTAGGGGGGCAAAGCAACCCACATCAAGCGGCTGAAGGATATGTGAGGTATGGGGGGGCATACAGAGGGTGATAATCTTGTTCTCCTCACACAGATCTTGGAAGGCAAGTGACTTGTGGCTCTCGTGGCCATCAAGTATTAGCAGCCTATGACTACCCACTTTCTTAGCCTCTGTATGCTTAATAAAGTGCTGTAGCCAGGCAAGCCCAAGCTCATTTGTCGTCCATCCATTATCACTGACTCCTATTCTCCAATCCCAAGGGTTGTGATACCAGGCCTGGTCGTGGTTCTTGGCTTTGAAGATGATGAAGGGTGGGATAACCCACCCTACGGCGTTGATAGCGGCAATTAACGTCACCCACTCCTATCACCAGGCTGAACTCCAAGTGGCTTGAGGCGCCGCTCAGAGGCTGTTACTACCTTCACTGACCCCCCAACCCCTATCTGGAAGCCAGTCTCATCAAAGTTTGTACGTGTCTTCATCCAGGATGCCATACTTGGCTTTGACGTTGCGTACAAGATCAAACCAGGGGCCTATAATAGCTGGATTGCTACAGAGGACTCGCTGGTGATCACGAGTTCGAGTTACTTGAGATTTAACCTCAGGTCGGCGTTGGATTAGCCTGTAGGCCCAGTTCTCTCCAACGTGAGTACCACCACGCTTAGCTAGTAGCTGGTTGGCCATCTCACGTACGTAGCTAAGCGTAGGGGCAAAGCCTCTAGCATCAAGCTTCCTAATGTACTGTATAACCACCTCCTCTTCATGCTTGTGAAGCCTTGATGAGTTGGCTTGGATATCGCGTCGTGAGGTTATTCCAGCGCGTCGGTTGCGGAGGGTGGTTTCAGGCACGTTGTAGATGGCAGCAGCGTGTCGCTGGCTTAGTAACGCGTCAGATCTGAGGGCTTGGATAGCAAGGATAATTCTATCTTCAACAGGAAGCAATTCAATATCACGTTGTTGAGGCATCATGATAGTAGTAGAATATGATGAGGTCTTGGCAGAGGTGCGCGGCTCGGTGGGGTGCGCGGCTCGGTGGTGGAACACGTTAACATATAAACGAGAAAAGACACGATGCCTCGCTGAGCCACGCTGTCATGTCGTAAGCCGGTTAGTCGCTTGCGTAGCATGATGGAGTTGTCGTTGTTCGACGAGCCGCCCAGATCGCGAGGCTGCGTTAGGCAGTTGGCTTTGATTGGCCCACACGTGGCTAGATTCTGAAACACCAGGATTTTGGTCTCGAAGCACAACCACCAATCCTCCAACCATAGTGCAGTATCTTCGGAAACGATCCGATGCCGCTTCCAATATGAGGCCGGCTGGGCCAGTACTACATCGAGAGCTATTGCTGGTCCAGAAGAAAGCTCAGGCGGGTATGGATCTCTCAATACCAGACAAGGCCCCTGCTGGCGGTGAGTCTCGCGCAGTGGTGCTCTAGACTTGTGCGTTGTCGAGTGACTGAGTCGAACGGTTTCTCCATTTCATTCTTCGTCTTTCAGCGTAGTGTTCTTCGTTTCGTTGATCGTTGCCTTCATAATCGACTGTCCCCTCGGTCACTTTACATTTCTCTGTTTCTGCTACTGTCCAGTCACAGACGCGCGCATTCCCTTCGTTCTCCACTTCCTTTTATTTCGTAATCCACGGGTCCATCGACCATGGCTCGCTTTATTCCCCTATTGCTGCTGGCAGCATCTTCTTCCGTCGTTGTTGGAGGGCCGTTGCCTAAAGGCCACAGGAGACAAATGTAAGTTATTCGCGCCTCTATGCTGGCGTGACCTGACCTGATCCAGCGACACAAACACGACCTCGGTTCCACTGCCCTCCTTGAGTGAGCCATTGGCGAATGCCGAGACAGCTGTCATTATCAATCCCATCCAGCCGACCATCTTCACACAGACAGCACCTGCCGTCACGTTCCTTCTCCCAGATGGCCAAGCTATTGCTACTCAACCACAAGAAACCGTCTTGTCGACATCGTACATCACCTCCCTCAAACCAGTCCCTACCTCTGAGACCCTGTCAAGTGGCGCCTCACTCAATGCTGCGGCTTCATCGTCAGAGCCAGCCGAAAGCCAGGCATTGAGCTCCTACCCAGCAAAGGGCCTCTCCAGCTCAAAAGCAGAAGTCGAAAGCGAGGTATCGAGCGCGACGTACACGCCGCCAATGTTCACCTACTCGCCCGAAGAAACCACAACGACGGAGGCCTTTTCTGCGCCGAGTACCATCACGCCTACTTCCACCCCTGCTAGCTCTGTCGCTGTCACCTCCTCTCTTAAGAGCTCTGTTCTCACAAGCTCGGCTGTTGTTAGTGCGACTCCATCAGCAACTGGAGGTCAGCCAGCACAGAACGGCACCGGTATGTCTGGGTTTACCCATCCAGGTGCAGCCCCAGGCTCAGCTACTCTTAGCAGTGCCTTGTCCAGCTCTTCTGTGTCTGGCTCTTCAGCACCTGTGAGCTCCGCAGCGTCATCGATTCTGGCTTCGAGCTCTACCCTTCTGGTCCCGACGAACTCGACCATAACCATCTCGTCTGGTCTTGTCGTTACTAAAACTCTATACACTACTGTGCTCCCCACCGCCGCCGCGTCTAAAGTTCTGTCTTCTGCTAGCGTCGCATTGTCTTCAAGCGCGATAGTCGGCGCGCCAGCACCCTCCGCTGTCATTTCGAGCTCGGTAGGCGCAGCGATCCCCGCTGTTCCTGCTTCTTCCGTCGTCCTTTCATCGGCATCAGCCGAGCTTCTCCCGTCAACCTCGTTGCAAGTGCCTCCAGTGGTTATTGTCACACAGTACACCACTGTCTTACCGTCCGAAACCGCTCCAGCAGAGACACCTGCGGCGTCTTCGGCTCCTTCGTATTCTTCGCAAGTGGTTGCATCATCTCTTGCACCCTCCTCTGCAGCGAACGCCACCTCATCAGCTGGCTCCACTGCTTCAGCTTCCTCTTCCGTGCCTTTGTCTAGTGCTGAGGCTACGCCTGCTCCCTCGTCAAGCGCTGTCATCTCGTCTTCGATACTGACCTCGAGCGAGCCCGCTTCTTCCACGACGTCATATGCAATCACGAATGTAGAACCTTCGCCTTCAGAAGTGCCTGCGCCACCTACAGGAGCACCTGCACCGCCGAGCGACGCACCTTCCGCACCGCCGCCACCGGCGCCTACTGCGTCTTCGTCAGAGGGGCCATTGATCATCACACCAATTGCACCGAGCCAAATATTTACCGTCACGGTGACAGAGAAGGAGAAGGAGACTGTCACGGCAACTGTCACTGCCACAGTGACAGTATGAGTGCTCATTGTATGAGATGGGGTATGAGAATAGAATATTTCACAGCCTAGGAGAAGACGAGATGATGTTATATGTAATAGCTGGACTACAATTGATACCCAATAATGACTGTATAGCAGGTCTATAATGCAAGATACCCTTTTCAAGACAAATTTCCCTCGGACAGTCAGCGTGCATACTCTCGTATCGAATGCAGCGGGTCGACAGACTTGGCGAGGCCATTGACCACTGCTCCTTATACCCCCCCGGCCGGCCACACACACCGACACACACACACTAAGGCTTTACATCTCTTCTCTGTACGTGTCAACAAGTTGATGACTGGGAGATATTGGCGAATGGAGAGCTTGATGGTTAACCCTCATCTGGTTTCGTGAGAAAAGAAAAAGGAAGAGTTAAGTTCTCGGGTCCTAACAGATATCCTAACCATGAACGTGACTGGCGAATAACTCTTCAAGTGACGAGGCGAATCATCAGGATGGATCAAGCGGTCGCAAGATTGTAGCTAACTGTTCATGAAAACCTGCCGCCTGGTCGAATACCAGTAGGTCAATGGCTTGTAGTAAGTGCGATATCAAGGTCGACATTGTAGACCTCATGTTTCTGGAAATCATCAAACGCCCTAGTGCTTCAAGCTTGTGCTTCAAAGATACCCGTAGTAAGTCAATTTACCGCGCTGACATTTCATAGGTTCGATATCAATAAGCGCTTCGTAGTGCTATGTGTTCACAGGAGCTAGGATCTCAAAACTTCGTCTTGCAAGGTCTAAAGACTGTCTATGATCTGTTCTTTCTGAAAGCCGGATTAATTACAAGATGTGGCTGCTGCAAATGCATGCTTCCGCCGGGTATAGATGTCCCGTCCAACCCTATACGGCAGGTCCAAACATACAACCTTGGCAAGGCCACCAGCTAGAGTATACACGTAGTAAGCTGTCTATTACACTTTGAGATTTGCCCCACTCGTTGCTCTAGCAGACATGTCTTCCAGCTTACTCAGGCGTGTGGCCTCTGTCACTGCGCTTGTCCTTATTCTCCTCCAAACTTTTGTTGAAGCGCAGGCGACCCAGAGCAGCGAAATCTACTCTAAGATCACCGTAAACTATGACCTCATCGACCTACAGGAACAATCTAGCCCTGACGGGAGCGTATGGACCTCAACTTCAACGTCCAAGGGCGTGGAAACAACCTTCGGTCGCGTATCCACCGTGCGCCTAATCACCACGACAAACGATCAAGGTCAACCACAAACCCTTGCCGAAGTTACCACACAACTCAAACCATATTCCGCCACCGGTGCTATAGCCTCTGATCATGGATGTGCAGGAGCAATATGCACCGGGACCACAATGTCCACTACCAGAACGCCATGGAGACCAAGCGAATACATGTCGTCCGCACCACCGACGGCCTACGTCTCTCCCGCCTCATCCGCTACTTTGTCCACTGATTCAGTAATGAAAATCTTCTTTGGTGCAACGTCTGCATCCGTGGTGTTGATCGTCGGCGTGTTCCTCATCGCCAGTCGGCGGCGGCGTAGAAACATACCAGTACCGACCACGAAAAGAACAAAACATGGTTCAGGGACCAAAGCTTCCGGTATAGCTGCTGCATGCGCGAAACCAGAGTTGCATACGACCGAAAGGGCTCTGTATGAAATGGATGGAAGACAAGCTTTGCCTGAAGCCGATGGCGTTGAGAGACTCGCCGACGGCGAGGTCGAGGACAAGCATGCATCAGGTGTTGCGAGGGAGAGAGAGGGTCGGGTTGAACTTCCAGAGGGAAAGAGTAATGCTGGGGCAATGTGAAAGCCTTGTCTGTGCACACCTTCTCGTATGCAAAAGGCCTGCGCCACGGCGTCTTTTCCAAAACGCACCTCAGAGAGTGACATGTGCCAGCGTACACGACTCCATGACGACTCTCACTACAAAGCTCAATTGAAATAGCTTCTGAGAATGAGCCGATCATTAAGCAACGGTCGGCTCTGGCGTCGCAAAGAGATTGGACACAATAGTGCAATCAGGTTGCTTCTCATTCAGTCTACACATAGACAGACGCCGCCAGCAACGGACATTAAAGCGGCCGAGGTGATCAACCAGGAAACTGCATGTTTTACGACCAAGGAAGTCCTACTCACCAGAACACATGAACGGCCAAAATGAAGTAACGATTATTTTATTCATTGATGCTTTCCATCGTGATTCGTCTATGCCAGGCTGCAGGCAGCACCCACAGACCTGAAATCTAGTGTACAAGGACATGCACGCGCATCCTTCTCTTTTCCCTATGTTCGGACATTCTCTCGTCTAGACGATCATCTCCAGCTCCCTGGCATAGCCCAGGGTGTTCTCGATAACCCGGTCGCTCGTGACCAAGATGTCCTTGCTCTGATAGTCGTCTTCCTGCTGAGGGAAGTATATCCTGCCGTCTTTAACAACCCAGCCGGATTCGCGCGCGAAGCTGACAACGCTGCCTTCCGAGTCGAGGAATAGCAGGGATTTGGCATCGGAGATGGGGATCGAGGGGTATGCGCGCTCGCTGCAGGAAGCAATCTCCTTGCGGATTGTGCCAATAAGGATCTGGTAGTTATTGTTAGCCTTCGCACATCCCTGTTGCATACAACATGCAGCACAGTTGCATGTGCTGAATGGGGTGGCGCGCTTACCTCTGAGAACATGCCAAACTCCTCGCTCGGTACCCGCTCGCCCTTAGTCTCGCCCCACACCCTATCGTAGCTTCCCTCCATAAGCGCCTGCTCCAACCTTATCGGATACTGAACGAACTGGTCGTCCTCGAGGCCCTTGCCTTCCTGTGCCGCCGCCACCTCCAGTGTCTCGAGCAGTGTGTGGAATCCGGCGTAGTCCCCCTCACTCAGCAGAAGCAGCAGGTAGAGACCTGTGACTTTGCTGGCTTGACTGCCGCCTTTTGGTAGCGACGAGGAAGGCAGGGAGTAGAAGGGCTGCAGCTGCTGGAAGTAGCGTGTGAAGGAGACGGTGTCTTTGAGGCGGATCGAGATGATGGCGCCGAGCTCGAGTGTCTCGCGAGCGGCTTGGAGTTGCTTCTTTGGGGTCTTCTCTTGTGGGATGAGAGCGTTTAGTTGGAGGAGGGCCATCTTGGCCTTGGAGAGGAGTGTTGTGGCATGCTGGTAGTTCTTCGACTGGAGCGACTGGTGAAGGTGCTGGAGCGCGGAGTGCAGTTCTTTCTCGGCCATGGTGAAGGTTTGTATGCGTGGCTTTATGGCGATTGGAGGCGAAGGGGTTGTAGTTGCGCAGATGGGCGATGTGGCGTGTGGTGAGCTTGGAGATGTCGTGGTGTTTGTTGCGGCGGGTGGTGGAAGCTGAGGCGGCGGAGGAGCTAGGCCTCTGACGCTATGACCCGATGATGTACCGTTGAACACCTCCACACGCGCATACGATATGCCGTAACCTTCAAATACGCGATTCCGAATATATGTCATGGTCGCTATGGTGCGAGGGATATCGGACACAGAGATCAGAGATGCAACAGCTGTGAATTATGGTCAAGACATTCTGAATTGCTTCTTCCAGTTTTGGTGCGGATGACCTGCATGGTCACACTGTCTCACCCGGAGGACTGTTCAGGCAACGAACAGCACCATAACCGGAAGCCCCTGGGTAACCTTGGGATCGATAAGGCTGATTCATCTATCCAAGGCTTGAGAATGGCCCAAGTGTACTGTACGGCAAGCCGGCTGACATCATCTCTTACCAAACCTTCCACTTGGTTTCTTCCCATTCCCGCCTTTCCCCTTGATCTTGAGTCTCTGATAGTTCGCATGTGCAGTTGCTGAGATTTTCCTCTTAACTTTCTCGACCACACCCTCTTTCTTCTCAGCCGGCTTTTCCGGCTTCTTCTTTGGCGCTTTGCGCTTCTTTGCTGAGTGGGAGACATCGCTCGCGTAGTCATAGTCGTCCTCGCTTTCAGAAAGTGCAGGTTCCGCGTCAAATCCTGCTTGCGTTTCCGGCACTGACTCTGACTCTTCGTCTTCGTGATTGTCCTGGAGTTTGGGAATAGGTTTTGGCTTGACGGTATTGGGTCGCACTGTACATCGTTAGACTCCAAGCTCCGCAATGTAGAGGAAAAGAACTCACTGTTTGTGCGCCTAGTCTGCCTCTTGAGCCCCTTCTTCTTCCACACCTTTCTTGGCTGGCCGTCTCGTCCGAGTTCTTCCTCGTCCTCTTCATCTTCATTTTCAGACTCGCCGCGATCGACACCGAGCGGCATCTCTGCCTGGCTGTCTCCAACCTGCACCTGTGACACTCTCGGCCTAGGGGGCGCCGACATGCCCTCTTCCTCCATCTCCAGCTCGCGCATGATGTCTGCTTCCTCATCCAGTCTATCGTCCTCATCTTTCCGCATGTTCTGTATCATTGCACTAAGGCTTCTGACCATACCCCGCCTCTTCCATGGCGCAGGCCTTGGTGTTGTCTCGTCCGCCTCCTCGATCTTGTCCAGCGCATTGTCTCTCCTCAGAAACGCCGGCGTAGCTAAGCCTCGCAGTGTAGAGCTCGGTGTTCCTTCCTCATCGAGCTTCCTCTTCTTCGGTGTAATGAATTGATTAAAGAGATTCCTCTTCGTGATTGAGAGCGGCGTCCGATCCCCTCTTATTCTCGATACCGAAGATGCTTCGCTTGTTGCTTCGGTATCTTTCTTTGGTGTATGGAACACGTTCGGCTCGATTTCGCCGAATATTATACGGCGCTTGCTTGGAGTCTCCGCGTTGAGGTTGTCGAACAGGCCTAAAACGATACCGTCTCGTTGTGGGGTAGGCCCAATGAATGCAGGCCCTTGAGGCGACAAGTACTCAGACAATGCGTCTGCTTCCTGTGTAGCTTGCTCTTCCTCTCTTTTACGCTTCAGTGGAGTAAGCTCAAGGGCTTTCGGCGGTGCTTTCGGCGTGCGTTCGACATTTGTAGTATGCTTGCGACTTGCCGCTCGCTTCGAGGGTGTGTGAGGGGCTTCTTTCGTAGGCGGCTGAGCTCGTAGTTTGCTGTACTCTTTATACTTCTGTGCTGCTCAAGTTCAGCGACATGTTCGTGTAGGTCGAGTGTGTCGCGTGCATACAAATGACCGCGTCCGCCTTGATGTCCTCGCGTCCAGCTTTCTTGCCGTTGTGGTGGGCAGCGAATTGTTTCTCCCAGGCTTTCAGATCGTTGCGGAGGGTGTTACAACGCTGCTCGAATTCTGTTATGCTCATCTTGAGATGTGTGTTGCTCAAGATGTTGGTGCAGTGACGATATAGAGGGCCGAATTGAAGATCGCGGAGCGCGTCGCGCACGCGCAAAGGCTAAGCAGGGGTCCTCAGCCTTACTGCCCGCGAACCACTTTAACGAGCATGCAAATGTCATTATCAATCTATCAATGACCCTGCATTTGAACAAGCATTGCATCAGATATATTACAGATACTATTCACAACTCTCCCGCTCGAGAGCCCGATAATTCATGCCGCTGATGCTGAAAGGGAACCCCATACCAAAAACCGGGAATCTAGTAGTGAACAGCCTTGTCGTAGGTGGCCATGGCAGCCTCCTTGAACGCCTCAGCAAGTGTAGGGTGAGCGTGACATGTGCGTGCAACGTCCTCTGAGCTGGCACCGTACTCGAGAGCAAGAGTACCTTCAGCAATCATCTCACCAGCGTTGGCACCGATGATGTGAATACCCAATATCCTGTCGGTCTGGGCGTCTGAGAGGAACTTGACCATGCCCTCAGTGTCGAGGTTGGTCTTCGCACGGGAGTTGGCGGAGAAGGGGAAGTTTCCGACGTTGTACTTGATGCCGGCCTCCTTGAGCTCCTGCTCGTTCTGACCAACCCAGGCAACTTCAGGGTGAGTGTACATGACCGAGGGAATGGCACCGTAGTTGACGTGGCCGTGGCCCTTTGTGATGTACTCAATGGCAGCGACGGCCTCCTCCTCAGCCTTGTGGGCAAGCATAGGGCCGAAGGTGCAGTCACCAATAGCACGGATGTGCTGGATCTTAGTGCGGTACTCCTGGTCGATGATGAGGCGGCCGCGGTCGTCAGTCTCGAGACCGATGTTGTCGAGACCAAGACCGGCAGTGTAGGGACGGCGACCGATAGCGACGAGGACGACATCAGCGTCAAGCTGTGGAGAGTCAGTACTGCGAAAGTCATGATGCTGGCAAAGCGCAACTTACGGTCTCAGCCTTGCCACCCTTAGCGGCCTCAACGTTGACGTTGACGCCCTGAGCAGTAACCTCACCGGAGGTAACTTTGGTATTAAGCTTGAAGTTCAGGCCCTGCTTTTTGAGGATCTTTTGAGCGTTCTTGGCAATCTCCTGGTCCATACCGGGACCACCAATCTGTCCGAGGAACTCAACAACGGTGACCTCGGAGCCAAGACGCGACCAGACGGAAGCCTGCGCAAATATTAGTAGATCTCTTGATATTACAGAAGACTTGCTTACCATCTCAAGACCGATGATACCGCCACCAATGACGACCAGCTTCTTGGGAACCTCCTCGAGCGCAATGGCGCCAGTGGAGGTAATGACCTTTTGCTCGTCGATGGTCAGACCGGGGAAGGGAGTGGCCTCAGAGCCGGTGGCAATGAGGACGTTCTTGGCGCGGACAGTGGTCTCGCCGCCCTCAACAAGGTTGACAGCAACGGTGTGCTCGTCCTGGAAGGCGCCGGTGCCCTTGATGTACTCGACGTTGTTCTTCTTGAAGAGGAATTCGATACCCTTGGTCAGACCAGCGACCGAGGTCTCCTTCGCCTTCATCATGGCGCCCAGGTTGAGCTTGACATCATTGACCTCGATACCGCGGCCCTTGGTGTCGTGGAGGATCTGGTGGTAGAGGTGCGAGTTGTTCAGGAGTGACTTGGAGGGAATGCAGCCGACGTTGAGGCAGGTTCCGCCGAGGGACCCGCGCTTCTCAATACAGGCGACCTACAATCATGTTAGCCATTGTTTGCATGCCTGTCTGCATTTGTCCGGCGCACCTTGAGGCCGGCCTGGCCAGCCTTGATAGCTGCGACATATCCCGCAACACCACCGCCGATGATGACCAGGTCCTTCTCCTCTGTCCAGCAGTCAGCGCATGTTCCCAGTTGTCCCCCTTCATCTCTACGGAGCGCGGCGTACCAGATTCGGTTGCGTAGCTGCGTCGTAACCTGTTCTGGAAGTAGATGTTGGATGCGCAGAATGAGCTGTTCGAGACAGGGCGAGTCGCCCTCTGAACGGCGCGGGGAGCCAGAGACCGGAACATTTTGATGTATGCGGATGGTGCGAGAAACCAAAAGGAGCTGCGGTGGCACAGCTACGATGACGGACGTCAATGGATGGGTGGGTGGACTAGACGATGTTGTTGAGCCTTTACTTTTCCGGAGGCTGAAGCTTCGGCCGCGAACAAGCGCAAGGGTAGCCATCCACTCTCGCGTGTGGCAACGTTAATTGGTCAGCTCAACCTCGCCTCAACCATCACGAATAGCACACGGAAGGCGCAGAATGAACTTGTGATGGCTTCCAAACTGCGGTAAATATTGGCCATTAGAGATGACCTCTCAAGGAAAAAGGGAAGCAGTCAGAGTTTCTCTAGAAGGCGCTCGCACTGCAACAGACACCCTGGAGACTATTATGACTTTGGTCACAGCTGGCTTTTCCGGCAACGTGAAAGGATGAGTATTCTGGTTGGTATCTAATCCTCTTCCATCGTCGTGGTGGCCAATATCCTGTTCAGCACACCAATTGCGGCCTTGCATCCCCACTTGACCGTATTCTTCTCCGCCTTTTCGACAATATCCGTCTTGCTCACAACCTTCTTAAGGAAGAACTGCAGCCCCGCAACCATTTCAGGTGCCTGATCAACCTCGACAAATGTTTGCAACAACGACGTCTCCTTCTTCTCGTCCTTTGCGCCCTTTTGTGTCTCGAGGATAGCTGTGACGAGCATGATCTCGACAAACGTCTTCGTTTTTGGTTGTAGGTAAGGGAAGTTGAGATTCTTGAGACAGGTGATCGAAAGCACTCGCTTCGCCATCAAGGTTCCGTAAAGTTTGCCCTGGTTGACGAGCTTTCGCAATGACACCGCCTTGCTGTCCTCTGCCTCGTCATCTGAGTCTGCGCCGCCATCCTGGTTCTCGCCAAGACTCTTGAAGATATCCCAGAGGGCGAATTGGAAGCTTTTCCGTGTCTTGTGGTCAGAGCAGACCTTTCGTGCAAGAATCGTGTAATAAGGGTTGTAAGTCTTCTCGGCTCCGGCGCAGTGAATGATGACCTTAGGTATCTCAACCTCCTGTGCCTTCTTCAAGTTCAGCTTGTTCAGCCTGATCTGCGCATCCTTGAAATCAGTAGCAGACATGATCGACACGTAGATGGCCCGGCGCACGTCTGTATTCATACGCTGCTCCCGGGCAAGCTGAGCCAGATCCACCTCACCATCCTCGTCTTCTTCCTCGATCTCGGTGCGCTTGCTGCGTTGCTCTGACTCTTCCTCTTCTATACGCGCCCCGTTCTGAGCTTGATTCTTCCAACTTGCGCCCACCAGCCACCACTTCCCGACTTTGTCGGTATCCTTGATGTCCTTCAGGCCGACGCGCAGTGGCTCTGTGGCTTTGAGATTCCTGGAATTGAGCGTACCCAGCTGCTTCTTCATCTTTGTTGTACGATCTCTTGTGATAGAGGCTCCAGCTAGACCTGTTTTCATCTTGTTGTTCTTCAGGTCATTGATTGTCTCAATCATGAATTTTGTCCTGACTGGCAGGTTCTGCTGACCAACGCTAGCCACGGATTTCTGCAGCAATACAACAATGTCTTTGAGTGCAGTTGGGTCGTCCTGACGCAACTGAGGACCTGCCGCGCGGACGATCCTCAAAAGAAGCTCTGTGTTGATCTCGGAGAGCTCATCTAGGAAGAAACGGATGTAATCGAAGACGATGTTGCTTCCGATGACTTGAAAGGTGTACAGCTCGGATACCACGGACATGAGGTTAGTGGTATGCTTCCCAGCGCCGTCCTTGTTCGGTTGATAGTGCTTGTCGAACTCAGAGACTATGCGCTCTACAATCTGAGCGCCAAAATCCGGTCCGATGACTTTGTAGACCGCTGCGATGAAACCAGCATGTAGAATGATGAAGGATTCGAGCAGAGCTGAGGGGTCTGAGAGCATGTTGATGAGCAGGTCAATCAGTGTGGTGTTGACATAGCCTCGAGGATTTGTTGCGTAGATCTTCTCGATGTCCTTCAGTATTGTGAGAATGTTGGCCTCGGACAACCTGTTGATGAGACCTTGGATTTGACGCTTCAGGCGCTTGAGTGCTTCGGCGTCGGACGATGGTGGCCCTCGTAACGCCGGGGGTATGTATTTCGTGGCAGGCGCAGCGTTAGCAGCCACTGGTGCAACGTATGGATTCTCTCGTATTCGAGGTGCTGGTTCTTCGTCTTCGTCGTCTCCTGATATCTCGTCCTCAGAGAATGGATTTTCGATCCCATCTTCGTCGTCCATATCCTCGTCGAGATCACCATCCTCAAGATCCTCGTCCTCGCTGCCGTTCAAATCGTCCGAGTTCAATTCATCGTCTTCAGAGAATGGGTTCTCCAGTTCGTCCTCGTCCTCGTCCTCGTCCTCAGACTCGGGCGCTGGAGGAGCACCTGTTCCAAGAGCTTTTCGCCTCTTACTGGCCAGCCAGTCATCATCTTCCGCTCGCTTCCTCTTGGATGCAGGATTCTCGGGGGTTTCATCGTCGCTGAAGTCTCCAAGATCGCCAAAGAGATCGTCCAATCCATCATCATCTACGCCTCCCGCTGACTTCTTCCTCTTGCCTAGCTTCTTCTCCAATGCACGAATCTCTCTCTCATCCTCGTCGAGTCGGTCCTGTATAGCGCGAGATACATGGGCAGGTGCAGGTGCGTCAGCCTCCTCCAGCTGAACCTTCTTCTTGAGTATGCTCTTCGGGGCGGCTTCCTTCGTCACTGAAGGTAGCTCATTGTCACTTTCCTCCCAATCGACCTCGGACTCCTCCTCTTGCTGTTGCACTGGCACCTTCCGTTGTCTGTTTTGCGCATGTGTAACTGGCGGTAGAGGCGCTCCTTTCGAAGGCGCTCGCTGCGTCTTCTTCTGATCTCGTTCGGCTTTGCGCCGGTCTTTGCGAGTTACCGGTCCATTGCGCCCGCCGCTGCTTTTGCTCTTGTTTCCAGGGTCTGCGAATGTTAGTTCTCAAAGTACTCAAGTACTGTCGCTTGAGTATTACCAAACTGGTTCCGCAAATCTGCAGGCAATTTTGGCCCTCCGTATTGCTGGCGCATAGTGTCAAAGTCTGAGAGTTGCTGCGGCAAAAAAGTTGCCCAAAGCCGGGGTTTGAGCGCTAGTGCTCGGTGCTCTCCCCCGCGGCGCATCCCACCACGCACCTCTACCCATTGGCGCGGAGAGCATAGCATCACACGGATACACAATGGGTCGAGAACACCTCACCAACGACGAGGTGCGTCAAATAGTCAGTTTAGACTCTGGCGCATATTGACAGCTTCCAGTTCTTCACTCAACTCGCCAACCTCTTTGAGCACAACCGCGTAAAAGGCCACGGGAGCGTTTACCTCACACAAAAGCGCCTTACGTTTGACTCGACATCTACGTCCGCCACACCGACAAAGGTCGCTGACGATCCGTTATGGGATACGCATCCTGATAACCCGCTACCTGTCCTGATTCGCGCAACAAACAACAGAAGCGACAAGAAGGCAGGAACGGACAGGAAAGATGTTGCAAAAGTCATCCTAAGCACGATAGTGAAGCCTGACGACATTGACACGTTCTATATACGGTATGCGGAGGCATGCAAGACGGGTATGTCGGCATTGAAGAAGAGGGACAGGAAGAAGGGCAAGAAAGACAAGAAAAAGAAGAAGACTGCAGCATAGCTGCGCTGAGGCAGCGTTGAAAAGCTACACAGAACACGTATCTATGCGGTGAGAATAGAGACTAGGATCCGCGCATGAACGTCGACGCAGTGCAAGACCAGTACGTGGAAGAAACCCAGTTCCAAAGCGTCAGAAGGCTGAGGTTCCGTCCTTCAAACAGGTCACGCCATCAGACTGGAGGAACGATTCAGAGTGCAATTCGAATGATGGAGCCACAAAAGATGCACGCTGGTTCAGCCATATACCCACAATGAAACATTATCAAGACACGTAACAGGCTTTGCATTGATTTGCGCGTCTACTTCTCTCCCTGTTTGAACATCCTCAGATTCAATGGTAGCGGTTGCCCCATCCAAGTCGCCCTCTGCGTATGATCTCTTTTCTCATCGTCTGTGTTGGGGTGGATCAGAGCGGACAGTGGGCCTCTGTTGACCACCAACCACGGAATGAAAGCTCCAAACTGCTCCGGCGTGAACAAGTTGACCTCAAACATCCCAATCGGGTGCGGCCCAAGAGGGCGATCCCAGATCCTGTAGATTCGCAGTTCGGGAACTATGGCACATATTAGCATTCGATGTGCACACTTGAGAGATAATCCGTGCATTCTCGCCGTATGCGTTCCCAAAGCTCAGTTGCGAACTTCAGTTCTTCTGGCTCGGACTGCAAGAAATAGATATGAATGCTAAACATTGTCAGGATTAGGCACTGCTTAATTCAATGCCGACAGTCTGCATACTCGAACCCTCCACGCACGCCATTGGTGATGGGCGATACGAAAGAGGCATAAGCTTCACTTTTCTTCTCTGCCGGGGGATTCACGTAGGATTTGCCATCTGCAGCTTTCTCACTGATTGCCGTCAGCGCATTTCGGATTTTGGATGGTGGTAAATTCAAAGCATACTCTGTCAGCGGCTGGAGATTCTCATAGCCTTCGAGAGGCGAAGGGTAAGTGTAAAGTGTTGGTTCCGCCATTGATGCGCTGAGTCAATTCAAGTGAGGAGTGAAGTTTTACAATGAGTCTACGAACATGTTATAGTCATTCCAGGAAGCTCATTGCATGGCGCCATTGGAGCCCCCTTTTTGTCAGCGCGCACAATTCCGCACCTAGAGGTGGCATGCACAAGGCCACAGGAAGCATTTGCTGGAGCTAACCACTGTCTGGCCTCTTTTCGAGGTCGATACAAACCCGCAAACGATCACTCCGGCGTATTTACAGCCGAAATTAGCAAAGTACATCCAAGGTAGCGTCGGGAGCTATCTTATCAGAAACCCCAGTCGTTGCATGAGTCGCACATGAATCCGCGGTCGGCCAATGAGGGGCAGTGCCGCGGGGCTCAATGACTCCGATCGCACCTGCCATATAATTTCCAGGACAACAACGCAGTCGCTGTCAACACAATCCACACACCCAATTGCTGCCCATAATGGCAGACGCTACCTACTACGTTGACTTCGATGCCGGTCAAGACACCCCCGAGCAGACAGGCGACGAGAGCCTTCCCTACAAGTCACTTGCATATGCCATTTACCAGAAGGGCGAGGCTGCCAAGTTCAAGACAAGAGAGAGCGTGAATGGCAAGATTCCCGAGGGCGCTGATCCTTCCGTGCGCTTGGAATGGCAAGAGGCCACCAAGTCGGCGCTCAAGAAGGCGGTCAATGGCGCAAAGACACTGAAGAAGAAGGCCGAGAAGGAGGGCGAGCAGCTTGCACTGCGCGCAAAAGAGCAGGAGGCTCGCGACAAAGTGTTCGATGAGGCCAAGAAAATTGTTCTTGAGGAGGACAAGAGCCTCCCTGCGCCCATCAAGATCAAGCTCGATGACACAGACTCCAGCAAGATCACACTGGGCGACGGCAAGGATGTCAAGGGCACACGCGTCAGGGTGTTCGGTCGCGTGCACCGTGAGCGCAAGCAGAGTAAGGTCCTGTTCATTACATTAAGAGATGGATATGGCTACATGCAGGTTGTTCTCACTGGCAAGCTGGCCGAGACCTACGATGCCCTTACCCTGACCCGTGAGACGTCCATGGAGATCTTTGGTGAGCTGAGGCAGGTCCCCGAGGGTGCTCACGCCCCTAACAACCGCGAACTCCACGCCGACTTCTACAAGATCCCCCAGATATGGAAGGCTCCTGGTGGCGACGATGCCATTACCAACCGTGTCTCGCAGAACACCGACAACCACGCGCAATTGCTCGACCTCCGCCACCTCACACTCCGTGGAGAGACAGCCTCGAAAGTTTTGATCGTTCGTGACGCCGTCGAATTTGCTTTCAACCAGGTCTACAAGGAGTTGCGTCTGCGCAAGGTTTCGCCCCCTGCGCTCGTCCAGACTCAAGTTGAGGGCGGCTCAACACTCTTCGAGTTCAACTACTACAACGAGAAGGCATACCTAACACAGTCCTCGCAACTGTATCTCGAGACATGTCTCCCTGCTCTAGGTGATGTTTACTGCATCGAGAAATCTTTCCGTGCCGAGAAATCACTCACGCGCCGCCATCTCGCGGAGTACACTCACGTGGAAGCTGAGCTTGACTACATCAACTTTGAGGACCTTCTCAACCACCTGGAAGAAGTCATGTGCCGCGTTCTCGAAATCACCATGTCGGACCCAGCTATCAAGCAGCACATCATGGACCTCAACCCCGACTTCCAGACTCCTTCGCGCCCCTTCATGCGCATGAGATACTCTGACGCCATCACATGGCTCAACGAGCACAACATCCCCAACGAGGAGGGCAAGCCCCACGAGTTTGGTGACGACATTGCTGAGGCTGCCGAACGCAGGATGACCGACGAGATCAACCGACCCATCTTCCTGACACACTTCCCCGCCCACATCAAAGCGTTCTACATGCTGAAGGACCCCAACGACCCGCGCGTCACTGAGTCTGTCGACTGCCTGATGCCCAACGTCGGAGAGATTGTCGGTGGAAGTATGCGTATGGACGACAATGAAGAGCTGATGGCTGCTTTTGCACGCGAGGGTATCGATCCTTCTACCTACTACTGGTATACTGATCAGCGCAAGTAAGTTTTTGATCCTCTGCTCCAATCTCCATCGCACACGAGCTAATATGGTTTCAGGTATGGCTCCTCGCCTCACGGCGGTTACGGTCTGGGTCTCGAGCGCTACCTCGCGTGGCTGTGCAACCAGCACACTGTCAGGGACTGCTGTCTGTACCCACGCTACTTCGGCCGCTGCAAGCCTTGAGCAGCGAGTTCTCGAGCGAAGCCGTCAGCTTCTGCCTTCTCACATGCTTGCACACACCCGTTGAAAAGAGCTTGAACAGCATTTGTGCGACCGTAGTCTTAGCGGATCCCAAGTAGCCACAGAGCTTGATCATGCACGACGTTATATGGCGCACCGTTGCACCAGATACAACAATGAACCAGTTATGTGCATACGGCTTATCGTTCGATATGTGATATGTGTGATGGTTTCATCCGGTGAGACGATCCTGTTGATGGAGCCTGGTGGAATCGCTTCGGCTGTATCATGTCGTCCAGCGTGCCTTGACAATGTGTTTCGCCAACCTGATCGCGCAGGGAGCACCTTGCTTCTACCGTATTGCCTGCTTCGGTCATTCAGAGCCTTGCGCGGACCTTTGCAAAGGACGCTCACGGGTGCGATGCTATGCGCTGTGATGAGGTATACTCAAGGGTGGTAGGTATGCACGTTAGAAGCTCAATTTTAGCTACAGTCCACGTGATGTCCCAGCTAAATTTACAAGATATCATGCTCATCCAATCTCCAACTTCTGCGTATTCAAGCAGAAGACACGAACAAGCTGCTCTGCGCCGAGAGCTACAAAAAAACAAGAAAACACAATGTGCCGGCACGGGCCAACCCAAACTCCTCGCTATGCAGGTTGGTACAGCGGTGTGGTAGGTGATACAATCATTTTGCGCAATCTGCGCAAGTCTTTCGGGAAGCAGACGATGGTCTGATGATGGATGGGGAGGTTCTCGGGTTTTGGGGGATTGAAGGGGGTCCAAGACACATGTCTCAGACGATCGCGGAAGGTGGTGGGAGCTGGGCCGCTCAGCCGAAGAAGAATGACACTCGATGCGAACGCACGCGAATGTCAAAGATCATTACCATCGGCTCTAGTCGGGAGGTCGGGAAATGTTGCTTTTGTTTAGATGCGTAAAAGTATGTTGTCGGTCGAGACCGGGTCTAGCTCACGACGCCACGACTAGGGTAAACTTTAGCTTCGAAGTTGGTGGAGTGACGTTCAGGAAGCGTTGAGGCGACGCTGGATGAGCTCCTGCAGCTTCAGCAGCTGAGCGCGCTCATCAGCAGCGACAGGTGGAGGAGCAGAGCTGGTCATGGCTGTAACGACGTCCTGAGGTGCTTCGGCCTGTTTCACATGATTAGCGCCGATGATCGAGATGATGCACGCGGGGCACAGGGAGTATTTACAGTGAGAGCGAGCAGTAGACCACCGATCTTGCTTTCGTCCAAGCCGATGTCCTGTTCTTTCTTTGCGAGCAGTGCCAAGTTGAGCGCTGCCTGCTGTTGACGGAAAGAGTGAGTCACGAAGTTCTGCATCGAGGCCTTGCGATGGGCAGCAGAGGCCGCGTTATTTTGCGCCTCACGATCCCGCGTGACCTTCTGGCTGTTCATCTTGTTAGCGAGCTATTACGGTAGGAGGGATTTTAGCACGTACCTCTTGACCTTGGTGAGGAAGTCAGTGATCAGTCCTCGTTCGGGCACGCGGTAGACCTTCGAATTGACGTCCTTGAACTCAAAGCCGGTGTAGTTGCCCTCGCCATCGGTATCATCATCAGGATCGTTCATGATGTCGATCAAGCCGTTGTTGCGCATTCCTCGAGAGAACGTCGGCTCGACAATCTCAGGATTCCTGCGCTTCCGGATCTTACGTGGGACTCGGGTAAAGGAGTCATCACCCATCTCGACATCATCGTAAGCTCCGTTCAGATCGTTTTGCAACAATTGCCCGCTGCGAAGATCATGCTCGATGTGGCGCGGACACCTCCACGCATCGCGTTGTGATGCCTCAAGGCTGATATGTGGGGGGTTAGCGAGGGGGGGATCGACGCAGTCCAAGTGCCAGTACGCGTTGCAAAAGTCGCACTTCAGCATCTGCCGCTTGCCCCCACTCGAGACACCACACTGCACGCACAAGATGGGCTTATCGCCATCGAGTACCTTCGTGTAGTCAGGCTTTTGGTAACCGTAGCCGCTGCTCTTTGCACTGCAAGATGTTAGCGCCACGTCACGCGTCAGGACACGTCGTACTCACAGTGGAAACTTCTTGACCTCCTCGAAGTAGGAGCCGTCCCCGCGGGCAGATACACCTTCGAAGTGATCCTGGATTTCCTTTGGTAAGGTGAACGCACGTGGGTTTGTTTTCCCAAGCTCCGAGAAGAGAGGCCCAAGGTCCACAAATCGCTCGGCAGCTGCCTCATCACGCGGGCTCGATCCAGCGCACTCGTAGCAGTAGAACGAGCCGTCTGGTACCTCCACACGTGGTGGATCGCAGCAAAGAAGATGAAATACTCGTGGGCAGCCTTCGCAGCACAAGAACTCGCCTTGTCCTTTGCATGCTGAGCAGAAGTCTTCGCTCTCCGAGGCTGGCGAGTTCTGACGTTCTGTTAGAGGAGAAGATAAAACCGACAGTGGAGGCGAAGGAGGATATTTAGGTAGCGCAAGCTTCTTGTCGACCCCCATTTGAAGTTGAGAGATGAAAAAAACGACAAATGTTGTTGTTGGTTGTGTTGGTGAAGGAGGAATGGTGTGGTTGGATGCTTCGGGAAAATGGGTGGCACTTACTGGATCGTTGTCATCAGGCCCCAACTGTCTCGAACCGCCACCACTGTAGGGCACACCAGCAATTGGTTGATTATCGCGATTCTTAACGGGCCTGTGTATGTTACATTAGCTTTCTGATGATCCGACGATAGTTTCAACAAATTCAAGGCAGACACGTGCAGACACGTAAAGTTTGCTCGCTCGCCAAGGAAATCCCTGTGCTGAAACAGAACTGGCAGTGCCCACTTCTGGAACCGACTCTAGCAGGGTCATCAGGGGAACACAAGGACCGAGAAACTTACGATCGCTTTGTCCTGGCAGCCTGGCCATTGTTCAGCTTAAGCCGCTTGATTGCAGGCTGCACTGCAGGTGTTGTGGGTCTAGAGAGAGCTGCTGATTCGGGCTGAGGTGAGGAAAACCGTGACATGTCCTCGCGCAAACGCTTTGCACCCTGCGGCGGCCGTCCAGGTCGTCGTGGCTGGTCAGAATTCACTGGTGGTCCGACTGCAATCATAGATTCGGTCAAAGACTCGGTCTCCAAGATCTCGTCATCAAAGCGAACGTCAGACTGAGGGAATGGGAGATCGAACTGACGCAGTGGCTGCGCATCTGCCATCTCTCTACGCATTTGGTAGATCTGCTCGACGTCTTCCTGTTGCTCGGGATTTGAGGGCTGGTTCTTGTGCGCATGCTTGCCGAACAGCTTTCCTTTGTTGGCGTGCTTCTTCGGTCCGCGGGCAACACCAGTGCCCTTGCCCTTCTTGATAGCCGCAGCTGGTGTTGAACTTTTCTTCTCTGGCTGTGCAGGAGTTGGTGGGCCCTTTTGTACGATTTCTTCGTTGACATCTGAAAGCTCTGAATCGCTCCCATCCCCGGCTTCTGGAGTGTTCCCTGCTGGGGTCTGTGCTGCTGAGCAATCTCGGCCGTCGACATCCATCTCATTACTAGGAGCCAGACAGCTGTTGGAGGCGTGCTTCTTGCGAGGCGATTTAGAGGGTTGTCGTGGTACGGTTTCGATAGAAGTTTCGACCGCTGGAAGAGCCGGGGCTGTGCTAAGTGGGTGAGGTGAAGGCAGTGCGCCGGCCGTTGCGGCCGCAGACGGATAAGCATCTCCCATCGCAGCTTCGTTGTCTTGGACGAAAGAGACTGAGTCTTCAGGGGCTACCTCACTGCTGGGCCTAGAAGATGGCTCCTGGCTGATCTTTGACGTCTCGGTTTTTACAGGGGCGAAATCGCCGTTGCGCTGCTTCTTAGGCCTCTTCGTCCTGCTCTTCTTGAACTCCTTAATGCTGCTTCTAAACAGTTCCCATTGTGATGGAGTCTGATTCTGCTTGCAGATTGCATCGATCATGGCTGCCATGTTCTGGTCGCGCTTGCTCATATCTCTCAGCTGCTTGAAAGCCTCACCAAGTTTCAGATTTTCATGGGCTTTTGCTGACTCGGCCGCTTCCATTAGGTAGATTTGCGCGCGCTGTGAAATCTCGGTGTCGCGTGGTTGATCCACGGCTTGCACAGCAGGACTTGCAGGGACTGAGGAGAATCTAGGTGAATATGTCTTGACAGGTGTCTTCGCCTCACCAGGCGTCTTCCCTTGCGCCGATGCTTTGCCCCTGATGGTCGCTTTCGATGCTGGCGTTTTCTTCTTTGTCTTGCCTGGTACGTAGTCGTCGTCCTCATCCTCCTCTAGCGGTGGGAGCTCCAGGGGTAACTCATCCTCCTCTTGCCTCTCCGAGTCGTCCGGCTCTAACTCAGGAGCTGGTGTGACCTCAGGCGTAGACCCAACCTCGTCCCCCAAAAAACTGCCTTTTCCCGCAAGAGACTTTCGCGCAGCCGCGTCGCCGCCCATTGCGCGCGTGCGCTGCTTTACTTTCGCGGAGGGAGGCTGACCCAGGGGTGCCATTTGCTCCAGGACGCCGTGACGAGCAAACCCATGCTCTTCGAACGATGGCGTAGGATTTTGGATAGAAGGTTCAGTCCACTCCATGATTGATCGCTGGTTCCTCTCTTTCGAGTCGCTGGGCGTGCCGGTGGGGGAGGCGAACGGCGTGGTGCTGGACCTGGGACCACGGCTTTTGCGCAGCGCCGGCATGGCGAGACCGGGTGAGCTGCTGAAGTGTGAGCGCGCCAATTCGCGATGACGGGTATGTGTCTTACGATCCACGCGTACTGTTCGCTGATTTTACGCGCAAATAGCGCCCCGAAGCCCCTTCACGGCGTTTTGTGGGAAGGTGGTTGGGTGTGCAGGTGAGTGAGTTCGTGAAGATTGAGGTCCCAAATTCGAGGGAGACTTAGGTCAGCGATCTTGAAGGACGTGCCCTTCAGATGTCAACCCTGGCATCCACAATGATCGCCGATCGATAATAAAGAGAGGGGTGAGATAAGAAGCCAAGAGAGTTATGTAGGTCTGAAAATCGTGTGATTTCCAGGAAGTTGATTTTGTGAGGTCAGGGGAGTCGTTGACATGGGAGGGGAAAGCTTGCCATATGTACTCCCGCGTGTTCCGCAGCCCTCACATTCACTTTCACCGGCCGTAATTCCTAGCTTTATCTAAGTCTTGCTATTGTACTATCCTTCCATTGGAATGCTCAATAGTATGCAGCAATAAAGTGGAGCTTGAGTGAAGCTTGACGACTCGCCGCGGAGACAGCGCCTGACATCATCCATTCGCATTATGCTATGTGCGCATTGCTGAGGACTATCCAAGCCTCCTGAGAGTCTTCATACGCTCTGAAACATCCAGAAGGTTTCATTGCAAGATCCGCATTAAAAGGTTCTGTCGTTGCACGTCGTGTACTCACAGCTGTACAGTGAAGCGCACACCACACAACACCAGAGAGTCTGGGTACTCGCTACAGCTCAACAATGCAGATGTTGCCTGGAGAAATCAGGAGAGGGACACGAGGCTTTGCATCAGCTCAGCGATCCGCGTGCGCGCACATACAGCAAAAAAGAGCGCACTGCAGATGGACAGTGCTACCGTGTGGACACAACGTAAAGACTAATACAGGTACAGCGTACATGAGAAATTCCCAGCTGCCATTGATAAAGCATATCATGCAGGGCCTACATGCTGTCAGCTAGGGGTTCATATCGCCCCACAGTTTTGGCTCTGCAGGTGCACCACGTGGGTGCATCCTTCATCCGTGCTGAGGCAGAGTATGGCAGAGTATGGTTAGGAAACAATACGGTGATACAGCGCAGTCTCGCCGGTACTAAAAGAGCTTCTCCCTCACCGATTGATGCAGAAAGCTTTCGCTGAGCGTGATCTGGGGGTTTGATCGATCCGCTTTCTATCACCCCTGAGAAACCGTGGAAGGAACATTCTTTTCTGACGAAACGTGCAGGAGATTTGGTTGACTTTTCATTCTTTTGCAGGCTACTAGCCACTGCCTAGTTATGCTCCAGACTTCTCTTTGCAAAGTTTGGGCAGGCAAAATCGACCAAAAACTTCCCCTGTTCAAGTCGCTGAGGACGCAGAGATCGCGTTTCGTGCTACGCAAAGCACGTACAAACATTCATAGACGCTGCGCTTACTCTTCGTCACCGCTCTCCTCTTCCTCAGCAGCGGCCTCGCCGGCGGCGGCCTTCTTGGCGGGCTTCTTCTTCTTCTTCTTGTTCTTCTTGACGGAAGATTTTCCAATGGGCTGCTCGAGGATCTTCAGAATCTCTTCGTCTTCAATCTTCTTGTCAGACTTGACCTTCTCGAGGTCAAGAGCAGGGGGCTGAGCCAGACGCTGAATACCGTTCTTGGTAACAGCAATGGTGGAGAACAGCCTGGCGACGGGCTTGGTGTCCTTGTCGACAACGACCTCATATTGGCGGAGGACGCCACCGCGAACGCACTCAACGACACCGACCTTGGCGACCTTCTCGTCCTCGATCTGGCGAAGAGAGAAGGGGAAAGTGCCAAACCTCTTGACAACCTCAGACAGAAGCTGCCTTGAGGTGGGGCGCTTGAGACCGAAAGTGTTGGCTGTGCGGCGGTGGAGAGTGGTCCTGTTGCCGTTGTTCTTGACCTTGCCGCTTCCGAGCGACAAACCAACCTCGACACCCCAGACCTCGCCAACCTCAGGAAGACCGTCACCACGGACACCCTCGCCGGGAGAAAGAATGATCTTCTTCTTGGACTCGATCTCGTTGTGCTCAAACTGCCAGATGGTGGTGCTCTCGACAACGTTGAGGCCGTAGGCCTTGGCGACCTTCTCTAGCAACTGGGTCATCTGGCTTTGTGTGTAGGGCTTGCGAGCGGCGTTCTTCTTCTGCTCCTCCTCATCACCGTGAGCGACAAGACCGGGAGGAACCATCAGCCTCAGGAGAAGCTCGTTTGCGTAGTAGGTACCGAGAAGCAGGTCAGCGGTCTCGCCGGTGATCTCGCCGCCAACAACGACGTTGTCGCAGACAATGGCAGCGAAGCCATCGATCTGAGCACCGAGCTGGATCTTGACGACCTCCCCGGCCTTCAGCTTGGTCTCGGACTCCTCAGCATCGGACTTGAGAGGGGTGTAGGGTGTGACGTAGGAGCTGGGCGAGATGGTGGTGCAGTGTCCGATGCCCTTGGCGATCTTCTTTCCCCTGTAGACCTTGCCGACCTCCTCATCGAGGAGCTTGTCGCCGCGCTCGCAGAGCTCGACGATGCTAGCGCCCTCAGAGATCCATCCTGCAAAAGTCAATTTTCGAGTCTTTCGAGTCACACGATCGTCGTAGGGTCGGCGCGTGGGTTCGTGGCATCGTTACGCACCGGAAACTTCCTTGAGGACCTTCTGGGAGATATCGGCGGCGACCTTGTACTTGGTCAAGGTGTCCGGGTTCGCGAGCGTGTAGTCTGTTGTGGTTGGTTAGCATCGTGCTCGTTCAGCAAAGCTAGACGTCAAGCTCTGTCTGCGCAAAAGCGCGTCTTGAGATGCTTGCGCCGAACTTCGGGGGCTCTCTTGAGCATACCGACTGCCTGTGTCTCAGCCATGATGATTGAATGCTGAGTAAACTGGGGATCGAGGTGATGGCCAGGAAGAGGTGTGGTGAGCCGTAGCTGCTGTTGTTTCTGAGTGCCCCACTGAGGGGTCCGCTCGCTTAGACACCAATGACGGCGGTGCCTTGCACTGCATCTCGAGCATTAAGATGGAGACACAGACCCAATTCCGGCATGGGAGCGTGTGATGTCGATGTGGTGAGATCATTGCGAGCTATTTCGAGCGGTTGCTGGATGAATGCGTTCACACTGCGGAAGCGTCCCAATTATTCTACTCAAGGATGCCCGTCAAGCTCCTATGTCATGCAACCGACAACGCTCCTGTGCCTTGCGAGAAAGCTCGCTACGACATGGAAACATAAGCACGTGTTGCAATTTACCACTGATCAACTAGCATCTGGCGTGATAATTCTACTGCTCAGACTACTGGTTTCCTTACAAAAGATTCCAATACATTTCTTGGAGAAAAAATCAAGTAACAGACAACGACGTGTTGACAGAAGATCCGAGGCACGAATCCAGATTTATTGGACTCACGGACGGTGGGATTGATTAAGGAGAGACACTTCAAAGGAATGCCAGACATACATAGAAATACAATCTCAAATCATTACATCGAATCTCGGAAACTCCTCAATATGCCACCCTGTCAAATGCCCAGCACAGCATCCACAACCACCGCTCGATGATCACTGCTATACACCCCATCCTCAAACCGATTCGGCAAGATACTAAACCCTTCAACAACCCAATCTGTCTTACTGACAAACACATAATCAATAACTGTCATCTCCTCCTGCTGAAACCCCGTACAGGTGATATCATTCCCATACCTCCACTGCGCCGCACCCCTTGTATCCACCAGCCTACTCTCCTCCCCGTTGAGATTCCGGTACGCCTCCCCATCCATCTCACTATTCAGATCGCCCGCCAACCAAATCGCCCCATGCCCGACATCTCGGACAATACCTTGGACGATCTTCGCGCTCTCCCGCCGACTGACCTCCCCCTGCTCATCGAAATGCGTGCACAGCCCCACAACTCTAGTCTTACTCGCTCTGTGCGTGAAATGGCCGACGGTGACGATGCGGATACTCCCTGCGTCCCAGCCTTTTCCCGGACGATCGGGCGTGGGACTCATCCACACTGTTTTCCAGCCGTTGAGTTTCCAGACTGAGGGCTGGTAGATGATGGGACTGTATTCGCCGGCTTGATGGCCGTCGTCCCGGCCTACGCCTATATATGCCCATTCGTTGATTGTCGTTTCGTCTTCGCTGTCTTGAGTCCTACGGGATGTGCTGCTGTTTAGCCCCTCTAGTATGTCGAGAAGCTGCTCGTGGAGAACTTCTTGCAAACAAATGAAGGCCTCTGGGCTGTGCGCGGTGGTGTACTTCAGCTCGTTTATGATTAGGTGATTTCGTTCGGACCAGGGCTTCTCCCCTTTGAAGGGTGATTTGGTGGCGTAGCGAATATTGTGCGTAAGAATACGAACAGGTAGAGCGGCGTGTGCTCTCATGGTGAGGCCGCGGTTGGTGTTGGGGAAAGTGTCCTTTGAAGGATCAATGTTGCGCGCATGGCGACGGGAGGTTACATTGTACCCCGCACGTCCGTGAATACCGAGATGCCATGCCATTCTAATGAAGGCTTAATGGCAATTGTATTGTTGTGACCAGAACACGCTGGTTAGGGCTGTGTCAGAACCCTCTGGTGACGGTAAAGTCTATCCTTCCACAGACAATCTCGCCTAAGGATATGAACAAATACAATTCGTGTCTACTCACTTGCTGCGCAATGGCAGCTCTAGTTCTGTCTTCCAAAGAACGTCGCCTCGTGCGTTCTGTGGATCAAGTGGCCCGCGCAAGACAAGCAGTACTCTTCCCAAGGGCCAGACACCTGTCTCCATACACCCGCACATGCTCCCAATGATTCGCTGTTTATACAAAAGATCATGACGTAACCTTGCCAACGTCGAAATTCAACTGTGGCCATCCCAACTCTCGCACCTGGTCAAGTACGTGTCCGCCATCCACTCTAGGAGACGGGTCGCCCAGTCCTATTTGACACGTTGCTCAAATGAATCCTGTTCTTCAGGTGTAGCTCGAAGTTCCGTACTGTTTGCCCAGGACCGGCGTTGTAGAGCTTTCCAGGACAATCAAGGCAGCGTATTCTTGGGAGGAAATAGGACTTGTGGTTTGCTGGGAGGGGGTCGCTCTGTGAGAGACTATCAACCTTGATAGCCTTGGGCTCGATCTTGCCTGTCTCGCGGTTTTCGTGACCTTCATTCATCACGACGTAGCGCATGATGGTCTCGAACTTGTGCTCGGGATTCTGGTCGCGGAGATCTTGCAGGGCTTGTTGCAGCCATGTCGGAGGAGGTGGCTTAGACTTGTTAGTCGACATGCATGTCTACTCTGTAGAACGACCTACTGTCTGTGATGGAGGTGGTGATGGCCATGGCGCGTCCAGTGAGCCATCGTCCTTATACTGCAACTGTTTTGGTTGTGGCTTCGGCGTGGGCGTTGAAGGTGGTCGTGGTGAAGCTTCAGGGAGCTTTGAGCTCGGTGCCATAGCAGGCGAGGGAGGTGGAGGCATGGAACTGCTCGGTGTGCCACGCGCAGGCAGAGTAGTAGGTGCCATCATTGGCGTGGACGCAGGCTTCGCAAAGGCCTTAGGGTTTCGTTGGAATTCTCGGAGCTTCGCAGAGGCGATGCGGAGCTTAACGATCATCGTGGTCGGCTCTGGTACGCTTTCTTCCCGCGCCTCGTATCTTTGCGCTCTAGTCGAGCGCTGCTGGACAATCTCGTGTTGAAGTTGAGCGATTTCTGGAGTTGCTGATCGTCCAATGGCAGACCTCATGGCTGCTTGCGCCGAAACTGCAGCTCCACGCATGTTTCTTGTTCGTGCAGTGCCTCCACTAGGTACTGCTGGCGCAGGCGAGTCCATGATAGAGTCATCACTATCAGAGTCGTCCGAATCGTCATCGGCATTGCGTCTCCGACCTTCCCTCGCTTTCCTTGTTGCCTTGAACAGATGGCTTTCCTCAAGCGTCTCGGCTGCTCCGGGGAGAACTGATGACACAACCAAAGTACGAACCGTCCGTTGTCGATCCTTGAGATCTGGCAATGCAGGCCCTCCACGTCGATTGACGGAGCGTTTTTGACGTCTCTGTTCGCGCAGGATGGAGAGTTCTGCTCGTTCCAGCTCGGCATGGCTGAGCTCGTACAAGTATGGCTGGTAGTCCTTCGTCGATTGCATAGGTCGGAATACCGAGGGTAGCGGTGACGCAAGAAAATTGTCCTGAATGTCTGTGTCTTCCACCGGCCGCCCGTCAAACGGATGACCTGTGATGTACAGGCTCTTCGTGAACATCTGGCTCTGCTCTCGTATCGAGTGTGCAATCGCTGTCACA
Organism: Didymella pinodella; assembly: GCA_039634465.1. Classification (NCBI taxonomy): domain Eukaryota; kingdom Fungi; phylum Ascomycota; class Dothideomycetes; order Pleosporales; family Didymellaceae; genus Didymella; species Didymella pinodella. The sequence continues at coordinate 966,258 of CP113345.1, forward strand.
AACTCTCCACTCAGAGATAGATCAGCAGCCATCTGTTTTGCGAATTCCTCTGGCGAGTTCAAAGGGTTGTTGATCTCCCACTCAAACTGGTCCACCAATGTGTGTTGTCCAATGGTGATGTTCAATTTGATCAAGATGCGCATCTCGTCGTTTTTGAATGCCGAATACGGTTGCGAGGAATCCAGAGGCTCGTCGTCGAAGAACGCGTGGGGGTAGTAGTCCTGGATCTGCTCGTGAATTTCGCGGTTGACCTGGTGTATGATGTTCTGCTGCAGTTCTAGCGGGACCTGAAAGTCTTCGACAAGGGTACGTGCGACCAGCATAGGCTCAGTGACGCGGTCGTGGAGGTTCCAGGTAAAAGTGTCGCGCAGCTTCAGTCTATCCAGCTCGATTTCCAAACGAATTGGAACCAACTCTTCCACCTGATCAGCTTGCCTCCCGCCCATCTCTCTGTCCACTTTCAACTGCGGTGCGGCACGTCGTCCAGCGCGCTTGGCCTGGTTGGGGTATTGGATCTGCGGCAGCTGCGATCGTGGGTCTCGAGGATTGAGTTGGACATCGGTGATGCCATTGCCGTAGCCCGCGTAGCCGTATCCAAAGATGGCGCCAGGGTTCTGTCGGCGCACGGGGAAGACTTCTTCTCTGTAGAAGTCGCGCAGATCGTTCAGCTCGCCGTAGACCCGTTCTGAGTACTTGCTGCGCTCGTACTTGTTGACGCTATCCAGCAAGTCGCGGGTGATGTAGCGATTGAGCAGCGCGGTCTGCTCCTTCTTTTGGTCCTCAGTGGCTTCTTGCGCTGGGGCGGTCGAGGGCTTGCGCGAGCCCGAGTGGGAGCGCTTACGCGACGCGCCATTGACACCGTCCGCCGTGGGGGAGTCCATGTTCACGCCTGATGCTGCGAGGACGGCCTTGGCCTTTTGCTTCCCGTCGCGAATCGCGTTGTTGTCGCCCGGCGCATCGAAGCTTGAGCTGGCGGAAGATGCATCTGCGGGCTGCTGGACCGCGCCGTTCGAATAGGACGCGCCGTTCTGCGATTGCGACGAGTCCTGCGATGTTGGTGCGTCGGCGCCGGGGGGAGAGGGCATGGCGTGGATGGGAGGTCAGAGGGCTGGTGCGCGCATGGAGCTGCGAGGGTTAGTCGGGATTGAAAGCGGTCGCCGCAAGTGGCCAGGGGCCGCCGACGGGGCAGCCAGCGCGCAGTGACATGGTGAGAGCAACACCAGCAGAGCGCCGCTATGGGGGAGGAGAATAAAACTCACCTGGGGACCATGCACTCTGCGCGTCGTCGCTCGGCTGGGCCTCTGTATGGCTGAGGACGTCTTGCCGATCGAGGTCACGAGTTGAATCCACCTGGTAGGGCTCTCAGGGCGCAGGAGCCGGTATTGGCACGCCCGAATCGGCGAAAACGCTCCTCGGTATCTGTCGCCTTGTCACCTAGGGATCTAGGAATAATTGGGCGCGCGGGGGAGGATAAGCTCGGAATGATGCCGTCACTTCGTGTGTTGTGTCAGACAGTGAAGGGATCGCGCTGCCTAGATCGGGACCACAGCCGCTGCACCTGGTCTTGAGGCGGCTACCAACAGCCCTTTGTATGCAGCTAGCAGTCTGAGCGTGCTGTATCCCAGTGTAGGCTACATGAATCGTACTGACAGTCGCTGTCTCCACTGTCCGATTGTGCCTAGGATTTACGACTTTACACATTGTCACGTGGTTGATATGACACGTGCGACTTCAGTGAATGACCTCGGGAGTACCCAGCGAGCGGTATTTGAGTTTGAGTTTGCTTGAATCTCTCAACCCTCGCGATATGGAAGTGGTATATTGGTGTCCAATCTGGATTAAACGCTTTCATAAGAAGAAGCTGCTACCATTCAGCTCAACGCCGGTGTCCCCTAGATCGTTTTGCTGCGGACAGAACGCTATGGACGAAGAGACCGTACTCATCTACTAGCAACATCATCATGACCGGGGGCCGAGCTCTTCCCCATCGTCTCTGCTATGTATTTAATGCTCCCTCGCGCAATATAACCCCCGACGCTCTGTGGATCGAAGTCTGCATGCGAGGAATGAGACCTTTAATCGAGTTAACAACTGGAACGATTGACGTAAATCAAAGGAGAGAGTCAAGCCTTGTGAAGACACTCAGACACGCGGCGACCACCTGCCATACTGTTAGCAACGATTCATCTAGATGTCCAAAAATTAAACATACCTCCATCTGAAGCTCCTTGTCCTTGCCAGCATTGATCTCATCGTTGATCAATTGACCGAGGTTGGCTCCCACACCCTGACCGCCACCGGCTCTCCTTGCAAACGGCCATTGCGAGTACTCTGCCAGTAACTCGTCGACTTGAGCAAAGGCACGCTCCCTCGCCTCGTGTCCCAGTGTGGTGAGGGCGTTCTCGAGCACGTTCGCAGCGTAGGCGGCGCAAACCATGGAAACGGTACGAAGAGTCCTGAATTCTAGTTCTTCAGGAAGAAACTGGCTGCCGGGCAGGACAACGGTTCGGTTTGTGAGAAGGTTGCGTACTCGGCGCCTGATCTCATCCTTTGCGGCACCCTCTGCAACGGGATGTGTGGCCATGTCGAACAGCAGAAAGTTCTTCTTCTCGGTGCGCAGAATACCCTTGTCGACAAGACCCTTGCAGAGGCGTTCGCGGACTTGCTTGAGCTGGTAGCCAATCTTCATAAGGTTCCATGTCTCGCCTGTACTTGTCAGCCAGAACATTTGTGAGAATGCCCGTTGTGCCTACCGCTCATGAGGTCGATCCAAGAGTTGACGCTCATCTTCTCGCTCGACTTCATCATCTTCAGAGCCTCGTCCAGCAGTACTTCGCCCGTCAGTGTGTCGTCGATAACCTCAATGACCCGGTCTGCCAGAGGGAAGCGCCGCCGCGACGAGTCTTTCTGCATGCTTATGCGGCCTCGAAAGGCTAATTCTATGACGATGCATCCGCGCAGTGCGTATGAGATGTTGTCATTCCAGAAGGAAAGGTAGCCCTAGCCTGAAGTATCAGCCTGCGCCCTGTCCCGTGAGCCTGCCGCGGCCACGCACCTGCTTGTCCTTCAAGCCCATGAGGATGATCTCCTCCATGAGCGTCAGCTTTGGCTGCTTGCTGCGCTCGGCATTCTCGCTGATGTCCCGCGGGTCGAAGGCGATCTTGTGGCCATTCTCCGAGTTCTCGTAGGATGTCTCTGGCGCGCGGTCGCGGTCGTTCCGGGGCGCAGGTGAAGCCACGCGGCTGCCCTCGTCCTCGGTATTGCCAGTCGCCGCGCCAGCTCCTCGCCGGCGCACCACGCCGGACGTCGAAGCCATGGGATGTAGTTGGGGAGCGAGTGGGGGTTGTCTTGGAAATTACGGGCGGGTGTTCCTATGTAGATGGCTCAGTTGGCGACGCTCGGGCGCGTGCGCGTCACTTTCAAGATTGCGGACCAGCGACCTGCGGGCTTTTGCGGGGCGACAGGTGGTGGAAGAGAGCGGTGCAGGCCGGGGGCGTAAAGATAGGGGGTGTCTGAAGTGTGCGTGTGAGACTGTGGAGAACGATGTTCCTCGTGTCACAGTGTCCGGCCAGCAGCCAGCTCTCCAGGGAGCTGCGAGTCGCGACGCCGCAGAAAGCAGGCTCCGGCTGGAAGCCAGTTCATGCAATAATTTGACCATGCAGTCGAAATAAATGCACGTGAAAGTGGATTGGAAAGTGGATAGCCTCGTTCTATCAAAAGTACTTGTTGCCATTCCGGAGCTGTTTTACACGCAGGGAAATATATCACAATGCCGGCAGAACCGACGAACCAATTCCACTCCATTCATCTTCATCTCAGCACCCGCATTCCATTATCATTTAGTGAGCTAAATATTGTCAGTCTTGAGAACAGTATGTGGATCGGCACCGCTCACCATCGGGCTGGCGGAGGATGTACTCCACTGCTTGCTTGACTGTGATATCATCAGTATATGCTCAGGCAGAATACCAACACCGTGCTTACCGCTAAGGATGCCGTCGGCCTCCTTGTCTGGGATCTCAATGCTGAACTCCTGTGTTGCTGTCAGCGCTGCCATGCGCATCCACTGTCCGGTGCGACTAACCTCCTCAATCGCCATGACAACCTCTACGGTGTCGAGAGAGTCAAGACCGAGGTCGTTGTGGAAGTGCGACTCGGCGTTGAGCTGCAGATTGTGAGCGTACATCCTACTTGTGTCCTGCATCTCGATTGGTAGCTACCTTTGAGGCATCCTGGACCTATAGGTTCATTAGCTATGCTGCCCTCCAATTCATCGCAGTGGTGCATCGCCGTACCTTGTCGAAGTTCTTCAAAAGGTCCAATATCCTGCCCTGGACCTCATCGTTCGACAAACCAGCGCTGGAGGCGTAGCCTCGGACGGCCTGGAAGTATGCGGCGGAGGTGATCTGCTTGGGCTGGACGAAGGCGCGCGCGGGGCGGGCAATTGATGCCTGGCAGCGGGGAGCGGCGCGGACGGCAGACCTGGCGGACCTGAGGAGGGCTGTGCGAAACATGTTGGGAGAGTGCGAGCGTGTCGAGGGGCGATGGGTCGGGGTGGGAAGTAGTAGTGATGATGCTAGACGACTTGCAAAGAAAGCTTCCGAGATGCACGTGACTAAGCAGCTCTTATGACGGCAGCAACGACCAAAAACACACGGCAAGAACGCGACAAATTCGGAAGGAAGGACTATTCGAAGCTGCTCGTAGACTAAACAGGTGCATCAACTCCTTTGCAGGCCTCTTTGGATCCCCAGGTCTGCCGCTCTCTGCATCGCCGTTGCCCCCACATTCGGCCAATCAGATTGGGTTCGTTACTTCGCATCGATCCTCAAGCTCGCGACCTCACATTTGTGCTCGACATCTCCCACCGCCGCCCACACAACTCGTACGCGCCCACGATGGCCAGTACCAAGCCATTGACGATGCTGGCACGCGGCCCATCGGCCACCACACTGCTCAGGCAGTCGCACTTTGCTCCACGCTTCGCCTCGCCCGCCACCGTCGCCCTCTTCAGCACAACCTTTGCGCGTGCCGCCACGCCTGCAGGACCTCCCCCGCCTGGCTTCCGGTTACCGCCCCCGAAGAAGTGGGATGATGGCGAGTCTGCGCTGGACAAGGCAGGCAAATACTTCTTGCTCATGGAGATGTTCCGCGGCATGTACGTGTCGCTGGAGCAGTTTTTCAGGCCTCCGTAAGTACTCAATTGGTGCCTGCCGTGTGTACAGAGCGGTCGGAAAGCTGGTTCTGACGGACCGTTAGATACACCATCTTCTACCCCTTCGAGAAGGGTCCCATTTCTCCCCGCTTCCGTGGCGAGCACGCCCTGAGACGGTACCCAACCGGTGAGGAGCGCTGCATTGCTTGCAAGCTGTGCGAGGCTATTTGCCCGGCGCAGGCTATTACAATCGAGGCCGAGGAGCGTATGGACGGCAGCAGGAGGACTACCCGCTACGATATCGACATGACGAAGTGCATCTACTGTGGTCTCTGCCAGGAGTCTTGCCCTGTCGATGCCATTGTTGAGGGTACGCTATCTTTTCATACCTGATACTCAGAGGGAGGGTCCACTAATGAGAATGCAGGCCCTAACGCCGAGTACGCCACCGAGACACGAGAGGAGCTCCTCTACAACAAGGAGAAGCTGTTGGCCAATGGTGATAAGTGGGAGCCCGAGATCGCAGCCGCTGCTCGTGCGGACGCGCCTTACAGATAACGAAAGAGCAGCAGCGAGAGAAAGAGATGTGGTGCTCTAGATCTGTATATAGTAGGAGAGCGGTCATGTCTAGCTCAGCATTTGGTTTCCTTTGTGATTGCACCGTGATTGTACAAGAGTTAAACTCAGATTTCAGTTCATCAAGTTCAAAGCTCGTTGTGACTTTGCTGCGTGATGTGCGTTTTGCATCTTCAGAAAGAGCAAGATCGTAATCCCAATAGAGTGTTTTTAATAGATGCAATTGGTGCGACCGTGGGCATTGACCACCGCCTATCTTTTGAGTGGGCTGAACTTGTATCCGACTTTTTCTGCAACATGAAAATGCACACGAATGAAAGCGTTGAAGTGTGTATGTCCTAAGGGACGTCATAGTATTCAATCGCTGTACATACTCCCTGACGCCCAGACAATGCCAGCCACTGTATGGGGATATCAAACGCCAAAATGCCTCCCAGATATTGCTAACGCACAAATGCGATGCTTCCAAATGATCTCTTTTTTAGTTCCCCCATCATGTACATCTGATCCTAGCCCCAGCGTCATTTATTTGCCCTTGAAGGTTCCCTCAAAGCCAGCTCTCTTGGCCGGCTTCTTCCCACCCTTCTTGGGGGTGCCCTTCTTCTTGCCCTTGACACCCTTACTGTCTCTCCGCGCCTTCAGATTCTCTTCGCGCTTCTTCTGTCTCTTCTCCTTGCCGTCTGCGATACTTGTGAGGCGCTCCTTCCACTCCTGCTTGCTCTTGTCTTTCTGTTTTTGCTGGCGCTTCAAGCTCTTCTTAAGCAAGTTGACGTCGTCAAAGACCTTCTCGCCCTGTGCGCGCTTCTTCGCATTTAGCCACAGGTCCTTCTCCTGTATGTCCTTGCGCTTAGCCTCGTCGAAACCGTTGATGCGTGCTTGTTTCTTTTGAGCAGCTTCGAGTGCTGTCTTGGTGTCGGATTTGCCCTTCTTCTTGCGCTGCTCAAGGAACTTGGAGAGCCCGCCTTCAAGTTCTTGACCATCTTCCCATGCGACGCGGCCAAAGTTAAAGTTGCGCTCATGTTCTGGTGATCTGGCAGGAAAGATTGAGGGTGAGCCTGATCCGCCTCTTATCCGTGCAAGCTGCTCCTCTGCCTTTGTGCGCGCCTCATCCTCCTTTGCATTCTGACGGGCAGACTTTTTCGCTTCTTGACGTGCCGCTTCCTTCTTCCTTCGAGCTTCGATGAGCTCAGCACGGTTCTTTGCGGGTCGTCCATCAGGTCCATCAGCTTTGCGCGCAGCGCGCATGGCCTCCAACTTAGCGTTCAGACGTGCACGGAACTCTTCTTGACTTTTCTCGTCGATCTGCAGCGGCTTCTTCTCTTTCTTGCCGTCCTTCTTTGTTGGTACTTCTTCTGGGACAGAGGTCGACGATGATGCATCGGACGCTGCTGAGATGTTGGAATTTGCAGTAGTGGTGGGAGTGGTGGACTGACCCTCTTCTTCGACATCGACGAGGCCACTGACGTCGAGGGCCTCGATGCGATCCTCGGGGTCATCAAGACCATCGTCCTCCTCCTCCTCGTCATCTTCCTCGGCCTCGACTTGCTTGGCCTTCTTCGTCTCCGGCGGTGCAGTGAGACCTTCCTTGAACTCAGCCTGCGCCGCCTTCCGTGCCTCGTCCTTGTTCTTCTTTGCTGCTGCCTTCTCCTTCTTCTTTTCCTTTTTCTGCTGTGCTTTGATCTCGGCTTTCGTTAAAGTACGACCTTCCTTGACGACTTCTTGGGGTTCAGTCTCGGCGTCCTTCTTTGTCTTTTGCTTCTTGGCTTTCTTTATCCCTTCTAGCGGTGTCTCTTTTACGATGTCCATGTCAAGGTCGGAAGAGGGTGCCTCTGAGACTGCATCGTCGTCTTCGGCCTCGCCATCAAGTTCGCGCTTGCGCTTGCGTGCATTTTCGTCCAGTACATCCTGGGCAGACTTGTGTGATGCGGGATCCAGCTTCGCTCGCTTTGCAGCCTGGCGCTCCTCTGTGGTCTGCTTCTTCTTCTTCTGCCATTGTGTCTGAGAAGCAAGTCAGCGAAAAGCTGGTGGTGCTAGCGTGAGGACGCATACACTTGTAATGCTCTCGTCCTTGCCATAATATTCTTTGGCTGGGATTAGCGACATCAGTCCCTCAAAGGCCCTGGCATGGCTCTTCAATCTCGACTGGAGCTCTTGGTTAGCGGCAAGAACGGTGCGGGGGCGCCTTCCTACAGCATACCTCGAGATCGTCCGGCATGTTGACAGAAAAGCAAGATACACGTGGCTGTGTTTTTCCAGTAGTGCGTGACGTCGACGTGGAAAGTCGCAGCGGCGAGATCGTGTGTGCAGTGCGAATTGAAATCCGAACTCTTGGCATAGTGCACCTCTTTTTTCTGTCGCGCTACTTCCACCGCCTCGCACGGGCTTTCTGGTCAACGAAGGACCCACAAAGCAGCTGCCCCAACCTCGCTCGCCTGAACTTGCCAGCCGCATCGCGTGCCCAACTCATCGGGCTGCCAGCATCAGCCTCGTCTAGCCTGTGATGATGCCCTTGGTCAACTGACTCAGCTTCACTCGTACTTTGCGCATGCACCTCTGCTGGACACGATAATCCTGGAGCCGCATGCACAGCCACCCAAAGCAAGCGCAAGCACAACCTCAGCTGCTTTGCCTCATATGTGATCTGCAAGCTAACGTTGCCTGCCTTCCGTAGCGCCTCTCACTTCAGCAACCTTTACATCTCTATCGGTCCGCCTGCTCCGCTGCTGTAGTCTTTCGCTCCAATGTCATCCACGGCTATTGAAGCAAAATCTCTGTCATCACTCACCGCGCTTGCATCAAATCCACCAGCATATCCTAGAAATCCAACACATGTGAGGCACGAGCCGTTGGTACTCTACATTGCCAGAGTACCAGGCAGCAAAGGTGAGGAGACTACTACCGTTGTATGTGTCTCGTGGCGGTCTGACCTTGGAGTAGATGTCTTCCTTTCCCCCATGAAGCCCCGCGAGAAGGTGGTCACTGCGGAAGATGTTACTAGTTCTTTGTATTTTGTTCACGTTGAACATCCTGAAGATGTCACTTTCCTCAATTATCCGGAATTTCAAGATCCAAACTGCACCGAACAACGACCTGGCTCTTTGAACCGAGTGCCAGCACAAACGATTCCGCGGAAGGCAGTACCAAGCGCACCAGCAGCTGCACAGGCGCGGAAACCATTGTCTGGGACATTGGCTCCAATCATAAACTTTGACAGCCGCCAAAATTCAAGCGCAGGTCAATATGCTCAAAGGCCTACCATGCTGACCCCCGCTTACGAACCTCGTGGTTCTTACGACTCTAGTCGGTCACAGACGGAGAATGACATACCGCCAATCCAGCCGCGAAGACCAGATGTCAGCTCAAGTCACAACGGTATCTCCCTCACTCTCATTCGACGAGATCCAGCATCTGGCGCGCAGTGGAATGTTGCTCGCATCAATGACCCCACGATCACGGGCATTTCCTCCAACGGTCTGTCTGAGAGGAAGCCAGGCTCTCCTTTGTATGTTGAAGTTTCGAACCCTGGATACTCCAAGTTTCTGCATTCCGATGTGGACCACAGGCCTCCATTGCCCAATCGGTCTAGTGATCTGTCAGTACGATCTTATCAATCAACGAACGCACAATGCCGCCCGAGTATAGACATGTCAGACTCATCGCCATCGTCGAAAAGCGAAAACGTTTTCCGCCGTCGATTGTGGATGGAGGGATCGCACTTGGGAGGTGGCTTTGGGCATCGCAAAAGCGGTTCGTATGATCGCACTCCGAGTCGCCCCACGTCTAGAGGCAACTACGAAGATAGACTATCCGCGGACCAACCTCTGCCGTCACCTTCGTTCTTGACGCGAGATGACCAAGCATACGGAATGCTCCAGGTTTCTGAGCGGCAGTCGAACTTTCGCGGCTACGTTTTCACAAGCCCATGGAATGGGCGCTGCGAGTTTGTCACTGGCGCAAGCGGTGGCACACTGAAAGTGAGTGGACTGAGCATGCCTTGGCTGAAGCAATCACTAATTCTTTGTCCAGTGTCGACACATTATACCTGGTCTGCAAGGTGCGCCGCCTGCAGCAGCCACCGTGAGTGAAATGAGATTTAACCTTCCGAGTGCCAATAAAGCCCCTTCTCCCGGAGAAGAGACATCGAAGAGATTATCGTTCTTTAAGCGAGGACGGCATAGTCGCAATAACTCTTCCGTCTCCGTCAACCGTGATGATGAGCTGGAGGACGCAAGGCGATCTTTGGATCGTATGGACTTGACTCTCGGTCAAGAGTTTGCCGGCGGTGGCTTTGGTGGGAAACAAGCCAAGCTGGGCAAGATCATCCTCGAGGACGAAGGTCTAAAAATGATGGATCTGCTAGTGGCAACCAATATTGGACTGTGGTGGCGGGCGTATGAGAAGGCTCAAGCTGCTGCAAGAAATGATCGAGGCAATGTCTGATGTCAAGATGGTTACGAGATGAGTACAGAGATCATTAGTCTTAATAGCCAACTTCAGACTACGCTAAGATGCGACGTATTCAGCGATGCTCCAATAAGTTGAAAGAGCTGCTCCGCGAACTACAGGAGTATCTTAGTGCAGGGGCAAAAGCAGTGCAAGAGCAGCATAGAGGCGTGCAGCATCACCGTTCAATTGATCAGCTCATGCAAGAGATTGACGCTGTGGTAGATAAGACCGCTCTTATAACACTAGAGGAGCAGGTGTTTGCTATCTACGCTGAACAAAAGGCGAATATGCTTGTACGTGGTGCTGAGTATGCAGGGAAGGGAATTAAGTTAATTAATGCAGCTTTAGGCGGCGAGCAAGTTAGCGCTGAGGAGGAAGAGGTTTAGGTTTTTACAGTATGTTTTTAGAATTGAATGTTGGTGGTTCGTAATCTAAGTAATCAGTTTGTTTTTGGGATTGAATGTTGGTGGTTCCTGTCGTGAGTGAGTGATCTTCGAACAGAAGCCACATTGTCAGTCAGCAAGGCAGCTGCACCACCTGGACCTGGTAAGTCGCAACATGAACTGCGTTGTCGCTGCCTTTCTCGCGAGGGCGCCAGCAGTTGCGTAAAGACAGCCATCTCGATTCCTCCACGCCCAAACCTCACCCACCCACAAGCACCTTTACCTCAGCATACCTAGCGACCAGCATCGCTTTGTCCCATCTACACTCAGCATCCCTCACTGTCTGGCTTAACAATACGCCTTCCTATCGTCGATCAGCGTTAGAATGTTTGTTACTCACACTCACGCTGCCATGATCGTTACCGGTATCATCTTCGCACCCGCTGTGATGGCCACACCAGCTGTACAGGATTTCACCGATATGAGGTCTGTCATCAACTCGGCAGCAAGCACCATTGGTGACCTTCAGAACCCCAATCGAGGCTGGGGCTTGTTTGGCAGCAGCAGTCAGATGGGTACTGCAGACCTCATCAACAACATCACGAGCACGATCTTGCAGTCAAAATTTCAAGTCGATACGAACAAAGTTGGGCTCCCTAAGACTACCTCGTTCCCATCACTAACGATCATACAGACTGCCTGGCTGAACCCTGCAAACGCTACCACCGGACCAGCCCGCAACGCACCATCGCCACTGACACTGACCTTGCCATTGACCTCTAGCATGGTCCTCCCATCTACCCTTCCTACCAGCACACCCAGTCTTGTAAACGTCACCACGGATCTCTCGAACCCGTACATTGACTACATCTCGGCCATACCAAACCTCAGCACGAGTCTTACATCGCTTGGTCGTGCCTGGCACCGTGAGATGAACTCACCGATCAGAGACGCCATCAGGGTGCTACAGGAGAGTATCAACATACTACAGACCACTCTGCTGCAAGGCGAACTCATCAGCAGCTCGGCTGTACTGCGTACCATCCGTGCAAGCAGCTCCTTAGAGAGCTGTCAGCAGGCATGGGGTCGTTACCTCAATCTCCCTGGCAGTACTAGTGGTAGTGACGATGGAGAGCACGGCTCACCTTCGCGCAGCAAGAGGTCGGTGCAGCGGTTGCCACCCACAAATGGGAGGCAGTATACACACAAGGAGCTTTGGGGCCGTGGAGAGCAGTCGAGGGCCGGGGGACCAAGCCAGCAAGACGTGGTCACCGAATGGCGAGGACAAGTCGAAGACCTGCGGCGGAACACAGCACAAGTCTTCAGAGCATGAGTATGCGCTTTCACTTTTCCCATTAACCCCAGCTGGTCTGCTAGGTAGTTCGTTCCGCTTTAATCGAGTGAATCTATATGCTCACAAGTGACTCATTGCGGAAGTAATCCTTGTACCCTGTGCCGCGTCGCATGCCTTGCATTCAGCTCGAGTAAGAGCTTTTGGTGTACTCACGGTGCTCCGTACTGCAGCTGCCACATGAGCCATCATAGTGCCACAGAAAGAACAATGTGCTGTTCTGCCCTTGCTTAAAGGGCAAGGTGGCATGACGTCGCTTCCTGTCGAAGAAGCAAACAAACAGATAAAAGAACTTGCCAATCAGCGATGCAGTCGTCACAAACAAACACTGGCAATGAACCACTTGCCACCATCAGTGAACAGTCCTCCAGTCTCAGTTACCGTCTTTTGTTTCCGTCTGACCACAGCAGCATTACAATGAGGCCGGAGGCACTCGACGCTTTCGCAACGCACAGCATGCGCCCTGCAGCATTGGAGGCTGCTTCATCTGATCAAAAAACTGCGGACAAAAGCGAGATACCGAATATGGACGAAGACGAGAAAGATGTAAGCTTGAAGGCTCCTCCATTGTCGGACAACGGACCTAACAGGTGAAGTCTGTTTCGCCAGAGGCCGAGCGCATCCGACCCGCCCTGAATCGACTGAACACACCCCTCGGTCAGCGCACAGACGGTACAGAGTCCGCTGCCAAAGCCGTGGGAGAAGTTGCTCAAGCAGTCGAGAGTATCGTCGAGGGAGTCAAGACAGTTATTCACGAAGCCGTTGCGTGGACTGAGCGAAAAGCCGAAGAGCTCGCCAAGAGCGAGGATCATACTGGGCCATACGACTCTCCGGCGATGGCTGCAGGCGGTATCTCGGATCTGGATGTCATTGCCACGGGAGTCCTACCAGCTACTGTCCCTGTGCAGGAGGATGGGAAGGACATGGTGTTCGGCAGCGATCAGAAGAACGATAAGGATAACGAAGAATAGCAGGGGCTAGAGAATGATCAATCATATTCAAAGGAACTGGTGGTGAGCTTATTGGCTCGTGTATTGGAAGAATTTTGTTTCGAGAAAGCAGTGTGCAAAGTGGAAGTCCACTTAAACGTTCTGGGGAGATCGTGGGGGAGAGCGGGCTCTCGGTAATCCGAAGGACACTCGGTGACGCAATGTGGCGAGTGATTGGACTCAGTTGCATGTATGAAGCTTATGATTCCAATACTAATACTACCTGATCGTGTCGAAGCTGTTCAGGGTGCGAAGTTGTGAGGCTGATGCAAGAGCGAACCCGCATTAAGCCCTATGTAAGTGGAGAACTCTCTCAAAGCGGTACAGTGTCCGTGCACCTCGTGCACGGTTTCATCTTGTGCACGCGAAAACCACCTTTGGCAACCACCAAAATGAGGTTGTAGAGCCACACACAAAAGCTATTATATAGAGATTTTTTATCGTAACAGTCTACTAACTCTTACAATGCTTGCCCTGCTCCCATTTTTTGTTTGGGCGCGTGGTGCGGCCGCTGCGTGTAGTAATTGGTGGAGGTGTTGGGGAAGGCGACGCCTCTACCACAACCTGTGTAGCACCACGCACACGCTGTTTTTTGGCTGCAGGTTCTGTAGGTACCTTTTGTAAGGCCTTGCGCTTGCCTGTTTGGGATAATTGGATAGATTTGGCAGCGTCGCTCTCTTGTTTTCTTCGTTGTTTCTCGGCTTTCTCAGCGGCCTCCCTGAGGGCTTTCTCTTCCTTTATCCTCGCTCGCTCCACCTTCCGCTGCTCCTTCTCTCGCTCCTTCTGAAGCTTCTTCTCAGCTGCCTCTGCCTTACTGCGAGCTTTTGCAGCAGCTTCCTCAGCTTGTTGGCGGGTATTTTGACGCAGCTGAGCTTTGGCTTCATCCACCTTCGTTGGAGACCACAACATCGCGTTGGAAGTATAAGACTTGGAGGTCTGTAGCGGTAGTACTTAGCGGTACCTCTGGGAGGTCTTCCGGGTATCAATTTGGTTGCGTAGGCCTTCATTTTCTACCTCCAGAAGGGAGTTGCGAGCTGCCAAGTAGTTCAACGTGCGAACCAGCTTCCGCGCCTCATAACTTGTAGGGTCCCTCACTGTTTCGTTGCAAAACCGTTCGATCACGATCCTATTGACGTCAAGCAATGGAGATGGGGTTCGTGGCAGCTCGCTGAGCTTCTTCTCAAATCTATTGAGTATAGTAGGTGGGTTCAGTGGTGAGATACCTGTGGCTTGGAACGCGCTCAGCACAAGCTCAGAGGTAAACGTTTGGTACCAGGCAGCTCGGAATAGCTTGTAGAAGTGATGCTTTTTGATGCCAGTTAAGGCCTGGCTTTGGTGGAGCTGTTTAGTGACTTCTTTGGAGTAGTTGGTACCAAAAGGTGAGAAGCAACCCACATCAAGCGGCTGCAACGTCTGGGTACTGTGAGGTGGGTAGATGAGTAGCAGGATCTTATGGCAACGACAATAGTCAATAAAAGCCATTGTTATGTGAGAGCCGTGGCCGTCAAGTAGGAGTAGGCGCCAGCTACTGCGAGTCTTACTCTCAGTCTCCTGCTCAAACACTTGTTCAAGCCAGGCAAGACCAACCTCATCGTTCGTCCAGCCAGAGGGCGTCGCAGTACTATAGGTAGAGTCTTTTCCTGCGTCCAGGTCCTCCATCTAGGACGATTGTAGAGCGTTTGGCTGGCCAGCGAAGATAAGGACTGGCGGCAACGTTGAACCATCAGCGCAGATAGTTGCAATAATCGTTACCTATTCTCTATTGCCATCCTGAAAGCTCTGGCGCTTGCCTTTTGCCTTCCAGCTTGCCTTACTAAACACCCTCTTGCTTTTATTCACCAATCCAATCGCGAGGCCCTTCTCATCCATATTGTACGTGTGCCGTGGCTCGATAGAGTATTCTTCGATTTTGGAACGTAGTAGGTTGAAATAGTATAAGTACTTTTCGCTATCGTCAGCGTTATGGCGTGTAGCGTCCATGGCGGAGGTCCATTTGTATATGAGCTTATCGTGGTGACGGTGCAGGAACCGAGTAACCCAGGCATCTCCAATAGGACTGTGAGCAACTTCGGAGGCGAAATTTTGTACCATTTGCCTTGTAGGCGATAGGCCTTGGCTTGAAAGGTCTATTATATAATTACAGAGCTCATCTTCTTGTTGTGGGGTGATCTTCTGCTGTTTGAAGTAACCGTGTTCACGCGACGCGCATACGCCTCGGTGCCGCCGCGACAGGGTGGATCGCGACACTGAAAACTGTTCAGCAATTTTAGTATAGGAAAGTTCATCAGCTGCATCTGCTGCGTCACAGGCTTCAAGCGCAGCTTCTAAATCCATGTCGTTGTTGAGTTATCGCGTTGAGGAAATTGACGCGTTATGGTGTTGGCGTGCACGAGATGAAACCGTGCACGAGGTGCACGGACACTGTATGAACCTCGGTCATAGCTTGGTGAAGAGCTTCGACTCGCGAGCTCCACCTCGTCTCTGCTCACGCCACTAACCTTAGCGACTACAAGTAGACTACTGAGAGGCAGTTGTTTTTTGAATACACGTTCCTCTGTAGAATTGAAATGGCTACCGCAAAGCACCCTCTCCTCCTCGCTGCGACTGTAGCTCACACTGTGCTTTCCCTTGGACACACGGTACGCATTGCGTATACACTGCCTGGTGACAATGCAAAAGTGAACTGATGATTGTTCTATATAGTCCAAAGGTCTTGAGCAGTTCAAGCATGCTTCCATCAGCGCGCTACCTACCGCTTTGCGTGGAGCCGTGAAGGCGGGATGGTACGAAGGCTCTGGTTTCTTCCTCATCATGGGTCCGTATTCCCGTCCCTGCCTCGCCGCACCATCCCCAGAATACACATTTCTCGCGGCCGCATCTGACCATCATCCAGCTGTCTTGAATTACAAGTGGGCGCAGACTGGACTGCTTGACATATACGACAAGAGCATTGCAGGCTTGCTCGTGGCTATCCTGGCTGGTGCTGCGGGCAGCTATTTCCAGAGTGGAGATAAGCCCACAGCGGCTACGTTGGCGGTGGTTGCTGTGCTGCAGGGACTGGGAGCAAAAGGCGCGAGTGTGTAGATGGTGGGGGGAGATAATCGGCAGTGCGGATCGTTGGAGTAACAAGAAAGACTAATCTTGATCCTGGTGACCAAACTCAAGTGCACCCAAGAGTGTGTATTCTCACGCTCACAGCTTCATCTTTCAACTCGCAAACGTGCCAATAGCAGCCTCATCCGTCTTCTTATCGCCAGGTACCAGCTTTACACCCTCCTCCTGCACACCCACGCCTTCGTTCTTCTTGCTCTTGTCTCCGCTCTCGCCCTTGATAGTATCTCTCACAAGCGTCAGCCCCTCCACCGCAAACCTCACCATATTGCTCTCCCTCTCCTTACTCCCCGTCTCGACCTCCCTCGTAACTGTCCCCTTGTCGCTACTCACAGCCAGCGCAACATACCCCGGCGTGCGATTCCGCGTACTGCCACCAGTAGGCCCCGCCGTCCCGGACTCGCTGACGGTGTACGTGCTGCCGAGCGCATTGCGGGTGTTTTCAGCCAGCTTGGTGACGATGTCGGGCGTGGGGCCTTTGTAGTTCTGGGTGTCTGCGTCGGTCCAGCCGACGAATGCCTTGCGGCTCTCGAGGGTGTAGAGGGTGAGGCCGCCGCGGTAGAAGGTGCTGGCGCCGGGGAAGGAGAGGAGAGACGAGGAGATGAGACCACCTGCTGCCTGTGCTGGTTAGTCAATGATCTCTGAAGAGGGGTGGAGATTGGGTGGCTTGCTGTTTCGGCGACGGAGATTGTCTCTTTGCGGTCTTTCAGTAGAATGGCTACCTCCTTGACAATTTCGCGGAGCTCTTGTGGAGGAAACGAAGAAGTCGACATGGTTGCGTTGTGGTTCAAGAAGGTCCTAGAGGATGGCAGAATTGAATTCGTCAGGAGGGCGAGGCGACAATTTGCAGAAGATTTGGATAGGACTGAGAGGGATTGCATATAGAGAGAAGTGCAAATGTGGCTGTTGATTGCTAAACGTTTTTGTGGGGTAAGCTTTGTGATAGTGGTGACGACATGTGAGGGGCAGCTTCTAAAGCTCAAGCTCAAGCTCAGCGTCCACTAGCACCTGTCAACTCAAGAGTACTTGGACCCAACGGCCTAAGCAGGAGGAAAAACACAAAAATCCAAGACAAAATGTATTCGCTAGATGTCAACTCATCCAACAACATGTGTCGAGCTCTTACAGGAGGGAGGGCTGACGAGGCCCAACAAAACGCAAACGCAGCGGCCGTGAGGGAATGGTGGTAAGAAAATGCCCCCAGTCCAAATGTAGCCTAAGAATGGATGGTGATCACCAGTACGCGCAGAGTGAACAAATCGCCGCCGCCAAAATGCGGGCCCCAAACGCCAATAGAAGCCCAAGTATGCTATCCGGTTGCTCCTGGCATGCATCGTAGCCTGAAGGTGATGCCACCAGGGCTGTACAGAAGTTGCGTAATGATATGATAGTACAAACCCCAAGCTGGCCGCTTGAGCGCGTACGGTGGAGACTATTAAGTAGATGATATGTGTGTACGTGTCGCTCGGCACCTGTCGGCGGTTTCGTCGACGTGGTATCTGGTGTAAATAGTAGCGAGCTGGATGTGTTCACGAGGGTGCCATGTCTGCCATTGCTTCTTGCTCGAATTGTTCAAGGCGTTTCAGCTTCGCCTCGAGTTCAGAGAAGATGTCGCCCATATTGCAGGCTTGTTGTAACAAAGGTGCGGAGCCAAATGGCCGCATCATGTGTCGCAGGGCGAGAGTGTTGGCACAGGACTTTAAACCTCGTTAGTTGCTTGCATGTGTTGCCACGATTCTGGGTACTTACCTCGATTCTTGAAATCTGGTGCTCGACAAAGTTGATTAAGAATCGGTCCGTGATCTCTCCGCCTCGGTTCTTCATGCGCTCGAGCAATGCTGTCTCAGGCGCCTTGAGCTCTGAACTTCCGGGGTTCTCAAGGGTACTGCACAACATCTCAAGGCGTAGACTAATGTTCCAGAGATCCCATACGTCTTCTGTGTCAATTGTGAGCTGGCTATTCCGCTCCTTCTGGCCGACTGATTGCTCCTGGGCCGGTGGCGCTTCTTGTTGTTCGAGCTGGCGCTGTACGACGAGACGGCTGGCAAGCGAGTGTGGATACATCAAGTAGATGTATTCGGGGTTCTCGAGACCCTTGAGGCGCCGTTCGCCAAGGTCCTTGACTTCGAAACCCTGACTGCTGAGAGACCGTAGTTCTTGCCTGATGAGCTGGCTGTGGATGTCATCACTATACGCCTCTTCGGAACCAGTAGAGTTGCTCCGGTCGCCTTCGATGTGGGTTTCGAGCAAACGTTGGATCTCGGCGATGAAATCGGAGGAAACCGTTATTTGTCCGCCGTCGGCTACGGATGAAATACGCGATGCTCTGTTGACCATAGGTCCGAAGTAATCCATGCGTTTGGTAACTGGATCGACTTCGCATACAGGTCGACCCCAATGGATACCCATGCGAACCGAGAGACCTCGGAAAATGACATTCCCGTCGGCATCAACGACTTCTTGGCCGTTGACGCTATTCAGGATCTCTTGCGGCCATTGCACTTCCAGAAGCTGACTTTGAATGGTGAAGCACCAGAGGAGAGCAGAAGTGACGGTCCTAAAGGCAACCATGAAAGCGTCACCTTCAGTCTTGACCTCGTAACCTCCGATGATGCGTAATTGCCTACGCATCAACTCGTTGTGCATCTTGATTGCAGATCTCATGGCGATGGGATAGGTCTCCCAAAGCAAAGTTGAGCTCTTGATATCTGTGAACACCAAACTGACGTCACCGGTCGGTGCGTCTACTTCTTGATCGAGACGGGCAAGTTTCGAATCGCCAACCATGTTCCTGGCTCTCTTTCCTGGTCTGCGATTGATGGCGAAGTCGTCAGGCGATCCTGTGGGACCCATAGACATACTGTGCGTGCGGTAACGGGCGCGCTGCTTGCTCTTGAGGTCGCTCACACCAAGCAGCATGACGTGAATCTTGTTCGTAGCACCAAATGCGATTGCAAGGTCTCGAAGCTTTTGCGCAGCTCGCATGAGGTCGTTACGCTCAGACCGTGCCACGTCAACAGCAAAGTCTGGTGTAAGATACTCCCACAGTTCTCGAGAAGCTACAAGAATCATCTCATCTGTGTCGCCGAGTGTGAGATTGATGATGTGCGGTGATGCAATGACAGATGGGGACATTTGCACATAGCCAAAAGCTCGTGAAACCTCAAGGACGTCGTTCAGCTTTCCTTGACGTGAGACGAATCCTCCGGCTTCGCGAATCCTGGCCCGTTCGCTGGGTTCAGCAGGATCGTGCTTGCGTGTAAGAATCTTGTGTCCGCCTTCCGAACGGATTAGCAACGCCTGCGCATCACCGACATTGGACATGTAAAGTTCCATCTCCTTCAGGTACATGACCGTGGCGACGCAGCCAGACGTGAGATCATCGTCTCCAAGCTCGGGCACAGCGCCTCTAGGCTGTGTCGGCGGGGTAAAAGCGTTCTTGTCCAAAGACTGAGAGGCAGCCGTAGCCAGCTCTTTGTTGAGACCCAGGTAGGTACGTCGTAAAGCATCGATAGGATTCTCGTTGGGTCGTAGCCGGTCCAGCTCATCGGCAAAGCGGTTCTTAAAATTATCGTACAGGAACTTGGCAATCTTAGAACCTCCACCAGCAAGTGGCTGAGCATCGAAGAGGCCTAGTACTTGCTCGTCGTCGTGACTGCGAAAGCGTGGTACAACCATGTCCATGGTCGATATGTGCTCTGTTCTGCCCAAGCTATCGGCCATACCGTAGGCCATAGTACCTACAGCTGATCCTGCTGTTCGCACTCGCCGATCCTCAGTCTGCTCAGGTACAGATGGCGTCATCATGGTGACATCCATAAGCCCGAGAACTCGCAGGCTGACAAGTGCTGTGAAATCGGTAAGATCACGTCCTTCTCGCATGGCAACACCACTTCCACTGTACGAGCCGCTTGGCTTGATCTCGAGTCGTTTGTTGCCGGACAAATTGAGGTATCTCAGCTTGTGGTTCCAATTCCAGTTCCAGTCATACGGCCAATTTGAGACATTGTACTTCAAAGAATTGCTGGCAACGTCCAACACAGTGAGCTGGGCTACCTTTCCGAGCTCAGCAGGAAGCACCTGGAATTTGTTGTTGTTGATATGGAGCACTTTGAGCGAGCCAACTTCTTCCAGGTCCTCTGAAGGCAACGAAGTCAAGTCATTGCCCGAGAGATAGAGCTCAGCAAGATGTTGCCATCTTCTGATGGTTCGTGGAGGAACATCATAGATCAAATTGTATGACAAGTTGACTATCCTCAACTCAGGCAGCAGGCACAGCTCGTCAAAGACGTTGTCTTCGAGTCTGTTGTCTGCCAAGAAAAGGTGTCGAAGGGAGCCAGCAAAGGTCGTAACCAATCTACTAGACAGGCTAGAGTCTTTGCGGGACATGGGTATGAGGGTCCCTTCAGTCGGCGCTCGAGATGCCGCTGATGGTTTTCGTGCGGTGCTGGCTGTGTTGAAAGACGCCATCGATCCCTTACGGTTTGAAGATGCTGGCGAGGTGCCCGAGCTAAGATAGCCACCTGAGGCCTGACTAGGGCGTCGATTCTGGAAATCCTCCAATTTACCAAGCTCTTCATAACTCGGACTTGATCCCAATCCAGGAGCGGATATTGAATGCGATCCATCCAACTGTATGCCACTTTTGTCTTCAGCTGGTGGTGCTGCGCTCGGTTTTGGAAAAGCGTCCAGAACGTTAGAGGATACATTAAGTGTCTCCAATCGACGGGCGTACCAGATCTCAGGAGGCAATCGCCCAAGATTATTTTCGCGTACATCGAGATAGCGAAGCTCGATAAGACGCCCGATTTCGGCTGGTAGATCGTCCAGAGAGTTGCGAGCAACACTGAGGTGCTCCAATCTGTATAGTCTACCGATGTTGTTCGAGAGCGACGTGAAATGGTTCTTGTCCAAGATCAGCTTTGTAAGTCCTGTAAGCTTTTGGAAGAGGTCTTCAGGTAGCTGGGCAAGCTTGGCAGACGCAAGATTGAGCACTGTCAAAGATGGCACTGGTCCGCTCAGGCCAAAACGCGTCACAGGGTTGTGGTTCATGTGCAGAACGCGGATCTTGGGGAAATACCCCTCGAAAGCGGATATGGAGTTATGTCCGATCATGAGGAACTCGAGACGAGGCAGCTGTGACATGACATCCATGCTGTCGAGAGCATTGAAACGTACATCCACTTCTCGCAGGTTGATCAACTGGCTGAAGTTGGAAGGGAAGCTACCAGACAGCTTGTTATTAGTTGCCCATAGTCTTTCCAGACAAGTCAGTTGGCCGATCTTAGGCAGACTTGATATGGAATTGAAACTAATGTCGAGGTCGACGAGGGTGCGCACCTCGCAGAGGAAGTCGGGAAACTCAGTCAAGGAGTTGGAACTCAGATTGAGGCTGCGCAGAGCACGGTACTGACCAAAGTATGATGGCAGTGATGTCAAGCCATTGTTCGACAATCGAAGGCCTTGCAGACTTTGCAGCTTTTGCAGCTCCGCACGACCAAGAGTTTGAAGGCAATTGTTGGAGATGTCGAGCATAGTGAGTCGACTTGCCATGCTCAAGCTGGGAGGCAATCGCCTAGCGTCGTTACTGGTATACTTGATCTCTCTGAGATTCGTGCAGGCTTGGATGAAGTCCTTCGGTACATCGAGAGAAAGATTGCGGGACAAGTTCAGCGAGATGATCTCTGTAGCCTTTTGGTAGAGCGTAATGGGAATGGTGATCAAGTTCTTGCCCTGGAGGTCGATATGACTGAACTTTTGCATCTGCTTGAAACCTGGGTCCTTTTCGAGGCTGGAGAAACCGCTCATCTTAGCTGGCAAGAATGTAAACCTGCAAAGATAGCTGTTATCCTCTCGGCCAACATCTTCAAGTCGGTCAGCTTCCGCATATCCAGCTTGTTCCAGAAGACGTTTTTGGATCAGCAGTGGTCGCTCGCTCGATTCCAGCTGCCTTGAAGTGTCGTGTTTGCGCATTACGATGTGGTAGTTATCCAATTCGTCCTGGAGGACTGTCTTCTTGCCAAGGATTTGGATGATCTCGGCAACTGTAGTATTGAGCGTTGCAGACAACGTCGCGAACGTGGAATCCGCCCTGAATATGCGCAGACAGTAGGTCCTCGTGTCATTCTGCTCCCTCGCGGCGACTTCGGGCTCGTCGATGGACTGTTCGCGCATCTCATCAAGTCTCTTCACTGCCCAAGAGTCTGGTGCATCCCAAGTATCGTCCTTTGGCCCAGGTTCTTCGTCTCCAGGTAGTGCTGGTTGTTGTACCTCGCCGGTCGGAGGTGTCATTGGCGGCTGTTGTGGGTTCACAATGCCGCTCATGTCATCCAACTTGGTATCCAGGAACCACATAGCTTCGTTGCCTGTAGTGTCCGCCTTTGCCTCGTTTGGGTCTTTCCCTCGTGGTTCTGCTTGCGACATTTGGCGCTTATCTGATGACTTAAAGGGCAACCGACTGTGGGCTTTCTTGCCATCTTTTGAGACATTACTCGGCCCCTTCAATTGTTCGAAGGTGGACTTCTTTCTCGATATGAAAGATGGTTGATTGAGATCTGCGCGTACTGATGGCGGGCCGTTGACGGAAGGAGGAAGGGAGATCTGCGATGACCCACCAGGCATGTTCTTTAGGTTGTCCACTATTGCGTGCTGCTCTGTTTTGTCTTTTCCTCGCAAACGTGCAAAGAATCGACCCGGGCCTTTACTGGTGCTAGGGGACTGTGACTGCGCCACAGAGTGCTGTGTCATTTCTGAGTATGTGCTTGGTGTTGGGCTTGCTGCGCGCGGTACTAAACTCGTCTTCGAAGCGAATGCAGACGCGAGGGCAGATTGCTGCGGCTGGACTCGACCACGCGCGCTGTAGGAATCCTCGCGGCTGGTAGCAGGCCGTAGAGGGTATGGAGCGCTTATGTCGCCTCGGCTGTCGGGCGCTGTCTTGTTTTCTTCCTTGCTGCGGTGATGTCGATGTCCAGGCAACCGCGAGGTTATTTTGTGCGTACGATTACCTGACTTGGTTGATGCTTGCTCTGAAGACCTTCTGCGCCCGTTCTCTGATGAGGAGGGCGCATCCTAAGATTGTCAGCGACACGAGCAGAAGATCGACGCAGTGACGCCGCGTGGAAGGAAAGCATAGATAGCGAACACTAGGCGTGATGCACCTTCCGAGAATAGGAGCTTACCTGCGGTGCCTGGAACTCCCAGGGCGTGACTTCCGAAGACGGCTGTGGTGTCCGTGGCCGCGAGCTGGTGGGGGAAGCCGGCCTCGAGCTGTAGCCACCACTGCCAAAGGTATTGTTCAGCGAATTACCGCGGTTTCGAGGTGCGTGCAGCGATTGAGTTTCTGCGATTTGTGATCTTCCATTCAAGCTTGAATCTGATTTTTGACGACCATCACCGGGAAAGTCTTCGCCGAAGACATTTGCCAGCTTCTTATGGAACCCTCTGCTGAAACTTGACTTGGAACCAGTACTGCTGACAGTCATAGCGCTGGCCACTGAAGGTCTCCGGTCGTCTCGCGGAAATCCCATGGCGTCTTCTCTCGAGTTGCCACCAGTTGGATTGAAGCAGGGCGACAACTGCGCGACATCGTCGGTGTCTGAGTCGTTGAAGAAGCTGCTCCACACGTTGTTCGCCATGTTGGTGCCACCATTAGACCCCGACGACGCCCAAGGTGGGTTGGCGCCTGCGCTCGAAGCGGTCGGCGGGTTGCGTGAGATGGAGGGTACGCCTCCGCCCGAAGTCTGCAGAACGGCGAGATCCTTTCGATAGTCGCGGAAGTCGTTCGAGGCGGGGCCGTCCCAGGTGGGCGGCTTGCGAGGCTGGTGCTGGGGGTCTTTTGGGGGAGGGGCAGGAGGGATGGTGGTGGGGGAGATCTCAGACTCCTTTTCGACACTGGATCAGAGCGTCAGCAGAGGTTCGTGGGGCAGTTGATGCGCGTCTGGCAGTGAGACAGCAGGGCAGGCGCCGAGACACGACTCGCAAATGACTGCCCATCGCGGCGCCCGCTGCTTCTCGAACACCTGCAAGAAACACGGCCAACCAGGGCCCCGCCATGGCAGCACGCGCGATGCAGATCTCGAGGCACAGATCGCGCAGGTCGCGCAGCGCCGCGAGCACAGGCCCGACGCTTGCAGCGTGTGGCACCAGCAGCGTGCTGGGGAAGCGCAGCGAGAGTATACATACGGGGCGTTTGCGTCCTTGCCAGTCCTCACCGTCACGGGCGTCCCGCGGTCTCTGAGCGAGCCATGGCGGCCATAGGGCCGCACCGTGTCGCCGGTGCGCGCGCTCCACGAGCTGTCGGTGCTGCCCTGGGGATGGACCGTCGCCTCGTTCCTCGTCATGCTGGCGTCTCACGGCGGGGGTGGGCGGCGCTGCCCGACGCGATGCGCCTGTGGCGGTGGGTGCGGACGGAGTCGTGCTGGGAGCGGGCGGGCGTGGTGGTCGAGGGTGCTTGCGCAGGTGGGCCTAGCACGGCTGCAGCTTCATGGAGGCGGGACCATGGGGCGAGAGCGGAACGGCAGACGGTCTGCGGTCCTGTCTTGGGGGACGTCGGGCGGCGTGGCAGCGGGAGACACACAGGGCGGCGGGCAGGGCAGGACAGGGCAGGCAGGCAGGCAGGCAGGCAGGCAGGCAGGCACACAGGGCGAGGGGGTCGCAGTCACAAACAGCTGCAGAGTGGTTGCAGGACGTTCGATGGAGACTCCACCACTGAGTCCACCCGTCTCCAGACGACGGAGTGCGGTGCTTACCTTGTCTCGAGCCTAGCGCCATCTATCCGCTCGGCTCACAGGACAGCATCCGGAAAAGAGCCCCTCCACACTGTCTTGCGCGCCCCCGTATCCTCACACACACGCGTCATCCTGCCCGTTCAGACTCACCGGAAGCAGCCGAGCGCTGCAGGTCCCTCCTGTTCTCCGTGCTCCCCCTCGCTCTGCGTTAGCCGTCACCGCGCAGTTTGGACTGCTTTGATTTCACGCGTTCCGCGGCGTTTGCCTTCTACGTGGCCCCGCTATTTGGGCCTCCCACCCGGATGACGCCAACAGGGGCCCTGCCAAAGTCTCGTGCGTTCAGCGTAGATCAGAGAGACGCTGTGCGAAGTCGACTCTTCCTGTAGATCGTCACAATACCTATTGCAATACCCATTGCGGATGCTCGAGGCTGTTTCATCATCACTTTACAATTGTGACTAAATCCCTACTAATGGGACCTTGAAAGCGTACTTTCCCTATACCCATGCTTGTACCACGGCAAGGCGCGGCCTAGGCTTTACAACTCCTGTGGTAACATGACGGCGAAAGCGCTGCCATGGGACGCTCGTTTGCACAAGTCGAACTGCCATATCAGCTTCGACCATACTTTTCTCTGCAGCATACGGTGGCTTTTTGCAAAGACCACACACGTATTGCCATCGACGAATTCCTGGTCTAGCTGCACCCTGGCTCGGCTGTAATTTCTTTCCGCGTACATATCCAGTATAATCTTACATCCACATCGTTCCAAAGACTGAGAAAAATCTTACAGTGATGAAAGGCCTGACTACTGAGGTTGACTGCCGCCGTTGGCTCCGAGTGCACGGAGGATGTCCTGCAAGGACTGGGCTCCAGCTTGAGCGTTGCCCTGCTGAGCGGTCGGGTTTGGTCCGGGGGCAGTGGTCTGCGGGTACTGCCACTGCTGGGCTTGCTGCTGGTAGCCATACTGAGCTTGGAGTTGAGGAGGTGGTGGGGCCTGTGCTTGGGGTATATACTGCTGCGGCTGAGGCGGCACCGGGGGCTGCTGAGCTTGCGCTCCCTGCTGGCTCATGGCGCCGACGACCTGGAACCACTGAGCCCAAGCCGCCCAGTTTGCTTGTTGGTTTGGCTGTGCCTGAGCAGGTGCCTGCTGTGCTTGCTGAGGCTGTTGCGCTAACGGAGCATACGGTGCAGGAGGGGTATAGGACGCTGCGGCCGAGGGCGGTGGAGCTGGAGAGTACGTAGTCACCGGTGCCGCGGGCTGTGGGTACTGGGTTGGCCAACCTGTGCTATTGTTGTTCGCATAAGAATTAGCATTAGCTGGACCAGAGGGTGTAGGCGAGGCGTGATGCTGCTGTTGCTTCTGTGACTGCTTTTGCGACTGCTGCTGACTCTGATGTTGGCCCTGCTGCTGGTTGTTCTGCTGGTTATTCTGCTGCTGGTTGTGCTGATTGTTTTGCTGATGGTTCTGCTTCTTGAGCGCCTCTCGTTCGCGTTTCTCGCGCTGGCGCTGTTTTCGATTTTTGTTCTTGCTTTTTGCGGGAGGCGAGTGCTGTGGCTGAGATGATTGCTGACGTTCCTGCTGTCGGGCTGGCGAAGCTGATGTGGCAGATCTGTTGTCAGACTGGGGGACGCTTATGTGGCGACTATCCTGCTGTTGGTTCTGAGGTCTTCCTCGATCAGCCTGTTTGTTACCGCCGCGTCCGCCTCGGTCAGCTCCTCCTCTGTCAGCCTTTCCGCCTCGTGCATCTCCTCTGCCGCCTCGGCCTCCGCCGAAGTCACCACGGCCTCCACCAAAGTCACCGCGGCCACCAAAGTTGCCTCGACCACGGAAACCTCGCCCACGGTCGCCCCATCCGCCTCGGCCACGCATCATGCCCCTCCGAACGTGACTACGGTCTTCCAGAGGCGCACCTTGTCCAACGACATCTTCGAAGTGGCTCGGCCTTGCCAGCGGCTTGTACATTCCCAGATCCTCATCCTCATCATCACTGTACTTGAGCCCACCGCCCTGATACTCTGTGGCTGGTGAGAAGTACGATACAGGTTTGTCGACGTATCCTCGAGGTCCAGTCGGGATGGGCTTCTGTTCTGGCTCAGGCTCGGGCTCCTGTTTTGCTTCTTGCCTAGCTTTCTTCGCTTGCTTCTGCTGGCGTTTGTATTCTGCCTCAGCTTCGTCATCGGAGAATTCGACTTCGTTCGTTTCTTCGTCATGTAGATTCGATGCGTCGGTGTGCTTTTGCTTACGCAAAGGCTCGGTGAAGACGAACGTCGAATGAGCGTCCACGTAGTAGATAGTCGTATCTTTCGCAATGCCTAGACTTGCAATCTCAGCCTGGTCGTTGAAGCCAACAGAGTATCTTGGCTCTTCCACACGCCCAATCTGCTCAGAGATCTTTCCAATGATAGTGAAGTCCTTAAGGCAAAGTGCTGATCCTGACTCGAGTACCTGGTAGTCACCGGACGTATTGGCTCTCACCAGGACGAGGTTGTCAACAATGTTCTCGGCCTTGCCTAGCTCTGTGATCTGCGTCTCGTTCTCGACCTTGATGTCTGGCTTTTCGTATTGCTCTTCAAGCTCGTTGAGTGTCTTCACTTTGGCTTTGGTGGCAGCGCCAGCATCATCAGCAGACTCTGCCATTAACAGGCGCACCATCTCCTCCGGATCCAGGAGCTCTCCCTCATCAGCGTCATCATCTGAGCTGTCGTCCGAGCTGGACGAGTCTGAGGAAGAGTCTGAAGCATCAGAGTCGAGCTGCCATTCGGCTTCTTTGTTGTCCTTATTCGCTTCGCCGATACGAAGGAACTCTGCCTTGCTCTCGTCTGCCGTGGGCTCCTGGGCCTCCTTGGCAGGTGCAGCATCAGCATCAGCATCAGGCCCTTGCTTGACTTCTGTAGCGATGGAGGCGACGAGATCTGTCACAATTGTTTCGGCATCGTTTGCGGGCGACGTGGTGGTAGGACGAGCAGTGACATCTTGCGCGGGAGTCAGAGACGCGTTAGGCAGCTCAGGACGCGACGGCTTACCGTGCTGTGGAGCCTCGTCCAGAGCCTGCAGCTGATTGGCCACAGGCGGCTCGACTGCGCTCGCATCATGGTCGTCATCCACATCCTTGAGCTCGCCTTCTTCAGGCAGCGCGTTCTTCATGACAGTATCAGCGTCGATAGGCGTGGGCTCCGACACAGTGGTGTCACCCAGGGAGCCGAGTCCTGGCAGTGAGAAGCTCGAAGGAGCAGGCGCGGTCGCGGTGAGCGACGCTGAGGGCCCATCATGCGGTGCAGACTGCGCAGCTGGCTTGACTGGCGTTGTGTCGTAGAAGTCGTCGTCCAAGTCGTCCACAGGCGAGCCTGGCGCATCAAAGGAGGCTACTCCAGTGAAAGGAGCGTCCGCCTCCAGCCGCGCCCTCTTAGCCGGCGGTTCCTGAGAATCAGACATGGCTGTATTCTCTTCAGTATTTGAAAGCACGCGTTGTTCGCTGCGAAGGCAGTAACTGCGGTTTGCACCCGTCTGCTTATTGCGTGCGGTGTTATGTTCTGGTGAACGTAGAAACGTTGCCATTTTTGACCTGATGCGATCCACCGCTAGTGCCTTGGCATACCCCCTTGCTCTTGCCTCGCCGATCCCAGCCCTGCGGGAGTTAGCAGATCGCACCCGGCGCAGTGACGGCATCTGTGGCTAGCTGGTCGAGCGCTGCTCTTTCACGCTCAATGATGCTCTGGTGAAGCCATTGGATCCGATTGCCAACATTTTGAGCCATCACAATTGCTCAGGTACCTGCTCCTTCCCGTTGTTCATCAGAAGATAGAGAAGAACTTTGTGCATCTGGCTTCATTGGACTGGTAACTAACCGATAGTTCTCAGACTCGACACAATGCCCCCTCCACCACCCAAACAGGAGGTGCCGATTGCGCCTCGACCATACGTAAAACCTGCAAAGCCGCTGCACGAGCTCGAGCCTATCATCGTCTTCTACATCTTCTCTGCAGCCAATATAATAGCGGCCTTGTACGCACCCATCCAAGATTGTGACGAAGTGTTCAACTACTGGGAGCCAACACACTACTTGAACCATGGCTATGGACTTCAGACGTGGGAGTACTCTCCTGAGTATGCTATCCGCAGCTGGACGTACACTGGCATTCATGCACTGATCATCAGGCTCGGCATGATGCCTCTTCGGTTCTTCGGTTTTGCTAGGTCGAAGACTGCAGAGTTCTATTTCCTGCGTACCTTCCTGGCGGTCATATGCGCTGTGTGCCAGACACGTCTCTACTCTGTGGTTGCAAGGACCTTCAATCCACGCGTTGCACTTTTCCTTGTCTTCGCCATGGTGCTCAGCCCTGGTATGTACCATGCTGCGCCAGCCTACTTGCCCTCCAGCTTCGCAATGTACGCAACGATGCTCGGTCTTCAAGCATTCATGGACTGGAGTGGCGGTATCAGAACTGCTCAGGGATTGATGTGGTTTGGTATTGGAACAGTGCTCGGGTGGCCTTTCGTTGGTGCTCTCGTGCTGCCCTTCATCGCAGAAGAGGTTTTCCTGGTATCTCTCACTGGCGAAGGCATCGAGTGCATCACGAGACTTGCCGATGGTTTGACGCGATCCGTCGTTGTATTGGTAAGATGCATGGACTCTTTCTCGAACATTGCTTATATCTCATAGGCAATCCAAACGGCCATCGAGACGTTCTTCTATAAGACCCCAACTGTTGTCCCCTGGAACATTGTCAAGTACAATGTTTTTAGTGGTGGCAGTCGGGGCCCTGACATCTACGGCGTTGAACCATGGCACTTCTACATTCGCAACCTCGCCCTGAACTTCAACCTATGGTTCTTCCTGGCTTTAGGAGCATTGCCATTGATCCTCATTCAGCATCTCCTCGTGCAAAAATCTGTTTCAAAGCAAACTCTGCTACGCAGCGTGGTTTTCGTCACCCCATTTTATTTATGGCTCGGTATCTTTACGGTCCAGCCGCACAAAGAAGAGCGGTTCATGTATCCAGCATACCCTGCATTGGCCCTGAACGCCGCCATTGCGCTACACATACTTCTTGCAAACCTAGGCTCGACCGACCCAGGTCGATTGGTCAGTAAAATTCCACCACAGGTGAAGCTAGCCATGGTCAGTGTGCCCCTGCTATTAGCATTCGATGTGGGTGTCCTTCGCACCATTGGTACTTTCACGGCATACTCAGCGCCGCTGAAGGTGTACACTCCGCTTCACCAAACAGGAGTAAGTCAGCCGGGAGACAACGTCTGCCTTGGCAAGGAGTGGTACCGGTTCCCCTCATCGTATCTTCTGCCAGATCGAGTTCGTCCCAAGTTCATTAGGAGCGAGTTCTCTGGCCTGTTGCCGGGCGAATTCAGCGAGGCGAATGCTGGCGGGTTCGGCTTGTTCCCTGGCACTTGGCTCATACCTTCTGGTATGAACGACGAGAACATCGAGGATCCGGGCAAATACGTAAGTGAGACCACAATTAGTGCTTTTATTACTAAACATTTCTAGACAAGCATCGAGCATTGCGAGTTCATCGTCGACTCAAGTCTCCCTGGAGTGGCGCCAACCACACTCGAGCCTGACTACATAACGGACACGGAGAATTGGGAGCCTCTGAAGTGTGCATCGTTCCTCGACGTCTCGCGGACGCACCTTGTGGGCCGCCTGCTATGGGTACCGGATCTTCCGTTCGTTCCCGAGCAGTTCCGTCGCAAATGGGGACACTATTGTCTTTTGCAGAGAAAGACTTCGGGCAAGAGCACTCAGGATGCCTGAATACAGATGAGATACTGGCACAGCAAGGATCAACACCGTCGACTCTGATAGGACGAATCGAAAACATGGCATGCACCATGACGGACGCGGCCGTGTCATGGTGACTCGTGATCTTCGTGGGCTCCTAGCAAGGAAGGCGAGCTACACAATATACATGAGTAGCTGACCTGGCCTATCGCAGTGATTGCAGGTCCATGATACAGATCCACATCACCACGACGCTAACTAGGTGGGGTAGTCCGGTCCCCTTCCCGTCAAGATAAACAGGCATCGAGGACACTGGCGCGAACCCCACAATCTACGAAGTCAATCACGACGCTATCGCGGTTTACGGAATGCTACAACATAATCAAGACATGTCTTCCAAATTCATATTTATCATCCTCCTTCCATTGGAAGAGTAGTGCACGTATACTGCCTTTCGTACGCCTGTAGTAGCGATCGATCGAGTTCGAAAATTTGTCTGATTACTGAGCATCGAGCTGCCAATACTTGAGCCTAGGAAGATGTCTGCTTTATTAGCTCGAAGTAGTCGACATGCTCAACAGGCTGTTGAAGCTGTTCATCACCTGTCCCACACAGCGCTATCAGTCGTCCATACTGCACTGCAAAATGAGACCATTCGACCGAGAAACATACTCTACATTGCAATTGCCGGTCTTACAAGCGCGTGGCTGGCATTGACCTTCGTTAGTCGACTTCGCTGCCGAACGCGCCAACCCACCACGCGACCTAGTACCCCTAATCTGGAGAAACGCTCGCCAATAAGAGCAGCAAATCGAGAGCCCGGAGGTATGTCATATGCACCACTGTCTCTATCAGGTCAATATCAGCTACAAATCGACTGCATTTACTCATCTGCTCTCAGCATGGATTCCTTCCTCCTTTCGTCGCCCAAGCGCCACTCCTTACCCCTCATGGTCTGTAACGTCCACAAAGCCATTACCCTATCGCCCCTTCCGCTACGGGCCGAAATACAATATCACCATGGGTTTACGCAGCATGCGTTGGGATGACTGGATAGAACTGGATAACGAGTTCCTCAAGTTCCAGTCGATCAAGGCCTCTCGTATTGCAGAACGTGGACCGAAGTGCTGTAAGACCGCCCCCGAGGCACGAGATGCGACAATTGAACTTCTAGAAGAGTTGTGTGCGTACCTGCCTGAACGGTATCCATCGCTGTTTCGAGGTCTCGGGAATGGAAGAGGTGGTGTGGAGAATCTTGCTACTGGCGAAACCATCGACATCAGGGCGAGACTTGAAGTTGATATGGAAGATCCCATGCAAGTCTGCGCTCGCTTGGTGCAAGACGACTTGGCGATCATGATCGAGGTTCGTACGCGCTCAAATAAGACGGCGATAGAATTCTTGGGCTAATCAACCATAGCGACCAGACGGGCAGTACTACCTCCTGGCAGGCGCAATTCTACTCGCGGGCTTCTGGCGTCTCGAAGACAAATTTATGATGCCGCTTTCAGATATTCATACTTCTGGTGACGTGCCTCAGTACAAGGAGAAGCTCGAGAAAGGCATGTTGAACATGTTCAAGAGACTGCAGCCTGAGAAGCCCGTGCTGAGGAACAATTACTTCATTCAGGTTGACGACAACTTGGCGTGGAGCGAGAGTCTAGGAAGTGAAGACGAAGATGGCATCAATTGGGCAAGCGCCGAGAAGATCGAAGGTGTTGGCAACGTGTGGTTTAGAAGCGAACGTCAGAGCTTGCGACGGTATGTCAATCTCAAGCGTGATTCCTTTTCTACTAAAGATGATCAGACTTCCGCGGTCCGGTGGGATTGTGTTTACAATCCGGACCTACTTCCATCCTATCACGGATATATGCAAAGAGCCATATGTGCCTGGTCGACTGGCTAGTGCGATACGCAGCTGGGGCGATGACGTGAGCAAATACAAAGGCAAGGCGCAGTATGCAGACGCAGTACTCAAGTATCTTGATGATATGCACGAGAAGCAGATAGAGGATGGACTGGACTTAGAGAAAGAGGACGACTTAAGAGCGTATCCTTACTGAAGACGTCAACGAGGATCTCATGGAGCTTCAGACGGCCGCAGTACGTCTGGTGCCGGGCAGAGAACTACACGGTATACGAGATACACTAGAGCTGTTCGCCCTCATATTGGACTATTTCACTATCTATAGAGAAACCCCTCGGTAGGCGGCCTTGACTCCAGAGACGAGAACGCACAATGGCGTACGATCTGACCATCTTCGACTTCCTCGTTACCCACATCACCCCACCGCACTTTCCGCTTCCAGGGTTCATCTTCCCGTCGCTTCAAATGACATGCCCCGCTGATCACTACACTCATGGAAATCTCTCCCAGCCCTGTTCGGAGCCGGCGAAACCCAGCTGTACAGACTGTGCAGATTGCCGTAGCGAAGGTGACCGCAACGAGCGCCGTCATGCCAGGTATACTGTAAGCCAGTCGGACGACCTGGTCGTCAGGGTCTACTTCGCCGTCGGCACGGATGCCGTCGAATCGTGCCATGAAGAGACTACGCGAGCAAAGCCAATGCAGAGCTGCACTGCAGAGCATGAGCGGCAACGCGTATCTCGCCGGCAGCGTAAAGAAATGACTCGTTCTTTGCTCACCTCTCGGTCGCTCACTGACCCGTAGTCCCTTTTTGGACGTAGTCATTCGATCAAATTCATGCGCGATAAGCAGCTTGGCCCAGGTATTCGTATAGAACACGTAAAGTAGAGAGAAGCCTAGTTGCGGAATATTGGCAGTGAGTAAAGTTGGTACGATGCCTGAGGAGCCCGTATCATCGGTCTTTAGCTTGGCAAGTTGTTGTATGCTGGGTCGTCCTATGCTGGTGTCGTACGCATCTCCTCTCGTTTCAAAGATGGCCAAGCCTAGCACTCCGCCTAGGATCACGACATATGTGGCCGATACTCCCACGGTGGAAAAAAATTCTGCAGTATTGGCACCTGCCCACCACCGAGGACGGTCATCTGTAAACCGTTGCGGCGGATACGTTGTCGCTGAACTCTCTTTGATACCCTTTTTGCGTGACCACCATCGCCGTCGGGAATCGTTAAGGTCACGCGATGAGGCCGGTGTTACGAATCCATACTTCCGAACTTGAGCTGACGAGACGAGACACATGCCTTCTGTAGTCGGGTCGCTCTTTTCTAGGAAAGAGGCAATTGCATCGCCTATGGTACGCAGAAATGTCCCTTTTGGATGAGTGAAGACCAAGACTGCAATAGCCAGTACTTTGATGATGCTGAACACTACTACCGCACCCATAGTCCATACATTGTACTGTAAAAGGCACCTAGCTGGTGTCTTGCGACCGAGGCAGCGGTCGACGGCGTGACCATAGACTGTCCAAGGCTTGACATTGAGAGATTCGAGTGCTTTATTTCTGGAGCAAACCTCTTCGGTCGCGTTGTTGACTATATCATGGCATATCCAATGATATGGGTCCTCGTTTGTGGTCTCCTTGTCCTTAGTCAGGATCCTTTGCGGATACCGTGTCCACAGAACCGGGTTATCGGGCTGCAAAGTGTTGGAGACCACGACAACGTCGCTGTAGTTCGACGTGAAGCCTTTCGTGTAATATTTGATACATTCTAAGGGTGTCATCTCGGAGAAATCCAGGTGGCGTACGTCGTCAAGAAGGCGAGTAACGATAGTATCATTCGTAACGTCCCAGGAGCAATCCTTTCCATCACATTCACCTTGCCAATGGAATTGCTGGTCTCCAAATCGAAGGGCTGGTGAAGAATTTTCTGAAGTGACTTGGAACTCCGTGTTGTTCAGAAAGCTCTGATCAACAACTGCAACCGCATATTGATAGGTCTGGGTAGTAGTGTAAAAGACGGCGTTGAAGCTTTGAGACACTCAGTAAAGGTCTAGAGAATCCTATGATCTAAACTTACACAAGATGAAGGGGCAAACTGGTAAGCGCCAACACAGTCCATATAGTTGCGTGGCGTCTGCTGACATACGACAGATTCCTCCAGCTCTGTGTCCCTATTTCGAGCCATTTGCCATTCTTGTGTGCGGTATCCACTTCAGCTCTTGTTGGTGCTGTGGTGCCTTGCATCGCGTATGTAGAAGCACCTAGGATCAATGTGGACACGACGTTCAATGCAGCCTTGATGCCAGTTTCCATGTTACTGACCTCTTCGCAAGTTGCTGAGTGTATAGTGCCACTGCCATCTTGAAGTTCCTTCCAGTAAAGCAGCCAGGCGAACACACAAATGTTGGCGATGAGAGCCAATACACTTGCTAGGAATGCGCGAAGCAGTCCAGCTCGCCAGCCTGATACGACATTCTCATAAAAAGCTGAGATGATGCGCGTCCCAAAGTAATGCCATTCACGGGTTTCCAAAGCCTCCACCCAGGTCTTACGAGGTCGCAGATCGTACCCTTCACTCGTATACGCTCCGGCTGTGTAGCCTGTGTCAATTTGCACCGGCTCGAATTCGTCATTGCCATAGACTTCCATATTTCCCTTGGCGTCTGATTTGGTTTGCGAATGATGTGCTGCTAATATGATATCTTGGTCTTCTGCTGGTTCCTGATGTGGTAGCCGCTTGAAGCGTTGTGGCAGCCGCATTGTACGGCAGAGCGAGTCTCGACAGCCTTGTCTGCTCCTTCTGCCCTCGTACACAGTAATATTGCAAAAGTCGTCGACAACTGATAAGGCTATGAGCTACTTCTCACTTACGATGTCAGTAAGGTTATGTGTGGTGTGTTGAGACAACAATATGATGAAGTTTGAGGCTCATAGTTGCACGGCTGTGCCGCATAATCAAGGCGCCCAGTTTTGGCCCCCAAATGAGACACACCAATCGAATGCGAGGCCTCACCCCCTCTCCGGAAGTACAGTCAGCACAGCGCTCGTGTACTGAAGAGACGGGTCCTGAGTCCGACTTGATCAACGTCTTGTCACGAGAGGGCCAAACAAACGAGGACCAACGGCAGGCAGCATTCTGAAAGCCATAAGCGTGAGCTCCTCGTAGTCGACGTCCTTCATCAACACGAAGCCATTGTGGCAATTTCTCTTGCTATTTTCGGGCCAAAAGGCTCGGCTAAGGTGCTTGATGACCTATTGTGTACACATATGTCGTGATGGATGGCGGTGTTGGAAAGCTCCCAATAGAGACGTGCATTTTGATTGGCGTGATGGACAACAACTGCTCGGCACTTTGGCTTGCAGTTTCGGTCTGAGACATGCGGCAAGTGTACGCGACTTTGCAACTCCGGCGTAGTAATTTTGGTATCGACTGCTGTAAGCCGGAGGTGCGGTTGATGAGCCGAGGATGCTGTCATTGAGCAAAGTGCCAGCGAGGGGGCTAGCGTTGAACCTCTTATCCATGGCTCCTTCGAGACGCTTTTCTTCCATCATTCCTTGGTCGAAACGACTGGGCTCAGGCTCGCACATCTTTCATAGGTAGAGCTCGACACAAGGCTATTTGAGACATAGCAGCCGCTTATGTGCAGCATTCCTGCACTCACACACTTCGAAGAAGAGGCATCGTCATAACTGTTCCAGTTTCGACATCGAGGGAAACAGCTCGTGCGGAAGCACTTATTCTAATGCAATACATGTATAAAAGTCTTATGTGTGTGGTGCATATGGACATGTGAAGAGGGTCCTGGTCTTGCCTCCCTGGCACCAATCTCGTAGTGTCAAGCGCTGCTCATGATCGCGCTCCGATTGCAGAGAGGAGAAAACAACGATGCACAATAGCTTCGGTAAGACTTCGAGCTGGTTCCACTATCCCGTTTGTTTGTTAGTTGACGCGTCCTGGGCACGCGTTGTGGGCACGCGTCGTGACTGCCATCCTTACTTTCTCTTTAGTCACGATGTAAACCGTCCTCACACAAACACGCCAATACCTACAAACTGATTGTCAACCAAACAGACTGGTAACGTGCATACCTCTCATGGCTATTGGCAACGCTACTACGCTTTCGTTGAAGGTTCTTGCTAGCAAATTAGACGTTGCGTCACCAGACAAGTTACTCATGAAGGTCGAGCGTTCGTCTTTACCTCCGCCGCTCACTGAGGATAGTTCAGGTGTGCTCGAAGAAGGGGAGATTGACGAACAGCAAGGCACAGTCTACTCCCTACAAGGTAGTTCCAGCATATGTCATTCGCTTCCTGGCTAACACGATCGCAGGTGAGCTGCAGCTGTCCAACATCGAGTATTCGGCGCTTGACGACCGCTACAAGCGACTTGAGCGTCAACACAGCGAGCTTCAAGATCTAGCCTCCGCATACAGCGATTGTATAAGGGGATTCACTGCCAAAAATGGTCAGACCGTGTCTATTGACCAGCTGCAAGCCGAAGCTGGTCGTGAAGGCCTGAGAGCGAAGGCCCTTGAGGCAGACGTGCTCAGGCCGCTCATCCGGGAAAATGGAGGTCTTCATGCTCTCATCTCGCAGACGAATACTATGAGAACCCTTGTTGACAAAGCAGGCGGAATTCAGGAGCTGGAGTTATTCGTCTCGGATCTTCGCACGATTCGAGACACGCTTGACGAACTCAGAGGCTCCCGAGGTCTTCTCGGTTTGACTGCAGAGGTGCGAGACCTGCTCAAAAGCAAGCAGCAATTCGATGGCCTCGTTTCCGAGGTCGATGGACCGAATGGCCTACGAGAGAAAGCAGCAAAGTACGAGAAGCTTACGAAGGCCTTCGTTGAGGTGCAAAACACCCGTACGCTCGCAAAGCCGGTCGTCGGCAGCGCAGTGATGAATCCAGCTCGAGCTCGTATGATCAGCAGTACACCAATCGAAGCTGATCCAGACCGTGACTTGTATGAAGCACCGCCTCCCGTGGCCAAGCCGGATAACAAGACGGGCTCGAACAACACTCCTTTGGGCGCATCCCAGGATCAGCCACCTGACGCAAGCCTGAAGCACAAGGGTCTCGAGAATCCAGCATCCGGCATGCCCGCAAAGCGTCCCCGCGTCGACGTCGGTCGCGCTTCAGCCCTCTTGCAGGCCTCTTTGCCAGCCAGTGTTAGCAGATCATTGGATCAGATTGCAGGGCACAAGAGCCCCTTAAGCAAACGTCCTGGAGTCAAATCCCAAATCTTCTTCGAAAATGGAAATGCCCCTGCTCTTCGTGAGCCGGTAGAGCGCAAGAAAAGCAACGCTCTCTTTATCAGCGGTGTCAAAGATGAGAAGGAGGCTCTGGGCCTTCTCGCTGCGCAGGACAGGCCTAAGATCGAGAAGCTCCAGAAGATCAAGCACTTCTTCGTTGCCCACTTCGATTCGTCTACAGAGATGCGGGCGGCTCTCGAACGGGTGTCGGCAAGCGTCAAGAATGCAAGAGGCAGCTCTTTGAAGCCGACCGTCAAGGTTTACAACGAACGCGGCAAAGCATCCAGGTCTGTAGCTGAAACGGTTGATGTGTACGAACCGGACTCTTTCTTGGATTGCCCAAGTATTGTAGAGATCGGACGTCATCCTTCTTCCCTCCCTCACGCAGGCGAAACTGCGGGCCGAAGCGCGAAGACTGACACTGTGAATCCAGTAACTCAGATGCACACAGCACCGCCTCCATTAAAGATGCCAGACTGGATGCGAACGGATGTCCGCTTTGGACACGTGGGCTTCTCTTCCGCGGCTGGAAGTCCAAGATACTCGTCTACGCCGCCAGCGCAGGATGGAGAGTTTCATACAGATGCAAGACTACGACCCTATCCGAGCCTTCCAGCTTTCTCGTCACACACGTCGGGGTACGTTGGCGAAGGGCAGACGGCTTTGCAAGCGGTAGCAGCCGTACCAATAGATCCCCGCTGGGACCAGATGACCATCTGGAAGGACTTTCTCAAACATACGGTTGCGTTCTGGGTAGGATCTTCAGACGCTTTTGCTGCTTGGGACGCGAATCAGCTCAAGAGAAACTTCCAGATCCCTGGTGATCTGCTCGCATTTCTCATGGAAAAGCTGTCCAAATCGATCCCTATTGCAAGGTACAGCGTATACGAGAAGATGGCTCCCAATCACGATACTTGCATCCTCCGGTAAGTCAGGCAGTCTCGATAACACAGCGTCCACTGACCGATATCTAGGTATCTGATTGATGGGCATCAACCCTCTGGTCCGCCACAGGAGCGAACTGCTTGCAGTTTGTGTACTCATAATCACCGCCCATGCGCGCTCCTTCAGGACATTGGTGGTAGCTTTACCATCATATTCATGCCCCTTCGTGCCGATCTTCGTCACGGCCTGAGGCGGACTGAGAGGGGGTTCTGGGTACGGGATGTTCCATCAAACATCTGAATTGGGCACCGTGAAGACCGCGCAAATCAGATGCGCTTGTACAGGACATGTCCGTATCGTCCTTGGTATGCGCACCGCTGAACAGGGAGAAGTAGGTCTGTGGGTGTGGTCCTGGCAACGTACAGTACGAGTATTTTCATTGATGGGACAGGCTTTCCAGTAATTTCTTGCTATGCTCGTTACATGTCATTGTCTTCCAGCACGACGCACTACCGGGTCATATCATGGGATCATACCAGCGTCGTCCATTCGCTGCACGTCTGGCATACTCATGTCGATGTTATGCGCATGCGCGCCCTCTGGCCTTTTCAGCGCTGTGCCCTCCTTCAAGTAGAGTATAAGTCTATAGGCGGCGTTTCCGTTCAGGTAGTAGCGATGCAGCTTCTTAGACCGCAAGAAGCCTAGGCGTTCGTACAGCTTTAAGCTGGCAGTATTCGTGATCTCCGTTTCCAGGACAACTTCGTCGGCATCTCGAGCGGTCATTGCATCGATAGCCATACTGACTAGCTTCGAGGCAATGCCCTTCCCACGGTGGGATTCTTGTACAGCGAGCATGGCAATGTAGCCCCGATAGGTGCCGGAACGGTGGGGCTCGAGTTTAGAAATGATCACGCCGATGAGGTTCGATTTGTTGTCGAGAGCCTGTAACATCGTCAGCAGATGTCTTCAGTCCATTATACAAGACCCACCATGAAACACAAGTCACCCCATTGGTACAAGAAGTAGCGATATACATAGATGCTGTAGGGCTCGGACAGGTCCTTGCCAATCAATTGCCGTATTGACGGAAGATACTCTTCCTCTCTGCCAGTTTCGTACTGGACGTACGACAGCTCGCCGATGTCAGTTGGAACGGCATCGTTGCTCTCGGCCATCACGCACGAAGCACGCACGAGCAAGAAGTCGGACGTCAGGAATTCCGAGTCGGAATGGCAGGCAGCTGCGGATCTCCCGGTGCGGGCAGTAGCGTCGCGGGCTGCACGAACGGTCATTGGCTGGAGAACAAGCAGCTCGAGCTTGGTTTCGATTTCGTCACATGCATACGGGCGCGCTCGGAAGTTTGGTTTTGTGTTGCATGTGCTAGAGCTCTAATCTGCACAATCTTCTCCAGCAAAACATGAGCTGCTTTAGAGCTTGAAGTCTCCTCGCCTCTGCTTCTATGTCATTCCTCAGACGTCGCTTTGGCGGCGGCGATACGTCATCAGAGCCCTCGCCCAATCCCGCACCCACCGAGCGTCCGTCGAATCTGCGCGTGATCACCGCCGAGCAGCTACACACGCTGCAGCAGAAAGGCAAAGGCAAGAATGGCAAGAGGAAGAACTTTTGGATCTTCGGTCTGGGCGGCGTGTTTGGTCTCATCATTGCAGCCTTCTTTGCGGGCAGCAATGACCTTATTGACTTGAAGAGTATCGAGGGCATGAACCTCGAGAGTCTGATGGAGGCTCTGCCCGCCAACTTTGTCAAGAGTGCACAGCAGCTGCAGGTATGGACAATACAGACATACACTGGGCGAGCGCTGATTGACCAAGGTGTAGAAACAAGAACGCGATGCCGTCAACTACGATTCCTTTGCTATCGGTATGCACGCGCGCAAGCAGGGTATTCGTGCCCAACATCCCGTCATCATGATACCCGGTGTCATCTCAACCGGTCTCGAATCCTGGAGCACAGAAGAAGGCGCAAGGCAATACTTCCGCAAGAGGCTATGGGGTTCGTGGACCATGATGCGTGCGCTGGTTCTTGACAAGCCTGGATGGAAAAAGCACATCATGCTCGACAAAGACACTGGTCTCGACCCACCTGGCGTCAAGCTTCGTGCAGCTCAAGGCTTCGATGCCGCCGATTTCTTTATTACCGGGTACTGGATCTGGAACAAGATCCTCGAGAACCTCGCGACCATTGGCTACGACCCTAGCAATGCCTTCACCGCAGCCTATGACTGGCGCATGACCTACATGAATTACGAGATTCGAGACCAGTACTTCACACGCCTGAAGTCACACATCGAAGTCGCAAACCACGTCTCTGGCAAGAAGGCGGTTCTACTATCCCATAGTATGGGCTCACAAGTTCTATACTACTTCTTCCACTGGGTTGAAGCTGAAGGCTATGGTAATGGTGGTAGTGACTGGGTGGAGAAGAATGTCGACAGCTGGATCAATATTTCAGGCTGCATGCTAGGCGCTCTGAAAGACATGCCCGCAGTCCTCAGCGGTGAGATGAAAGACACTGCGCAGCTCAACGCCTTTGCCGTTTACGGTCTCGAACGCTTTCTGTCTCGTTACGAGCGTGCAGAGATCTTCCGCGCTATGCCCGGTCTTTCATCGATGCTGCCGCTCGGCGGCAATGCAGTCTGGGGTGACCACACAGGAGCGCCTGACGATGCGCCTGGCCAGAATGTCACCTAT
Organism: Didymella pinodella; assembly: GCA_039634465.1. Classification (NCBI taxonomy): domain Eukaryota; kingdom Fungi; phylum Ascomycota; class Dothideomycetes; order Pleosporales; family Didymellaceae; genus Didymella; species Didymella pinodella. The sequence continues at coordinate 1,007,450 of CP113345.1, forward strand.
GGCAACTTTATTCGCTTCCGTGAAGCAAACAGCACCCTCACCCGCACGGAGTCGAACCTGACTGTCGAGGATTCTCTGCCCTTCCTCTTCAAGCACAGCGAGCCTTGGTTCAAGAAGATGATCCAAGGCAGCTACTCCCATGGTGTCGCCCACACCGCCAAGGTTGTCGAAGATAACCAACGGATCCCCGCTAAATGGATCAACCCACTCGAGACCCGTCTTCCACTCGCGCCAAACCTAAAAATATACTGCTTCTACGGCATTGGCAAAGAGACCGAACGCGCGTACTACTACCGCGCCGATGACGACCCACTATCTGGGCTCAATGTCACGTTGGACACAGGGTACACTGCACCGTCCAACGGTGACCCAACGGGCGGCGGCGGTAATGGAGGTGTGGATCACGGCGTCGTCATGGGCGAAGGCGATGGCACTGTAAACCTGCTGAGTAGTGGGTACATGTGTGCGAAGGGGTGGAGGATGAAGAGATACAATCCAGCGGGTGTGCAGATCAAGACGTACGAGATGAAGCATGAGCCAGATAGGTTCAGCCCGAGAGGTGGTCCCAATACTGGTATGTCCGAGTGGCTTTCTTCTACATGTGAATGCGCTAACACCGTACAGCCGACCACGTGGATATCCTTGGTCGTTCTTCCCTCAACGATCTTATTCTGCAAGTAGCGGGTGGAAGAGGCGAGCTCATCAACGAGACGATACATTCCAACATCCTGGAGTACGCAGAGAAGGTTAAGATCTATGAAGAGGAGGAGCATGGGTGGTTTGGACAGTAGCCCGTTTTTCAACATGGTCCTTTGGCGGCGTTGAGGCAAGATGGCTTGATGGGCAGTAGAGTCTCAAGATTCCCTAAGATATCCCATATTCTTATTCCAAAATCACATGTTGGATCCGCAACCTGGTTTCTTCACTTGGACAGAACACGGCTTGATTGGTTTTGCAGCTTTGGAACATATCTCTCGCCCGTAATTGCACGGTTTCTGGGTCGCCTTGGGGCAAGCCGTAGAGACGCTTGTGAAGCTGGTCTCGCTTTCAACGATCATAGAGCATCTTCGCTATCAATTGGATGTCTTCTCGCCTGTCTTGAGAGGCATGTTTTTGATGAGTTGACCGGACTTCGAGGAGCTCACCACGGGACGAGGACATACGAAGCCTTGCTGGGCAAGTTGTTCTTCGGTGGTGGCATCCGCAGAGTGGTACTGACAACAAGCGGTGCATAGCCTTTTGCTGCTTTGAGGTTACTCTCGAGACAGAGTATTGGCCATGTATGGTAAAGGCAAGACTTTAGATACTGGACTGCAGGCGCCAACAAACGGCACATATTCAGCTTCATGTTCGCTTTGAGAACTTTGCAGAAGACATTGGCCAGGTCGTCTTCTTTTTCGATTTAGAATATAGAGCGTTGAAAGTTATGGTGAAGAACAAGTGAGCGGTGACGAGGAAAACCTATATCTTGTCCATGAGAGAAGGATATGTCATGATGCCATTTTTCTCGGTGATCTTTGAATATAAGCGGGTGAAATGTGTGTAAGCTTGAGTGATCAGGATCTATCAAACCTGTGCGTGAATGTTTCAAACGCATCCGTAGGTGAATCGGAAGGATCGTAAGTATTTCGATCTGTACCGAGTACTATGAACAAACATCTTTGTCCTAAATGCAAGGCAAATTTTGATTCCGTCAACATTTTGGAAACGCATGTAAGATAGAGTAAAATTGTAACTGGGCGAAGTGTCTTTATTGCATGGACGAAAAACGCCGAGATGCAAAGACGACATCGTAAGAATATGTTTGGTTTTTTTTAAGTCGTAATAAGGGGCAGAAGACGTCTTTTGGTATTTCTTGCTTCGATGGTAGGGGAAGGCGACATCGTTCGGAGTTGTCTAATGTAGCGGCGTCACTGGATCTTAGATGGTATGGACTTCTAGGTTCCGAACAAAGTCCAAGGGGTCCACATAACCTTAGTGAGAGGCACATCAGTTGCGGAGTACCTCCAGGGTAACAACGTACATGGCGCCGTGTTCTGATCCTTTCGAGAGCGTACTTTGCTATCGAGCACATGAGCGTTTTCTTCGGTGCAATGACACACATGAACTATGCAAGTCCTCGTCGTGCTTAGCAAACAGAGCGAAGCTTGTTTGTACGCTGGCATGATGCTTCTCGTTTGTCGCTTTTTCGTCGCTTTGATCGTGGTACGTCGAAGACGATATGACATCCACGTCCAAGTTGGTCAGGGGACGGGAGTAAATGGACAGGCTGCTGTTGCAGAGCGGGCTGGTCAGAGCAGCTACGTATTGACACAATCATCATGTTCCGCAGCAAGACATGAGTTTAGCTCAGTCAACCTCTCAGCGTTTTTAGGGTGACAAGACAGTCTGACTAGTACCACAATGCTCAACTGGGGCACATGGTCCGAAGATCGAACCTACGCGGTGTTCGTACAATCAATGTAGATCAGAAACACACATGACAGACATCCGTTCTTCTTTTTGATGGCAGTGAATCTCACGTGAACGATGATGCGGAGTTCTCGAGATCCAAGGCGAAGGGCCAACAACCTCTTGCAGAAAAGGACGAGGAGAACGGGAAGTGGGATTGATGGAATTGGACAAAGCATACATATGCCTGATCGAGAACCTGCATAACCTAGCACAAAGGGGTCGTTGGCTACACTTGAGTGACGACCCGAAGGTGATACTTTCACCTGTATGTTACTGTATGCGTCACAAAACCGGCGTAGCTGTAGAGGCTGGCTCCGAGAGTCATTTGGCCCAAATAGCGGTGTCTGGCATCATGATTTCGATGACTGTCAAAGAGTCTACCCTTCTAGATACTGGCTGCTACGCGCAAGTCCACTAAGTAAAGTCATCACACCAATCCATCCTCTCAGCTGCTGCCTTCCTTACGTCTCCGCCTGAAAACCAAGTATATAATCTGTACTGTGGATACTCCATCGGCCATTTCACCGACAAAGCACCCCGCGGGAATTGACGACTTGCAACTTTCAATATTCGTCCGGCAATGTCCCCGCAGCTTCCTCTTTTTCAACGGAGTCCATGATCCGGTCCTTTTCGTCTCTCGCGGCTTTTCATCATACCACAATCTAGACCACTTTCACAAGGCAAATCTTAGAAGACAAAAGTCATAAACTCGATACGTTTCAAGATCATCCAAAGTTTCCCCGATGCAGCCTCATATTTCCGCCGCCCCACCCAAACCACGCGAAGGATGAACAGCCCGGGGAGATCTGGCAAGCCACACCTTGCGCGTTGCGCGTGTGCTTTCCCGTCAGCATTTTCGCCGGCTCCAGAGAACGGCACGATGGTCAAGGTGAGCACGCGGCGCGACAGGGAATGCGCGGAACAGGGAACACGATCAGGAACGCGCGGGCTGGCAGCCTTGTTCTCTGATCGGTAGACCAGATGCAGGCTTCAGGAGGGCAAATTGTCCGCTCGACGCCGGTAGGTCTTGCCAGAGAAAGCCAGCAGACGTCATGAAGAGTAACGACACGGCGAGATCGAAGGCGTCCAACCGCGGGAGTGCGCAACTGCAGTCAGTAGCTGCGTAGCGAATGAAAGCAGTCGCGGTGACGACACGCCGTTGTTGACAGAGACCGCAGCTCGGCAACGTCCGCCGAAATCCCTGCTGGCAAGCAGCTCAAACGTCAAGCTTGCTTTTAGAGTTTACCAGTAAGCTGTGTAAGGTACTTTCCGGCCACCCGTACTTTCCGGCCACCCAACCAAATGCAACCACCTCACTTCGAATCGCGACTACTCAACCACAACGCTTATAATTGGTATATTGTACACATTGAATTAAGACTGCGGGCTTCTGCTTCCTTAGCTGCTTTCTCAGCTTCTTTTTCTGGGTTTTTGGCAGCGTTTTCTGCCTCTTGAGCAGCAGCCAGAGCCATCGCAGCCTTAATCGCTTCGATGTTTGCAAAGCGCTCATTTAGTTCAATTTGAACACGCTTTCTTACCCGTGTAATCTTAGTACTATCTAGTTGGTATTTAAGGCGCTGATTCTCAGCTTTAAGCCCAGCTGCTCTGGCGTTAGTGAGGGCAATGGCCTTAGCTGCTTTAGTAAGAACCCCCCGGGTACTTCGCGAGAGGTTCTCTGACCCCAGCAGCGCCTGCTGCGCGCGCCGCAGCTGCCGAGAGCTCTGTGGTGTTGCAAACAATGACTCAAACTGTGCTCTATCTAGATCTGCTGGTGGTGGTGTACTTAGGCGCCCGGTAATCTGCGATGAGTGGAGTACTAGCTTTGGGTTGTATGGACACAACCTAGTAGCCTTCCAGCCAGCTCTTATTACTCTTACTAAGAGCCCTTCCTCTCGTGCAAGGTTATATGAAGCCACAAAACGCTCCTTCTTAATAGGTGCTGCGTCATCCAGTGTAGAGAGCGCTCTGATCGCGTCACGATAGCGTGACTTCGCCACAGAGAATGGTGCTAGATCAAGGGGCTGAAGAAGGTGCGGGGCGTGCGCAGGGAGGTAGAGAAGGTGTATCTTATTCTCCTTGCATTCCCACATAAAGTCGATAGGTGTGTGAGAGCCGTGTCCATCAAGAATAAGCAGCCGGTGGCCGCTGCCTAGTGGTGAAGTTTGTGGTATGAATATACGCCGCAACTATTTAATACTAATAGCATTTGACGTCTAGCCATTCTTAGAGGTTGTGTAAAGCCAGTCAGGTGTGTTGACTAAGGGAAACCACGTCGATTAGAGGTTCCTTCCCTTGAAGATGACAAGGCATTGCAGCTTCTTGCCCACTGCATTAATGCACTCTAATATGCTAACCCACTCGCGCGATTCTGGGGATTTCTTATAAGCCTTCTTCTTCCGCGCATCTGCAACGACTTGCTAATTGGTACATACACCAAGTGCGACGCCAGTCTTATCAAAGTTCCACACGTTCTTATATGGTATACCTAGCATCTCTCGCGTGCGCTTAAACAGCTTAAGCCACTCGCGTATAGTATTGTAGTCGGCAGCAGTAGTACGCGCGCTCTTAATCTTCCTGCCTACTACAGAGGCGACGCGTGGATTGCGTGCAAGGAACTAAGGTATCCATCGCCTGCCAAGTAGGCGCGTGTCGCCATTCATACGGAGGATTCAGGTGGCTATCTCACGCACACAAGGGTGAGACGGAGGCTGTGCGCGTGAGTCCTTGTCCAGAATCCACTCTACAAGAAACTCCTCTTGATCCAGAGTTAATCGCTGCTGGTGGGAGTGGGCAATCGCGTGAGGTTTGCTGCCCTTAAGGCGTTCTTGGAGCGACAATCGCGTAACTCCCCACTTCTTACACACCGCGCGTTAGCTTATTCTAACACTAGAATTGAGTTCGTCGATAGCAGATTGCATTGCAGCTTCACGGGCATCCATTTTGAGTACGTGGTAGTTGTAAAAAAAGACGTTGGTTAATGATGACGCGAAGTGGTTGGGTGGCCGGAAAGTACGGGTGGCCGGAAAGTACGGGTGGCCGGAAAGTACCTTACCCAGCTTACAAGACGTATGGTGGCGCGCTCACGAAGGTGCGGGGCAAACGCTTATCACGACCGTTGAACGGTTGACTTCCTGAGCGGCTGACCTTGGTATGCGGTTAATTGACGGAGAGGTGTGAGCGCTGCTGATTAGCAATCGCTCAGCCAATAAAACGCATGACGTGACGACGTTTCCCTCTTGGAGTGTGCAAGCGACGGAGACAGCGAGTGCGTGCACAGAGTCAGGTGTTTATACCGGATCAAAACAAGTGGTGCGGTGGTTCCTTCTCGATTCGAGGTGTGGGAACTGGGAAGGAGAAAAGGCAAGTTCCGCCAGAGCTTCTGCAAGGGGTTAGCAGAAGCTGTTGGATGGGCCAGGGTTGCATTCGTTACGCTGCATGTATGATTGATGGCCTCTAGTTTCGGGTGTCAGTATCCTTACAGCACGTTTTGTCTTTCAAAGGCCTATCGTGGACGCGCATCTCAGCTCCCGTCGCACGTGTAAAGTTCCGCGATTTGTGCAACCGTTGTGTCCCAAAATATCTGACACGGATCCGCTCGTGCAACTCTCGCGCAAAAGCGTGTGCAACGCACAGAACGTGTCCACGATGCTGCCGCATTCCACGCCCTTACAGCACGCGGGTGCGACCCTCCTCCACTGCCATTGTTCCTGAATCTCACAACCAGCATTTCCCAGCTTGTCACTTGTCAGCCCCCGCACCCAACTCTGGGATCCCTTCTCCACGCGTTCGCACCACGGAGAGGAAATCGGCGACGGTGTGTCTCGGTGAAGGCGGTCTTCAGCTCGAATGATAGGATTGGTCAGAGCATCTGTAACGTATCGCGCTGAGCTGCTTCGTCACCGGCCATTGGCTGCGTGAACAGCCGAAAGGAGTCGTAGTAGAAGAAAGCCAAGTCTAGATCCGAGACTCGAGAGATTGCGTGATGTGAAGAGGCTTCATCTGGGTCATTGCCCCGGGTCTTGATACACGCGTTTATAGGATGCGCACGATAAATTGTGGCCAGTCGTGTTTGCAACAGTACATAGTCATGATTGTCGCAGAAATTTCCGTTTGGAGACACTGCAAATGTGATGCTTGAATGAATAAATTATGTTGTCTATGTGCAGATGTATGTATTTTGGTCGATCAAATGGATCGACCTACCCAATGGTAACTTGACAAAATTATGATATACGAAGACACAATCGTGATAAACAAGGACTCCTCCAATGACTCGCTTTGAATGCATGACTCTCTGCCTTCATGATGGTAGCAATGTCGTTGCCTCATGAGGATGCCGAAGTTGCAATGGGCCGTACACAGTCCAACGCCATTTGTAAATTCAAAAAGGCCGCAGGTCATGGGGCTTGCAAGATGTCATTACTTGCAGATAGGGTATCTTATGTCAGGGAGCTGGGTACATGGATGTACCTGAATACTCAGGAGTCGTAAAGGAAAAGCAAGGTAGCCTGAAACATCAGGCTACATGCTGAGACACCGTGGGAACATTCGTTAAGAACAAGGGCTTATTGAGAAAGGATTGTGCCGTGTGTCAAAAGCGGCAGCCACCCCGGTCGTTCGTGTAGGGGGTCCCTGTAAACTGCCGGAAAAGCGGGTACCGCAACGGTCATCCACGTTGAAGGCTTGAATCCTGGCCATTGAACCGGATAGTTCTTAAGGAGAGCCATCGCGCCTCGATTTCTTGTTTCGCTCGATTCTGTCGTTCCACCTTCGCTTTCCGACACGGGTTTCGAAGTGTGGCGCCACTTGGGTCACATCTTGGCCTTGACCCATCATGCTGCTTCGCATCTTGTTGCGGTAGGCATCGACTGTTCACAAGGTCAGTCTCAGTTGTGAAGGACACAGCCGTACAAGTACTTACGAGACTTTTGCAGAAACAACGTTCTGCCTGCGAAGACACGACTCTGGCTCCAGCTCATGCGGTAGCCAAGGTCGTTCAGCGTAATCTCCTTCGAACGCTTCGTCCTTGTAAGACGCGGCTTCGGCACACGGGTCTCGCCGTCAAGAGTCGGGACAACCACCGTTGTAGCTCCAGATAATGGAAAGCTGGGATCACTTTCGACATCAGGCTCGTCTGCGAAGACTCTGCTACCTCGCGGGCTGGCTGGCGGTGAAGTCATTTGCATAGCGAAATAGCTACGAGGAAAGACAGAGTTCGACTTGCGGTACGAGTCTGGCATCTCCTCCATTTTGACGGTATCGAGAGTGACCCGCACGCGTACTCGCGTGCCTCGTTGCGCATCGTCGACGAGAATGAATTTGCGACGCTTTGACTCAGGTAGGTCGCCAAACATAGCTAGCTTTCTCTCCTCTTCGTCCTGCTCTTGCTGCTTCGAAACGGACACGCCAACTGCATGCGGCGGAGGCGGATACTTCATGTCTTCGTGAGTAGGCGGTAAGCCGCTGGATCCAGCCACTGATTCACCCGGAGGGAACGAGGGGTAGAAGTTCTGCGTTTGCCGTACGTCGCTTGGGGACTGTGTCCCGTTCGGGGCTTGGTGGTGATGCGTGTGTGCCTCTGAGTAATCATTGCCTGTAAACAGAGAAAAATTAGCTTACACATTCCACGAGCCGTGATCTACCCGTCCTCTGCGCTAAATCCTATATGTGTGCATCTGTGGATGCAAGGGTATATACAACAAGCATTGCGTACAAGCATAGGGCAGCTACTCCGAAGGGGTATTACATCAAGGAGTGTGTAATATACATGCAGTGCAGAAAGGACAGAGGTATCATTTAACATCCAACGATTGCGCTTAACACATCAACTCATCTGGTGAAACATACCGCTAACATCTTCCGATCCTCCTTGTGGTCCTCCTGGATGATCGTGGTGGTGGTGCATCTGTGGTCCACCCATCATGTTGGACTGGCGAGGAGGTGCTGCTAAGGCCGCTGAGTTGGAGACACCAGGTGCTCCTGGGCCACCTGGACCAGCCATGTGGGCACCGTGTGTATTAGCTTGGGCCTTTCGTGTTGTCATCTTCGCCTGACGCCTGACGCGACGACTCCTGAGGCGGGGGTCTTGGTTGCTGTTTCGCCAGCTGTCGACTGCGCGCTGAATGAGACCGCGCTTGCCCCTCAGGCAGGGGTTCAACTGTGCGAGTGCCCATCCGACGGTGTTGCATTCGGTCTCGTAATGCAGCCGGTTACCCTTGTACGAGTCCTTCGCGCAGCACGCGCGGGGATAAACACAGTTCTCGGTCTTGAAGTCGGGGGGAAGCTCATCGACATTAATCGATTCCACGTCACATCGAATTGTGTACTCCATCTTGACGCGATCGCGGGAGTATTCGAAAGCGATCCATTGAACACCATTCTGGTCCTGTCGAACGACGAGAGGAGTTGTAGCAGGAATGGGGCCAGGTGCAGCATTGGGGTTGACACCAGGACCGCCTGGAGGAGCTTGGTGCATGTTCGGTGTACCCACTGGAGGAGCCTGCGGTTGCTGCTGTGGTGGGCCGAGACCTGACGGAGGGCGCTGCAGAGGTGCCTGTGACATTTGCGGCTTCGGGCTTCCGGTCATGCCTGGGGTGCGAGGGTGAGCTTGGTGAGGGTGTTGCATGTGCTGGCCTTGCTGGTGTGACATCAACAGAGGGTTTGATGCCATGGGCTGCTGTGGAGTTGAAGAAGGATGCTGGTTGTAAGGCGACTGCTGCTGCACTGGCGCAGACCCATACGGTGTGTAGTACATCGACTGAGGCATCTGGCTGGGTGGCTGACCGTAGATCGGCCTTCCATGCTGGTCATGTTGAGGTGACTGAACAGAAGCAGGAGAGTTAGACTGAGGAGTGTGGTATGAGATTGGAGGGAAACCCGTCCGGTTCATGGTTGCGGCGGCCATGAGCTCAGGAGTTTCTATTTCACGTTAGAGAAGCTCATATACTGGATTCCCAGGAGGGAAGGCGCGTCGACGCGTGACTCCAAACACGACTTGTAGTTTGGTGCGGCCAGGAATTATATCACGTACCTGACGACGAGTAGTTACTCGGTGCGCTGTTGGTGCTGTAAGGGCTAGGATGCGCCTGGTAATAGGGAACCTCTTGCTGCTGCTGCGGCGGCGGTGGTCCCTGGATTTGCTGCACGTACGGCGATTGGTGGGGAGGTGGTCCTTGAGACTGAGAAGGGTGAGGTGACGGGTAGTGACCTTGAGCTGGACTCTGTTGCGGTGGAGGCTGGTGAGGAGAGCTGGGATGCGGTTGGTGGTGGTGGTGCTGCACTTGGCCGGACCGGGGATGCTGCGGGTGGTGAGGGTGGTGGTTAGGCGGCGGCAGGCCCTGGGTGGAGTGGGGGTGATGCTGTTTAGCGAATGCGGTCAGCAACGGTGCTTGCGCAAACAATTGAGATGGTAGACTCGGCAGGGTGCGGTGCAGAACAAACAAACAAACGAGCGGTGCAGGTGCAAGTGCAAGGTACAAGAACAAGACGCTCAAGCTCAAGAGGCCGGGGTGCGGGCAGCAGGCAGTGATACGCGCCGATGTGCAAGGCGGCGATGTTCTTAGGCGAGGAGCAGGGTCTGGAAAAGGACAGGACGGTAGGGTTTAGTTATAGGACAGGAAGGGCAGGCTAGCACCAGGCGACTACCAGCCAAAGCCGCGACGTTGACAACACAGAGGGCGGACGAGCGGTGGGAGCGGAGGTCAAGCAGCTCGCAGGGGTTCCGCTGCATTGCCTTGAGTGACAAGACGCGGCGGAGAGAAAGCAGCGCGACGAGGCGTCCAGCAGAGGTGCGACGGGGCCTGACAGGGGGTGGTGGTCTGGGATTCTGGGAACTTCGAACTTGGGTCGCAGCCCTGCTACATGCTACCAGGCTACCAGCCTAGGAGGGCGTACCAGGGCTGCTTGGCGGGAGGTCGGGGGAGGGCATACCATGTCGGCTGAGGGCGCGCGGGCTGGGTTGGAGTGGCAGCGCAGGCTGGGGGGAGTGCAAGTGTGTGGATGCGGCGTGCAGAGGCTGCTGCAGGCTGCAAAAGGAACGAGGATGAAGCCAACAGGAGCGGTGACAGCGACGGATCACGGCTGTGGGCGCGCGCGAAAGGTCAAACTTCAACGGTCGAGGGTACCAGTGCAGAAGGGCCGATGGCAGGGTTGCGGCGAAGCGAGTGTGTGCGTGAAGGAGAGGGCAGGGAAGCAGAGTCGACTCACCATCTTCTGCGACGCTACAGGCGCCGGCTCTTCCTTATACTTCCGGGTCCTATCTGGGGCATGCGACAGCGACATGTTGACTCTGTGAGCGCGCTGGAGGTCGAAGGATGCCGGGAGCGTGGTCTGAGCGCGCCGGCCGACGAGGGTGAGGAGAGAGATGCAGTAGCGCTGGCCTGCAATTTCACGCACAGCAGCAGAGGCCCGGGCAGCGAGCTTAGCAATGCCAGTGCAGGCCAGGGCGCCGAGGAGGCCGTGAAATAAACGTCCTCAAACCGCTAATGCACGCCCGGCCGTGGTGCTGTTTCGAGCGCGTCAGCCCGCGGATGCGTGCGCCGGGATCAGGGATCGCCGGTGAATGCACGACGACCTTGTGCAAGCTACCGTAGCCTGCGAGTGGTGCTTGCTGCGAAGAGCGAACCCGACGACCTGCTGCGCGAGTCTGCGGCCGAGGCAGCCGAGTGCGGTGAGCAGAGACGAGCAGCTTCCACAGCAACAGTACAGCAGCGCAGAGTCAGATCGCCGGTGTGGTGGAGCACGCGGCGACGACAGCATGGGCGGTGGGGCTTTTCTTTTCTCTACCACGGTTCATGCAAAGCAAAGCAGGCGGCAATTGCAGCCAGCGCAGGAAGGAGCAACTGACAGGCTCGCCAGCCAACCACCGCCACTGCCATTCGCTCAATAGCACCTGCCGCTGTCGCGCTAGGGTAATCAGGTAAACAACCAGCAGCCTCCGTTCCAAGCTTCGCGGCGGGCCCTCGCCTCGACGCCCTCGTCCCTCGACCCTAATGCCTATATCACCGCGCTGCTATAGATACAGCGACGTTTTCGTCCATTTCACCTGCTGCTTATGCGTCTCCAATTTCGCCCCTGCAGCACGTTACTATCTTCTGCGCGCACACGCCCCAGCCCGCGCACCGCCCGTAGCTGATTTGACGCGTCATTCGCCTTGTGGCGGTTCTCCCACAGTTCTACCGTCTGTGTGATATCTACTTCGAGTCTCTAGCGCACCGTTTGGCAGTTGCACCACCGAGCCAGAGGCCCACCGCGTGCGCCACCATTGGCTGTCGGCGCCGGTGAGTAGGCGCCCAAAACGGCTCACTAGCATCTCGTCTGTTAACGTTGCCCAACATGACTCTATTGGCCGAGGCACGCCCGCTTGTTGCTCTATCCAGCCTGGGAGCCGGATCGCCCACGCGGTGCAGTGGTAGCGGAAATGGCTCTCGGGAGACGGGATGAGGCCAGGCTGCCCAGCAGGCTCCTACCGCTCGAAAATCACCACCTGATCGACCCTTCAAGATCGCGGGGCCATATCGCCGAAACATCTCAGAGCGTCACCACGATCCTCCAGGGGCCACACCACGGGCCTTCATCAATGCGATGGGGCCCAGGTTGCGAGGCTGCATAGCCCTGCCTGCACCGAGACTGACTGCGGTGGGCCCAATGTATCGCTGCTCTGGTCTGTTAATTCGAATAAGATTGTGCGTTCATGCTGGAACGCGACTATCAGCAGGCAATACGGTCACAACGGACGAGAGACCGTATGGGCAATCGTGACGGCCATTCAATGCTGCTGCAGCGCCGGAGGTTGTCCTCGAAGTACAGCATCGGTGCGATTGCTTCACCTTCTCCGGCATTGGTTGTAAATTGCGAAGCGCTCCGCCTCGAGCACGTCTCAAAACTCACTCTGACGGCGTTCTCATGCACCATCCTCCGCAAATCTTGACACACGACACGCAGCCCATCCTTGAACAAACCTCCTCAGAAGTATGGTTGGCGTGCTTCGAGAAGGATTTGCGACAGGTATATCAAGCGGTACGATGGTTGAGACTCCGACGCACCCTGTATGCGATCGCGACATGGGACCTTGAACTATGCAAACTGTAATCTTCCGAGCGAGTCGTTCGCAGCGGGGTGCGGAGAAACCCTGAGGGCAGAGCTGGCCTTGCTGGCTGACCAGGGAGACAGAACCCTATTTCAACGCCAACTGCTCTCACAACCTCGCCTTCAAACAACACCTCAGGCATTTGGCCTCCGAGCGCTTACATCTATATTATCCTCTAACAGATCCACATTGCCTGTGAACATTGTATCCTTCTGCTACTAGTCTGTCGCTATTCTGTCGCTATTCTGCATCGAGCTGCTGTTCAGCATACATCCGCGGGGCGGTCTGTAGGCAGGCGGTTGCCCGGACCCAGGGAGGCAGCGACATGCACAACCTGTGATGAGTCGTCCAGCTGTCGCTGTTGCGGAATGGCACTCGGCCTGTATAAAGGTCACATGGTCATCAGGATTAACTTTGGTTCTGACTTTCAAGTTTCAACGTTCAGTTATTCAACGGGCAACATGTCCAGTTTGGAACAGTTACATCTGCCCAGGCTCTACTGACCTGATCACGGGGTGGAGAAAGAGACCTGTCACTTTGCCAACCTTTGCACTTATTAGCACTAAGCCTATTTCCTTCTAGCGCAACAGGTATATAGCTTTGTAACAACGGTGGGCGATCGTAGACAGGGCAAGGGTGTGCCGCTCTTATCCATGCATCCCGAGTCGTCCCGCCGAAATGCCTGCAAAGATTGCGTCGCGAATACGAGTTTTCGACTGCATGTCCCGATCTGTATGGACTTGCAGTCGTTCACAACGGCCGAAATTGTGCAACTACACAAGGAGTTTGGATGAGAAGGATAATTCCCGCATGCTCTGCAGATACTGAATCGCTACATCGCAGAGTCTTTCCGTATTCACGAGTCGCGCAAAAGAGGACCGGACATCGATCGGCAACGACTATCAGGCCTTTGACCGCAAAAGCCAGGATCTCATCTTCACTGCAAGTCGAACTGAGCAAAAATATGGTAGGGCTCCACTTTCGATCCTCACGCTTGGAGCGGCCTCGCCTATTCGGTCATTCTCTTGGAAAGCACAAAATACCGGCTGGAGACCACCGATTCTCAAGAGCCAATAGAAGGTTATAAATCTTTCGTAATTTCACCATTCCTTCAAAAATCGTGCCATTGCAAATGGCACACTCTGCTGCCTGAGAGTCAGGATCACCTCTTTCTTCAAGCACTTTATGTTCGTCGAGTCAGCATACTGTGAGCAACAGGTCATGTTTTTGACTGGGAGATCGCCTTCAGGCACCCTCGACCTGGCTTCCCGTAAACCTCGAGGGTGATTACCTTGCCCTTCTTGTGGCATCACCTGCCCTTGTTCCGCAGGGCTTGGGCAGGGTGGCTGGCTGGCAGGTGGAGCAGCTGCAGTTCTTGACAGGGCTGATAATCCGAATACGAGCTCAGGATGTGTACCCCGATTGCACATACCCAGCGCCGCCAGTCTCATGAAACGGATTCAAAGTCCATGAAAAGGTGCTCATTTGCTCTCAAATCGTACACCGCGCAACCGAGACTTCTTTCCAACGTTATTGCATAAGCGCCACTCCTGACAGGTGGTACGAACTCCCTGATTGGTTCAACAGCAGACTTGCTCTTTGCCGGCTTCTATCCTGATACAAGGTCGTGCCATCCCAGTCGGTAGCGGGTAGTACGACAAGGATTAGCCAGCCCTTCCAACAACAAGAGCTCATTCGTCAATTTTGATTTGAGCGGACAATTAGGGAACATGGGCTGATTCTTGCAGCTCATCTCTGATGGATGGGTTGATTCCCCATGATGTCAGCACCGATCCTTTGCAGAGTGGGGACGAAGTTGCCGGGCCGTTCTCTTCAGTCCTGAGGTTCCAGGCCCTGTTCCATGCCTCACTCTTGACGGCATGACTTTAACCTTATGCTGATCTTTCAACACGCGGTTACCTAGTTCAGGTCAGCGCTCTCTGACGCTGATCACGTTGCTTTGGTTCGGCACTCGTCGTTTGTGTATCACCGAAGAAAGCAAATAGTTGATAGGATTTGGTTTCTCATGGGTGACCAATGAGCGCTTTTGAACTATCTCTTTTGCCATTTGTACAAGTGGATGTATTTCAACCATGGTTTATCTACTACTGGTCATGTATTCGGCTGAGCAGCGACACTTATATCGCACATCTTGCTATCAACCACATCACCCACGGGCATTACAACGTCATGATGTCTATTGAGACTGGTATCACGAGGCGGGCTTCGAAGCAGAGATGCTTTGATGCGCGTGCGGTAGTACAAATCGTGAGATGTCGCTGCCAGTGAATACTAAGGAAAAAGCGGCATCACAGAAGCACACGTTGGGATGGTATTCATCGTGGCAACTCGATAAATATTCACCGGCTCAAGCGTTTCGGTCAGCAGCCCAATACAGACCAATACTGCCTTTCTCATTCAACGGTGTTTAAGAGCGACGTTATGTCTTTATTTGTATCAGACGCTGCTTCTTTTTCTATGATATCTTCGCCTAAGAACAGCAATAGCAACATCAAGCATACAGAACGTCAGTACTACAGAGTACACCGGTCTTCTTCTCTTTGTGTGGCTTCTTCTAGCTCCCCTCGAGTCATCCATTTTCTCGTAGCAATATCCTTCGCCAGAAGCGCATGCTCGTTTGGTCCAAGCTTGTGTGAACCGAAGTTGCTGGATCGCTCCTAACCCAATTAGCCTAATTGGGCTGTGATGGTCGATCAGATTTGCATGAAGCAAATTACACTACAACGTTGGACTAATACGAGTCTAGTAGCAGCATTCAATGCATACACACTACTTTGCAGTGGCTTGCATTCGTCGCCTGGGGGCCACCACCGTCAAGTCGAACTCGTGATCTATGACCGCAAGCTCTGTGCACGTTTCGCCAGCTTAGCGGCCTTCTAGAAGGCCGCTAGAAGAGCAGCCCTGGCAAGTGTTCGCCCACGCCATCAGCTCGGTACATGGGGATAGAAACACGACTCGAAACCTGGTGAACGCGATTCATAATTCCACGATAGGGCACGCGCTTTGCGATTCCCACTCAGATCTGTCGTGCGGGCAAAGCGTGATTGCATCGTATTTGGCTGGCGTCTAAAGCTGTGCGCACTGAACTTGCATTTTGGTAGAATTGCGCTTGCCGTCGTGGCAATCTGAAAAGGTATGAGCAGGGCTGCTCAAGGCGCCCAGTACCCACAACAGCAAATGCGCAATCCACAGAAACTTACGACGACAGCTCTCTTGCGGCTGTTTTCATGCGACACACCATGTATGCTCCCTTTTCACGGCATGTCCCACGCCCAGAACGCTGCAGTCGACAACCAATGCAACTCGAATCCTCACTCCACGCGCCCTGTATCCACTTGTGTCACCGCTGCAACGGTTTGCGGTATTGTTCAGCATCTCATCATTTCCGTGCCGAGCTGCGATGAGGGCACAAGTGCGCGTAGACGCGACTAGCCTTCCGGTCAAAGCTGCACGGTATGAGAACTTCGAACACACCGCTCACGGCTTCGCGACTCGACAAATGGCGGTGTTGCAGTACACCGCGACAAGCGCCTAGGATGCCGATACCGGTAGATCTGGATGCCGAAGCTTCCTTGAGACGCTGACAGATGTTCGAGAATGTTTTAGTGTCGCAGTTTCAGAGGGCTGAAAATCGCCTCAAGCAACATGCCAAACGTCGAACGTAATCTCAGACAAGCATCCGCCTCACCTTCGTTTACAAGACCGGGCTTCCTAGAGCCGCTGTCAAGTTTTGAGTCGTGCAACAGACGTGGTTTGATTCAGATGCAGCTTCTCTGCTAGGTACGTCTGGTCAGTCAAACCCGTAGTTTCGATTCTCACACAAGGTCCTTCCTGGCAAGGCAGATTTCCAGAAAGAGCTTCCAGAAGACCCACATGGCAACCTGATCTCGGTGCAACTGAGCAAGGGCGTGATCAATCTTGGAACGCATCGGCACAGGCAGAGTTTCGAAATGAGCTACTTATAGAAAGTTTCGCTTGTCATCTCTAGAACTCTGCTGTTGTCCTGACATCCTGGATCTCTGGCGGTTAGGTCGATCCTGATGCCCAAGCTCACGGACCTCGAACACTTTGCCACGGAATGCAACGCGAGCGTGATGATGTGCTGCCTAAACGGCAGCAATGGATGCCCAACGCCTGTCTCAAGAACGCCGTCAGAACGTTTCGATCATGGTTCCACGTCAATGCAGGGCTGCAAAGCTCCTCTCAAGCTTGCTCGGAAAATTGTTCTCCAAGTATGATCCATGGGTCTGTGCTCTGGACAGTTCATCGACAGTGGTATGCTCTCGCCAACACTGCTTCCTTCAATGATGCGCACATGGACAAGTCCGACAGAGGAAGGTGATCACGCAAATCTTTGATTACAACGAGCCGGAAGGCAAATTTATCAGCTCATTCACCCCTGCATACTATGAGACAGCCGGGACATCCTGCCCAAAATCGCGGCCAACTCACCTCATCTACAAACCCCGCACGCTTCCGTCAACCACGCCTCACTTCCGCAGCCCTCAACAGTCTCTGATCCAGCTACTTTCCCTGCTTCCGTCTTGTGCTCTGGCCAGACGGAATCCTTCCGGGTGTTGATCATATTAGAAACCCGGCCAATTGGTGGATACACAACGAGTTCAGTGTGAGTTGACGCGTCGATTTGTGGGCACAAACCTCATCAATCTGGGACTCGCGTGTGTTGTCTCTGCGTGTTGATGACCACTCAAAAACGCTCGACTTGTGAAACCAACTTTCTCACATGCTCAAAGGGTGGCTTTGAACTGCCGCAGCATGCTAGACAAGAGCATGTCGGGCTATTTTTGCTGTGAGTGGTGGGTAAAGTGGCTGGCGTTTCAATCAAAGGTCGAAGTGGGTGGGTGTACGGCCGTTATTCGTTGGCGACAACAGCTGCGTTCCTTTGTTGACCCGCGGAACGTACTCCACTGTGAACTATATTCTTGGAGTAGATCTGTCTTCTTGATCTGGTTCTCAGCTTTAGAACCATCAGGTCGATTTGATTGCTGAGTGCGGTAGTGTGCAGTAGTGCAGCGATAGACAGCCAGCAGGTCTCGATCGGTTTGACTACGCTGATGTCGAATCGCAATTGCCTAACTGACGAAGCCTTGGTCATGCAGCTAGCAGGTGTCAAGCGCACAGTATCGATCGCCAACCGGATGGTCGAACAGACATCGTTCTGAATCCATAAACTCGAGATCTCAATCTCGATCGATCTCGTGCCAGTGATCTGATGCATCTTTGTTTTTTTGTGCCTAGGGAAAAGATGAGTCTGCCACAGGCAGTGCCTACAGCCGCCAGTTTCTGGACCATTCGCTCGACCTCCAAAGAGAGCAAACCCGTTGCGAGCATCGCGGCGAGCAACAAGTAACCGAAATAGCCATCACTACGATTACAAACATTGGCTTCCTTACGATCTCCTTTCTCCTGATTCTGTATTTGCGACTTCCGACCACAGCCCCCGCTCTCTTGACTTCAAATTGATCGTGGAAAGAAGTATACTCTTCCCTTATCAAGCCAAGGATGTAGCGGCCACGATTATCAAATTCGAGTAGCCTGCCCTCGTATTCCAAGCCTTCACGCGTAATATACGATGCCATCGAGCTGTTGTCGAGATAGTATCGAGCCGGCCAAATTCCTCGCACACGGTCGAGTCGAAGGGTCCCCGTGAACTTCACCGAGTATCATATACACAATGAACAACGTGGTTCAAGGCAAAAGGCTTGGATGCTCTGTGGACCGAACACAGACGGCTGATGGAACATCTGAGCCTCTGACCAGAGACATCACCAGTGTTGAAACATGCGCGCGTCGAACTTCCGCAAGATGGGAGCATGTGCAATACAAGTCTGATAAGGCAGGCTCAGTAAGCTTAAGGTCCATGTAGATGTGGTAGTTGCTGAATGTGGACGGGGGTAAGCGCGCAGGCAAAATGCGCAAGAGCCCTACCGGTGATCAACAACTTTCGTATGGGAAGAGCATCCAGAGGTATGTTCATCGTTAATTACACAGCCTCACTGTTTTTTCATTACTACAGCATCTCCCAGGAACCATGGTCTTCCAACGGTCATTACAACGCACAACTTGCATCGCTCTGCTCTCGACGAACACATTCATATGTAATGCAACGAGGTTCATCATCATGCTCGTTGCGATAATCTTACTTGCAGAGCTGTCCGCCGTGTTCACAGTTTACGGGATGGTGCGCAAGCTTGAAGACCCTGGTCCTGCATTTCCAGATGTATCGACGGTACAACATAGACAGTTGTCTCGATACTGATGAGTACAGCGTGTCTCATGCAAATAATCATTTCATTTTGCTTACACTCATAGCTATCACTCAAAGGGTCATGACGTTCCCTCAGCATCCTCGAACTCAACGAGGGCGGTGCCAGCCTTGCACAGATCCTGCAACAAATATTAGTTTGAGTGTTTTGCAATTCGACCAGGAGATTGAAATCACTTACGCCTTTTCCATGCACAATCTTCTTGACCACACCATCCATTGGGCTCCTGATTACGGTCTCCATTTTCATGCTCTCGATGACAACAAGTGGCTGATCTTTCTTCACTTGTTGGCCCTCCTCGATCTCTACGCGGAGAACCTTGCAAGGCATAGGTGCAAGCACACTATTCGTCATATTCTTGATGCCGAGTGCCTTCTCTGCCCACTTAGGCATAGCAAGCTGGAGTCGATACTGCTTGCCTTGCTGGAACAGGGTTAGACGATCTTCGTCGCGGATAAACGTTGTAGAAAGACGGGTATGCGGATAGTATGTAGTGAGAGTGTTGGTGGATAGACTGAATGTACTTATGACGTCGGAGTATGATTCTGAGCCAACTGTGACATCGAACCTGGATGGCGCACTCTGATGGATCGTGACAGGTGTACTTGTTACATCGCCCTTACCATCAGCAGATATCTCTACCAGATCGAATTTGCGCTGCTGGAATCCAGCGCCGAAGCCGGCAGCAGATATGGGTGGGCCAGAAAAAGGATCAGATCTGCTTGAGGCAACCTCCTGGAGAGCAAGACCGAGTGCGGCTTGTGCAAACACTTCTGGCGCCGGAGGGACAGGCGTAAACAGCTCTGCATGATGTTTCTGAATGTAACCAGTCTCGACTGAGCCAGCAATGAAGTCTGGGCTGACACACATCTTCTTAATGAACTCAATGTTAGTGATAGGACCAGCAACCTCGTACTGTTCGAGAGCCGTTCGTAGCTTCTGGATCGCGGCCTCCCTTGTAGGCCCTTGAACGATCAACTTAGAGATCATGGGGTCATAGTGGGAAGATACTTCATCACCCGCAACAAAACCGGAGTCGATGCGTACGGTTGGTGTCGGTGACGGTGTGCGCAGATGGAGTAGCAGGCCAGAATCAGGGATGAAGTTCATGTCAGGATTCTCGGCGTAAATCCTTGCCTCAATGGCATGGCCACGTTCTTTGATCCTCTCTTCGATCTCTTGCTGTGTGAGTGGCAGACGACCACCCTCTGCTACGATGAGTTGCCAATGGACCAGGTCTGTGCCTGTGACCATCTCGGTTACAGGATGTTCGACCTGTAGACGGGTGTTCATCTCCATGAAGAAAAACTCGCCGGTATCATTATCGAAAATGAATTCGACCGTACCGGCGCCCTCATAGCCAACTGCAAGAGCGGCTTGCCTGGCCTTCTCCCAAAGGTCCTGACGGATCTCTTCAGGTAAGTGAGGCGCGGGCGATTCTTCCAGAATCTTTTGGTGACGACGCTGAATACTGCAGTCACGCTCGCCGAGCGCCACACAGTTACCGTGACGATCTGCGAAGACTTGAACCTCAATGTGTCGTGGTGTGGTGATATATTTCTCGACAAGCATGACTTCGTCACCAAAGGAGTTTCGAGCTTCGCCCTTTGCTGATGACAGCTGGTCAAAGAACTCCTGCTCAGTGTTGACAATCCGCATTCCCTTTCCGCCTCCTCCCTTGACGGCTTTGAGGAGAACAGGGTAGCCAATCTTCGCTGCCTCGTTCTTCAAATGTTCGGGATTCTGCTCGGCGCCGTGGTAGCCAGGAACGCAGGGGACGCCAGCGTTGGTCATGATGTTTTTTGACTCACTGGGAAGCGCTTGTCAGCTGCGTTAAGCTGTTGTGGTTGAACATACATACCTCTTGCTACCCATAGCTTCAATAGCGGAAGCTGGCGGCCCTATGAAAGTTATACCAGCCTCCGCACATTTTTTTGCAAAGTGTGGGTTCTCGCTCAACTGCTTTAGCATCAGCGACCTGTCTTATATATCGAGCCTTTTAAATGCCTTACAAACCCATATCCAGGATGTATGCCTTGACAGCCCCGTTCCTTCGCGATTTGTATTATCCTGTCTCCATCGAGATATGCAGAAGGGTCACCGAGGTTGACCGCAAAGGGAGAGCTTAGCGCATGCTGTGAACGAGCATCTGGATCGGTATAGAGGGTAGTGGTTCGTACGCCGTACTCTGAAGCTGTGCGGCCGACACGACTAAAAGAAGTGTCAGCTGAGTATGTACAAGCGTATGAACCCTCTTACAGTGCAATTTCTCCTCGGTTGGCAATTAGCACGGAAGTCAAGGCTTTGGCGGCTGGAGCTGTTGTGGAGTTGTAGCGTGTCCCATTGACGGCCACGAGCTGGCGCGAGAGGTGAGTAGATTTTCGAAGGGCACGCATGGTCACGGCGGCAATGTGAGGAGCTGGGAGGAGCAAATTGACTTGGATTAGAAGCTACGAAAGAACATTGTTGGTGCATGTGCGGGTCAAGGCCGCATTCTCAGAGCTGGGGTATGGGGTAAGCCGCGGCTGTAAGCTTAAACCGCCCATTGCCGCGCATCCGAGCAGCTTAGCGCAGCGAGGGAAGTCACGACGCGCCCAGTTAGGTTGGAAATTGGAGAAGATGAGAATGAAGATGAGTTTGCGGCTCACGTGTGACGAATAGGAGCTGTGGATGCTTACGCGCAGCAGCCGAGCACATGTCGAGGGTGCGAGGCGATGGTGATAGTGAGCCTTGGGGCAGCCGTTTGACTGGCTGGACCCTGTTCGTGGACGGTATTTTCACGCGCGGTCATGCGTAATCATTCAACCCACATCGACGCAGACTCGACCATTCGACGCTTTGAAACCACACCCGCTCACATTCGAACACCGACCGACACTAGCTTCAGGCCGCCTCGACTGCTGCCGTTTGCACACGCATCTTGCCTGTTTGTGCGACGCAAACATCTCCGCATGCAGTCCGTTGCACGAGGCCCACTATGAGCGACTACGGCGACGACTACTCGGACTACGGAGAGGAATGGTTCTACGTGGAGGAGGAGTTCATTGCGGCCGATGATCTGGCAGAACACGCCGTAGCGTCTCCGCCGCCTACAACTTACGCGGACGAGGATGCTGCTGAAGACTGGGATAGGTTCGACTATTTCAACGACCTCGAGTACGCGTCAGATGGCTACGACGACGCTGTCTTTCAGGTCCAGGATAGCAAAGGACCGAAGACAGGAGAGAAGAGAAAGAGGCACGTAAGGCCCAGCCAGAGCAAGAAACGGCAACGGATTCAAGGAGACACAGAGGCAGCAGCGCTGGAGATGTCACCTATTGTCTGGCGCTCGCAAGCCAACCGTGAACCAAAGCCCAAGCTGCTCGATGAGAATGCACAGCCCTACACAGTACTGCAAGATTGGAAGCAGAAGCTCAAGGATACACCGGGGTGGGCCAAAGGCTCTCCCCCTCAGTCACCAACGATGCAAGCCGTGATGGAACAGAAGTTTATAGCAGATGTTGTTGGCACAACAGAACCAGTGTCACCGTCATCGGAAATGGACGCAGAAGACGAAGGAGCACAGGAAGACGAGATGGACATTGATCCCGGCGCATTGATGGCTGCGCTGCAAAGCCGCCTGGCTGAAGCTGGTGGCCCGCTGAGCGGTATGGATCCACAACAATTGCTAGACTTTGCCATGAGAATGGCTACAGGCAAGGATGCTGGAGACGATATCGCAGGCGAGATGGCGGATGCAATGCTCAACCAAGCCGAGGAAGACAACGAGGAAGACCTCGAGGCCGAAGCCAACTTGCTTAGTTGGGTAGCGCAGCAGCGCAATCATGGCACCGAGCCTCATGCAAGTGCACCTGAACCAACGGCCACCGACGACGGGGAACGACCACCAACTCCTCCAGAAGACAAAGCTAGCACGTCCACCACCAATAGGACAGTCACAGCTAGCCAAAGGGTCACAGAAGTTCGCTCGCAATCGAGCACGACTCTTAAGAGGAAAGCCGGCAACGACAATGGGAGCGAAGCATCAACGAAAACTACGAAGAAACGAGCAACAAGGACATTTGACGCACCAACAGCGGCCAGTCAAGCAAGGACAGCATCGTCCAGTACAGCAAAAGGAGGCCGGAAGAAGTGATAAACAGGCAGAGGCCCGCATGATCATGAATGGTCATCTCTCTTACCCGCTGCCCTTTGGTTCTTGTTTTCGAGATGGACACACGCTGCAAGTCAGTTAGGTAACTGTTTGGTGTTCTCGCGAAGCCTGATTCTGACGGTGTGGCGCATTGCGCATATGCAACGGGAGGATCGTCTCACGCCTTGGCAAGGGTTCCCGTAGACATGGGCGCGTAAGGCGGTGTGATCATTTGCCGATACTGAGGAAGCAGACATCATCACGCATTATCAGAGCACTTGGGTGGAAACACCTGGAGCCACACTGCCATTTACCAGAACGCAGTCAACTCAGTATTGACTAAATCAAGCTTCACCGAGACCAGCTCTAGTTGAGAATCAATTGCCATGTGACCATTTAGTACATGCTAGCTAGGCTAAAGGCGACGATGACAATGCTGAAGGCGAAGCTGAAAGCCGCCTGTGCATGGATCGCCCCTGCCACGCTGTAGCCGTTCTCGTCGCAACTATTGCATTCCTGGTGTACTTTGCCTCTTGTCCAAGAACGACCGTTGGACTCAGTTGTAACTAGTGCCGTAATCGTTCTTTAGTCGGGCAAACTCTTTTAACGCCACGGCACGGTGAAGCCGACTGCTTTCGAACAGACAAAGCCAGGCAATTCTGCGTAACGTGGATTACATCTCTGTCGTCACGATTGTGATATCAGCCAATCAGCGGCGCTCCTGCCGTCTTGGACATGAGCTACAGGATTTAGTACCAGCAGCCTAACCAACAACCCACCAAGAGATCGCAGCTATGGTCGCGTAGATCTGAACGCGAGTTCCGCGGCTGGTTGGCAGGGCTAGCAAACGGCTGCCCTGCTCATAGCAGGTGCAAGTATAATACCCAGCCGTACGGTCCTGCACCACCAAAAACACGCGACTCGATCTCACTCCATTGTTGTGACTCTCTCCCTTACATCGAGGCTCACACACAATGGTTTCCCAAACCTCCGACGAATATGTCCGCGCAGACGAGAAGAAGGCCTCTATTGGGCATCCAGATGGCGGTGTTCAAGTTCCAATCTACAACGATGTCGAGGCAGCCTCGTCTGAGGATTTGTCGATTGGCGCAATTCTTCGCGGCACGGCAACAAAGCCTATGAACACGTTCGAGAAGAAGGCTGCGCTTATCAACGTCGAAATCGACAAATTTGGTCTGGGCAGATATCAGATCTGTATCTGGTTCCTCTGCGGTTTCGGTTACTTCTTGGATCTGGCCTGGTAACTCAGTCAACTTAACAACCTTTCTTACTATGCTAACAATCTATTCTTTAGGTCCCAGGGTGTGGGTCTCGCAGCTTCGGCTATCTACCAGGAGATGAATGTACCAGACAACCAGACCGGACTCATTTATACCTGCGCCAACGCTGGTCTTGCGATTGGTGCGCTCGGTTTTGGCCTTGCGGTCGATATTATCGGCAGGAAGTGGGCGTTCAATCTTACCTGTTTGATCACCTCAATCTTTGGATTGCTTCTGGTATGCACTAGCTCTGAACATTTCTCGACGCAGTATCTGACAACAGCTTAGGCCGCTCCCAAGTACAACTATGGTGCCATTTGTGGGATCTACTTCCTGGCATCCCTCGGTCTGGGTGGTAACATTCCCATCGATGCTACAATTGCGCTCGAATTCCTGCCGCAGAAGCGTCGCTACTTTGTCGCTCTTCTGTCCATGTGGCAGCCAATTGGTGTCGTTTTTGCCTCTGCCATCGCTCTTGGTACTACTGCCAAATGGCGCTGTGGAGCAACTCTCGACTCCTGCAAAGCTGTTGCAAACGGGCAGCCATGCTGTACGGTCGGCAGCAATATGGGATGGCGCTACAACCTGATCATTCTCGGTGTTGTGACACTCGTCATCTTCTTCCTCCGATACTTCGTTTTCACATTCCATGAGTCACCCAAGTTTTTACTCAGCAGAGGCAGGGAAGCAGAAGCTATTGAAGTTCTGCACAAAATTGCCAAGTTCAACAAGGCGCCGGCACCCACACTGACTCTCGAGCACTTTGCCGCGATCGACGCTATGGACGGTGTCGTCCATGAAGAGAGCGTGACCAACCTGTCCCGCAGAGAGAAGAACAAGCAAGTCCTCAAGAATGCTCGTAAAGAGGTTACACGTTTGAAGGGCATCTTTACCAAGAAGCTCTCCTGCTTTATCTTCGTCCTGTTGGGCGTTGCTTACATGGGGGACTACTGGTCGTTCAACTTGGCGGGTAATTTCTTGCCCCTAATTTTACTACGGAACAACGTCGACGATGGCCGTGGATCAGTTGTCGACACATACCAGCAGTACTTGATCATCTATTCGCCTGGTATCATCGGCGCTGCGCTTGCTCTATTTTCCATCCAGATGCCACTGCTTGGCAGGAAATGGTCGCTGGTGTTTTCTGCTGCAATGCAGGGTCTGTCAATGGCCATGTATACGCAGGTTAGGAATACTGCTGGGTATGTCGGTCTGAACGCTCTCGAGTACATCATGCAAACCGTAAGTCTTTGTCAACGTCAGATTCCAGAATAATACTAACTTTTCGCTTCAGTACTTTAATGCTGTTCTTTACGCTTCAGCGCCCGAGCTCTTCGACACTGAATATCGCGGCAGTGTCAGTGGTATGCTCTCATGCTTGGGACGAATTGCAGGTATCGTTGCGCCTTATGCCGGTGCCCAATTGCTCGCAGACAAGAGCTCAGGCATCCTTTGGCTCGGTGCTGGTGGTATCTGGCTCTCGGCCTTGATGATGGTGTTCTTGCCTGTTGAGATGAGGAACAGGCAGATGTTCTAAGCAGACCAGCAACTTGCACCACTCGATTTCTTTTCCGCTATAGTATGCTTCGAGTAGCATCTCAGCACGATCATGATACCCATGGTCCGCGTAATCAAACCTACTTTTTGAAACCATACACTGTTCTATAAGTGCTGTCAGTTTTGCAAAAAGACCAGCCGTAAGTGCCACCAGCTCGAAGTCGTCGTTAGCATCGAGCCAAATTATTCGTATGACGAAGCTACAATAATTGCTTGGTGACCCACAGATAATAAGGAATTGGAAAGGCTTGCCTCGCAGAGCTTTCACTTCCAAGCCCGCTAATAAGGGAAAGCGGGCATTTGACATGGGATTCTGGGATGCAAGGATGTCAGAAGACAGAAGTCGATACAGCTCTCGAATCTCTGGGACCCACAGCTGAAGTCCAGGATCCGCCCCACTTTCCAATCGCCACCAATTTTCTTAGGCGCGAAAGCTCCGCATCAATCGCCGACCACAAACACGACGCGCATCTGATGTTACGAAAATGCCTTAAGCGAACATGACTCGCCAACGACCATGATTCCCTGACCGCCAGATACCGATCTCTCGAATATGGGCGGCCGCGGACGTGTGAAGCGCCAACAAGTCGACATTGAGGATGGCTGGACAGTTATTACCCATGGGCTGTCGAACCTTTCTGTCGGCATTGGCAAGGAGAAAGGCAAGGGCGGCAGGAACAATGCGCAAGCAGGCTCCATGCCTACAGACATAGTGCAAGGCCTCACAGCCGAGAAACTACTCCAAGATTTCCAAAATCGCACTGAGAAGTGGAAGACTACAGGTTGCGCAAAGCACCTCGAGAATGTGGTAGCGAGAGGAGGAAAGAACCTGACTGAGGCTGTCTGCATTGGTATCGGCAGCTTTAGTCGTGATTGGGAACACAGACATAGAGCTATGTGGCAGCTGGTACTCTTCATGAGCGTCGTCTCCTACTGTGAGTTCTCGTCATGCCACATGTGTATGGTTCAAGATTATTGACCAGTCACAGTACGACAGTCGAGCACAGAAGTGAGACTCTACGCGCAAGAACCTGCCTTCACATCCGTCGACCATCGTTTTCTCTCCCTCATCTCCGTCAACATCTGCACCGATGATATCGCTACACGTATCACACCACAATCCTTTGTCTTCAGCCCGTTCGTTGACTGGTATCTACTGTTGCCTGTCTTCTTAAAAGACAAAGATCCACTGCTGTACGTTGGCAACGAGATTCTGGAAAATTACGGAGCATTTGCGCAGAGCGAGGAGAAGAGAGAGAAGCTGGAGGATTGTAACCGACTGGGACAAATATGGCTACAAAGGAGGGAGATGGAGAAGCTGCGGGAGTTTGAGATGCATCCGCATGCCTTGAATGGTATGGTAGTATACTGGATCAATACAGAAGAGGTCGAGAATGCCGGTAGTGTTGGGAATAGGGACGCGGTATCTGACTTTGAAGCTGTTAAGCGGAACGACAAAGCAGATAAAGCGAGGCAGGAGGGGGATATAGAGAGCCGCATATTACTAGAGCAGGGAACAAAGGAATGAAGAGATGCTATCTTTGCTAATAGGTAGCTCATAAGATTCGAAATGTGAGTGCAAGAGGAGGGGAGGCCGAGCATCTGAGTGGAGTCTGGATTCACCCGCAGAAGCATAACACCTCGAGCGGAGATTTTACCGTAGCTATATTATTAAATTCTCTCTTCCAATCTTTATCAAAAGCAACGCAAGCATTCTTGGTGAAAGGGTATCATAATTGCCTTCCAAGCAATTGGCCCGGGTTCGAGTCCCGGAGAATGCAACAGCCGTTCTTTTTGCTTCTTCATCGTTGTGGCACTACATGGCGGTGGAGGATACTCTTTTTGCTTACACGACGGCGCGAGAGCAACGACACAGTCTCTGACAAAACGCATACCGTCTGCTCGGCGTCCGAGTCCTTGAGGTAATGCGAGCTGCGCTGTCCTCTGCGTTCTGGCCTTTCGGACACCAACTTGGCAAATGGCGCACTTGGCCTTCATCCGTACACAAGACACCACAGCAGCTCCGCGAACGTCAAGGACTGTGCAGCAAGACAATCCTACTGCAGACCAAAGATGTACAAGGTTGTTGTCGTCAGAGCATTGACATCAGATGACATGCACTCATTATGACCTCGGGAGTTCCCAGCGGCGCACCCAAGCGTTCCTGCTCTGTGTCTCAGGCCCAACGGGAGCGTCCGACTGTACAAGTCGCAGTTGGTCACACCGAGGCCTCGGTCTCAAGGCAGCTGCCCGCCTACTATCGTCCTATTGGCTTGCCTTACATTGCAAACGAATCCAGTTCAGGCGTGAACTCTCGGCTCTCTGCGTTGTCGCTCGATTGCAGCTCACAACCCCACTCCCGAACGTTGACCTGCATGTCAGAGTCGGTGAGATTTTGGGGCGAGGGACCAAACGGCCACCAAATTAGGCGTTCAGTTGGTGCTCTCAAGCATGCGATTGGTCGTAGAGCAGACATGAGGGGACTGGTCACCGACACCCTCATTTGAGCAACAATGCGCGCTAGCGATGCAGTTCGCGAGTTTGCAGGACATGAGCAAAGGACTGGAAGGGTGAATGTGCGGTATATATTGGTCTTGAGATACTGTTCCATTGAGCCGCGTACCTGTCCTTCCGACCAGTTTCTTCAATCTTTACTCTATAACGGTGGATGTACAACTACAAACAGTACCTGATCAACTGCAATACACACACATCGGGTGCTACAAAACAAGTACCCAGGCAGAATGGCATCACACGAACAGTCAAGCTTCCAGCCATCACCGCCTGTGAGAACCTCGACACTTGACTCTCAGAAGTCAGTGGACTCCTTTGGACAGATATCTCCCACACCAGCACCAGACTCGCCAACTTCGCGTGCTTTCTTCGGCGTCATCACTGAGCGCCTGCACGAACGCTCCCGAAGCCGATCGCGCGCAGACACATCACGAAAGCGAGCCAAGTCACCTACGATCTTGCCGCCTGAACAACTGTCAGCGAGCCGGCCTCAGCAGGTTCAGCAGGTCTCGCAACCTACGACTACCCAAGTCTCCACGAAAGCGCCGCGACCCAGTCTGCAGGAAAACGGCAGGACGTCTACAAGTGGAAGCGATCCATGGCGCGGACGACATTCGAATGGCTGGCTCTTCAACGGCTTCTCTTTCAGAGATACTGCAAGAGGAGCTCTGGAACGGCGCAAGTCATAAGTGAAGAGCTAAAGTCGTGGCAATGGGTCTGGCGTTCGTTCAGGCAAGGATGGTTGCGCAGGTCGTTACGCACTTCTGGGAGGTGTGCCATTCATAACCGTCAAGAATGATGATGATAATTGAAGATTGTAGCTACATCGGAAACCGCACGGTTTGTAAACTAAACTGTTAATTTAGATTCATGTCGTCGTTGTTGCCGTTGCACGTTTATTTTTCCATTCTTTGGATCGCGTTGGTGGCGTCTCATTGCGCTTCCTGGCGCGCTCATCAACCGGAACGTAGAGATTGGTTGTAGCGAGCACGAATTCAGAATGTCGTGCTTGAACGCACGTTGCGCCAGATGATTTAGATCTTGCACTGCTCTCCTTTACATAATCAGCCTTATGGTGCTTGGGTCAGAAGCTTGGGCGGCCGAGGTCGCTGCTTCCGCTCGGCGTAAGAGTACCTGCCTCACCGCTCGCAGAGTACCTTCATGGCCTTCAGTGCACCTGTAACACTCCCGAGAGATCACAGTCTTCAAAAAAGGATTCGTCGGTATTGCGGTATCATGAGTGCCCATCTTGATAAGCATCAGGGACGGCTCGGCATTGTCAGCGTGAAGCTGAGTATGCGCCTGGGTCGTTTTACTCCGAAGGTGGATGACCCAGTTCGCTTCAATGCCGCGAGATAGCAGAGCCCAGTAGGAGCAACTCCGAGTCATCAATCGTATGGTTGCACCACAGCGATCGCCTCCACAAAGTGAAGAATATATAAGTCGCCGTCGAGCATACGCTTCCCTGCATCTCCTCTCCACCCCACAGTCACCTACCTCTAGCTACCGCCAGCGATCACACCATGAAGCACGAACGCGCGACGCTTCCAACGCCTACCTCGACTAACTCGTTCTGGCACAGCGAGCCTAATGAATTTCTGCTTGGACACCGTACCACCGAGAAGCTTCCTGCCGAAGCAGACATTGTCATTGTAGGAAGTGGTATAACGGGCACATCGGCTGCTAGATACTTGTCTGAGGACATTCGAGCAAAGGGCAAGACAGTCGTACTTCTTGAAGCCAGGGAGGCATGCTGGGGAGCTACAGGCAGGGTGAGTCGAGACGCCTTCCTCGCGACATGGTTTCGCAATAGGTCCCTGCCTATCCCCACGGCGGTTTCCGTCCTAGGTCATGCTCAGGCATTTTTTGCTAACGCAATCCCCTCAGAATGGTGGACATTGCCAGCCACTACTCTTCGACCGTAGCGCCGAGGTGGCCGCCTTCGAAATGAAGAACGTCCATACGGTACGATCGTATATCAAGAAGCACAATGTTCCTTGCGAATGGCGAGATGTATCTGGATGTCGCTCATTCTGGACAGAAGACGTGATGGCTGAGGCTGAAAAGGAAATCGCACACCTTGAGACAGTTGCCCCAGAGCTAAGAAAGCTGGTAACGATCGTTCGTGATAAGGACGAGCTGAGGAAGCACCGAGTATCTCCTGATGCTGTAGGGATCACACTCAGCCAAGGTGCTGCAAGCCTTTGGCCATACAAACTTGTTACGTTTACCCTAGAACAGCTCGTCAAGGCTGGGCAGCTCAATCTGCAGACCAACACACCCGTCAACGATATCACAACCGCGAACGGCAAACACACTCTCCATACCGATCGTGGCGCCATTAGCACGAAGCAAGTCATTCTGGCAACCAATGGCTATACGTCAGCTCTCCTTCCTCATTTCGCCGATCTGATTGTTCCTGTGCGTGGCGAGATGTCAGCTCTTCTTCCCCCGAACGGCAACACAATCCTTCCAGACTCGCATGGTATGGTCGGAGCGCTGGGACAGCCGGCCAACAATGACGACTATCTCGTGCAGCGTCCATTCGAGGGCGTTCCTAACCCTCGCGGACATCTGATGTTTGGTGGCGGCCGCGGAGCAGGGCATCTACCCAGTATCGGTGTCTCGGACGACAGTATCATCGACCCGGACTCTGCAGCGTATCTCCGTGCGGCTCTTCTGAAAGTTCTCGAGCTTGACGGAAAGACAGAAGGTCTAAAGGAGCTCGAGGCTGTTGGACAATGGACAGGCATTATGGGTTACAGTAAGATCTTCTCCTGTCCTCAAATTGCTGCTACTGATACATTTCAGGCCGTGATGACCATCCCTGGGTAGGCAAGGTGCCGGACCATAAGGGTCTTTGGCTTTCGGGTGGTTATACTGGGCACGGTATGCCGAACACGACGCTCTGCGGCAAGGCAGTCGTAGACATGCTGCTTGGAGAAGAAGCTGGCCACGACCTGGGCAGTCTCCAAGCGCAATTGGTGCAGAGCGGCGACATTCCAAGCAGCTATATTTTGACAAAAGAACGTATTGAGAGGGCGAGGGCAGCCTTCCTCACAGTTCACCAACAGGATGAGCAAGGAGTGCACATGAATGGCGTAATATAGGACTCTGCGTACGATTATGAGGATTTTCGATGCATAACGTTGAATATCACAACTTTGAGAACCCACCAAAAGTTCACAAATTTGTTATTCTTGAGTGACCCAACATGCTTCTCAAGAATGCATGGTCTTCCACGCCCTGCCAAGTGCACCGGAGTGACCACCCCGCTAATGCTGACTAATAACCTCACGGCCTACCTCCATTCAACTAGGCCTTGTTCGTTGTTGCTGAAGCATTCGCTGACGAGCCGTACTTCTCATACCGAGGTCTGCCACGAATCATCACAGATACAACCCCAGGCTCCGCAATACCGGTCATTGCATCGAAAGCCGTCTTCTCATAACACTTGTCCTTTTCTCAGCGGTAGATACCGTCTATCATGTCTACGTCCAAGCTACCCAAGAACTTCGGTGTTGTCCTCTTTCCAGGCTTCCAGCTCCTCGACGTCTGTGGCCCATTGGACGCCCTCAATGTACTCTCAAACTCACACACTCTCAATCTGTCTATCTTGGCCGCAACTAGAGATCCTGTCGGAACGCAGCATTCTGCGCAAGAACAACAAGGCTCGTACTTCAACCAATCAATTGTCCCTACGCACACGTTCGATGACGCGCCCAAGGATCTGGAGGTGTTGATCATCCCGGGTGGTCTTGGCAACAGGATCGAGGAGAACATAAGGCCAGTGGTGGAATATTTGACTTCACTGGGTTTAAGCTCGTCGTCACAGAAAGAGTTGAGAGGTGACATCAGGTGGATCTTGACAATCTGTACTGGAAGTGAGATTCTAGCAAGGACCGGAGCACTGAATGGAAGGAGGGCTACTACAAACAAAAGGGCATTCAATCAGGTACACAACTACAGGAACTGCTGTTGCATGGCACTTACCAGTGATTGTAGGTCAAAGAAAAACACTCCCATGTCAACTGGGTGACCAAGGCGAGATGGGTGGTAGATGATGTGTTCTGGACTAGCTCCGGTATTTCTGCTGGTATTGACCTGACTTTTGCTTGGATGAGCGAAGTGTTTGGAGAAGAGACCGCGCATTATGTGGCTGACCGAAGCGAGTACGACAGAAACACGGACCCACGAAACGACCGCTTCGCGGAACGCTGGGGGGCGGTTTGAGTTCATGGGAGCATGGCTCCTCCTTATTGGACATACTGATGCCGTCTATTAGGGCATATTTGGAAATGGATTTGTCCAGTAAGAATTTTTGTTTGATTTCGGACTTACTCACGCTGATTTGGATGAGAAGGCAAGCTCTGTGCTTACTCACTTGCTTGGTTGTAGAAGTCCGATGCGGAGACGAATTCATACCGCGTTGATCGTATGCTATAGGAAATGAGTAACTACGAAGTCCGCTCTCGTCTCGTATTGAGATGATATATGAAGTCGCAATGGCTCATACGAACACATGCACACACCCTTCCAACCATTTGGCCCTCCAGTCCCCATCATGGCGCAACAGATTTCAATGGCCAGCGCTGCCATACTCTTAGTAACAACTGCATTCGCTGCAGCCTTGACTAGTCATTCCATTTTACGTCTTCGTGATGGCGACACTTCCTGCGCGCCTGGCGGCAACTTCAACCTCGCATCTTTCAGCTTGCAACTACCGACTGGAAGTTCTGGGAAGGTCGATCAGATAGCAGCTACCAAACTTGCTGGATGCGACGGTTGGGAATCTCCCGAAATTTTCTACACGTCCTTTTCTGGTGCAATGGTCATGAAAGTGCCTTCTCGATCGCAATGCGTGACTACGCCGAACAGCAAGCACTGTCGCACGGAACTATGAGAGTCAAACCCCAAATCTTGGGATCCAAGCAATGCTGTAAACTCGCTCAGAGTGCAGCTGTCGGTGCCTAGGCCGGACGATTCGAAGTACGGAACTGTCGTTGGACAAGTAAAAGTGGAAGACAATTTGTCGAAGAAACCCGTAGCAGAGCTCTTCTACAACAGAGCAGGTGTATTGACTATTGGCGTTTCGCAGATACCTGAGGTGAGCAGCCTGAAAATGACAGAGGTTGGTCAAGTTGAGGTTGGCAAGAGGTTTGATTACAACTTGAGATACGAAGGCGGCAATTTGTCCGTGCGAATCGACGATAAGAAGAAGAAGATCATGAGCACAGGACAGCTCGGTAGCACCATGAGCTACTTCAAGGTCGGTAATTATAACCAGGGCAATGAACCAAGCGAAGTGGTGTTCTACGACATTGTGGTTCAGCACGGCTGAGAAAGAGTAGTTTTATTCACGGATTCAAGTATACAGCCCTAAGTGTAACAGAGCAATGAATGTTATCGCGTGCAGTTAGGGAGTAGCAGCCGTGATATCTGACGTCATATCTGGGTATTGATGACCTCAGCTGTGACCTCTATCCGCGGTGTCCGCAACATCCGCGAAGTCATTGCGTATCATTTCCAGAAATGTGGCACACTCTCGAATACTCCAGTTGTAAGCTGAAATAGTTATCCACGAACAGATATGTCTCTGTTACACGACGATAGGCCCCCCCCAGGCGAGCGACAACTTCGAGGTGTCACCAACTCATCTCAACCACAGCCTCGCCAGGACCTAAACGATAGCTCCGAATCATCCGGAAAGTACAGCCAACAACAAGTCAAGGAAGGAAGTAGCGAAGAAGACATGGTTGATCCAAAGAAAAAAAGATTGGCGTATGAAGGCAGTCAGGGACCTACAGACCGACGAACAGCCACAGGATACATGCCCATTGAGGACTATGGACTCATCGGAAATCTTCGAACATGTGCTATGGTCGCAGCAGATGGCGGGCTCGACTACATGTGCTGGCCCAACTTTGACTCGCCCTCAGTATTCTGTCGTATACTTGACAAGGACAAGGGCGGCCATTTCATCATTAACCCGAAAGACGATGATCTTTGCACAACAAAGCAACACTATCTTCCGGCAAGCAATGTTCTCCAGACACGTTACCTCAAGGAAGAGGGCGTGATGAATGTTGTCGATTTCTTGCCGAGACCCAATAACAAGACTATGGACGCCGAATATCATGCAAAAGTCATCGCGAGTAAGCACACTGGAGATGTACCCGAACGGCCTGATCTTAAGCAATGGCTCGTACGAAGAGTCGAGTGCATGCGCGGCGAGGTCGATGTGAACGTGGAAGTTTGCCCAGCCTTCAGTAAGTCGAACGAGAAACATCGTTTCGATCAACGCTCACAAGTGAACAGGCTACGCACGGGACAAACATACGACAGAAATCCTCAATCATGGAGAGGGAGGCGAACATGATCAAAGAGTTGTATTCAAATCTCAGAACTTGTCCTTGCAGCTCAACACCACTATTGATTGTGGTGAGAATGATACGGCCTGTCCTAGACTGTCCTTTACGAAGACATCGGGCAATGAGCTCGGCAATGCAGTCAGCACTAGCTTTCGCCTGACTGAAGGTCAAGCTGTATCGTTTATTTTGAGAGATGCTGACGATCACGAACCGGATCACATCGACACAAGTCTGGTAGATAAGGTCCAGATGGAGACTGTGAAGTATTGGAATCGATGGATCAACGGAAGCAAGTACAATGGTCAATGGGACGAGGTCGTGACTAGGAGTCTTTTCATCCTGAAGATGCTGATTTTTGAGCCTACCGGGGCCATTGTCGCTGCACCGACCTTCTCATTACCCGAAAACTTTGGCGGTGAGTCTGGTTTTGACTGATTTCTGAACCACATCCTAATATCACTCACAGGGTCACGCAACTGGGACTACCGCTACTCTTGGGTCAGAGATTCGTCGTTCACGATTTATATCTTCCTTCGTATGGGGTTCAGCTATGAGGCAGAGGCTTACTCCAGCTACATGTTCCAGCGAATTGATGAGGCAAAAGAACAGAAAGTGGGGTCCTTACCGATTATGTTCACAATCAAAGGAGAAACGGACATTCCAGAGATCGAGCTCGATCACCTAGAGGGTTATCGCGGTAGCAGACCAGTACGGATTGGCAACGGAGCCGCTTTCCACACACAGCTCGATATTTACGGAGAGCTCATGGACGGCATCTACCTGCTCAATCGTTTTGGAAAACCAGTGACCTACGACCAATGGCTCCGTGTGCGAGAGATTGTAGATCACGTTTGCGGTACCTGGAAGGAATCAGATATGTCGATCTGGGAAGTTCGCGGGCAAAAGCAAAACTTTGTCTACAGCAAGATCATGATGTGGGTCGCCATCGATAGAGGACTACGTCTCGCAGATAAGCGAAGCTTCCCATGCCCGCGTCGACAGGAGTGGTACAAAGTACGCGACGAGATATGCGAAGAGATTATGGACAAAGGCTTCAATAAGGAGCTCAACTGCTTCATACAAAGCTACGAAGCCAACGACGTGCTGGACTCGGCTGTACTGATAGCACCGCTCGTTTTCTTCATTGCACCTACCGACCCGCGATTCCTCAGCACTCTGGACCTCATACTGAAAGCACCAGAAAAGGGTGGTCTCACGAGTACAGGCCTTGTCTACCGATACAACACTGTTAAGAGCGACGATGGCGTGGGTGGTCGTGAGGGTGCTTTCTCTATGTGCACATTCTGGCTCGTTGAAGCTCTTACTCGAGTAAGTTCATTAGAGCTTTGCGATGTAGCATTACTAACACAAAGTAGGCGGGCGCTTATGATGACAAGTATCTGAGACAGTAAGTATGATCTGCTCTCTTGACGATCTACATTTAACAAAATTAGGGGCGTCAACATCTTCGAAAACATGCTAAGTTTCGGTAACCATCTGCATATCTTCTCAGAAGAGATTGCGCGCTCTGGTGAACAACTGGGCAATACTCCACAAGCCTTCAGCCATCTGGCTTTGATCTCTGCAGCATTCAACTTGGATAGGACACTGGCGATGCATCGCAGACGTTGACATCGTTGTGCGCTATCGTCAAAACGAGGGACTGAAGTGAATTTATTGACGTAGAGGATTGAATGCGATGCGCGAATCGTTCATGTACGAAGATCCAGACAAAGCCGTTTGGTTCCCAAATGATGATCAGCTAACCGCAAGCGGCGGGAGGCGGGGAAGCCACGAATGTGTTTGGCATTCTTAGAAGGCTGGCCCCCTGAGCTAGCTGGCCATTCGTTGTCGCCAACGCCACATTCTAGCCAAATCGTCCGGTCAAACCTGCAGCAAGGGCGTCATCGTGCGGCTCCAAAACAAAATCCACACTAAACTGGAAGCCTGCATTTCTCATCAGGCCTGGAGTGTTTCTTCATCATCGTTCACATTCACCACTGACTACATTTCGATCCTTTGTCTTTCACGAACTCCGCACGCTCTACTCTAAACAGCGCACCGAGGCGCCCAAATTTTTATCGCGACCATGTCAAACTCAGATACTAGCAGCGTCTCAAACATCTCCATGCCGCCCAATGCTCTCCCGAACGGCTACATGGTGCGCGACTTTGGATATCAGACTACTTCAGCACGGTATCACGGCGACCATACACCTGAGAACAATCCTGATCACGCTATCGACTACGACACACCAGAGCACTACGAGCTCGCAATGGAGAACGCCAGGAGAAGTCACGCCATCTACATGGGCCAGGTGCCGGAGAAGAAGGAGGCAAAGAGGGAGGGTTGGATGAGGTTCATCCCCAGAAAGGACATGATGCCGCTGCCCAAGAAGGCGAAATGGATGCCCTGGTAGACGACGACTGCTGGCGACAGCACGCGCGAGTGCGACACACTGCGACGCAACTTATCAAGCGGTCCGATTTCAGCAGGCGTCACAACCGGGCTGCGACTGCTGTACGCCTGCGACCAGCGACCTCTGAACGGTCCTGTAGTACAGCTGCGAGTTGTTGACCCCTGCCATCTGACGCGTGCGTTCGCGACGCGCAGACTTTGGTGGACCAGCGCACGGCTGCGCTCCGCACCCTCAGCCTCCACGACTTGCATCTCCACCTCCACACCATCTGAAACCGAGCAATCTCAGCTCGAGCCAGCACACGACTACCATCTCTGTTGACCCCACCATCGCGCTGTTATCACTCCCATTGTACTGGAGTTGTATCACACCGTATCGTTCGTTGCGTTTGACTTTCTGCATGCATCGCACCGAGCTTTCCACGATCTGGACCAATTTGTTTATTATATACCCGAATCCCTTTACCAGATACCCATATTTTGTTTAGATAGAAGCGTGTGCGACCGGTAATGATACCACCAATCCTAATGATAATAAACTCATACCCTCGACGCATCTACTCATCTTGCTGCCAGTGCCGAATTAATGCGAAGCATGCGGCATCTTGCTCTGTCAAAACTTCAAGCTAGTATGTGTTCTGACTTTAAACATTTACACATGCTGTGCAGTCTGTGGCTTCCTCCCATATACGACATAGATCCATCCATGTTCCCTGTTACCGTGAAACCTGTCCACAAAAGCTCTTAACTCCTCAATGACCTTATCGACCTCCTCGCTGCTCATAGATCCCGCGCTTCCCAGCTTTCGTATCAAGCCCGGGGCATCGTCTCTTACGAATACTTCGTGGATCGGGGCCATTCGCCTCTGTGCTTCCGTCATGCCCTCCCAAGTCCCAAACGGAAGCACGTACCGCTCAACCTGAACGTCTTCCAAGCCTGCGTCCTCCAAATAGCTTCCCAGCAGAATGCCGATTCGTGGTTCAAGACCGCGAGCTCGCATCATGTTATGCCAGACGACGCGCCAGGACTCCGGGTCCTCACATGTAGAGGCCTCCGCCTGTGCCTTGAGGTCGCATAGAGTCGGAATCTTAGGATACACGTCATACGCATTCCCGGACGAAGATAGCGAGAAGGGCGCCATGTCCGGCTCTTGCAATTCAATCCAGGCCTGATCATGTTTGTCAGGACTCGAAATAGCCTAGAATAGTCGGGACTTACCCCGGGTCTTGCCAGACTGATACACAGATCGATGTATGCCTTCCAATCTATAATGCCACCCATTAGGAATCTCGAGAACACGTAGTCGAATGTTCCCTTAGTCAAACAGTTGTCTGTGGCCGTGGCAGCAAGCTCCATGATGTCGCCTCGCAGATACTCGATATTGTCTAACTTCGGGCGGAGGGTAGGCACAGGAGAAAGATCCACGCCACAAATCTTTGCTCTAGAGTACATAGTGCCGAGCTCGTCAGTTGTAGCGCCCGTGCCGCAACCTATATCGATTACTTTGTGGACAGAAGCTGGCTCGACAGGCGCATGAACGATCTTCTCATCAAGAAGCCCGCGGATGTGCTCGGCGGTCGCTTCTAGCCTACGGTGCTCACGATCACTCGAAATGTATCAGTACATTACTTCTGCGCTAACAGCCCTGGGAATCCAGACACTCACTCGTTAGGCAAAATATAGGCGGATTGTGTTGTGTGATAAGTTCTCTCGTTCCTTATATCTGATGCTCCTACCATTGCTGATCAAATGAGCAGCCTGAGCGTCCGGACTGGATGTTGCTGATATCAAGGAACTTGTATCGGGATGGTAAATGTGCACGGCACGAGTCTCAGTGATATTTTGACATTCTTGACCCCACCAAACGAAGGGGCTGCACGTATGCGGCACAGCCTCCGCCAGGCGAGTCAGGTTTACTCAGGCAAAGGCCTTACTGTCATCAAGATGGTCATTGGAGAGACTTCTGGGTATTTCTGGCTTGCCAGGTCTGAAGCGAGTAGCTGGGGAACATGCACCTACCTATCGTAACTTCAATGAGTCTGTTGTCGAGATGCGAATTGTTTCATCAAATCAACAGTTCATCCGAGGACATAGTACCGTCTTGAATTACGTCAAATGGTATGTGTTGTTGAAGTTTGTTCGCTGCCCGCCCACAGACTCGAGCGGTGCTCCACGTATGTATGTTTGCCTCGCACACCCGTGCTTCTGGCTCATCATCGGATGTTGCCGATAGCATATCAGCAAGTGGCGTGATACTCAGCTCATGCAAGCGTGGTACACCGCAGATCCGCATTCGTTGCATACTATTCAAATATGATCTGCTCCCGCATCCCGCAAGCCCATTCACAATCCCCTTGTTAGACGGTGCTCCGTGGTCATCACGGTGCTCTAGTTTTGCAACCCTATAAACGTTAACAGCTCTGCAACATCACTTCAGCATCTTGCATTCTTTAAACTTTTTATTTAAATTGTGTATGGTTGAACTATTTTCCACTCATTCATCGATTCTGGAACTGAGCTTACAACGCCAAACCTAGCTAGACAGAGCCGAGAAGCGAGAGACGTGGTGTAAGAACACGCAAGGTGGGTCTCGTACATCAATCTGTACATCGCTCCATGTCTCACCAACTCCGTCTTCTCAATCCGCACCCGACGTTATTCTTCCCCTTGGTATCAATATCAATTTCAATCTCATTCAGCCTCCATTCTTCGTTCACGCGGTGGCCGAGACGGTCTCAACCTCAACCTTAGGTAGCGGTGCCGATTTGCCGCCAAGGTCTGTAGCGCGGGCCTTAGGGTTTTTCGTGTAGTAGTTCGAGATAGCGGACTTAATGGCATCCTCAGCAAGCATGGAGCAATGGACTATCTTGGTCAGCATCTTGTCGAGGATACATCACGAAGATGAAAAGCTTACGCTTTACAGGAGGCAAGCAGAGCTCCTTCGCAATCTCTGTGTTCTTGATCCTTGCGGCATCCTCGAGTGTCATACCACGGACAAGCTCAGTCAAGTAACTCGAACTGGCGATCGCGCTGCCGCAACCGAAAGTCTTGAACTTGACGTCGCTGATGGTGTTGTTGTTGGGGTCGACACGGATCTGCAGCTTCATGACGTCGCCACATGCGGGAGCGCCAACGAGTCCGGTACCGACGTCCGTGTCGGTTTTCGACATGGAACCGACATTACGAGGTTTGCTGTAGTGGTCGAGCAGTGCTGCGGATGTTAGCTGGTCGTCCTAAACTGCGAGGCGCCAATGATGGACGAGAGCTGTGGCTCGGAAACGGCCCGGAAACGACCCCGATGCTTGCCACACTTTCTCCATCATGAGTTGCGCAAGAGTGCGACTTATCTTTCTCGTGGTATTGCCGCCTGCTTGCCGCTGATACTGCAGGAGCTGCTGTGCGGAGAGGCGAGGCGATGCTGGGTCTGGCGGCGGTTGCAAGGACACGACCGGCCTGGGCGGGAACTGCTGTTGCGACTCTCCTAAACATGGCGAAAAGGTTTGTATGTGCGTTTACGGTTGTTTGGAATATTGCAATCAATTGGTTCCAAGAGATTGTCGATATGCGAGAGCGCGGGTGTAGGTGATGATGTTGATGTAATGGAGGGTCGAGGGCATTGAGCGAAAAGACGTAAGTTTATCGCGATTCGCCCCCGAGCTCGGTCATAGTGTCACCTGCCAAGCTTTGGTCCATGTGGGGTCGATCCTTCGGACGTTCGACCGGCGACCGTCATCTCCGCAGTTCTCCTTATCAGATGAACAACAAATATAATCACATGCATAATCTGATGCACCTAGCTACCAAAGCACAACAGGCATTCCGTACTGTATGATAGTCGTGTATTCGTGACGTGATTGCCTCGAGTCCATTCTAAGAAGCTTATAATCATATGCCGTAATGTCTGTCTTTTGGTTTGGCATGTCCAAACGCGCCAATCGCAACCAACTCCGCTCCCGCTATGCTAGCCGCTCCATTGCACCCAGACCGTCCCTCTTACAAACGCCTGAAGAAGTAGACGTACGCAAATTTCTTCATCTCATCGATATCGGCAGCCTTTGCAACCTTCTCATCGTTGAAAAGCACCCATGCAGGGCCCTGCTCCTCGGGCAGCTGCTTGCGAACAAATGCAACATAGTGTCCGGCGTGAATAGAGCTGCCCTTATGACAGACAATGGACTGCAGCTGAAATTTTGCTGGCAATTTATCACTTCCTGGGACTGACTTCTCTTGTGGAGGCGCAGCCGTCTGTATATGTTAGACTGTGTTTTGTCGGGCTGTTACCGTTGACTTACCTCTGCACTTGCATCGTCGCCGAAATCGCCGGCAGCCTCGGGGTGACTAAACAGCCACTCAACAGCTCGCTCCATGTCTCCAGCAGTTTCCTTCAGCGCCTGTCGAGCTTGTGGAGCATTGAAACCCATCATTGCCAGCTGCTCAATCTTTTCAGGGTCGATGGTATTTGCGGCACCACCAGAACCGCCTCCATTACCAGCATTGAAGTTGACCGGGTCGTCAATATCGGGATCTTCCATATGTGCAAAGAGCCAATTCGAGGCTGCCTCTGGGTCCTGGTTGCCAGTCGCATGTAGCGCTTTCTCGC
The DNA here is from genome assembly GCA_039634465.1 of Didymella pinodella. Classification (NCBI taxonomy): domain Eukaryota; kingdom Fungi; phylum Ascomycota; class Dothideomycetes; order Pleosporales; family Didymellaceae; genus Didymella; species Didymella pinodella. The sequence goes on from CP113345.1 coordinate 1,049,171, forward strand.
ATCGTACACGAGGGAAACCCATTGCTTCAAGCATAGACAACGCACCCTCATTCGGCGTCCACGTGGATGAATTGCCCGTGTCGGCGTCATCAGGCAGGACCTCTTCGTTGTCTTGCAGACCGTGCGACTGGTATGCATCAAACGGAATCTCTTCATCGCCAACGATGACCGGAACATCCTGCTTTGTGGGCACCCAGTTCACGATCTCGAAGCGGCGTGCATTGACCGCCAGAACCGAAGGGAAGGTTTTGAACAAGCTCCTCTTCGTAAAGCCATCCTTGCTGCCACAAGCAGTGCAAGTGAGCTCGACCATCTCTTCAGCTGTGAAGATGTCCAAGCACTCCTTCAACGTGACAGGCTCGAATTCTTCCTTCTCTTTCTCCTTACCCTGACTGTCGGAAGCATCCATTTGCGATTCCTTGGGTACCCTCCGGATTGGAACAGGGATGGAGATGTTCTCCTGCTCGTCTGATCGATAACGGACTCGCTTGCAGCTGATGCACTGAAGTCGCTGCTCCATGATGAACCTGAAAGCATCGACGGGATCCTTGAACGGCGCAACATGCTGTGACCTGGAAATCAGCTTGAGCAGATGCAAGAGCAGCTCAAATGCATCCTGTTGTCGCATTGTGGAGAACTCTTCGTGCCCCCGGCCGATCAGATGCTTGAGCATGGCAGGTGCAAGACCGCGCTGGTGTGAAACTTCGGGCGTGTCCTCTGTGACAACAACGTCGCTGTCTGGCTTGGAATAGCGTCCAGAGATCAAGCCGTCGGCGATCTTGCGCAGTTGCGTCTCGAGATCTTCAGCAGGAAGCGCTGCATTTGGCGGGCCCTGCTCTGGAAGATAGTATCGGTCTCTGAACTCTGGGATTGCGAACAGTGCTTGCAGTGTGCTGTTGAGATAGCAGCTGTTTCCTAGATTTTTGAGCCCAGTGAAGTCTGAGCCAAACAATGGCCTTAGCTCTTTGCCATCCTCTGTCGTCATCGAGAATTCCCAGCGTAGATTCTGCTCGACTTGCATCTCAGTCAAACTCTTTTCGGTCTTGACCCTATCCTTGATATTGATACCCCAGTGCCCCAGGTGATTTGGTAGCTCCGGGTCAACCCGCTCCTCGTCGCAAGCATAGCAGTAGATGTCTGCAGTGCCGTCGGCTGTCAGAGAACCCAGCTTGACAGCGACTGGATGCCCTGTCGACTTTGTATGTCCAACACCGTGCGAGTTGCCACCGATACCACCAAATTGTTGTCGTCCACAGCCGAGGTTGCCACAGCTCAGGCAAAGCCACAGATTCTCGCTGAGCTCACACTCAGAGCAATGTCCAAGAGCACCAGACTCAATCTGGCGGGCCTCTTGCTGCTCCAAACACAGCGTGTGCTCACAAGCTGTCATCTCCTGCTCCCAAGCCTTGACCTCCTCCTGCCGGGCGAATGTGTTGGCCTTAAGAACTGCATCAACGAGCTGTGGAAGCTTTCCGGAGCTCTTGTCCACCTCATCGACGCCACACTCGTAACACTTGACGGTTGTCGTAGTGTTGTAGCGATCGGTCTCGGTCTCAGCGGCGATTGAGAGCTTTGTTATTTTCGCTGGCGGTTCCGAGTCACGACTGACTTGCTTGCGGGTTCGCTTGATGTTCAAAACGAGAGGGTGAGAAGCGCCTGAGACATGGAGAATAGAGTGGCTGCGGTCAGCAGTGCACCCGCCGTTGAAGCAGTAGAGGCAGACGTCGAGGCCCGTAGGATCATCCTGGATCGTCAGCCTTGAGACAAACATGGTACCAGGCTACCCACTATTGAGTCGAAGCACTGTGTACAGTCTTCACGGTATACAGACTGGTTTGGACCAGGCGGTCGAAGCTCTGTAAATACGTAAACACAGCTGCGGGGTGAGCGACATTGTGGGTTCTCACCTGGCGCATTTACGTGTATGCACGCCATGACTAATGTCATGAAGTTGAATTTAAAGACTGCAAGTATTGGAGTGTTTCAGGGGAAGGCAAGGTCGGAGGCAAGAATCAAGAAGCAAACGCACAGTGTGTGGCGCGCCTGCAGTTTGCTGCCGGTCCCTGGCGATCGGCAATGACATAGCTCCAATGTGGGGCATTAGGCTGCACCCCTCGCTCGCTGAGCTTTATTTCCGACTGTCAGTCAGATGCTTCCCTAATCAAGCGCTTTCCCTTATCCAGTCCATCATGTCTTTTGATAATTTGAACGGCTCACCACTCATTCTTTCCTTCTGAAACAGAGCCTCGCGTAGCGGTCATCTTGGGCAAGTACTCGCAGCAAGGCATACAATTTTCGTGCGCCACATCTATCTACACAATCAGATACAGACTGGTGATCACGCTAGGTCCAATGAACAGTCCAAACCAGAAGATTATGTTTCCAAGGGTGTGCCTCTCTTTCATGAACTTCGTCCTCATGAATGCCGCGAGTGGCAACTGCGTCAGCTGGAACGTGAACAGATACCCTCTGACCTTGTGGAAGATGCAGAACATGAGAACCTCGTGGACGATGGCACTGAGCAGGAAAGTAAAGAACGTAGCTTGCATCTTGGACAGATGGAAGAACGAGATCGATGAGTGGTAGACATGGCGTAGGAGGAAGTTGTGGACCGGCCTATTCCAATCGCGTGCGTACTGATCGAAGCTGACACTGTTCCACCAGTCGCCATAGAAGCCACGGTCCGCAAATCGCGTGATCTCGGCAAGGACATTGAGAAGACATTCCCAGATAACGTACCAGGATAGGAGTTGCTCGAGAAGCATGGGAAACAGCATATCGCTAACGACCCAAGGGAACTCTTTCCATCGTTCATCGAGTGCCATGCCTGCCTCTTTCTGTCTAGTGGTTTCAACGACAACTGGATAGATGTATGCTTGACTGACGACGATCATCACCCAGATGACACCCAGTGTGGCCGCTGTCTTCTCGGCCACATACCACCAGTTAATCTTCTCTTGACGAGGGTACTCGCGGTCGTAGACCAGGGTAGGCAAGCACGTCCATTCGACAAAATTGTACAGGTTCAGGTTGTTAGGATACATATTGGAGGTCGTCGAGCATTTTCCACGGAGCTCTTCATCGAGTATTGTGACTTCGGTCGTGAGGATACGTTGGAAGGTCTGTATTTGTTCGCTGTCCAGCGGCTCATTTGTCTCAATAGCCTGGCCAATAGACGCAATTTGCGATTCTTCCGTGGAGAAGTCTGTCGAGTATTTTGGACCACGGCTTCTTCTATGAGTCAATGTGTTGCCATCTGAAGGATTCACGCTGGCTGCTGATAGTGTTTCAACACTCGGTGAAATTGGCGAGAGGCTTTGTTGAGCATTCAGATCGTCAAGCTGATGGAGCTTTTGTTCAAGCAGATTGCGCCTACGATACACGCGGGACACTAGGGATCGATCAGCAAATGATGATAGAAAGAAGGAGTAAACTTACGGTAGCCGTTGTAGAATGAGTAGGCGTGCTGCTTCATCAGCAGCACAAATACGTGTAAAACAATGAAGACTGTGTGCGTCCAGGGCCATGCTCGCCAGAATGTCCAGAAGATGACAAAGCCTGTGAAGAACAATTGCCACACGGACTGTATGATCCATCCTGATCCGCTCCAGGAAAGATAGCCTGCAGCGATGGCCTTGTGCAGAAAGAAGCCGAAGCTAGTGGCGGCACACATAGCTGCGTCGGTTGCGAGAAGGACGAACAGGTCGCGGTCTACCATCAAGTGCAGTATCTCCGCTTTCCCAAACACGGACCCTTCTTCCTTGTAATTCCAAGCGGCAATCCGCGTGAGCAGAAGAGCCATCGCGATCCAGAACAGGGTGAAGAACCCATGGAAAGGCGATTGGGAGGCGCTTGGATTCTGACGATCGAAGGTTGTGAATTGGCGGGTGAAGACCAGATCTCGAAGTCTGGCTTTGGATCTACCACTCAGCTTCTCCACCTCCTTCTGCATGCCAGAACGCATGATCTCTCGTAAATCTTCCGCAGTCAGACTGTGTTGAGTTTTCTTGCCTGAGTCATCGATCAAGACTTGTATACTCTCTCCCTTCTTTTTGTGTTTTGTGTCTTCTTTGATATCGTATGCGCCATCTTCGCTGCCTTCAGACGGTATGGCTGTCGTGTTTCCACTACGATTGCCTGTAGCACCGACCTTGGAAGACGCTCTTAATTGGGTGGCGCCGTCAATATCTGACATGTCTGATGAACCTTCCGGTGTCCATGACCCTTCCCGTTCGATCCGTGGTGTGTTCGAAAGCCCATCGAAGGCGTGTGCGATGACCGAGGCTCGCCGTTCGGTGTCGTTCGTAGCCATCATGAGCTCTCTGAATGACGTTCAGAGTGCTGTTGAGAAATGTCAAAGTCAAGATTCAGGCAGCCGTCATGTGGGTTATGAAGGAGCTTTGGCACGAGCTCTGGTGTGTGCGGACCCGAGTGACGACAGCATCGGGACCTTTGCGCCAGTAGGAATTGGCAAGGAAGTACAGGAATCGCAAGCCAGCTTCAAACTCTACACAGTATGTGCGGAGCACGCGACTTTAGATATCCGCTGGGACCCGAGGACAAGATTATAAGGGCCGTAGAGTGGTTGCTCGCGGATGTCCGGTTGCAAGAATGAGGCCAGGGTCAGCGATCACGCATGATCGTACCTGCCTCCGCAACTTCATCTCAACCTGCATCCATCCAGCTCCTAGCCACAGCGGGAGGCAGCCACACGCCACACCATAGGGCTGCATCTGCACTTCCGAGTCGAGTCAGGACTCCCAATAAACTCCTGCACAACGACGTGACACTGACTTTATCTTGCTTTAACGCGACCCACCCATCTCGGTTAGGACGGTGGTGGCTTACTTCTCTTGAGTGGCCGGCCTCGCCAACACAGCCTCGCTAGGCTCTCTGGATGCGGTATACAACTCGAAAACAGCATCATGGGGCCGCTCACCGGTCGTTGTAGATCGCGCATAGGGTATTGGTACTCATACAAAACATGGAATAGATGCATCATGTCCTGAAAGGACTGGACTGCGGTCGTCAGGCGCCCTACTCAGCCTTGGCCAGCGGTCAATTTCCTCCATGATGCCTCGCGTAGGACCAGTCAGCATCTTTGAAAAGCGCCCTTGCGCTTGGCCCATCGTGTCAGGCCCCTTGCGAGTCGGGAAACCAAAATGAACGACACGAGAAGACTGCGCCAGGTGGGCAGTGCAGAAATAGATTTCATGCAGACATAAAGACACCACGGGGCTGCTGTTACATCGACATCTTCACGCCTCATAAACACTATCCTCAAGATCATCAGCAACTCAGAACGCCAGCAACATGGCACGCAAGTATGGCTCGAACTCGTCGAGATGCTTCAACGACTACTGGGACATGCGGCCCACTGCCATATCACAATATGCTCGCGTTGTCATCTTTCTTGTCGTCTACCTCGGCATCTTCATCACATTGTTCGTCGTGCGCAAGAGAGCTGGAGCTGGTAAACGCTTGATCGGTTGGGCCTACACCGGTGCGCTGTTCTTCACGGTCCTGTAAGTCTCAAAAACCAAATCCACAATGCACAAGAGCTGACAACCTTCCAGCCAGTGCATCTTTCAGTTCGTCCTGAGCACGCTCAGCGCCTGCGACGCGCTCAACGACACAGCGCCTGTCTATGACACCAACATTGCATCCATGGTGTTCTCCTGGCTTCAGACCATGCTGTTTCTCTACGTTGTGTTCTATTTGCTGAACATCATGCTCCGCATGCAGCTTGGCCAGAACTTGTCTGTCCTCAAAATTGTTTTTGGGATCGACCTGCTCATCTTGGGCACTCTCCTTCTCACGACTACCGCCCTGCTCTGCCAGTACTACTACTGGTCCGGTCACCAAGGCGATAGCTTGGATTACCCTTCCAGCCTGTACGTGACCGTGTACATCGACCTGGCGTTCAACGCCTTCGAGACTATCAGCGTTATCGGCTCCGGCGTCCTGTCCATCCTCGCAGTGAAGTCCCTCAAGCAAAGGGGCATGGCACAGACTGTAAGATTCCCGTCATCCTTTTGGTGTTCGCAACTGACATGCACACAGTCCCTCATGATCTGGGTAACCGTCTTGCATTTCGGAATTCTCTTCAGTACTGTGTGGGTTCTCTCCTCCAACGCCATGCAATTCGGCACACCTTACTACTACACAGAGGTGAGCCGAGAAGTTGTGTCTTGGTTCTCCTCCATCTTCTATGCTCTGTCGGTCGCCTCTGTGATTGTCATTGCGAAGAACCCTGTGTGGAAGTCGACTGCCTTTGCTGAGGAGCAGCAGTACGCGTACCACCAGGAGGCCCCTGTCTACGATGGTGCTCAGCGCGCATGAGCACATGTTACGACTTGATTACGATCTTGACGGCCGTTCGTTCAGTCACTTGGTCTTTTTTCCTTAGCTAGCGTTTGGTTACTGCAATAGATACCCCTCCGCGAATACATGGCGCTGCTCTTGATCTGTTCCCCCATGCTTCACTCCAATCATCAATCCTCATCTGACTCCATATCATCGAACAGCGTGAACCCAGCGGCTGGAGCCGCAGGCGCTGCTTGCGGCGGTGGCGCCTGCTGAACGGGCTGTTCCTGGACCTGAGGCTCAGGATGTGGATCCGCAGGTCCCTCAGGCATCGGCGCCTCGGGATCGTCTGCAAACTGCTTCCTCAAATCCTCCTCATGCGCCTCCACATCGAACTCGTCCATGTTGCGCTTCTGCTTCTCACGGTACCAGTATAGTTTCCACAGGCTGCCTCGCAAGATCTTATCCTTGTCAGGCCAGGGCGTCCATGGGTGGCCGCTGCTGATGAGCTTCTGCAGCCATTCTGCTTCCGAGGCGGATAGTTCTGGGACCGCGGCTGGCGATGTGCCTTCGGCAGGTGTATCGCCTTCCTTTGCTGCGTCGGCGGCTTGCGGTGCTTCGACGGGCGCGGTTACCGTTGTAGGCGTGTTGAGCCCGTTCGTGGCGGGTGCGCTCGCGGGTGCGTCAAGGGGTTCTGGTTCCTTGACGTCGTTATTCTTGTTACTGTCGTCTTCTGTGTCTGGGACGCGCTCGCGGAAGGTCGGCGGGACGGTGTAGCGCGAGATGTTCTGCGCATACTGCAGCAATTCGTCGAAGGGGACGGGGTGCGAGTCGGAGGGGAAGACGGTCGCGGGCGTTGCTGAGAGCTCTTTGCGCAGGGTGGCTAGCGCGGCGACGGAGGTCTTGAGCTGCTCTTCGAGAGCATCTGCTTCGGTGCGTAGGGACTGAAGGCGCGCATGGTTGGCTTGGTGTCTGGCGACTGGGCACGTTAGGTACTGGTCGTGTACTACTATGGGGGCGGTGAGCTTACGCTGGTCAAGGCCGTGACTGAGCTCCTCGTCGGCGGCGACCAGGTCAACTGCGGCCTGCGGATTGGGATTGTAGGATGCGATGGAGTCGACCAGCGTGCCCAAGGCTTGCTCCACCCGGTCAAACTGCGCCTGCAGGACGTCATCCATGGTTGCGAGCACGTTGTATAGTGCGAACAAGCTCTACAAGCTCGACAAGCTCGACAAGGGTCAGGGAGCTAAGAGTACGACGTCAGACTAGCCCTCCAGGCGAGGCCAACAGCGAGCCTCCATGGACACGTGACTCTTGGACTATGTATAAACAACTGCGCCGATGCGGCGCTAGGTTTGCAAAGGTCGCGTGGGCGCAGGGCTCATAGTAAAACGCTGTGAGCGCCAGATGCCACCCGTGTGGATGGCTGTTCGTGCCTCGCGAGTGTCACAGCGCAGCAGCTCACTGTTGCGTATCCACGCGACTCGAGCTCCTCCAGGCTCCGCTGCCACAGTCCATTGGGCAGGCCGCTGACGGTCCAGTGGGGTGGAGGCTCGGGGTCTCCGTCGTGCGCCGCGACTCCTCTACCAGCTTGACGCCCTGTCGACCGCTAAATATAAGTCCCATGCTCATTCGTCATAGCACCATGCCATACATCGTTCGCCTGCACCAGCTGCCCTCGGCAGCATCCCCAGTTCTCCTCGTCCCTGTGACCACACATTCGCATCACTCCCAGACCCTCTCGCGCCTGTTCCTGCGTGTTGCTGCTGCGCCTCGCTCCGTTTGCCCACCTGCACCCCGCCATACCGAATCGATTGCTCCCGCGGTCCAGAAACGCAACGCCCCGCCACGACAGCTTGACCCGCATTCACACTTCTCCTGCCGCGCCTGACTTCTGCCTGCGGATCCTCGCTTTCTCACCAAAACTCACCTGCGCGCGCCTCGGTCCCTCTCCCCCCTTCCTATCCCCTACATCTCGTCCGCCGACATGGGTAAATCGTAAGTCCTATATTCCTTCTTGTTTCGCAGCGCGGGGCGACCACGGACCACCATCTCAGCTCCCAGCTATGCCTTCCCTTCACCTCGACATGGCCCGCACTCAGCAAAACCGACCCGAAATGGCCCTCCGACGTTCGTCATGGCCATGAAATGCACATTAAACACGCAGCATCACCGAACATTGCACATGGCCTATCGCTACAACGTCGAGTACAGACATAGCAACCCGTCTCAGCCCACAACATGTCGCCGCCTTACACCCAAACCGCTCCCCCAAAGATACCCTTGCTTGAGCGAGCCCACCCACCGCTCAACTTTGCGCGTCGCCACAGGGTGAATATAAACCGCGGCGACCCGGAGTACGCCCACTACAAGTCTGCGCAGCTAGTCGCACTCGCCAATGCTGTCAACGAGCTGTGGAGGGAGCTGTCTGCCCGGAGCGCTGTGCAATACATGACGATAGAGAGCGAGACGCTGACGCTACGAACCTACAGCCAGAGCAAGCTCTCACAGCAGGAGCTGGCCGACCTTCAGAAGGCCACCCACTTCGACAAGAAGGAATTGCAACAATGGTACAAGGGTACGCGGCGTTCGATCAGGCCGCAGGAGCGTCGTTGACACAGTGCAGGCTTTCTGAAGGACTGCCCATCCGGCATGCTCACTAAGGAGGAGTTTCAGAAGATCTACAAGCAGTTCTTCCCGTTCGGGGACCCATCGTCATTTGCAGATTATGTGTTTAACGTCTTCGACGCGGATAAGTCTGGCACGATCGACTTCAAGGAGTTCATCTGCGCGCTCAGCGTTACAAGTCGAGGAAAGATGGAAGACAAGCTCGACTGGGCCTTCCAGCTATACGACATCGACGGTGACGGCAAGATCAGTTACGAGGAGATGCTGGCGATCGTAGAAGCTATTTACAAGATGGTATGTGCAACACCACGATCACAGACGAGGACGTGTGCTGACAAACTCAGGTTGGCTCCATGGTCAAGCTCCCCGAGGACGAAGACACGCCCGAGAAGCGTGTGCGCAAGATCTTCCGGATGATGGACAAGGATGAGAACGGCAGCTTAGACATGGCCGAATTCAAGGAAGGCTCCAAGCGCGATGAGACGATCGTATCGGCGCTGTCCCTCTACGACGGGCTAGTGTAGGCGGGCACGTCATTGTTGTTTCTTGTTCTTGACTTCTTCGATACCACATCGCGTCGTGGAATTTCTAGCATGCGCCCATTCAGCATGCCGCATGAGGTGGAGGTCTGTCTCGCTTAGGCGTATGGTTCATCATGACTGATGTAGATATGACTTGCTGCATCAGTACGGGCATCCGAGGTGCAATACATGAAAATTCGGTTCCATTCTATGCATTTTGTAACGTGGTCTGTTTGTTTGGTTACACTGGACCCTGCGCCAGTCTCAGAGATCGTGGCGGCGGGTGGCCAGTACTTGGCGTCAACCTTACGCGTAACCTTGGAACTCGTCACGTCGAGCTTCGGACAGGTAGCTTTTGAGTAACATCATCGCCATTCGCACCAATCCAGCCAGCTCACACCGAACGCTGCATTATCAGCTGCAGAGTATCAAAGCGGCTGCAATACCTACAAATTTGGATATCTTCATCATTTTGACGTATCTCCAGGCACCTCCGTTGGTCCTCGCGACCTGCCTCGAGGCTGAGTTGAAGGCAACGTATCGCAGAAGCACTCTGCGCAACATCCACACCAAATCACTTGCAATACATAGACGAACGCAATGCGGCGACTCGATATATCTGTATCTGGCGCAGTCCTAGCATCATTGTTAGCGTTTGCGCCATTGCCAGCGGCCGCATTCTACTTCCCAGGAACCGCGCCCACGTCCTACAAGCACGGTGATGCAGTACCGCTGTTCGTCAACCACCTGACACCCGCCGACTCGCAGAACGATCCGAAGCTACGATCCGTATTCTCGTTTGACTACTACCACGAGGACTTCCACTTCTGCCGCCCAAAAGATGGACCGAAATACGTCAGGGAGAGCCTGGGGAGCATATTGTTCGGCGACCGCATACAAGACAGCCCGTTCGAGCTGAAGATGGCCATCAATGAGACGTGCAAGGCGCTCTGCGGGCCACAGGAATACAACTCCAAGGATGCTGTGTTCGTGAACAACAAAATCAAGATGGGCTACGACATCAATTGGCTGATAGACGGACTGCCAGCCGCGCAACTGCTCAAGGATCCCAACTCAGACCTGCCCTTCTACAGTCCTGGATTTGCGCTTGGGCTGCTGGACGGAGAGTCACCCATCTTCAACAACCACTACGATATCGTAATCGACTACCACGAGGCAGGGCCGGACAACTACCGCGTTGTTGGCGTTCTGGTGGATCCGTACTCGATGAAGGACCCGAAGCAGTCCGAGTGCCAGAGCGCGCAGACACCCGTCATACTTAACGAAGACAAGGGCGACAAAGTGGATTTTACCTACAGCGTATACTGGCGCCTTAGCCCGACACCGTTCGCAACACGCTGGGACAAGTACCTCCACGTATACGACCCGAAAATCCACTGGTTTTCTCTGATCAACTCCGCCGTCATCGTCGTCTTCCTCGTTGGCATGGTCAGCACCATCTTGGTGCGCACACTGAGGAAGGACATTGCTAGATACAACCGCCTGGATGCCTTCGCGCTCGATGATTTCGGCGCAGATGGCGATGTTGAGGACGGCGTCGCAGAGGACTCGGGCTGGAAGCTGGTGCACGGCGACGTCTTCCGTCCCCCAAAGAACCCCCTGTTCCTATCCGTCTTGCTCGGCAACGGCGCCCAGCTCTTCGCCATGACAGCCCTGACCATTGCCTTTGCGCTGCTCGGCTTCCTCTCCCCCAGCAATCGCGGCGCCCTGGGCACCGTCATCATCATCTTCTACACCCTCTTCGGCTTCATCGGCGGCTACGTCTCCTCGCGGACCTACAAGTTCTTCCACGGCGAAAAGTGGAAGCTGTGCTTCTTCTACACGCCCTTTGCGCTCCCCGTCGTGGTCTTCGCGTGGTTCTTCTTCCTCAACCTCTTCCTCTGGGGCCGCGGCGCTTCCGGCGCCGTCCCCTTCACAACCATGCTCGTCATCGTCGTCATCTGGTTCGTCATCAGCGTGCCGCTCAGCTTCGCCGGCTCGTGGCTCGGCTTCAAGCAAGCCGCCATCGAGGCGCCGGTGCGCACGAACCAGATCCCGCGCCAGATTCCGCCTGCAGGTGGCTACCTGCGCCCTGTACCTAGCATGGCGCTGGCGGGCGTGCTGCCGTTTGGTGCCATCTTTGTCGAGCTGTATTTCATCATGAACAGCATCTGGTTCAGCAAGGTGTACTATATGTTTGGCTTCCTGTTCATCTGCTTTGGCCTGATGATCATCACCTCGGCGGCGGTGACCGTGCTCATGATTTACTTCCTCTTGTGTGCTGAGAATTATCATTGGCAGTGGCGCAGCTTCTTCACTGCGGGCGCTAGTGCGTTCTACGTCTTTGCCAGCTGTTTGCTGTACTGGGTCAAGGATGTGAGCTTTTCGACGCTGACGAGCGGGGTCGTGTACCTGGGGTACTCGGCGCTGTTGAGTTTGTTGGTGTTTGTTCTGACTGGTAAGTTCACATCTTGCTCCTGCTTCGGTGACATTAATACTGACTTCTTTCAGGTACAATTGGCTTCTTTGCCAGCTGGCTGTTCACACTCAGGATCTACAGATCTATCAAGGTCGACTGAGGCAGATTCTCGAGCTGAGATTGCGCAAATTGAAAACGAGCGAAAGTGCAGGGTAGCGTGCTTCGACTCTGGATCTTGATGCTGGAAGTCACCATTTCTACATACCATCAATATCTACTTTATACCTATAGACCTGTGTGGCGTATGGGGTAGTCCGAGCATTGCAGGTGTTCTTCGTCTGTATAAAATCGGCATCTTACTTCTGCCAGAAGAGCTTCATCGAACCTGTCTGTCTCATCATCTTCAGTCGTTCCTTCGGGTCGGCAACCGTACAGGTCCTTGACGCAAACGAAGCAGTGAGGTATATGTCTCCTGCTGATTTTGCCGCACGTCTGCCATCTCTAATGTCAATCCAAGCGAGCCGGGACGCTTGGTGTAACGGGACACCTCTTCTGGAAGCTCGGAACGTGCTCAACGCGCTTGTATACGAACAGGTGCAGTGCGCACCTATTCTGCAGCTCGCGCTCTTCTAACACATCGGCCTCTAACGCTAAGAAGCGTATTATTAACTCTACTGTTGCTTGTTTTATTATTGCTGTCTTCTAACTCGCCGCTAATTACCCCCCTGTTTGTTCGCGCTAGCATTCAATTGTAGAGTGCTTAGTAGGCTAGAAAGAAAGCTAAGATGTAAGAGGTTAAGATCGCAGACTTAGAGGGTCTATTTAACGTAGGGAGTGTGCGTCCTAGCAGTTTCTCTGCGCAAACAGCAATATTGTTAAAACGCGTCCTACTACCTGTATGTCTTAACCAAGATTTGGCGGCAGTAGCGTGCTGAGATGTCTCCAAGGGGTAGTGCACGCTGTGGCTAAGGCTTATGATTAGATCTGCTAATCACCTAACGTTGGAAAGCTCTTATTTTCGGTCCTGCAGGCAGCCTATTCCTAGTTGTGCTCGTCTGCATCGCACAGTCAGGCGAGACGCTGCAGCGACAACTTCTGCGCGTTTGCTGTATTCGGTGGCATTCTGCCTACGCGCAGGCCTCTTCCAAATGATATCGCAAGGCAGACAGTGCCCGCAGCGGGAGAGCGACACTAAGCCCTGAGGTTAGCGTGTCCTTGCGCAACCAGCACGCTACGTCAACATCCAATGCTACCTATAACGTACTGTGGTAGGCCTCTACGTCGCGTCTTCTGCACCACTGTGTTACCTTCCCAAATAAGACCTGTCTCTTGTTTTGCATTAAGCCAGTATCGCGCGATGATGTATTGCCAGGCTTGCTTGGCCAGCCTCGCGTCACCCGGCAGGCAGGCTGCGCCTCCCGCTCTAGGTGTTCAAATTGCAGCCTGCTTCCCCTAGCAGCCTTCTGCACTGCCACATGAAGACTGCTCTCTTGAGCCTTGACGACTGATCTAGCAGCCCACTGCTTAGCACTTACAGCGAGCTCGACAGCTGCTTTCGACGACATTCACCCCCCAGCGAGCGAGCCCCCGTGCGCTATCAAATCCTCCAGCCTGCTTCAACGACGGGCTGACCCACCTCTACCGCGCGCACAAACAGAGACACATACGGACCCAATGCGACTGCTGTACACTGCAAAAGATGGCAGGCTTGGCTGGACCGACGACCTGGTCGGCGACCAGATTCCCCCCTATGCGACCCTGTCACACACTTGGGAAGGGCAGGAGGTGGCCTACAAGGATCTTCAGGACTACAGAGACATAGAGGACGTCGATGCAAGGCTCAAGGGAGGCTATCAGAAAATCTTCTTCTGCGCTGCGCAAGCTAAGCGCGACGGTCTGGACTACTTCTGGGTAGATACCTGCTGCATCGACAAGGCGAACAACACGGAGCTATCGGAGGCGATTAACTCTATGTTTCGCTGGTACCAGAACGCAAAGAAGTGTTACGTCTACCTTTCAGACGTCAAGTACAGCACTTCGACTTGCGATAAGGAGTCGTTGCGGAGGTGGAAGCCACTCTTTAGGCACAGTAGGTGGTTTACCCGAGGCTGGACGCTCCAGGAACTTCTTGCTCCTGCATCGGTCGCATTCTACTCGAAAGAAGGAGAGCTGTTGGGCAACAAGCAGTCCCTGAAAGACACTATTCACGAGATTACAGGCATACCTAGCGATGCTCTGTCAGGGAAGCAAGTGTCTGAGTACGGCGTGGCTGAGCGGTTCTCTTGGGCAGAAAAGCGCAATACGACACGCGAAGAAGATGGTGCATACTGTTTGTTTGGCATGTTTGGCTGTCACTTACCGCTGCTTTATGGCGAAGGCAAAGAGAAGGCATTGAATCGACTGAAAAAGGAGATAGAAGCGGCTTCTGAGGACATCGGAGGCACTTGTCTGAGCGCCACTCAGGTCCATAGTCGAAGCCATGACGAGAGGCTTGGCAAGATCTGCAGCTGGCTCTCAGCACCTGACCCATCCACAAACTACCACAAAGCGCACAAGCAGCGACAGGCTGACACTGGACTCTGGCTGCTGCAAAACGCAAGGTTCACAGAGTGGAAGGAGGGTGTTGTATCGCGACTGTGGCTACATGGAATCCCCGGATGTGGGAAGACCGTCCTGAGCTCTACAGTCATCGAGCATCTGCTGCAGTACTGCCATGATGACGCTAGTATGGTGACTGCGTACTTCTTTTTCGATTTCAACGATGCGCAGAAACAGAAACCGGAGCTAATGCTCTGCTCGTTACTAGGCCAGCTGCTGCAGCGTTCGGTTACGATACCTAAGGGCGTTGACGCGTTGTTCTCAGCTTGCGATAACGGCCACCGACAGCCATCACTGCACGCGCTTCTGGAGGTGACACCACAGGTAATGCAACAGTTCACGCACGTCTACATTGTTCTCGACGCACTTGATGAATGTACACAACGCTCAGAGCTGATAAGCGTGCTTGAGACAGTGGCCGGGTGGCAGCTTAACAACATGCATTTGCTCATGACTAGCCGTAAAGAGCGGGACATCGAGAGCTCTTTAGAGAACTATGTTAAGGAAGAGGACACTATCTGTCTTCAGAGGGACGTGGTAGACAAAGACATACAACGATACGTTCAACAAAGGATGTCTAATGACAAGAGTTTGACAAAATGGAATAAAGACGCCGCCTTCAGGCAAGAGATCGAGGCTGCACTGATGCACGGAGCTCAAGGAATGTACGTGTTTCTGGCTGGATTACACATAGCTGAAGCTAACGACAGGGTAGGTTTCGATGGGCTGTATGCCAGCTAGACACACTAGGGAAGTGTTGCAATCGGGTGATGCTGCGCAAATCTCTAGCGACTTTGCCGCGAACGCTAGACCAGACATACGACCGCATTCTCTGCGCAATAGACGAAGAATATGCTGAGTATGCGATGCGCATTCTGCAGTGGCTAACTTTCTCTGCGCGACCACTGTCTGTCGAAGAGATCGCCGAAGTCGTCGCCATTGATGTGGCACGCGACCCGGGGTTCGACCGCGATGAAGTGCTGGAAGATCCGCTAGAAGCGCTGAACATCTGCTCTAGTCTGATCACTGTTACAACAAACGAGGCAGAAGAAAGTTCGAGCCCTCCGCAGCGAGTCATCACTCTAGCACACTACTCGGTCCAAGAGTATCTCGTGTCAGAGAGGATCAAGCAAGGACAGGCAAAGCGGTCCAGCATGCAGGACTTCGATTGCCACAGCACGATATCGCAAGGCTGTTTGATGTACCTGCTCCAGTTCCAGCAACCTTTATCGACAGAGGTTCTCGCCGCATCAGCACTCGCAAGGTACGCAGCTGAGTTCTGGAGCAGCCATATCCGGAAGACGCAAAACGAGACAGAAGGAAGTCGACTTGCGATGACTCTTATGTCAGCCAACAACCCTGCATATCTTAACTGGATAAGGTTATACGATCCGGACAGACCCTGGGCGGAGTTGGACCTAGGGAAAGGCTTAGAAAGCATAGCTACGCCGCTATACTATGCAGCATTGTTGGGCCTCAGAGCGGTAACAAGGTCGCTGCTCGACAACAAGGCCGACGTCAACGCGCAGGGTGGATACTACGGCAACGCACTGCAGGCAGCTTCAGACAGAGGCCACGAGCAGATAGTTAAGCTGCTGCTTAACAACAAGGCCAACGTCAACGCGCAGGGTGGAGACTACGGCAACGCACTGCAGGCAGCTTCATACAGAGGCCACGGGCATTTAGTTGAGATGCTGCTTCATGCAGGTGCTCATCAACCCAAGAAAGATGCTTAGGCAGAGCTCAAACAATCACTTATCATCGTTCAGATACCTAATCAGGAAGCATCTTGAGTCGGAGGAGCAAGCAAAGAACACAACAGAATGTGACTTAAAGACGCTGACACACGCGACGTCTATTCTTCATTAAGCTTGTGCTGGTAGAGCGTCGAGTATAATTGTTCCGGCAAATTAGAACAAAATCTGCTCTCCTGATGCGCCGAAAACTCGAACAGCTCTCCATCAGGGATGCGCCTGAAATCTCCTTTCGCGGCCGGGAATAAGCATCAAGCTATACACTCACAGCCACATTGCCTGATTTGTGTCACAGACATCCCAGCACGCTACTGCACCTGAGCCTTGAGGTGCGCAGCAAGAGTGTTCGGCGGTACGCAGCAAAAGGCAGCAGGGGTCAGCAACCGAGCATCAGGGCTGCTTCGAGAAGTTTGGTATGCTTCCTCTGCGCTACTCCGTAGGTTGTCGACGCAGAATGCTGACGGCAGCACAATACGTGGTGGATTAATATATGGTCTGCATGTTGCTGGCTTCGAGTGCCTCAAACATAGTATTGCAGAGCAAAATGGACTAATCTACCTGCTCTGCAAGCTAGTAGATGTGTATACGCAAATATCCTGCGAGCCATCTCGCCGCCGATGAAGGCACACTACTCGTCTACCTAAAAAGAAGGCTTCATAAACATATCTTCACGGATTCTTTGGATCTGACCAGCCAACTCATAGTGACTTATACATTTCTACCTATTCCCCTATGCAATCCATTGATCATCTCAGAGCCACCCCAAGAGTCCAGCAAGCCTTCAGAGGAGCTCACTAAACGGGGCAGCAACGAGTCATGCATGATATGTCCAGCCTATCCGACCTTCCCAGCGGACAGGTAATAGTCTGCAAACTTCCCAATATCTTCAAGACATTATCAACTAATAAATCAGCCTGATCCACTCCCACGCCACCATGGACGCACAAATGGACACAGGCCTGGGTATAAACACCGAAAGCAAGTAAAGAATCTGCAATGCGCCGCTGCGTAGATAGACGGATAAGAGGCTTGTCAGGCGCACTGCAGAGGAGAGAAAGTAAGCAAAAGCATAGATATCGAAGAAGCGAGTGATTCGACCGCAAAAGGAAATCGCAAAAATGCTCCACATAACCCTCATGAAAGATCGCTAAAGCAGAGTCTACAAGGCCTGACCAGGAACCGGCTTTCTGCTAGGAATGCTGCCGGTCATGGGTGCTGCAACAGGGCCGGCGTTGGGGTTCATCGGACTCGGTCCCGGAGCGGGTCCACGACGAGCGCCGTTGACCTGACCGGCAGAATTCGACCTTGGGCGACCCATCTGGGGTGGAGGGGCCATAGGACCACCGCCATAGGGACCTGGAGACATTGAGCGAGGAGGGCCGGCGTAGGGCGCGTTGCTGTTCGAGCGACCGCGGCCCTGAGGAGAGCCAGGGTAGGGGGCATTGCTATGTGCGCGGTTACGAGGGCCTTGCATGTGAGGAGAAGGCATCGGACGAGGACCAGGACTCATGGAGCGAGGACCAGGGGACATACGACCGCTAGCGGGTGACAGGGCAGGCGGATGAGGCGAGCTGCGACCGTCGGCAGGAGACATTGGACGAGGTTGAGGAATGCCTCCAGGACCCATGGGAGAACGGATGGGAGGGCCACGCATGTGTGGGGGAGGAGGTCCCTGGCGAGGTGGTCCAGTACGAGGCTTGACGGGGTGCTTGGACAAGCAGGTTCTGGGTACAACACCTTGTTGAGTGCGGTCCATGCTGATGCAGAGAGCCCATCCGTCGTCGTACTCGTGGAGCATACGAACCAATGAACCAGCCTTGAGCTCAAGTTCATCAGCCATGGAAGGCTTAAAGTCAAGCTGTACACGGTGGACATTGTCAGGACCGGGAGGGGGGCCATTAGGACGACCGTTAGAACGACCAGCAGCCATGGCACCGGCGGCACCAGCGGCAACCGCGGCGCCAGCAGAGCCAGCGATCATCGGGGTACCCATAGCGGGTGACGAGGGAATATCTTCTGTCCAAGCTGGGCTCGCAGGGACACTATCAGTGTTGTTGACGCTGGGAGGTGCAGGAAACTCATGCTCTGATATGGGACCACTCGGCATTGCAGTAGCGACCGTGACTGCTACGACATCAGGAGCAGGAGCAGGGAGGGGCTTAACGCGAGCATCAAAGTCAGTGCTTGGGGCAGCCGAGTGCTGAGTGGTCTGAGGAGGAGAGTCGGGGATGCTTGCATGTGCAGCGTCAACAGCAGCGCTGTTGCCGAAGGGGTTTCCTGGAGCTTGACTGCGGGCGGGCGTTTGAGGATCATTGAATGGGTTGGCAGCTGGATCAGCGTTGGTAGCTCCACGACGTTCCCAGGCGCTGACTGGGCGGTCGTCATGGGAAGCAGCTGCGGCTGCAGCAGGTGCTGCAGCCGCAGCAACAGTGAGCAGGTTTCCTCCGCTCTTGCGCTGCTCGTTGAATGTAGGGTCAAACTGCGTGACTGGCCTGAGGCTGAGACGGGGGGGGGTGGACAGAGTACGAATACTGGGAGCGGAAACAGCTGCACCTGTTGGAACCTGGGGCGGCAGGGGTGCAGGGCTGTCATGCATGCCAATCTTCTCGTTGTTGTTCGCTGCAGCTATGGCGTTCTTCTTGCGACGGTAGATGAACAAAATGCCGGCAAGCAAGGCAGCTACACCAACCAAGATACCAAGAGCAAGGCCAGCCTTAGCACCACCAGACATGCCGTCGCTCTCTGTGGCATCGGACGCAGGAGTCGCAGAAATGGATGCAGTGGCAGACGCGGTGGCAGACACGAGCGCGCCCACCAGCGAGCCCGAATGAGAAACATTGGGAGATTTGGTCGCGACCAGCAGAGTAGACTGATCTTTTGTCGATTTTGCTATCGATGTCTCCTCGACCTCTGAATCGGTGGTTTGTGTAGTAGAAGCAGGTCTCCTCGACGTGGCTGTCGCTGTGGCCCTTGCGGTCGTCGTGCGGTCGTCATCATCGTCGTCTGTTGCAGTTGAGAAAGGTCTTGTCGCTACAGCTGGCGGGACGAGCGTCTTTGGGCCATCCGTAGGTTTGCTGTCTGCTATGGTCACCCATTTCACGTTGCCAGTGTAGGTATTGGGTGCCGTAACATAGACGACTACCACTGTAGAATCGTCGTCTTCCTGATTGCGCTGACGACGCGCAAGGTGCGCGTGTCCGTGCTGGTGAGCCATATTGTTCCCAAGGCGCGTCGAGTAGTGGTCCAAGTTAAGGCAGTCGTATAATTATGGGCCGTGTTCGTTTGCGGGACGGTGTAGTCGTACGTCAAGTGTGTGATTCCGATTCACCACCTCTTTCGGTTCGATTTTACGATTACGTAGTGTTATGTACAAACGCAAAGGATTGTCGATGTTTACTACAGCTGTGGCTCAAGGGAGTGAAGGCTGTGCTGTGAGGAATGTACAATAGGCTTAGTCTTCGGCGCGTCAGCGTGTGGAATGTTGATCGTAAACTAGATACTAGACATAAAGAGTGACAATTGTTGGTAAAAGAGTGTGGTGCCAAAGTCGCGCTCGGGGCTTGAAAGAAGCACGACAGCCTGGCCGCAGAGGACGGTCAGTGAAGGTGAAAGAGCGGGTGAGGGCGAGAGAAGGAGCGACCCAACCTCAGGCAGGGCAGGCGCGCAGGGTCGAAGGAAACACGGCAGAAGCAGCCAATCGCCCTTCGAAACGTTCGCGTGCCTTTACAGCGCGCCACGCTGAGGTCTGTGCCATCGTCAATCATTCCGCAATAAGCTCTAGAGGCGGGCTAAAGTCAGGTACACTGTGCGTTTGATTCGCTGCAATTTCCCGGGATGTTTATGAGCTCAAGCTAGCCTTCGCTTTCAGCCTCTGGATGGTGCAGACGGCGGTGCGGGAGCCCCTTTGCGAAGGTTCCCAGCGTGTTTGAGGTTGCGAAGGCGTTGTGAAAATCCTCCACGGTTCGGAAAGACGGAACGGTGGATCGCTTTACCAGAGCTTGATACCAGAGCAGCGGCTGAAACCATCCAGCATTGGTCGCATTCCTGGTGCAGCGGATCGCTTCCACACCACATGCTATGGTCAAATTGAATGACGTGAACGATGCAAATATCAGGTGGTGTGCCTTTCGTTACCTCGGAAGCGGAAGCATGCGGCCTTCATCCTAGCTTGAGTTGCTAGGTTGAGCTGGGGGATGAACAAGTCGCAATTTCGGCTCACTCCAATGTTCATCTAACGGGCGAAAGAGATCGGGGCAGTCCGCCTAGGACTACAGGTAACATCAACTTGAAGATGTTGTCATTGTGGAAGGGAAGCAAAGAAATATTTGCGTCTCGGACACAGTGTAGCAATGGACTAGACAGTACCCAATGATGCAAATTTGCACGGTGGAGGTAGGATGGAGATAAGGCCAAAGCACGTGTTATGCTTGGTCAAATCGCGTGCAACCCATCCCCACAAGGGTCTGAAACAGGCGCAGACAGGGTCAAAAACTATCAGGGAGAGCGACCGCATCACCAGGGCAGCAAACATCATGTCAACAAAAAAGATGCCCTCTGCCAGAATCGAACTAGCGATCTTATCATTGCATACCAGGGGTAATACTAGTGATACGCTTTACCACTAAGCCAAGAGGGCCCTACACCAGTGATAGTGCGGAGGTTCCAACGCTGTTGGATTGACTTGTAACGTCACGATTAATTATGATCATTATAATCTCATCATAGTCACGCTGGCTAAGTAGTTCTCGTCAGTCAAGCACGAGATTCAAAGTTGCAATATCGGTGGCATCGCCGATTTCGGGCGGCAAGTTTTGTTGTGAAACTAAGCGAGCCTAAGGTACTGGTTCGGGGCAATGCTCTCGAGCCAGCCGATGCTGTATTCTAGGCATGCCCCATGATAGCCCTACTAAGAGATATATTGTGACGATTCACACAGAAATCATATGCCCCCAAGTGAACAAAATGAGTGCTTAGCTTCCTCTTGCGTCTCGATACTTTTGGGAACCGACTTTTCGGAGCAGGTGCAGTAATGTCCTGAGGAGTGCTCGCCTTGACTACAGGTTGAAGGATCTAGAGTCACAATCTGAGTGCTCCGGTCGCTACCATAATAGAAAGCTGGGCTTTCCTGAGCCTCTTCCCAACTGTCATTCCGGGCTACGCCACATGACGTTTCCGGTCTTGTAGTTCAGTAGTTTCTCGCCTTTGCGTTTCAACGCGCAGTTCATGTCGCCCAAGCCTACTTTCTCAAGGTGGAATTCGTCGCTAGAGTTCCACGTACCAATCCAGGAAGATATTGTCTGGTTTCAAGTCTATTGTCAAATGAGCAAAGCTTTGGATGAAGGGGGTATGCAAGCAGTTTAGTACCCAGGTGGATCCAGTTCTTCTCATGTATATCAGCAAATGTGTTTCCAATCTCCTCTAATATCCTCTTCCTCGCTGTTAACGAAAGAGGAAGGTAGTTCTCTACCAATGCGAGCAGATCGATTTTGAGGTATCCGTAAACAAGAATGTTCTCTTTTTCGGTCTTGTCAACATGATTGCGAAGACAGGGATGACATAGACCCAGAGACGGGCTTCACGACGTAGGGCGTCTTATTACAGCTGGCAGGGGCGGTTAGGTCCATGCAGTCTGATAGCCATATGGGAGTTCAGGAACTCACAGCGCAAGGCAGACGCTAAGCTCAGGCTTTTTGGGGTGTCGTTGGAGCACTTTCTGGAGGCTGTACTCGCGACCACTCTGGCCACAAGTGTGGAGACCATCCTCGCAGTTTGGAGAACACGGACCGGACGATCATGTAGAGCCCGGGACGTATTGAGCCACTTCAGTGATTTCGCAACGTCTGTCAAACGCAATACCCTCCCTATCCCGAGATCACTGAGGATGGAAGTACTTTACCCAAGTACTTTGCCCAAAAGCGAGTTGCATGACTAAGCGATCATGGATGCCCGGCACGGTCCGAGGCTCCTAGCATCTTTAATGTTTGCATCTTGGGCTACAAAGAAATACGAGAAACACGAGAGACACAAGCGAAACAAGAGACACAAGAAACAGCAAGAATTCAGTTCTTGGAATCGCTATCACAGAAAGCATCACAAATACATACTAGCGGACGCATGGCTCCCTCCATGGCCCACGTCGGACTTTGACTCGCAGCACCGGGGGAGGGGTGATTTGCCTCGGCACAGGCACGCCGGGCCTCGCTCGGCTGGTCGACGTGGGCCAGGCTCCAGAGACCTGGAGCTCACATGCCAAAACAACTGTCGCTTTCTTCCAATTCACACAGTATTTTCGACTCCAGTATTCTTGCAGGCGCTTTCTCAATCCCTTGCCTACGTTGCTCCAAGCTCCCTTGAGCTACTGCGCACCCGTCTCGCGCGCAATCCCTCACTCGCAGACACACCCAAACCTTTGCACGAGTCATGTCTACCACTACAGAAAAGGTGGCCGAGAAGCTGCCCTCCAAGGAAGAGCTCAAAGAAGATGTCAAGAAGGCGACAAAATCTTCGGTGCAGTCGCTTCGCGCGCTTGTTGCTGGAGGTGTAGGTGGTGTCTTTGCTGTAGTCGTGGGACACCCGTTCGACTTGGTCAAGGTGCGAATGCAGACTGCTGAGAAGGGCGTCTACAATGGCGCTATGGACGTTTTGAGGAAAGGAATCGCAAGAGATGGCCTGGTGAGAGGACTGTATGCAGGTGTATCCGCCCCTCTAGTCGGTGTAACACCCATGTGTAGGTAGCCCATGGTACTTGCCTTGGTGTCAGATCGCATGCTAATTGCGCACAGTCGCTGTTTCTTTCTGGGGCTACGATCTCGGAAAGCAGCTCGTGACCTCCCTCTCGAAGGTAGAGAACGGCCAATTCAGCGTTGCTCAGGTCTCCGCCGCTGGTTTCTTCTCCGCCATTCCCCAAACGCTCATCACCGCACCCTTCGAGCGCGTGAAGGTGCTTCTGCAGATTCAGGGCCAGAAGAACTTGGCTCCTGGTGAAAAGCACAAGTACAACGGTGGTGTTGATGTCGTTAGACAGCTTTACAAGGAAGGCGGTATTCGTTCAGTGTATCGTGGGTCTGCTATGACGCTTGCGCGTGACGGCCCAGGGTCTGCGTTCTATTTCGCAACCTACGAGACCGTCAAGAGGAACCTAACGCCTAAGGATCCAGTCACAGGCCGACCAGGAGAGCTCAGCATGCCCGCCGTTATGGCGGCCGGTGGTGCTGCTGGTATTGCCATGTGGATTCCAGTCTTCCCTATTGATACGATCAAGTCCCGGTTGCAGAGCGCCGAGGGTCGCCCAACCATCAGCGGCACAATAAAGGGAATTTACGCGAACGGCGGCTACAAGGCCTTCTTCCCTGGTATTGGACCCGCGATGGCCCGAGCTGTGCCAGCCAATGCGGCAACCTTCGCTGGGGTCGAGCTTGCCCAGAAGGCAATGAGGAGGATGTTCGATGGAGATGACCAGTAGAGTGTCACGAAGTTCACGATGTATTCATTTCGTCACGTTCGAAGTTCAGTACCCTTGGTGGCATCGCACTCGGCGTTTGGTTCTTTGTTACCCAAGTACTGTATAGAAAAGGGCTTTTCTAGATCAGGATATACCATTGGTCACAATTGGACAAATACCACCTAAAAAGCAACGTCAATTCACAGTCAGAAGCCAGTTCAGCCGCTTTTTCGCCTTCTGACGTCCCAGACAAACGTTTCATCAAGGGAGAGATTCGGAATGCGGCAACTACAACTCCACATTCGGACACGCATTCCTCACTAGCAACCACGAACTGACCCTACCAGACCTGCGGGCCATGAATCTCCGAAAACAGATCTGCAATTTCATGTACGTTCCTTCTTTGTTATGGTCGATCTCCCGCTGACAATTCTCATCATGTTCGAAGTACGCCTGTGAGCTGTCACGTTGTGTCCTTTGTCTTCCAGACTGTTTAGTGGTGATCTTTTTCGAAAGCGACACCCTGAGCTGGCTTCTTATTATACAAAGAGGCCCGACTCCAGCTCGCTCTCATCGCCACCCGCAGGCCGAAAAGCCGTCCATACAGACATGCCAACCCCGGGTTCTCTACCACCTGGGGACAATTCCGATATGGATGACACAAAACCGAAGATCTCTCTGCTCAAGCAGCATCCTGTGCTGCCGCTTCTGCCGCTATCCTCTGGACCACCAAACGTAACACAGACCTTGATCGTCAACTACCCAGCCGCGAGGTTATCTTCAAGTCCAGCATCCTCGCCGAACATCGTCGAACCTTCGATCGAGCGAAAAGGATCAGTTCATCCAACATTAGGAAACTCGATGGAACACGGGATGTCTCCTGGTGTGGACTTCTTCGATGATCAGTCTTCGGGATCTGAGTGGGAAGATGCGGATGATGAAGATAGGACACAGACCTTCTCAGAAGATGGAGGTATCGGAATTGGTTTAGGCAGCTTGGTGCATTCGCCGGTCAGACAAAACCGCGAATCCAGAGGCAGAAGCCGCGAGCGGAGTGCGTTGACTGCCTTGCCTCGATTTGAGAAAGAACTTCGCCGCCACACTCTGAACGACCCCAGCCACACGGCCGACAACGAAGGACCAAATAAGGCAAGACATGTGTCCCTTACTCGAATGGAGAAAGCGAATGTCAAGGTTGTCCACAACCATGGCTCGAACGCCAGCACCCCACGAGGCTCGATCACGAGCAATGCGACGGAAGATACGGCTTTGCAGTTTCCCGACATAGTGAAGCCGTATCCCATCGATGCGCGAAGTGGAGCAGCAATGTCACAAGACCATCTCCAAGGACGTCATCGTCGCAATACTTCGGACAGCGTCATTGCAGACTCAATCATCAACGCCCATCCCACTACCATGGAAGCGCTGAAAGCCTTGTCACCTTCAGGTTCGATTCCTGAGATATCTGGGCAGTCCTTTTACTCGGCAACCACCTCCGAGCTACCCAAGGCCAGATCACTCAGTGATGCCCGGCACATCAAGTTGTCACCGATCTCGGTTAAAGATCGCAACAATTTACCGAGTCATTTCGTCAGGACCCCGTACCCATTTACTGCAAAGAAAGAATTCCCAAAACCCGCCACCAGGCCGCGACATCACAACCGAGATGGCCGACTTGATAGCGGATACGGTGGGGACAGCGGGTGTGGGGGTGAGGGACCTGTGATCGAGTACTCGGACGTCAAAGGGAAACATGTTCTTGGTCTGACCCCCAGCAGTGGTCAATACGATCTGCGGAGCCGTCTAGTCCGCAACGCTGAAGCGCAAGGAGTTGTGCAGCAAGAAGAGCCTAATGATTTGCAATGCCGCGAAAGTGTGCTACACTTGAGCCTGCAGAAGCATCAAAGCACTGTGGGCAGGCACCGAGCAAAGATAGTCATTCCTAGCGATCTTGCCACGACCAGCCCCGATCGTCGCCAGAACGTCGACTTTGACGACAAGTACCTTGCTGAGCGTCTGCGGGCGACGCATAACGATATCGCCGGTTCGTGGGTGAAGAGGTGCCTCAGTGCGAGGAAACTGCGATACATTCGCCTGTCTCAGCATAGCGCATGGAGCGATTCGCCATTCACCCCCGCAGAGAACGAAGCGGGTGCGAGCAGACTGCTCGCGACCGGCTCTGGAATAGACATCGAGGCCTCTGTATTCACCGAGGACAAGCTCATGCATTTGTACAAGCATCCAAAGTCGGGGAAGGCGAGGTACACATGGGTGCATTGGGCACGACGGGTTGCCAGTTCCCGCGCTACGTCGCAATGCCGACCGCACACTTCCAACTCAAGTCAACCGACGTCTTACCAAGAGAGCGTTGATGGTAAGGAGGGCAGTGTAATACACCATGTCCTCAAACCGCCAGTGGATACCATTACCACAGTGCAGTTTGTACACACACTTTCGACATTACGCATCCTAGTCGCTCTGGTATGGATCCTTGTCAACAGCGCGCTGGGCGCTCTGCTGTGGATCTTCCTAGGTGTCGGTAGTGGCTGGATGGGCAACTTCGGCCTACAGAGCGCGAACAGAGTTGGCAGCGGTATGGCTGTTGGTATGTTGGTGCTCTTGCTTGAGCTGCTGGTATTTGGTGTGTGGGTGTGGCGGAGCTGATGGATATATGACACATATGGACTCTTCCCTTCTAGTACACAGGTTAGATAGTAGATCATTTTTGGTGGGGTAATGCGTAATGCATAATTTTCGTACAGTCACTCACCGTTTTTCAGCCGCAGGCTTCCGGAAAGTCCTGTGCATGTTACACGACTGCTCACGTTAGAGTATCACGTGGTCGCACAGAGGTACAAGCGAGATGACGCCGTTTCCTCTTCCAACGACGTCCACTCCACTTCCATCATCACCGACGACAAACTCTATCGCCGTCAGGATTTCTCTTCGCCAGAAACTACATCAGTGTTTCTTTCTTATGACTACAACCTCAGAACGGGTCTGGGCTTCGAGAACACCAGACAGCAGTCCAAAGAAGGCTCTCTGGCTGGCTTACTGACCAGATCAAATCCAAAAGCAGGGATGACCGCCTTCAGGACTCTTGACGTGGCGTGGAAGGCCAGCACGCAGGCATTTCTTCGACAACAGTGACGCGCGCCATCTCATCAACGATAATATGCCTCACTCAACTCTTCCACTGCTCCGAAACATGCATTTTTATGCTACCTCGAGGTAGCATAACCCTGGCATGATGCTTTCGTCACATTACGCCCATTGCCCCGTTGCGCTCGCGGTCTGCAGTGAGACTCTGCCTGCTGACATCGAACTCTCTCGAGAGTGCATGAACTGCACTCGAGCATCGACATCGCAGCATCACCGGACAATTTATGAACACCCACACAGGACTGTTGCACAGCCAGTAGGCGTATAGAGAGCGGCAAACAAGTCGTGAGACAAGAGCCGTGGCGCTCGGCGCGGACTGACCGGATTTGGCTCCTCCAAGTCTCCTCTGAGTCTTGTTGTAAGGTAATTGCTTCTGCGCACGCTCGCCTGTCAACCGGTTTTCCTTTTGAGACCTTGGAGGTCGTCATCGTTTCTTCAAGGGGTGCCTTTGTCTCTTGCGTTTCATCAAATGACGGCCTCCACACCGCGCCTCTCGTCTCTTTCATGTCGACCTTCACTCAAGTCGTACTTGCACTCGGCATTTCCCGCATTGCCGTGGTAACACCACCTGCGCGTCGCGCGTGGTTCTGAAACCTGGGGTCGTCGGCGCGAACCGAACAGAAATGGTGCCTGAATGCAAGCGTTGATTGGCCGTGTTTTCAAAATGACCTCAACGCCACCATCATTCATTTGACACTGGCGTTGCCGATCCCGCAACCGGTTTACACCCCATCGCATGTGTGACATCAGGTGCACTTTATCAAACTGCCATTCGCGAGGTTGGAGCTCGGGGATATTGCAGTAGTTCATATAAGATGCCGGCCAGGAGATGGCCATGTTGTTCATTCAATCCTTTGGGCGTATGTGCCTCTGTCACATTGTACATACTAGCATTACACTTGCATAGCGCCGTCATTTTCTAGCATCATGAAGTCAATCAAGAGGGCCATTGCCAAACTCAGGGGCAAGTCGATTAACAAGACGACCAACGGAACGGCCAACAAGGCAAGCAACGGAGCAGCCAAGGGGGCATCATCGCCAGGTCCTGCACTCATACGGAAGCAACAACAGCAGGGCCAACAGGTGTTGGCGGCAAACACGCCCGGGACATTGCAGCTAGCTCTCCAGAACCGGACCAATTCGAGCAACGTTTTTGCATACATCACCGGGTTGTCCATCAACGATGGCAACAGACCTATCTTCATCCAGGCTGATGGCAGGACCGTCTATTCTCCTCCGTCCCCGAGTCAGCCGCTTGCTAGCGTTGCAGCAGACGTTGCTATACCTCTTGGAGCTCCAGGCAATACCGTCACGGCTTTCATCCCCAAGATCGCTGGCGGACGGATCTGGTTCGTGATCGACGCTCGTCTGACGTTCTTCGTAAACCCTGGCCCGAACATTGTCAATCCCAGCGTAGCTAATCCATCCGATCCCAACTACAACCTGAGCTGGACCTTTGCCGAGTTCACCTACAATGATCAGCAGATCTTTGCCAACATCTCCTACGTCGACTTCATCAGCATACCGGTCGCTCTGACGCTGAACACGACCAACAGCGGTACTCTCAGCGTTCCTGGCATGGGCCCCGACGGCTTCCAGCGCGTGGTCGACGAGATGCGCGCCCAGACGGCTCGCGATGGCAAGCCATGGGACCAATTGATCTACGCGCCCAACGGCAACGCTCTGCGGGTGCTGAACCCGACGAACCTGCTCGCGACAAACGGCAACATCTGGAGCAACTACTGGGACGGCTACGTCACAGCGGTATGGAATAAGTACCGCAACGAAGACCTGACAATCAACACGCAAGCAGCAGCAGGCAACATCACAGGTCGCGTGGTCGGCAACGAGCTCCAGCTAGGCGCCGCTGGATCCTTCTCAGCTCCCTCCAGCTCCGACATCTTCACCTGTTCGACGGGCCCGTTCCAGACGGGGCAGAGCCTTGCGCGCGACGGCATCATCCCCAGGCTCGCAGCGGCGTTCAATCGCAGTCAGTTGCTCAACACGCCTGGGAACCAGTTCCCCAATGGCGGGAACCCGGGGATGTACTACCAGGATGTGACGACGAATCATTACAGTCGGGCTGTGCATGCTGTGCAGAAGGATGGTAGGGGGTATGCGTTCCCGTACGACGATGTTGTGCCGGATGGGGGGCAGGATGTTGCGGGCACGCTGCATGCTGGGGATGCGACATTGTTTACGATTGCCGTGGGCGGGAACTAGGATGTGCATGATGGGAGAGGGAGGGGATTTGACCGTATATACCTGGGTTGTGTTTGTTGCATAGTTGTACCAGATTGGAATTCAGTGATCAGACCCGTCTCGGAGGATTATGACGGATCAGCGTCGATCGAGTGGGCGTTCCCCCCGGCCGGGACTTGCCGAATGCATCTCGCAGCGACGTGCGTGCTCTGCGATGGTCGCAAAACTTTGTCTTGACCGCGCGCGTCTGAGCGAACCGTGGACGTGCGGGGCCAGACATTGACTAGAGACGTTTCCTGCTGCGCTGCGGCGTGCTATCCGTCGAATCCGCCGGCGCCTCTCAAGCTAACGCCCTCCTTCGTCGCGGTAGATCTCCGGATCTCAGGTCGCGAGCGCGAGCATCCATCGTCATGTCGCAGAGCGCGTACCCACCGCCAGACCAGGACGCGCCGCATCCCTACACGCCGCTGTACCCGCAGCACCCCAATGCCCAGCTGCTCGACGGCCCGCCACCGCGCGCAGTGCCCTATCCACCGCCGCCGGACGGGTACCCCAAGCTGGAGAACATCAACGAGGTGCTCCAGGCGCAGGCCCTCCACGCGAACCATGCCCTGACCGACCAGCGCCCGCTGCCGCCGCCGCCGCCTGGCCAGGTGCAGATTCCCGCATTGCAGCAGCAGCAGCAGCAGCAGCAGCAGCAACAGCAGCAACAGCAGCAGCCGCCGGCCAACAAGCCCAACCGCCTGCGCAAGGCCTGCGACTCGTGCAGCATTCGAAAGGTCAAGTGCGACGAGTCCGGCCCACCGTGTAGGGCTTGCGCTGCGCTGGAGATCCCGTGCACCTTCGAGCGCCCCAGTCGCAGACGCGGCCCCCCCAACCGCCATGCTGAGGCCATCAAGAAGCGCCGCCTGGAAGACGGCGACCCCGCCTCGGCCTATGCCTCGCCGCAGTCGCCCACGAATGCTGCCCACGCCCTCGCCCAGCTGCAGTCGTCGAGCCCCACCCAGCTCTCCGCCGAGACCATATGCCCCCTCAACACCATGAACGCCCTGATCGACGACTTCTTCACCTACATCCACCCGCTGTGTCCCTTCCCACACGAGCCGTCGTTCCGAGAAGCATGGGCGCGCCGCGAAGACTACACCAACCCCTCGTTCCTGGCTCTGTTGGCCTCGATGATCGCCGCTCTCGTCGCCTCGTTCCCACGCAAGCCGCGCCTCCACTTGAAGACGCAGATCCGGAAAGAGTACCCGTCTCATCTCTCGCTGGTCGACAAGTGCCGCGAGGTATGTGCCCAGGCCCGGGGACCGGGCTACCTGGACCGCCCGACCCTGAATGTCTACGACGCCTGCACGAGCTATTTCCTGGGACTGACAGGCGCCTACGTCTTCCAATGGCGCCAGTTGCGCCTGTACTTTGCCGAATGCCTCACCATCATACGCTCTTTGGGTCTGCACAAGGCGCACGAACAAGGCTACACCCATCTTGGCGCTGTGCCGAACGCCTGGGGCTCCAACGGACCCAACTACGATGGCGCGCGCGACTTCAAGCTGGACCACATCACAGAGCAGATTGGACGAAGGGTGTTCTGGACCGTCTTCGTTGGTGTGCGGTAGGTCTTGCGTGTGCAAGTGTCATTCGAGGTGCTAATCATGAGCAGAACGATACAGCAACTCGGTGCATCGTTCGGCGAGCTGACCATTGCACCTGCGACGCCGACTGAGCCCCTGCCTCCGTTGCCCGTCGAAGTCGACGACGTCCACATCTTTCCAGATGAGATTCACCCGCAGCAGCCTGGCGTGGCTCCCATCGTCGCAGGCTTCAACGTGAATGTACGAATCTTCCTTACCTACTCCTCCCTCTCCACAGCCGAAATGGCGTTTGGCATGGATGAGATCTTCGACTGGGACAGACAACAACGTATATTCGAGCAGAGCCTGCAACGCTGCAGGCAGATCCTCGACAGCCTCCCAGAGGTCCTCAAGGTACAGTCAAAAGGTGCTCGTGAGAACATCGCACAAGTCGCACAGCCGAAGCAACCTTACTTCCCCCCGCTGCCAGACTTCGACGGCATGCGCGACCCCGCGCTGAACAGCTTCGCCTCGCCCGAAGCCCAGGACCTTCGTCGCTACGAAATCCAAAAGGCAAACATATACGCTACCCACCTCGCAACGCGCTCATACCTCGTCGAGAAGTACTTTATGCTCTCCGACAAAGCCCAGGCCAAAGCCCAAACCAGCATCCAAAGCTCACCCAGCGTCCTATCCACAGGAATGGACAGATTCGTATCGCACAACGCCGCCGACGCCTCCGCCCTCGAGAAAACAATGTCCGAGGAGCGCGAGCTCGTCGTCAAAGACCTGCTCGTCGTCCTCGGCGCAATCGACATGGTCAACATGGAGCCCAACGGCGATTCCTTTGTAAGTACCCTCTCGCCCAAGATACCAGCCCAACACCAAGCTTACCTTTCGTCCCCACCCCGCAGACCCAGAAAATCCGCTCCATCGCGAGCACCCTGCTCGAAGTCCCCAAGGAGCGCAAGGGCAGCGTCGCGCTGCAGCACCAGGATTATCTGTACAAGTTCCTTGATATACTGAGTAAGTTGGAGCGCGTGAGTCCCGAGGCGAGCGATCCTGCGGCCTGCGTCGATGAGGAGGCCGAGTTGAGGCTGTGGGCGGATCTGAGGGATCACCAGCTGAAGTTTCAGGAACAGGGGGGTGTGTATGGGTTTGCGTAGGGTGTGTAGGATTATAGTTATGGTTATTCTGATTCGTATGGTGTTGTGACAGGAGGGGGAGGAAGACGGAACAGGTAAGATAGTGTGCGATCGATATGGACGCGGTAGAAGGTCTGGAATGATACATCGCTATTCAACAATCAACATAATCAACCCCCCAACGCCAACGCAATGCTGGAATCCTTATCCCATCAATGGCTGATATACTGAAACACAGCACTAACCTCCTCGCACCCCTCCGCCGTCTCCTGCCTGAGCAGCAAATCCTGAATCTTCCCCAGCGGCCCCTCCGCCCCATCATTAACAAAGTGGTTCCACGTACTCGTATCACCATACAGCATGGCAGGAGCACGGATAACCTGCCTCCCGTCCTCCTTGCGGCAGCGCTTGCACTTGAACGTATCGTGCGTATCGCTCGTAGTATCACTCCTGTACATGAACAGCTCGCGCAGCGAATCGAGACTAAAATGGCGCTCGACGTCCTCTGCGGAATCGACGACGCAACTGGAGAGGCTCTGCTTGTGGGACTGGCGCTGGAAAATCTTCTCCTCGATGGTGCCCGTCGTCATGAAGCGGTAGACGAAGCAGTCTTTTTTCTGGCCGTCGCGCCACACGCGCGCGAGCGCCTGCTGGTCCGCGGCGGGGTTCCAGTCCGGGTCGAAGAGGACGAGGCGGTTTGCGCCGATGAGGTTGAGGCCGCAGCCGCCGGCCTTTGAGGAGAGGAGGAAGACGAATTCGGGGCCGGTTGGGTCGTTGAATTTGTCGACGAGTTTCTGGCGCTTGGAGACGTTCATGGTGCCGTCGAGGCGGAGGCAGCCGTAGCCGCGGGAGCGGCAGAGGGCGGCGAAGATGTCGAGGGTTTGGGTGTAGTTTGAGATGAGGACGATTTTGTCGTTTGTTTCGGCGCGGATCCGCGCGAGCATGCGGTCGAGGACGAGCATTTTGCCAGAGTACCACACTTTGACTTCGCGGTCTCGACCGCGAGCGTCCTTGGGCACAAAGTCCGAGGGGAGCCGGTCCTCGCAGCCGGGTAGATCTGAAGGAAGGTCGAGCAGGTCAGGGTGGTTGCAGAGCTTCTTCAGCATGCCGATGGCCTTGAGAGGCTGGGAGCCCTTGCCCCTGAGCAGAGCCTTGATCTCGGGTGACTGGAGGAAATGGCTGTAGAGGTCTTTTTGAAAGGGCGAGGCATTGCAGAACACGACGTGTTCATACTTGACAGGGAGATACTTGGAAAGAATGTCGTTAGTCCGCCGGATGATGAACTTGTTGACGAGTGTCAGAAGCTCTTTGAGACGCTCGTCGCCCTTCTTCCTCTGCTCCTCTGTGCCATCAGCGTCACGACCTCTCAGAATCGGAATCTCAAACTGCTTGCGGAAGTCTGCGCGCGTGCCGAGGTAGTTGGGATTGGCAAAGTTCAGAAGCGCAAAGTATTCCGAGAGATCGTTTTGGATGGGTGTTCCTGAGAGGATGACACGTCGTTGGACATTCAGCCCGTTCAGCGCCGTGAAGGTCTGACTCTCTCCGTTCTTCAGGCGGTGCCCTTCGTCACAGAGCAGCAGACCGATCTGTGTCTGCCCAAACTCCTCGACGTACAGGCGGAGTGTCTCGTAGGAGACAATGAGGACAGGACGAACGACCGAGCGTCCAGACGCAATGGACCACTGCCGTATCTGCTGGATGAGCTCTTCTTTCGTGGCCTTGCCGTCGATGGCGAAAGGGTGGATGGCATCGGGACCTAGCCATTTGACGAGTTCGTTTGCCCAATTCCTCACCAGACTGGACGGGCAGGCAATCACGCACTTCTGTATCGTTGGCTTGCCGGCGTCCGGGGACTGTTTTATCAACGTCCACATGAGAGCGATGCACTGCAGTGTTTTGCCGAGACCCATCTCGTCCGCCATGATGCAGCCGTTCGCCTTGGGGTCGATCAAGCCCGTTGTAGCGCGGTACAGGAACCGCACGCCTTCGACTTGATGCGGGCGCAAGACCTTGGCCAGTCTCGGATCGATGACAACCGGCACTCGTGGCCGTTCCTGATCGACCTTCTTCTTCAAGCCGAGAATCTCCGCCAGACTTTTGTGCACGACCGGCGTGTCCATCTCTTTCCTCTCCTCCTGGCTCATCTTGGGCACTACCTCTTCCTTCGGTGCAGGCTTGTCGTCGACTGTTGGGTCGTACAGAACAATCGCAAACTCCCCGCTGGGGTCGTGCAGCGGTCGCGCCACGAACACGGCACCCTGCCGCATGCCCAGCAATGGCGCCGGGCGATTGGCATTGTAAGCCGTCGTGTCCTTGTTGAGCAGCGGGATGGTAAACCTCGCCCTGAAGGCGCTATCTTTGTCCTTTGCCTTGAACACCGGAAATCGGTTGATGTCTCGCGTGGCAAGCGCAAGGCGGTCGTCGTTCGAATACGGCTTGTCGTCACCGTTCTCGCCGTCGGCGCCAGCGTAGTCGACCTTCCGTCTCTTCCTGGCGGGCTTCTCTGATACTCGAGTCGATGTTGCGGAGCCGGGACATTTGAAGGGCTTGTGCAGGCGCTCTGCGGTCTGGGGGGTGCCGCCGTACAACCGCACGACTGGCTTCGCGGGGGTAGATTCCGCCGTTGTGAGGGCCTTGGGACGATGCCTGCATGCCGTTAGCCTGCAACCGTAGACTGCCGAGCGAATCTACATACATTGCGCGGTTGAAGTGCAAAGTCAAGGCGGAGCAAAGGCCGTGTAGGAATGTTGACTGGCGCGGCAGGTGGCAAGGCAGTCGCGTCGCGATTCCCTCGCACCTCGCGTCCTCACGTGACGAACGTCTTTCTGCGCAGCGCCGTCTCAATCCCTCTAGGCCGGAGGTCCGCACACCCCAGCACCACCACCCATCCGCACGCCATGGCCAAGAAAGCCCTCCAAAAAGACCAAATCGTCAAGCTCATAGTCGGCGCGGGCCAAGCCTCGCCCTCGCCGCCCGTCGGCCCCGCCCTGGGCAGCAAAGGCGTGAAGAGCATGGATTTCTGCAAAGTAACCTCACCCTACCAGACACACACACGCAACCCTCCTAACACCACCCCAGGAATTCAACGCGCGCACCGCACACTACAACCCCGGCACCCCGATCCCCGCGCGCATCACAGTGCGGCCAGACCGCTCGTTCCACTTCAGCCTGCGCACGCCGCCGACCGCAACACTCCTGCTA
The DNA here is from genome assembly GCA_039634465.1 of Didymella pinodella. Lineage (NCBI taxonomy): Eukaryota > Fungi > Ascomycota > Dothideomycetes > Pleosporales > Didymellaceae > Didymella > Didymella pinodella. The sequence continues at coordinate 1,084,119 of CP113345.1, forward strand.
TCCGCGGCGGGCGTCGCGCCGACGAAGAGCAAGATCCGCGGCGCGGGCAATGTCCCGGGCCCGATGAACAACCACGAGGGGCAGAAGGGGAAGACGAGCACGAGTAGTCCGACGGTGGGGAATGCGGTGCTGGGGTCTGTGGGGACGGTGAGCTTGAAGCATGTGTATGAGATTGCGAGGATTAAGCATAGCGAGACGAGGCTTTCGGGGTTGAGTCTGGAGGGGATTGCGAGGAGTGTTGTGGGGCAGGCGGGGAGTTTGGGGGTTGTGGTTGTTCCGTGAGTGTGGGGAGGGAACGATGGGTGGTGTACGATTAGGAGTGCGGTTTGGTGTTGAGATTCTGCTGCTCGCATTGGGCTGGAGTTCTGTGCTGAGCTCGTGTGCTGCTGGAGAAGCATGCATGGCCCGCATGAGGCGTGTACGAGATGTGTACATTTTAAGACATGTTTACGATATCTCAGCGTGTTGCAAGATTCAAGCACTGGCAGTATCTCTTGATTTCGGCATACAACGTGCGCCTATACCCTACAACCATGCAATAACAAACGATTAGCGCAGCTGCAGCTGGCGAAAAGCAACCCCCAGAGCAACAATCACAGAAAGACGGTGGTAAATAACGCCGCCCAGATCCATGCCGAGGTAAAGGAAAGTATGGCGTCGGTGCAATATACACTGTCCCAGTGCATGGGTATAAGCAACCTGACAAGTAAATCCGCGTGCGCCTTGCGCCTGATGCGGGCATTTCCCAAACGCCAATGTAGAAACACATACTCAAGAAACACAGAGTTGGGAAGCTAAAAGTCCATGTGCGACCCGTCATCAGGCCCCCGCTTGGGCGCGTGTCGGCGTGACCTGCGCGGGCGCGTGTGAAGGCGACGCTACCGACGTCTCGCCCCGACTGCGGCGCCGCAGACCATGCTCCTCGGCTTGCAGTTGCTTGATGAGGTCGCGGCTGGCTTGGTCAAGGTTCGGGTCGATGAAGTCGAGATTGATGCCCATGCCTAGTGTCATCGCCATGGAAAGGCCCTGCTCGAGCTTGACACTGTCTTTGCTATCGCGGCGTCGACCTCCTGGAGTCTTTGGCGTACGGCTGCCACGCTGCGCTGGTTTGTGTGTCGAGGACGGGGCGTTTTGGCGATGAGCTGTTGGGGTAACTGGGGGTATGAAGTCGGAGCCAGTGGTGAACATGTTGTGGTTGTGCGTAGTTGGAGATGTGGGTGATGGTGCCCGTACGTGCTGGGGCGAAACTGGCGAAGAGTAACGGTGGATGGCAGCGTGCTGCGTTGGTGGATAAGGCATATATCCGTTCATTTCATGATGACCGTTCGCGCGCTGTGTCGAATCGTGATACGCTGGCGGCCCGGGCGTCAGGGGCTCAATGCTGGGACCTTGCTGCTGACCGTTGGTCTCTGGGTACTGCACACCATCCATTTTCCCGTGGTTGCCTTGCTGCTCAATAGACGACACAACCATGTCTTCGTTTGCTGGGTAAGAGGGCGCCATACTTGCAGGCGCATAATCTTCGTGTGCATAGCCATGGAGCGCTGGATCGATAGGCATGAGCTCTTCCTCCGGCTGTTGGCTCAAAGCCTGCTGGGCCGAGTATGCAATGTCTTGGAGAAGGGACCCACCAATGCTGAACTGATGTGGCAACGAGTGACGGGGATGGTGTCCATTGCTGAATCCTCCGTCGTCCATGGAGGGTTCCTGCTTCAATCTCTTAGACATCAAAGTCGAGTCTTCCTCGCTGACGCGTCGGCGCTTTGCCGCAGAGCCCCTAGGAACGGGCACCTCATTCGCCTTGATAGGATCGACGTTGCCGCACTCGTCATGGATACAACGGCGCTGCGAATTGTCAGTTGTAGCCCTGTCGATCACGTGGGAATACGTACCTTGCTCTTGCGACAGTCAGCACAAGCCTTGACGCGACCAGACTTGAGTGCGTAGGGATCACCGTTCACGTCAGCCATGATGGGGCCGCCATTGACCGGGCCGGCCACCGCTGCAGCGAGACCTTCGACGATAGAGTGATCGCTGAGACGACGCTTGACAGAGATGCCATAAGAACCGGAGAGGTCAATTGTGTGCATGCCCGGCCTGGACGAGTCCACGAGCTCGTCCTTGTGTTTGCACCTGATTCTCCTCTTACGGCAGGCATCGCATGCGACTCGCTTTGGACCAAGCTGAGATGTTTTCGGAGTAGTGATGTGAGGATTGTTTGCGCTTGGGCGGAGGAAGCCGGTCATTGGCGCGGCGGACGAAGGTGTGACTGGCTCGATTAGATGTCCAGCATCTACGATGTCAGGCGGCGACAGATCATATGCTCTGACTGGATCAGGCAGTCTGTCGACTAGAGGCCTGGACGGTTCAGGTTGAGGTTCAGGTTCATGTTCATGTTCGATCTTTCCGACTGGAGGCAGGCTTGCCCCTTTGGTGACGACTTCCACCGGTGCAGGCAGTGGCACATCAGAGACAGCCCAAGCTGGAATGCTCTCGTTGCCACGCTTCCAGGCGATCCACATTGCGAAGTGACGTTCCAAGACCACCGGATCGCCATGGCCCTTCGGTATGGACCTAGTTACTGCATTGCGTGTCTTTTGTGGCATCTCAATCTTGTCCAGCGAGATCATGACGGTTCGATGGATGTAGTTTAGAACGTCACTAAGACCCTCAAGCTCGTGTTTGGGATAATAGCGCCGGTTGTAATTTGCCGGGCCCAGGTGCGAGTTGTGGCCAAATTTGCCCGGCTCACACCAGATGGGCGTTTCTCGTTTGAATTCTTCGCCCCTCTGCAGGAGCTCTTGCACCGACTGAGGTACTGGATCTTCCTCCAGGTACTTGATGACTGTCAACCACATAATCTTCTGGAAGAAGGGGTAGCGGAACATTTGAGCGACTTTGGTACTCTTCTCGACCTCGAGCACTTGGAACTGCATGCCGTAGTGTATGCGAGTTAGGAAGTTGCCGCCGATGACCAGGCTGTCTTCAGGGGTCCAGACAGCGTGGATCCAGCCAGAAGGGATCAACATGGTATCCCCGGGGTACAGATCGACGCGGTAGCATTCTTTGACTTGCTTTCCGAGCCAGTCATGTCCTTGATTAGGTGAAAGACACCAGTCTTCGTATTTCTTCATATTCTGCTTCGTTGGCGGAATGAAGAAGAATACCTTCTTCCCTTTGACAATATGGTAGTAGACTGAGGAGCCACCAAAGTCGATGTGGAAGTCTGTAAAGCAGTCTGCCACGGACATCAGGCAATAGAACTGCACAGGCGGGGGTGCAAACTTGTCGTCTTCGCGCCAAACAGAGTCTTGCAAGTCCATGTCTCGCACAACCTTTGGTCGTCTGATCAGCTTTCCAAGCCGGCTGCGCGAGACTTCCAGGCTGATGACGTTTCGCACAGGCTTTTCGCCTTGCTGTTCGTAATAGTCTGCCCACTTGGCCATGGTCCACTTCCTGCCCTCGCCTTCCTGAGCTTTGACGTCGATGACGGGGACCGTCTCGTTCGCTCCGTACAGTTCAGCGACTCGGCGAACAGTCAGCCCTTGCGGTATAACCATGCCCAGTTTGTCTTGTCCGTCGTCGGCGGCTGTCTCGTGTTCGAAAGGAGAGTCTGGCTCTTCGTTCCACTCGGACGACTTGTCCGTGGACGCGGCGGGCTCAGACGCTGCGTCTGGCGAGTGCCAAGGCCGAGGGTTGAGCTCGCGGGGGATGAGGATGGGCTCGCGAAAGCCGTTGCTCTTCTCGAGGTAATCTGCTGAAAGCAGCTCCGGCGGCACGCGGGCAAACGTCTCGGGTGTAAACGCAATGGTGCCGTCCTTGAATGCGGCGATGTAGTGGTGCTCGGGGTTGTCGTCCGATGTGCGTAGAAGGCCTTGGTTCAGGCCGGCGTAATCAACGGTAGTGTGGGTTCTGACAGACTTGCGAACCTCTGGGGCAGGTCAGACTTGTTACTCCAAATTGCGTCGGTAGACCTACTCGTTGTTTGACCAAATTTGGGTCTACACGGTTCGCAGTAGAACTTGTTTACATCGCGGACCTCGCGCTCGCTGTTGAAACCAGCGCAAGCGTAGTGGTACCACTCTTTGCATCCGTCGCAGCCGATCCACTGCTCGCCATCTCCGACTTTGACCTGGGAGACCGAGGACTTGCACGAGGCGCAGATGAGGTCTGGCTCCGCATTCTGGTGGGCTTTGTTGCGCCGCCTGGGTTCGGCGGCAGGTGGTGCTGTGCTGGTGAAGGTCTGGAGTGGGACAGACTGAGCGCGCACAGCGTTAGAAGGCACATCAGTAGTCGGCAACACTAAAAAAGAATTGGAAAAGGAATGGCGGCGTGGGCCTGCTGGCTGGTCGTAGGGTGGCGTGACGTTGGCGGACGAGGACGTGGACGCGTTCGCACTCATGGCGACGCCATTGCTCAGCGGCGATTGCACCGAGCCGGCGGCTCCTTTGGCACTAGTAGAAGGCGCAGCTTTGGACTTTGGGGCAGCCTTCTTCCTCTTGCCGGCGGTGGGTGTGTTGCGCGGCCCGCGTGGTTTGCCCTTGGGCCAGCCCTGGTGCTTTTTCGGTTTCGTGTCGTCGGCAGCGGCAGTGCTGGACATTGGTGGCGGAGGTTGCGCGGCGGAGTTGTCTTCTGGAGGTGTGCGCGTCTGGATGGCCGGGGCAGGCAATGTAACACGGGCGGGAAGCGAGGGCGGTTCTGGAACGTGCGCGACGTCAGAGAGAGGACGGGGGTGCTGGTGGTAGTGGCCGTGCTGCTGGAAGGATGCAGCGTGCGGACTCTCGGGCACAGCGGGGTGATGGGTGTGGTTTGGAGAGTGAAGTGGAGGGTACTGTGCAGGATAGGCGGGCGCTGCCTGCGAGAGGCTCAACCGCTTTGCCGTCGACGGCGGCGTCTGTGCGGTGTGGTTGGCGACCTGAAAGAAGTCGAGCAGCAACTGGGCGTCTGAGAGGCGCTTGTCGGGGTTGTGCTCTTGTTTGGGCGCGAGTGCGCCGCTGTCCGGGTACATGCACATGCCCGTGTCGACCATGTGCTCGACATTGTAGGACCAGCCCGGGTTGTGGCTCGTGGCGGGGCGAGAGTGCTGCTGGCCGTAGGTGGGCGAGGCGGCGCTGTAGAACTCGGAGCGCGCCCTCTTGGCGGGCCGCTCCTCGTCGTAGGGGTGTGCTGCGTCGCGCGGGTAGGCGTGCTTCGGGGCGCGTTCGCCCAGCGGACGAGGGAGCGTGGCGAGGGCGGCGGGCGATGTCGCAGCGTACGAGGAGCGACGCGCGTAGTCGGCATAGGCCGGGCTGGTGTGCTGCGACGTCACGGCAGCGTCGGCGGGGGCGTCAGGGGGCGAGCCGGGCGTCCAGGCGTGGTTGGGGAGCGGCTGCGGACGCGGCGGCGGGTAGTCTCTCGCGGCCGGCGGCCCAGCGTGCTGCCCCAGGCCATGGCTGCCCTCGGCAGGGGCAGCGCCGTGTGTGGGGGCGCCATTGGGGCGTGTGGTGTGCAGCGCGGGCTCGTCGCGGTGGTCGCGGTGGTCGCGGTGGCCGCGGGGTTGGCCTGCTGCCGTGGTGGGCGCGGCTGGGTGCAGCAGCGGCGACAGCGGCTCAAAGGGCGGCGGCGGCGGGGTCGCTGAGCGCGCGCCCGGCTGGCGGTGCTGCGGCTTCACGCTGGTTATCCTGCGCATCGTGCGTGGTTGCGCGGAGGGGGGTGGGCGGGCGTCGTCGGGGGTGCGTCCTCGGTCTGGCGCGGAGGTGGTCAAGCTACGGGGACGCTGCTGCGGCGGTGCGGGAGTGCGGGAGTGCGACGCTGGCGGGCGCGGGCATGTCCTGCGACGAAGCGGCTCGGGCGCAGGGCGAGCGCAGAACGAGGGCGGGCGCGGCGGTGGGTGGTGTTGAGAGAGAGAAATGCTGGCCGACGACGTGTGGGGATCGTGCAGTCGCTCGTCCAGCACCGGCCGCCGAGCGCAGCAGCAATGCAAGCGGATGGGCGCGGCGGAGAGGCAGGCGGCGCGCGAGAGCAGAGACACAGCGCAATGGGCTATGCGTGCAGGGCAGGACGGGCAGCGTGCACTCGCCGGCGGTGGTGCAGAGTGTCGTGGTTGCGCTGGGCGGCGTGCGAGCTGCTCTGTCCGGAGCCAGGCCCTCCTTCGCTGCCGCAGACGTCTCCGACTGGTGCTCTGCGCGGTGCTCTGCGCGGCGGTCCTCTGAGAACGTGCACCACAGGCTGCCTGGACACTGCACACTGCAATCCACACGTAGTTGTGCTTGAATAGACACCGACATCTGCAGTTCGTCTCAGCATCTCCAAGACTTTTGTGTTTCCTGCCCTGGTCGCACCGTCCAGCGTCCAGCGTCCAGCGTCCAGCGTCCAGCGTCCAGCGTCCAGCGTCCAGCGTCCAGCTCCCAGCTCCCAGCTCCCAGCACACCCGTCACGTGCACGCGGTCCGAGCGCACGCCTCATCTGCCACCCGCACTGGGCTCACTGGTCTCACTGCCTCATCCACCCCACGCCGTTCTTCGACCGTGCACCCACACGCCCTCTCTGAACACTCCACCACAGTCGCCAAAGTATGAGTCGCGGTGGAAAGCTTGCCCCCGAAGTCAATCGGTGAGTCTGCGCTGCCCTTCGCTGACGCTGCCTCTGCTCGCCGAGTCTCTAGCCGTGCCAGGCGCATGGCACGCGGTCTATCCACACGACCTCCGCTAACATGACATTTCCGTATAGAGCGCTCTTCGTAAAGAACCTGAGGTCAGCAGTCTCTGTGTAATATCGCCGGCCCTCAACTGACCCTCGCCAGCTTCAACGTCACTCCAGAGGAGCTTTTCGACCTCTTTGGCAAGTTCGGCCCGGTGCGGTACGTCCATCCCTCTACCCTGTCACGCCTCTCCATCGGCGCATGGTGCTAACCCCTCGCCAGCCAAATCCGCCAGGGCATCGCCAACAACACAAAGGGAACCGCATTCGTCGTCTATGAAGACGTAATGGACGCAAAGTCAGCTTGCGACAAGCTGAACGGCTTCAACTTCCAGAACCGTTATCTCGTCGGTACCATCACCACCGCCCACCCGCCCAATCTTCTAGCAACTAACAAGCACAGTATTATATCACCAGCCAGAAAAGATGATCAAGGCCGCAAACGATCTCGCCGAGCGCCAGGAGAACTTAGAAAAGCTCAAGCAGCAACACGGTATCGATTAGCATGAGGAGAGGCCCCAGGAAACGGTGAACTCGCGCGAGCGAATTAGTAATAAGAATCCTGCGGGCCTCAAGACTGATAGCGTACACTCGAAGCACTCATCGGACCGTGGCACCTCTCGGTCATCCACGACAAGTTCGACAAGTACGGAGCCCTCCAAGCCCTTCAAGGACACATCGACAGCATCCTCTCGCGACCGCGACTGGTACAGCGTGAAGGTCTCCATCAAGGGACTATGGAAGTCAGTTATTAGGGTCGGCGTTTAGGGGGTCATGACACGTTTACGAACGACACATGCTTTGCCACACAGGTTTTCGCTTCTTTGACAGCTGGGAATGGCTTTTTCACGAAATTCAGTATGCGCCTATAAGGCTGCGTCACACTTATCAGATAGCCCACATCAGGCTTCAGGCGGTCGATTCTCGAATATCATCAAGTTCTCTTCCGACAAAGGCCATGTCTTGTCCACTCCACTTGCAGCACATGGCGGTAATAGAGCAGACAGGGTTCCAAGGTTGTCATGATTGATATCAGCTGACTTGCAATCACATGGTAGATGTTAAATTCCTCGATCGACACTTGGGAAAGATGGAGACAATGTGCGAAGAGGACAATGGGCGGATTGTGCAATATGCACGAGTTCATCACAGCCACTACCACGCACAGCCTAAGGCATGCACAGGACTCCACTCGACTATGGCATCCTCTGATCTCGGGGCGCAACGAGCTCTGCAAGGTCTGTGAACCGCAAATAAATCCCGGTCTTCGAGCGATTTTCTGGTCATTGCAGATCGCGCGTTTGTCGTTTGTCGCGTGGTGTTCCGCCGGATTGGGCCTGCCGCTTACCGTCCACATCTCTCCCACGGTTGCAGAGCGCTGCATGCGGCACTGACATGTGGCAACGCAAATCTCTCACCACAAAGATCCATCGATAGCAACGTCGCGTGCTGATATACTTGGCAGTCGGATGTTGCTACCGACACGTGATGCCGGAATGCCTCTTGGGGCATCGATCTTCGTTCGCCCAGCGGACAAGCCCGCACCAGTGTCCGTCCAAGAGCCTCGAAGCCAAAACAACACCACCACCGTCATTGACCGTTCCTTCAGCAGTTCTCCAAGCCTCCATCCTGCACCCTTGATCCACGCCATTGGCCACTGGAGGCTCAAGCCATCGGGCCTTCCACTGCCGAAAGCCCTTGGTCAGCAGCTGCACGCTAATGTCCGCCCTCGCATTCCGCCGCCAAGTGCATGCCATCTTCCGCCCAGCGTAGCCAACACTCTTCAAGGATCCACTATGACATCGACTGAGAGTGCTTTCACAGGCCAATCTTCCATACGCACCACTTGGCATGGGCGTCCGATGCCTGATCTCACGTACGGTTACATCTGCCAATCCAAGGACAATGATGTGGAGCAGAAATTCTGGAGTCACTACCCCTCCCGGAGAGTGGCCCACAGTAAGATCGATTATGCATGGAGAAATCTGGGGCGAGGAACCCAGGTATATCAGCAGTCGTGCCATAGCTGCGAGTAAAGGAGTGTAATTTGCTGTTTCCCCAGCATCTCAATATGTCGAAACGAAACCCCGACATTGAGGCCACCGACCCGGATGTCTCGCTGTCTGGCAACAGCAGCAAGACGGATCTTAATTCCACCTACCACAGGGAGAACGCAAATGCGAATGCCACCAACCTTGGCCACCAGGAACAAGGAGGCCGTCAAGCATCCGTCGCTGCTAAGCTGCGCAACCCCCTCGCTGGCCTCAGTGAAGAACAGGTCATCGCTGATGTTGATCAATGGTGTCTTGAGCGAGGTCTCACTGAACACCGAGATGCTTTCCGAAAGGGTGCGCTCATTGCGCGCATGGGCCAACGAGACGATGGATACGAGTATGTCAGCCAGCTGACCGAAGAAGAGAGGGCCATCTTCAGGAACGAGCAGGCGCACCGATGGTCGCAGCCCTTCATGCTCTACTTCCTGGTTGTGCTCTGCGCTGGGTCCGCCATCGTCCAGGGCATGGACCAGACGGCCGTCAATGGCGCGCAGCTGTTCTATTTTGCTGAGTTTGGTATCACGGATGTTTGGATCCAAGGTCTGCTCAACGGTGCGCCGTATCTCTGCTCGGCGCTCATCGGGTGCTGGAGTAATGCACCGCTCAACTACTACTTCGGACGCCGCGGCACAATATTCATCTCCTGCATTATTTCGTTCGTCACTGGCATCTGGATGGCCGCAGCAAATAAGTAAGTCTCGCGCAGCCTGCCTTGCAATTCACTCACCGACATCCTTCAGTTGGGTCAATCTGTTAATCGCTCGCTTTGCACTTGGCTTTGCCGTCGGTGCGAAGTCGTCGACGACTCCCGTGTACGCTGCTGAGTCTGCGCCCAAAACCATTCGTGGCGCTCTGACAATGATGTGGCAAATGTGGACTGCCTTTGGCATCATGTTGGGCTTCGTCGTCTCCGTCGCTTTTCAGAACACCACCATTCTCGGCGAAGGATCTCAATGGAGGTGGATGTTGGCGAGCACGTCGATCCCGCCACTCATCGTGTGCCTTCAGGTCTACTTCTGTCCAGAATCTCCCCGCGTCAGTATTCCTTTTACGTATCGGACTGGCTTCAAACTAACAATCCACAGTGGTACATGGAGAAGGGGAAATTCGACAAGGCCTTCGACGCCCTGTGCCGTCTTCGCAACCACAAGATCCAAGCCACTCGCGACATGTACTACGCCTACAAGCTCCTCGAAGTCGAACAGGCCGAGCGCGCGGGCAAGTCGCTCTGGAAGGAGTTCTTCACTGTGCGGCGCAACCGGCGCGCGGCCCAGTCCTCTTTCTTCGTCATGTTCATGCAGCAATTCTGCGGCGTGCGTACCCCCCTCTCCCCCTCCCCCTCCTCTCTAACACCGCCCCAGGTCAACGTCATCGCATACTACTCATCCTCCATCTTCGAACAAGCAGGCTTCTCCCGCTCCGAAGCCCTCCTCACATCCATGGGCACAGGCATAACAAATTTCCTCTTCGCCATCCCCGCAATCTACACAATCGACACCTTCGGCCGCCGCAACCTGCTCCTCACCACCTTCCCCCTCATGGGAATCTGCCTCCTCTGGTGCGGTATGTCCTTCTACCTCCCGACTTTCTTCGACCCAGAAGCCGGCGAGCAGCGCCCCACCCCCGCGCGCCTCGGCTCCATCGCCGCCGCCATATACACCTTCATGGCCGTGTACTCCCCCGGCGAGGGCCCGGTTCCGTTCACCTACTCCGCGGAAGCGTTCCCCCTTCACCTGCGCGACGTGGGCATGAGTTTCGCGACCGCGACGTGCTGGGGCTTCAACTTCATCCTCTCGCTGACGTGGCCCGCGCTCGTCGAGGCGTTTGGCGAACAGGGTGCGTTTGGATGGTACGCCGCGTGGAATTTCGCCGGTTGGGTGTACGCCTATTTCTTGCTTCCTGAGACGAAGAATCTGACGCTTGAGGAGCTGGATACGGTGTTTGATGTCGGGAATAAGAGGTTTGGTGGGTACTATGCGAAGAAGCTGCCGTGGTATTTGAGGAAGAATGTCCTGAGGAGGGATGTAGAGCCGTTTCCGCAGTTGTTCGATTTACATGATGATCCGATTCCCGAGGGTGCGGTTAGAGGGGGTGTGGATAGGGGGTTTGGCGAGAAGAAGGATGGTGCGCGTGAGGTCGGCGCTGGGAACGGTGTTTGAGGGATTTAGTCTGAGATGTCTTTGTAGTTGGAGTGTAATGTAATGCAGTGGCAGCGTGCGATGCGATATCAATCGTATTAAATACCCGTTCCTCACCAACAGCCCCAAGGTCTTTGCACAAGCACTACACAAACAGACTAAACCTTCCACTACATCCACCGCCCCATGCCCCCAAACGGCGGATACTTCAATCCCCCCTTGCCCTTACTCTTCCTCTTCCCTTTCCCTTTCCCTCCCCCAACGCTACTCCCCACCGTACTACTCACGCAGTCCCAGTCCCACGGCACGCTCTTGCCCAACACCTCGTACCCGCCTACCCTCCTCATCCTGCCCCGCGCCCGCACATCCCGCAGCACGCGCCCAGTCTCTGCCCGCACGGCCGCAGGCTCCACGATCTGCGTCCGGTACACGGGCTCTTTCTTCGCGCTGCCCGATGCTGACGATGAGGAAGAGGAAGAGGCGCAGGGTGTGTCGCGGAGTCGACTTGCATCTCGGGTTGGGGGCAGCGGCGGGCAGGACGGCGCGACGCGGATCTTTTTGCCGGCGCCGTGGAGCGGCGTCAGGGGGTGGAGGTGCAGCGGGTGGATGGGGTGGAGGTGTGGGTGGCGGTGGTGGTGCTGGAGGATGCCGTGTGGGAGGGGAGCGTGGGGACGCAGGTGCGAGGGAATGTGGAGGTGGAGGTCGTCGTCGTCGTGGTGAGGAGGAGGTGGTGATGTGGAGATGGTGCTGGGCAGGGAGATGCTGAGGTCGCTGAACCGCGGTTTGGGACTATGTCTGACGCGTACGATTTCCGCAGATAAGCAGTCGGAAGAAGCGCGGTTCGGTTTGGAGTTGTTTTTCGTGGGGGTTAGGGTTATCCAGCACATACTGCCGCCGGGTCGAATGTCTCCAAGACGGTGGCCTATAGGCTACTGATGGCTTGTCGAGTACAGATGGGAGCGGTTTGAGGCGAGCTGGCGGAGCAGCGCGGTGGTAGCTCGACAGTGAGAAAACCGGACTGTACGAGTAGGATGGCGGATGGATCCAGTGCGAGTGCGAGTGACTGCTTTGACGAGACATCTGGCGTGCGAACAAGAGGGCTGCAGGATACTTAACCACGCAAGAGTCAGGAGACAAGCCCTCCAGATCTCGCATACGATGACAGAAATGATGGCGTCAAGGTGTGCGTATATACTGCCGCACTCGCATCACTTGGAGACGTCATTTGTAATAGGTACGAGCACAAGATCGCGCATAGCGCTCCCGCCGTCAAGCTATATGAGACAGGGTGGCAGCAAAGCGTGCCTGCATGATGTTGACGGTGCCTGCAGCTCAGCAAGACGAACGTATGTTGGAGGATTTGCGCGGGTGACGGTGACTGGTGAGGGTGGAGGACGGGCGCGTGGGTTGCGGCAGTGTCTTGGATGACCGCGCTCATTGGCCGTGTGACCAGCTCCGGGTACATCAAGCAGAGTACTTTTCGCTGCCCAACACTACAGAAAGAGTTGAGAACATGCTAAGACATATGAAAGTGAGCACTTGAATGATAGAGATTGCGAGAAGCGTAGTGCCAGTGTCGAGTCGACTTGTGAGTATGGAAAGCGTGGGCCAAAGTGAAGCTACATGGGGAACATGTTTGTGAAGACATCCAATTTAGTAAACACAATCAAGATAGCGAGAGATGTATTTGCGCCCTGAAGAAGAGTTCACGAGGCAGAAAGTTGTGACGGTGTTCAAGTCGTGTCGTGGTGGAGTGGTGGTGAGCGGGGCGGACGTGACAAGGCACCCGCGATGAGGCGCGTCGCCAAGCCCTCTGTTGCATCAATGCCGGAGCTCTAGCTACACGACGACATCGACCTCACGCCCACCTCAACGCCACATTCGACCATTTGCACGACCGACCACCGCCGCGACTACTCCCTGATCTCCATCACACCGCCACAGCAATCATGGACTCGTTAGTGGCGCAGTACAGCCGCCCCATGGACATGGATGAGGGCCAGTCCGAGCAGGAGCAGCTGGAGCTGTACAGCGGCGCCCCAGAGGCATCTCTCAAGTTCGCGCTGCCACCGGTTGCCCAAGTACGACACAAAGGCCTCTCCCATGGCGCTCTCTATACTAACATGCAGTCCAGGCACAATCATGGCTCCGCGCAATGACAGACGACTACTCCAACCCCAACTGCCCCATCAAGATTGCCCACGGCACCACAACCCTCGCCTTCCGGTTCAAGGGCGGCATCATCGTAGCAACCGACTCGCGAGCGACGGCCGGCAACTGGATAGCAAGCCAGACAGTGAAGAAGGTCATCGAGATCAACAGCTGTTTGCTGGGCACCATGGCTGGTGGCGCTGCTGTAAGCAACCATGCTGCGCGCAGCACTCGGGACTTGATATTGACTCGACGCAGGACTGTCAATACTGGCTGGCGTACCTGGGCATGCAGTGCCGTCTCCACGAACTCCGACACAAGCGCCGCATCTCGGTCGCCGCAGCCTCCAAGATCCTCGCGAATCTAGTCTACTCATACAAGGGCATGGGACTGAGCATGGTAAGCATGCGCTCGATTTCGTCACATGGAAACAATAGCTAACTCGCAGGCAGGGTACCATGTGCGCCGGTGTGACCCCGCAAGAAGGCCCCGCTCTCTACTACATCGACAGCGACGGCACCCGCCTTGCCGGTAACCTCTTCTGTGTCGGTTCCGGTCAGACGTTCGCCTACGGTGTGCTCGACGCAGAATACAAGTACGATCTGGAAGACGCCGAGGCGCTGGAGCTTGGCAAGAGGAGTATTCTGGCCGCCACCCACCGTGACGCCTACTCGGGTGGTTTCATCAACCTCTATCACGTCAAGGAGGACGGATGGGTCAAGCACGGCTTCAACGACACTAACCCTATCTTCTGGGAGACAAAGCTGGAGAAGGGCGAGTTCTCCAACGTCACCAGCGAGCTGGTATAGTCGAGTGTGGAGTAGGAGAGCTAGAGACGTGCCAAGCTACTTGGGCTGTAGCAAGAAACTAGAGCCTGTAGAACGGGCATCAAACGACATGAATGAATGAAAGCATGCACAATCAAAATCGACGTCGCTCAGTCATCACTCCTACTCGCGATCAGTACTGTCATTCACAAGTACCTGAACATCTGTCATTGCCGTTCCTCAACACGTTCATTTTTCCATCATCATTCTACCAGCGAAACGAGAGATCGCTCTATCTAACGCAGCCTGCGCTACATGCTAGTCGTGGGGATATATGCGTAATACAAATACAAATGCGACGTGGTACTAGGAAATACGTAAGGAAGATATAGCAAAGCACAACATCATTACCGCAACGATGGGACCAACGGAACGCTTCCTGCCATCGTATCGAGCACATCAAGCGCGTGTCTCCCTTCTCTTCCGCCGTCTCTGTATACGTCCTCTCTCTGTCTCTCTTTTTACATCAGACTTGCTGGTGTTGGGACAAGAACTCGGGTCACCGCTGCACGCTCGCCCCATTCAACGCCGGAGCAGGCGACGCGTCGCGCCCAAACCAGCCACCGACACTGCTCGTCCGCCGACTCCGCACCGTCGCCGTCCGCGCGATGCTGTCACGCATCTGGTTCATGATGCCCTTGAAGCTCAGCACCTCAGGCCGGTCGAGATCAAACGGATCTGACTGCCGGTCCAGGCGGCTCGTGCTGGTGAGTGGGCCGCTCGTGAGAGGCGCCGGCGTGATGGGTGCCATGAAGTAGTTGGTCGGCGGGCGGCTGGCGCCGGGGTTGCTGGGCAGGCCGGGCGTGAACATTGTCCCTGGGCGGCTGGGGCCGGGCTCGCCGAAGAATGTGTAGTTGGATTCGCGGGCGGTGGGGAAGGCGGAGTAGGTGCTGAGTGGTGCTCTGGGCTGGGAAAAGGATGCCTGGTTTGGTATCGGCGGGATGGGTGAAGGGTCCGCGAAGGGGTCCTTGCTATAGACCGATGATGTCGGGTGAGAGTTTAAAGCTGATGCTGAGCTTTGCGTGCGTCGATGTGCTGGTCCCGTGGTGGCTGTCTGGGCTGTCATCTGGGAATCTCGCAGCCAGTCCGGCGCGCCATCGATCTGATCAATGAGCGACGCAAAAGGATCGCGGACAAGACGAGGTGTTGCCGCAGGCTGAGGCGGGCTAGGTCCACGAGCTTGCTCGCCCATCGTGTCTGGGTTGGAGATACGCAGGTCCCTGGGCGGATCTGGAGTCGGGTCTGCGAAAGGATTCCCGATGTCGTTACTGCGCGTTGGCTCTTCTGCTATTCCGATGAAGGGAGACTGGGAGGACACACTGCTGTTCTTCTTGCGCAGCACATTACGTTCGCTCTTTCTGCTTGACATGCGTCGGACAAAGCCACCACCAATTTCAGACTGTCCTTGTGTTTCGCTGACGGACCGACCTCGCCCACTTGAGGTCGTTGAGTATACCGAGCCAACACTTGATCTTGGCTGATGTCGCTGATACGGGTTGTCCAGAGGTCCTGTCTTTTCGCTCCTCAGCCTTGCAAGGAAACCGCCAAACCCGGCAGGTATTGCTTTCAGTTTTGAGACAAAGCTCGTGGACTGCTCAAAACTCGAGGTTACTTCGCTCTTCTCGTTCCAGCTACTTTCTCCTGACTTGCGTCGTCTCAGAAGGAAAAACACAAGCAGACCCAGCAAAGCCAGACCTGCGAGGCCTCCAATGACACCTCCCACAACCCCGCCAACGTCAGGCTGGCTGCTGCTGTGGGAAGAAGAAGAGTGCCCATCTCCAGTGTGGCCATCTCCGGGGGTTTGTGCGCCTTGCTCCGGTGCAATGATACCAACAGGGCCAACTGTAGGTCTCCCCCCTGAAATGGAGCTGGTCTGCGAGAGAAGACCTGCGATGGACGTTGCCTGCGAAACCACTTGCGATGTTGCGCTGGATTCTAGAATCTCCGGGACTGCCGCAAAGGACGTAGGGATTGTGGCTGCCGTCGAGTCGGTTCCAATCGGTTGGGCAATAGGCGGAAGAGATGCTGGCGCAGACGATGTTGGGGCAATAGGCGCTGGCGGCGACGATGACGGCGACGCGATTACAGCTGTTTCGATAGTGTCAGAGCTTGTTGGTGCTATCCTCGCGGGAGGAAAGTCAGGAGCTGCAGCAACTTGCGAGGGGACAACAAGTGTACCGCTGAAAGGTGAAAGAGTGTTTGTAGGCTGAGTGTCTGGCATTGATGCTGATGGCTGAAGAACTGCAGGCAAAGGAGTTGTCGCAAGCGGGATGAGAACTTCGCTACTCGTACCTATTGCCGTAGATGCCGTCGCTTGTGTTGTAGGCAGAGGCACGACCGCCGTCTGTTCGACTGGAGAAGATGGTGCCGGGGGCGCGGGCGGTGGTGATGGCTGCTGTTGTTGAGATGTTGAAGGACCGGCAACGGTTTGCTGTGTCTGTGCTGGTTGTTCTGCGGCTTTTGAAGTGGATGATGCGATGGGAGCAGCTGCTGTTGGCGTTGCTACTGGTGTCGAAGTCGACGTGGCCGCTGTACGGGCCCGGGAGCGAGTACATCGTCTCCCGCTCACAGTCGTGATCGACTCTTGCGGAGTGGCCATGCAGGCGGCACAATCATGAAAGAAACGCTACAAGGGCTCAGAGAAACAGACAGAAATGAGGAAATGCAAGCGCCGCAGACGCTTTGTGCATATTAACAAGGGAATCGAAGCCTTGCCGCGGGCAAAGTTGGAGATCTGGAGTGATAGTGAAGTTCTCAGTAGACGTTCGAACACATTGGAGCGCTGTCGCTCGTTGGCATGAGGTGGTGCGCTTGGGTCGTTCTGAAACGCAGGCAGCTTCAGGTGCCGCTCAAGCTGCCTCCAAGCAGCGACTACAACAAACCTGAAGCATGATAGGCCTCGCCATCGCCGGTCCCAGCCCCACGGTCGTCTCGAGCGGATATCTATGTGCTGAACATTGAGCATGGGCGATTTTGTGTGAAGCCGACATGCGTTGGACGACGTTGTCGTGAGAACGGCGATAATTTCGGTGAAGGAAAGGAGCAGCCTCGCATTGGACTGAGCAACCGAGCGTGCACGTGATACCGGTGCCCCAGCTTAGCAGCTCTGCCGAAGCCGCTGAGGCTGATGGGCGTTTCAGGCTCTCGGATGCTTCGAGTTGCGTCGCCGCGATGTCACTGGAAAGTGCTGCACGCCAATTTACATCGAGTTGAGGCCGTCATGTCGAGCCCTGTGAATGTTCCGCGGCCAAGACCATCGGCAGCGTGACATCTGTCAATGGCCTATGGTACCATTCTTCTGTATCCTCGCTGCTTGCGCTGCTGGTCGCTCTCGATTGCGCGACCCTGCGACCTTTTGTTGTGGAGACGATCGCTCCAGCGCTGCATGTGCGCGCAGAGATGGCAACAACCGAGCACCTGCATCCCGGGGTTGGCAAGCACCAAAAAGACACGTTCAACAATTGCGAGAGCCAGACACCAACAGCCTCACTCCTAGCTCGCTGAGCAACTGCGGCTTCCGGCACCCCACTCAAGGCTATGTTCAACTTCAGTGGTACGTACCGATCGCGGCTCCTTTGGCGTGTACCCCAATCTACGTCATGTCTCTACGAACCTCCTTGGCTCCACATGTGTACTGGGAAGACGTCTTTTGGATTTATCCATACCCGAAACATCTACAGGAGTCTCCATGTTCTGCTTTACATCCATCCATTAGGCGGCCGCGGTCATCGACTTGTGGTCACGTTTCGTTTGTCCCCTCAACATCACACGTGTTTCGTTTGAGACAACCGCACAGGTAACAATGTTGCTGATCTAGGACTATCCAGGTCACCTTCTAGCGGGGCAGCACGACACGCAACAGGCTCGACCTCCTCCAGCGAAACCAACACCAGCAACCTTCCCGGCTCTGGATCCACCCAAGCCTTCGATAGGGACCCCGCTGGAATTCTGGTGCAAGGAGAATGTAACTGGGATTACCAAACATTTTCTGAGTCTGAAGAAGCCATCCGACGTCACAAAAGAGACTCTGGCGCAGCTGAATGTTACCTTTAATCCTGAGTGTGATTTCGAAACGATACTATCATCGTTATCCAACGATGCTTCCAGGCACATACCGCCCGCTTCCTGGTTGCAAGCCCCGGAGCAGCAGGACTCTACTGAGCAAGACTCAGTCATTACACTCCTTAGTAACGGTAGAAGGACACCGGACCGCAAAGAATTCTTTGCTCGCGCCAGAGAGTTACTTTTCAGAAATGAGGATGCGTTCTCTACGCTCACGCGGAAGAATACTGGGGGCTCAGTCCCATTGCGACTTGCGCACTTTCGCAAGTTCTGGGAGGGCCTCGATAATATGGCATATTATTGGGATGACTCATTGGATGATTACCGGCCACCAGAAGTAAACGCTGACGACCCAGTTGATGCGACAACTCTTTCTCCCAAGGAAGATACAGGGGCCAGCGGTCAAGAAACACGCACTGAAACAAAGACCGACTGGATTGCAAAGATGGGCAGCGGATTTGGCTCCCCCGATGACAGTGAGCCTCGAAAGAAAGTGAAGACAGAAGCGATTAGTGATCGAACCATGGCTAGTTCGGCGCAAAGACACGGGTTTGGTGGACCGATCGCTGCCCAGACTGTAGCAATCACTCCAAGCAGGGTTCTGCCATCCAGGGTTGCCCCTTCTAGATTTCCAACCCCAATAAACATGGAACCTCAAGAAAAGCCGGCTGACATGTCTAATGGCTCCTACCGGGGCTACCGTATTGGCAATGGTGCAGAGATGCCTGATCAGTATCGTGTCGATTGCGTCCGGGCTTTCGTCGAACCTGTTGCTTGGGCGTTTGGTGTCACTCTTGCACAGCATCGAAGGCCCCCTGTGCTGATGTTAGAGCACGTGCGTTTCCCTGTGCGTATGAGCTCAGTAGCATGGAGAGGACCGCAAGACCGGACGAAAGCACGGCAGGGCTGGATGGAAGGGCCTGTATTAGGTGTTCAGTGTCGACCAGATGTTAGATTTGGAGTCTCTGGCAACAAAGACGCAGAGTCTACTCTAGACGCTGTCCGTGAGCTCGGTGGTCTTCTACTACTGGCCCAAGAACGCTCAAGAGAAGGCAAGACCGAACAGCTTGCTGGCGAAGGCAAGTGGTGGACTACAAAGGAACGCTGGGGAGGCGGCCCTGGAGGCGAAGTCGAAGATATTGCGACATCCAGCGAGACGCCAGGCACCGCAACCGCGTCTAATACTCAGGAAAAGCCCGTTTATAGGAACATGGACGGGTCCAGGGTACGAAGGCGGCCCTCCCCCGCGCAGATCTGGAAGATTGTCAAACCGGGCACCCCTCTTTGGGACCCTAAAGTCGTCTATGAGGCAATCGGCAAAGACAAGGGCAGAGAATGGGACGATGTAAGCCACTTGCCCTTGTCAAGTTGCATGTCGATGTTCTGCTGACATGTACACAGGTCTTCATGGTTTCGTCATTGAACCACCATGTTAGCCTGTTGAAGCTGCACGTACACCCAGCGTATCTGGACTATATTACGTACGGAAAGCTTCCCGAAAACCAGCCCTCGGATCCCAACTGGTCCTCTCCCAAGCTCGAAAGGACACGATGGTTCGATCTATTCAACGTAGATGACCGCACTGAAGCTATGAGAGGTCTTTGGGGCGTCATGTCCTATTTGTTACGAGCTGAGGATGGGGGCCAACAAGACGTTGTTATGGGAAGCTCATGATGACACGAATCGCGGTTTACGACCCCACGATGAAGTTCCAGAATACGCCAAGAAGCACGCCTACACAGTCAGATTCCGACTTTCCGGATTGCGGATGATGTGAAGACATTGAATCGCCTTCATTTCTCCGGAGATCCTCGGGTGTATCGTGTAAGAACCAGATCGATATTCGTAACAACGCCTTACGAACCTACCGTCATAGCGCCTTTGCACCATCATCAACCTCTTTGATCCTCAAATTAATGTGAAGCAAAGGCTAAGCTTTGCCTGTACAGAAATGCCGTGCTGCACGCCAGGAGACTTGCGTCTATCCACACGTTGCTCTTCGAAGGCCTCGTGCGAGGTAACCCTCAAGGTGACAGAAGCGAGTTGAGACAAGCGCACAAAATTTGGTCAAACGAGTTCATCATGGTCGGTCGTTGCAAAGGGATGTGTTCAACGTCTTAGACGAATCGTATCCAATATAGTGGCGCACAGAGTTGTCGAACAAGAACGGCCGATGCAACGACGCCACAACGCGATTGGCAACCGCCTTACCTGCTATTTGTGTCATCTATAATTGTGCTCCCTTTGGTCGACGTTCCACCTACAGCATTCTCACGCGCAAAAGCCTTCATTGGTCAGACTGCAACGACACTCGTGACGACACTTCTGCATTAGCGACAAAACGTCTCTTCGTATCACGCGTTGTGACAAAATGAGAACACACACGGACACATATGTGATGGCAGATGTCAAAGGCCTTCGTGATGGGGGCTAAGACATCTAGTTGAAGAAGATGCCTTCAGCATCGTGGCTGAGCACAAGGCCTCCAGGATCCAACTCTTTCTTACTAACAGGGGCTCCCTTATGCACGCCACTGCTGACTCCGAGTCTTGAGCAGTCTGCAGGGCTTTCTATGTACGACAAAAACGTTTGTTAATACCAATCGCATGATCGATGGGGACGAGATTCGTGATGGCTCAATCGCGATCACGCACTAGCTACCAGAGCTAGAGCAGGTGGGCTCGCACAAGCCTCGCGTTTCGAGTCTCATCTCGGACAATAGCTCAGAAGAGCAATCAGCATGGATTGCGAGCAGTTCTTGGAGCTTGATGGACCCAGACGTCTCGATGCGCACGGGCAGTGCTGCAGCTTCCCTCTGAGAGAGACCCGCTGACCGGGTTCAGAGGAATGTAAGACGCTTCGAGGTACCTAGGTACCAGACAAGCATCGACATTTGGTCGGACCGCGGTATTACTGCTTACCTCGCTTGGAAGCTCTATGCTGGACTGCATTCTTATACTGAGCTGCCTCTGTCAGAATTACTAAAAGGCGGGATGTTATCGGACCTTCACAGCATATATGCCAGACGCCCTAGCTGATCAAAGGCGCAGAGCGAGTGGCCGCAGGCCCAGGGGCGCCTTCCCATGGCAGAGTAACAGTGGCTGGATAGACTACGACGAGTCGAAGGCGGCGGTCAGCAGCCATCTTGATGCTTTCCGTCGAGCATGCTGGCAGCCTTACCTTTGCAAGGGGATATAAAAGTTTCGTTTCCACGACGTATCCACAACACATCAAGCTGTCACATCTTACATTGACATAACATCACTTCAAAGATCTTCCTGCAGTTCCTTCCCTGTCTTCCCAAGATCATACTTTGCCACACACTAGGTGCTTGCGTGTACCACGCAGACCCTCAGTCCTACTAGAACATCACCTGGTCTGCCAACAAACCCCCGAAGCCCACTCTGACCACCACTTCGTCGTGGTATTGTCAAGCCGTAACGACACAATGTACACCCCTGTAGTGATCATCACTGCTCTTCTAGGTCTCATCAACTCAGCATGCGCTGCGAAAGCACAGAACCCGAATCTTAATGCCATGCTCAAGATGGCAGCAACGAATTATGATAGGCATACACTTCTTCCAAACGACAGTGACTGGTACTACGACTTCTTTGCCCATCCCGACTACAACAGCACAGTCGGCGCCGTCATCACTGCTGACGCTGCGACATTCCCAGCAGTGACCGGCATGGGCATCAGCTACGCTCTACTGAGACTCGGGCCCTGCAGTATGCTCCCGCCTCATTTTCACCAGCGCGCACACAACGCTGTCATGGGTATTATGGGAACCACGACGAGCTGGATGATCAACGAAAACCACGTGCGTACAATCAGAATCGACATCGTACCTTTCCGAGTGACAATCTTCCCGCAGGGGAGCTTGCACGTTATGCAGAACAACGGTTGGTCTCCACGCTTGCGCTTCGCTCCACGGTATTGCACTAACATAGTCCAGGTTGCGAACCAGCTCTTCTCATTAGTGCATTGAATAGCGACGATAGTGGTACACTGAATGTACTCAATGGTCTCTGGCAGATCCCCGACGACATGAAGCAAGCGGCGTTCGGTCAAGAGAATCTGAACACTACACGGCTAGGC
This sequence comes from Didymella pinodella, assembly GCA_039634465.1. NCBI lineage: Eukaryota > Fungi > Ascomycota > Dothideomycetes > Pleosporales > Didymellaceae > Didymella > Didymella pinodella. The sequence continues at coordinate 1,106,130 of CP113345.1, forward strand.
AGCAAGATACCACCTGTTGGAACTGGCGCGGTCGATGGCAGTTTTGAATGCCGGAAGAGGTGCGGTATTGAGCACGGAAAGTAGGCTTTCTGCCAAAGCAGAGCCGATAAGGTTTCAGTCTGTCATAGCGTGCTGGCATGGGAGGTCTTGAGCGATGACGAAATTTTTTCTTACAAAGTCATGATGTATGAGTAGAGTACATCCGCTGTGAAGAATTCAATGTCGTTACTGTCTAATTGGGGTATCTTTCGTAAAGTTCCTGCCTGCCGGCGCCTGCCAAACGGTAGTGTATGTACATGTGAAGTCCCTCGTGATGGTCATCAGAAGTATATTTTCGTCGTGAGCTGATCCCCGCGGTGGCAAAGAGATGGTGATGTCCCATGGCTTCTTTGGCCCCAAGTTTAGTGCCGCATGGTTAGATCCTTGCTGTTGTCCTGCTTCCAACTGAGGCTTGTCAACACCCAACCAGGGTCTAAGTGTCGTAAGCGTGGCTACTGCGCTTCTTTCGTCACACTCACATTCGAAAAGACGGTGTCTTGACCGTCGCCAGTGAGCCTGCCGCTCATCATTCTGACCACCTCGTCCGTCCATTGAAACGTAGAGGCGTCAATCCGTTGATAGTCCAGAAGTGCATTCAGGCCTTTGAGAATCCATGCCTGAATGTCAGGAGCGACATATTCGTAAGCCATAACGAAACTGAAGGAGGTGTGAAGCGCGCCAATTGGCTTCGTTGACCATGCTTCCTCCCAGGTTTTGCAAATTTCGAGAGCCAGAGACCGACTCTCCGATTCTAATATGTTGATGATGGGATCAGAGGGTGGGAGTAACTTGATCAAGTATTCGTTGACCATTATGCAAAGGGCCCAGAAGCTGTTGTACCCAACGTTGTCGCGCCAGCTGCTGAAGTGGTATGACGTCAGGATTGGATTGCCCTCTTCGGTGCTGGCTAGCTCGGTAACTGTTGTCCCGTTGGTGAATTTGGTGTTCATATTGACGCCCAGCGCACAGAACGAGTTTCGGAGGTTCTGAACCTTGCAGAGCACGTTCGCCCGCGTGGAGATGTATGCAAAAGATGCTCCAACATCATACGTTCCTTCGTTCTGAAGCTCTGAACTGAAGTCGGCGTTGTCGTAACTGTCGACTGAGTAGTCGAGTGAAGGACACGTATCAGGCGGGCTGTGACTGAGGTCGGATCTCGAGTTTATCATGTCGAGGTTGGGGTCGATGCAGGAATCGTTACGCACACTGTTTACACTCACTGCAAATGGCGCTCGTAGAGTGTTCAGTTCCTTCAGATCTCTGAGGATATCTGGTAGTTGGGCAAAGGCCCGTAGGAGGTCCGTATGTAATCTTTCGTTGAAGTCAAGTCCATTGTCGTCGAAGGCGATATCTCGCCATTCTGGTGCGGCGAGAAAGCAGGGCTTGCGTTCGTAACACGCAGAAACTATCTGATAAGTGTCAGGTATGTAGCAGTGTGTTGAAGGGCCTGTGACTCACAATGCCTCCTCGATTGAATCTTAGTATGTCTTTCGCGAAGGGATCGTTAAACTGATTAGGCCCTTGTAGTTCCATGAGTCGCCCAGCCCCGCCGACATGAGCTAGGTATCGATTGCCTTTCCGGGGTCCCGCAAGTGCCTGAGATCAAATCAGTTCAGACTTCAGGCTACCTAGCGCATGACCTACCTCCACCAGTCCGAGAAGCACCGAAGCGCACAGTGTGTTCGTAGACATTCCTTCGTGAGAATCCTCTAAACAGCCTTGGAGCGTTCTGATAGCACGCAGATACAAGTTGATGCTGACAACGTCATTGGACGTTTTTTTGTACATCAAAGACGTGTGAGCATTGATTAGAACAGCCACCGCGGCGTCGAGAGCAGGACTATGGCCAATTCGGGCAGGCACCTCCTGTATGAAGGGTCCAAGTACAGACATCTGGAGGCCTACGCTACCTGCACTGATCGTTGCAACTAAAGCGCGGGAAAGCTCGTGATGCTGTGATGGTGATGGCTGTCGCAGAAGGGGTGAACGGGATGGACTTGGACTCGCCGTGCTCGTCGAAGGCGACCTTGATGCAGGTTTCCGTGATTGAGGAGCGTGTCTGCCCGCTATCCTGAACTTGTGTACTGTTGATCCATCTAAATTGACTTTCTCGTGTACCTGAGTGAGATACGCTCGATTGGGATCTGTTCCGCCATTAGTGCTTAGACATCGATCGGACGCTGTTCTTCAGCCATACATACCAGCTTCAGCTGCTACCAATCGATGTTTACCAGATTGCGTGCTATTTGCGCCGGTGATCAGACTTGGCCCAAGGTCTTTGAACGTGTGGCGTGCTGGTGGGCCAGGACAGCACTTGCCGTTCTTTTGACAGTTTAGACAGTTTGGCCATGTCTCATCTTTGAGGTGTTAGCAATGGCAGAGCATGATGAGAGACTTTGGTACTTGCCGCATTTTATCTTTCTCTTTCTACAAATCAAGCAGCCGGTTGACTGTCAACCATCAGTCATGGTCTGGATGGAGGCTTAGCCGATTGTACCTTCGGTACTCCTACCATATTGCCAACTCGAGCCTAGAAACGAAAACGTACACAGAACCGACAAAGAAGCAGCGGCCTGGTAGCTGAGAAATGCCAGCCGTATATATGAATGTGCGGTTTGGTATTTCAGTGCTCGGGGACGCTCCAGGGTTGTAGATCCTGGGCACGATTCCCAGACCCGTCGTGGCTGACGGCCCGAATCCTGACAGCGGCGGACAGGGTTTAGCCCGAGAGTCAAAGCGTGTAAGGCTGGCCACCTGAGAGCCAACGTTGGAGTTCGGGGTGATTTGACCTCCAAGAACATGCAAAGTCACATGTTCGCGGGATGAAACCCAAACGGGAAGCGCCGAATCACCGTGTCAAAACTCGAACCCAAGAACCCAACACAAATGGTGGGAGCAGCTTGTGGGAAGCTGAAGGGTTTGAACACTGCTGGACAACTGTTGCTTTCTGGAGGCCAGTGTCGACAGGGGAAGGAAAGGAAGCAGACGCGCATGTTTTACACGTGCTCGCTTACGCCTTCCCGCCCTTTGCACTAGCTTCTGCTCTTTTCCACATGCCCACCGTTTATCACAAGCTTCGAAAGTTTCTAAAACGTTCTCGACCTGCTGTCTGCCCCTGTCGGTTTATGTTGCCGGCTCTTTCCCGCAGCAGCTTGCCAATCTGGGCTGCTTCGGTCCACTCTCTGATTTCGTTGGCTACTGAATTACGGCCACAACTTGTCGCCCTGTCTGCTTATTGGCTGGTTCGTTCCTCGAAACAACCAACCTGAAATGTCCTATACCCGACAGCACTCGGGAGCTTGACCCTAGAAGCCGGACCTACGTGACGGCTGTCGCGGCTCGGACTGCTCATCTTCTCCCGCTCTCTCAGTCGCATGCTTTACCTGTCTTAAAAGTCACAGCAATCAATGGAATCGGTGTGTCCTACGTCAGAAAGCCATCTGGATCATCGATCATCGCGTAGAGACATTGCGTGTCAATTTGGACAACGCTCAATCACGACTCAAAGGTAGTCTCCGCTGCTGCTTTCCAATCCCAGCGCGAAGACACGAGCTACGAAAGTACTAGGCACTCTACCGCAGCCTATTGAGACGGCTCGTTCGGTCATCATTCTAACAGCAGTCCTTCCGTTGCTCACACTATAAGGCCTATTCACATATGGGCAACCTCGGTGCTAAGCTCTCCAAAACTGATCCCATCCAAATGGCTGCAATACCAGGCCTTGTCGACTAAGTATAGGTACGGGAGCCTGTGCGGATGAGGAACTCAAGAGCGTGCAGCAGGGATATGGGTAGGCGAAGAGCTAGGCTCGAGCTGACAAGACGTACCCAGGACATGGTCATCTACTGCTGCAACTGCTGCCCTGTCTGAGAGGATTTGTCAGGTCACGGTTCGTTGTGTCGAGATGTCCAACTTATTCGCTGCGCACTATCTCAAGGTACAGCGTATACGAGCACTTTAAAGACCTTGCTCTTGGCCTCTGCTTTGATCGAAGACAGCATGCCATTAACTCGCTCTTACTTCCGACTATTCAGCCGTGAGGCAACATACACTATAGCTAGCAATGGGATTTAATACTCAGGCAGTCTCGGACGCTCCGAATTGTTCCAACTCGAGCAGCGTGAGAGAGACACGGGCCGCAAGCATGCTTTGCCCCAGCAGAAGCTTGAACGTCGAAGCATCATGGCCTGCTCACTGTATGCAGCGCAGACAGCAACTAGAATTAAGTCCTTCAAACGCAATGCTTCGCATCGCTTCGCATCGCCACTTGGTCGGCAGGAGAGCAAGACCGTTCAGCGCCACGCGCTGTAAGAGCACGTGGTGAACTCGGTACTCTTCTGACCGGTACTCTGTCTACGAAGGTAACGCAGCTCTGTTGGTCTATGCCTGACAATGTCCACGCATGACGTTCCGACGAGAAGTCGCGAGGTGTAGTTTTGTCTAGTCCCGGTCTTCAAGGCATACCAAGCTTTCGGCATTGACCAAATACAGGTATTGGTCACGACAGCTTTGTTCTGACATTGCCTCCGTCCGGACATTCATTTGACATTACACCATAGCATATCCCCTCGAGTCTGGAAACACGTCGAGTCTCCGCCTGGACTCCGCTAGGATGTTCGGTCTGGCTGGACCGCGCATGCTTTTACCTGAGATCCTGCCAAACTAGATAGGACCTTAGGTACAGCATCCGCGTCATACATACAACATATCTACAGCCTCTACACGCATTGAATTTCCGCTAGCGATCGTCACTGCAGATCGATTCGTGACACCCGTAAGTACCACTTTGGCCGCGACATTAACATTCATCACCAGGCCACACCAACGGAACTCCCACAGTCAAGAGAGAAGGGATCTTTACCGACCGAGAGAGATACTTGAGCAGTGTTTTAGAATGTATAGACCGAGGATTCGGACCCTGCCACGACTCATTCCTGCATACGTCTCGTCGCCATCATGGACTGTGTGTCCTCGGATTGTACATGACTGCCTCACTTGACCTCCATACTCTCGCATCGTCAGCTCTATTCCTCATCATCGTCGTCTTCGCTCTCGCTCTTCGCTTTCTTCTTGGCAGCAGCCTTCCTCTTCGGTACCGCCTTCTTCGGCTTAGCTCCATCGACTTCGTCTGCGATTTCGTCCTGGTCATCTGATGCCTTCTTCTTCCTCGGCGCCTTCGGCTTCGCATCCTTGACCTTCTTCCTCTCGACCTGGCCACCAATCCTCTCGCGCTCGCCATCGCCCTGTTCATGCAGCTTCTTTTCCAAGTCCTTGAACTCGTCGCCCTCGACATCCATCCCCACAAGGCGCTCTAACATCTTGATCTCGCGCGCCCAAACGCTCTTATCCTCGATCTTCTTGCCATTTGCATCGACGCTGTCATTCGGCGTCTCGAGTACCATGGGCATGCCATGCAACCGTTCATCGTTGACAAGGTTGTGAAACGCGCGCAGTCCTAAATACCCCGTGCCGATGCGCGCATGCAGATCACGGTAGCTGGCGAGCGGGGCCTTGGAGTCGTTGACGTGCAGCGCGAGGAGGTACTTAAGGCCGATGATGGAGTCGAATTGCTGCATGACGGCGGCGTAAGATTCCGATGTTCGCAAGTCGTAGCCGGCGGCGAAGACGTGGCACGTGTCGAGGCACACGCCCACGCGGTCTTTGTTGGTGACGTGCGAGATGATGGCGGCGAGGTCTTCGAAGGTCCCACCGATGGTGTTGCCCAATGAGGCCATGGTCTCGAGGACCGTGATGACGCCCCCTGTGGCAGGGTCGGCGTGTGCGCGGTTCAAGTTCTCGGCGATCAGCCTGATGCCTTCTTCGCGAGTTGTGGCATTGGCGTTACCTGGGTGGAAGTTGTAGAGTCTGATGCCGAGCCTGTTGCAGCGCACCAGGTCGTTGTGGAAAGAGTCGTACGCTTGCTTCTTGCGCTCGACGTCAGGGTGGGCGAGGTTGACGAGGTAGGAGCCGTGTGGGAGGCAGCAGTCTCCGACTTCGATCTTGTGGTCTTTGCAGCCACTGATGAAGAGGTTTGCGTGTTCAGGATCCATGTCTGGATTGTCCCACTTGCGCTGGTTCTTCATGAACATGGCGAACGCATTGGCACTGGTTGTGTTCAGCTGGGTTGCAAGCAGATAGTCGATGGTACATACCCAATATGCAAAACGTTGGTGATGGCATTGTGCACACCTAGTTTACGATCGACCGGGCCGCGTTAGTCTGTGTTCTTCAAGAGGTAGAGCTGTAGGGAGAGCAGATAGGTGTGCAACTAACCTCCAGCGACACTGACGTGAGCGCCGATGCGCAACTTGGTGTCAGTAGTACGCTCTTGGAGTGGTTGTTCTGGCTCTTTGCTTTTTTTCGTGCGAGTGATTTTCTTCTTGACGGTCTTCTCGACGGCTTCTGTCTCACCGTTTGCACCTTTCTCTTTGATGTCGTCCGCTGCATACGTCACTTCCGTGGCAGTCGCACGCTTACTGCGAGGCGTCTCAGCAGCTTTCATCGTCAGCTCCCCCTCAACTTTGACCTGCTCCTTTGCTCCCGTCTTAGTGCGCTTCGTGGTCTTGGTTGTGGTCTTGACAGTTGTTTCCGCCTTTCGCTTCCTGCTATTTGCTGTTGCCTTGACAATCTCTCCGGCCTCAGCGGGAGTCTTGAGGTCTTCCGGAGCTGGTGACAGCGACGATCCTGAGTCTTCAGCCATTGTCTCCGCCGTTGTGTTCGTGTGTGATCGTGTGGTGGCAGGCGTCGCAGAAGTGTGCAGACTTGTAGTCGTTGTGAGGTATGGAAGTCGTAGGTAGTGAGGGCAAAGTACAGTCGGTCGATGTATATGCGCACGTAGCGTTTGGAAGCGTCCCAGGGCGGTGAGGTGAAGGTGAGTGTTGCACGAGGGAAAGGGCGGCGCTGGCGCGGATGAAGCCTGCAATCGACGCGGTTTCCTTGTTTGTGTAGTTGCCAAAGTCTCAACTATGGACTGTGATAGTATTGAGGCTGTAGATGATCGCCTAGGAGAGTTCTGACGGTTGCAAGAAGTAAACGAATGAAGCCCAGCGATATCTTGAAATGACGGAGACGATGCTGGAGCGGGCAGGTGCGCACAAGCAAGCAAGGAGCGAGGTGCAGCAGCAGACTTTAGAAAAACATGGCCTCGTAGCCACGAAATGTTCATACAGACGGGAGAGCGCCAATCGACTCCAAAATGGATGCAATGCGGACTCGCGACTCGGGCCAACGTCACGCGTCAAGCAATCGCGGACGCACGTGTGGGTCTCCCCGCGACGAACCCTTGAGCGGCGGGCCCCACATGTGAATGCTCGACAAAAAAAAGTGCCATGCATCCCACCAGAACGACGACGGCGCCGACGACAGCCACAACAGCGCTGTGTCGCGATACACCCGAACACGCCCACAATGCCCAAGGACAAGCGAAAGCGCGCCGCCGGCGCTGGCGACAGCACGCCGTACTCGAAGCCCTCGGCCAAACAGGCCGCCGCGCACTCCATCTTCAAGATGGACAAGGACCTCGGCCAGCATTTGCTGAAGAACCCCGGCGTCGCCGCTGCCATTGTGCAAAAGGCGCACCTGAAGCAGTCCGACCACGTCCTCGAAGTCGGCCCCGGAACCGGAAACCTGACGGTCCTGATCCTCAAGGCCGCCAAAGCCGTCACAGCGGTGGAAATGGACCCGCGCATGGCCGCCGAACTGACCAAGCGCGTCCAAGGCACGCCCGAGGGAAAGCGCCTCAAGGTCATGCTGGGCGACGTGATCAAGACGGAGCTCCCGCGCTTCGACGTGTGCATATCCAACACGCCGTACCAGATCTCGTCGCCGCTCGTCTTCAAGCTGCTCTCGCTGCCCCACCCACCGCGCAGCTGCATCCTCATGTTCCAGCGCGAGTTCGCCATGCGCCTGTTCGCCAAGCCGGGCGAGAAGCTGTACTCGCGGCTGTCGGTGAACGTGCAGATGTGGTCCAAGGTGTCGCACATCATGAAGGTCGGGCGCAACAACTTCAACCCGCCGCCGCTGGTCGAGAGCAACGTGGTGCGCATCGAGCCCAAGAACCCGCGTCCGCAGATTGCCTACGAGGAGTGGGACGGCCTGCTGCGCATCGCCTTTGTGCGCAAGAACCGCACCCTGCGCGCCGCCTTCCTGGGCACCAGCGCCGTCCTCGACCTGCTCACGCAAAACTACCGCCTCTTCTGCGCCCAGAACGACATCGCCATCGACGACACCCCGCTGAACCCCGACGAGGTCGCCGAGGTCGCCGAGCCAGATACCATGGACGTCGACGACGACGACTTCAAGGGCTTCTCTGACCCGGACGACCCGGACGACGAGCTGCCGGACTTTTTCAAGCAGCTGGCCGCCGAGTCGCGCGCAAAGCACGCCAAGGGCGTCCACCGCAAGAAAAAGGGCCGCGTGAGCGAGCTGGTGCGCGAGAAGGTGCGCAAGGTGCTCGAGGACGAGACACAGCTCGCCGACAAGCGGCCACGGCTGTGTGACGAGGGCGATTTCTTGAAGCTGTTGTATGCATTCAACCAGGAGGGCATCCACTTCAGCTAGACTGTCAGCCGGAGTGGCACTAGGCAAACAGGTGGCGACAGTATTTGTAAGGCGTTTCACGACGATCATGGGTTTCATCGCATGGCGGCGTTCGGGAATACCAAAAAGCATGGCGTTGTCTAGATAGTGGGTCTGCGACTCTATGCATCTTTCTAAATCTATACTTTTGGACACCACCTTTTATATTTCTGCTTCGAAGGGTCGCACGACCTGCCCCTTCGACTGCAAGTGGTCCTTGACCTCCTTGACTGTGTACTCGCCGCGGTGGAACTGTGTCTGTCAGCATCTTGCTCTCACGCAGGGGAGAAGCTTGACTCACCATGCCTGCGCCCAGCGCCGCGTCAGTCCTGGTCTTCGCAAACACTTCGTCGAAATGACCCGGGTTCCCTGCTCCACTGCTCGCGATGACCGGGATCTTGATCGCATCTTTGACATCGTTGATGAGCTCGAGGTCGAAACCGCTGTTGCTGCCGTCTTTGTCGATACAGTTCAGCAGGATCTCGCCAGCACCCATGGCTTCCACCGCCTGAACCAACTGCCTGACGTCGAAGTCGCGGGCTTCGCGTCCACCCTTGATAGTGCACTGGTACCAGCAGTACTCCTCGCCGTTGGGGCCGGGCGTCGCAGTCTTGATGGTGTGGTGCTGTGTGGCGTCCGGCGATGAGACGTATACGCGCTTGGGGTCGACACTGATGACGACGGCCTGGTTGCCGTAGGCAGAGGAGATGGTCTCGATGGGTGTGGTGCCTGACAGCTTCTTGCCGCGAGCGTAGTAATCTTCTGCAGCTGTGACAGCGTCGGAGCCAATGCTGACCTTGTCGGCGCCGGACTTAAAGTACATGGTTGCAATGTCGAGGGCTGAGATGTTTGTCCCGTCTGTGTCGACGGTATCGCGGATACCGCCGCCTATCGTCAGGGGTACGAAGACGGTCTCGCTGGTCTTGCGCAGAATCTCGAGCATGGGGGTGTCGGCGACGGGGCAGTTGCGGAAGGACGTGATGTTGAGGAAGGTCACCTCGTCGGCGCCTTGCTCGTAGTACTTCTTCGCCATCTCCACCGGCTTGCCAAGGTTGCGCACTCCTGCGTTGCCGTTCTTCTCACGTACATCGTACTGGTCGCCCTTTGTGACTACCAGATCGCCCTGATCGTTTGTGCGCACGTCGAGACACGCGATGACTCGGCGTGTCAGACCTTCCTTGGCCTGCTCTGCTGAGGGCGTCTCCGGCAGCTTCTGCGACCTCTTGCCTTCCAAGAACGCCTTGAGCACGCGCAGACCGGCCGCGCCACTCTTCTCAGGGTGGAACTGTGTCGCCATGATGTTGTCCTTGGCCACTGCGCCAATGAACTCCTCGTCGCCGTAGCGCGCAGTCGCGACCTGCCAGCCATCTTTTTCCAGCTTACCCTCCTCGTATGGAGCAGCGTAGGAGTGGACGTAGTAGTACTTGGAGGTCGGTCGCAGCCCAAAGAGCGACTCGTCTGTGACTTGGCCGGTGCGCGATGTGCTGGCGCTGTTCCAGCCGATGTGCGGCACGCTCTTGTCGGCGTCGTTGAACTTGCGCAGCTTGGACGGGATGATTCCGAGACCCTTCACTTGCGAATCTTCCTCGGATCCCTCGAACAGCGCCTGCAGTCCGACGCATATCCCCATGAACGGCTTTCCGGCGCGGATGTGTTCGCGGATGGGCTCGACGTAGCCGGCCCTCTCGAGCTGGCTGAGGCAGTGGCCAAAATGTCCGACTCCGGGAATGATGAGTTTCTAGGGCGACATCTGCATCAGCGCGTGTCAATTGGCGGTTTGAGCAGCTGCAAAAGGTCTCGTACATCTGCGGCAGGCACGTCGGCGGGCGACCTGACCCACTCGACTGTGTAGCCAACCTTTTCGATGGCATTGACGAGCGAGCGGACGTTGCCGGCGACGTAGTCGAGGAGTTGAACGGTCGGCATGGTGACGTCTGTGTGTTGCAGCAGCAGGAAGGGCAAAGCAAGTCCTTTTGCACTCGATATTGCTTGACTCAAAAGTTTCACGACTCAGACCCGCGGGGCAATGACGGCTGGTTGCGCTTGCCTATCGATAAGCTAGCGCCGCGTGAACTCCGCGGCAGTCGCAAAAAGTTGAAGCTGCAGCACTCGCACCTCACCAAACAGTACCAACACCAACACCAACACGCCGCCATGACGCGCAAACTCAAGCACCATGAGCAGAAGCTCCTACGAAAGGTCGATTTCAACACCTACAAGTCAGACAACGACCACCGCGAGACCCTCGTCATGCGCCGCTACGCCATCCAGGGCCGCGACGACTACCGCAAGTACAACCAGCTGTGTGGCTCACTGCGCCAGCTTGCGCACAGAATCTCGAATCTCGATCCTGCCGACCCGTTTCGCCGCAAGCAGGAGGACCTCTTGCTCGAGAAGCTGTTCGATATGGGCATCCTGGGCACAGGTGGAGGCGGCCGCGGAAAGTTGAGCGACATCGAGCACAAAGTCACAGTCAGTGCTTTCGCGAGGAGGAGACTGCCCGTGGTCATGACGAGGCTGAGGATGAGCGAGCATCTCACAAGTGCGATCAAGATGATCGAGCAGGGGCACGTGAGGGTGGGCACTACGGTTATCACAGATCCTGCGTACTTGGTGACAAGGTGAGTTATCGAACGACTATGTGAGGTACTGTGGGCTGACTTTGGGCAGAAACATGGAGGACTTTGTCACATGGGTCGACTCGTCCAAGATCAAGCGCAACATCATGAAGTACCGCGACAAGCTGGACGACTTCGAGCTCGAGGCTTTGTAAGGCTGTTCAAGAGATGTTGCATACTGCGGCGTTTGGGATTTAGCATTACAGGCGTTTGGTCAAAAGTTCAAGATATCCAATGCACGTTTCTCCACAAGTGTATCTTTCAACACCTTTCCTCAAAGACTTAAAGAGGCCCAGCAAGTTATGTGATGTAGGGTGAGGAAACCCTCCAGCGCGCTGTATTGTAGCCATCAGGGTTATTATCAGATCATCACCCACTCGCAACCGGAACCTGACTACCTCCTATTTTCCCAAGCAGGAGGCCGTCGACCCGAATCAACACACGACCGCTTCGCAGTATCAAGTTCGATGTCAAAGAAGAAAAAAGAAAACCAAAAACATACAACAGCGGGTATTTGCTAGTGGTCACCCACCTAACTACTAATCCGCCGGTACGTTGCTTAAATAGGGCTGAGCGAACGGAAAGCCTTGTTTTCAACGTCCTATGGTCGTATGTGACAGATGAGTTTAATTGTTTGTTTAATAAACTTATTATTATGGCGAGACAGTAGTTGCGAGAGCACACGCGATCGCGTTTCAGGTCGACATGTCCCAAGCATACAATACCGCGCATCATGGACTCATAGATGGATAAGCCGCATAAATCAGGTCTTACTCGTCCCAAAGGATTCCGGTTCGGGAACGTTAGGTACAGGCTAGGACAGGGCTGATTCGTGCTTGACCGAAACGCCTGCCATGTGGCCTCGGCATGGGGGCTTCTGGCCTGTAGCTAGCTGGAAAGGGAGAAGGTGGTAGTGCATGTCGCATGCAGTTTGCTCTCAGTCTTGCTCTTCATGTCGTCCTGTATTGCACGATTCTGGCGGTCAATGTGGTCCTTCTATGAAAGGGATTGCAAGATGAGGGATCGTTGAAGAAGTTACTTGAAGTACATGGCAAGGATTTCTGGACTTGGTTTCGCGAAATATCCTTTGCTGATGAGTGTATGCATGGTGGTTTGTCCCAATTTCAAAGGTTTCCGGCATCGTCATTGCACAGCGCTAGACGAGCTATGCCCAAATGGGACACTAGCGTCTACCTCCATCCGCCCAGCGACCTCCAGGCGCGTTCAGTTCAGCTGAATCTCCTTCGGTTTTGTAAGATAATCAGCCCGGACACTCAACCCAGAGCATTTCATGCCTGGCGGGGGAGCACTACCTTGCATCGGGATATTTCGGGGAATAAGCTCAAGACGTCAGCATAACGCCGAGCATGCCCTATTTCCGAGGAATATGCCAGCTAAGTGGTCGGTTCCAAAGCTCTTCAGGATAGTTGTAACCATAGAAACGGTCTCTCAGCCGAATAGCTGGATGGTCTGATGAAAATGACCGATGCAAGCCCATTCCGCGCCTGCGAAACATGCCTTGCAGATCCTTGAACATGTCTATCTATTTAGCATCTGGCAGAACTGGATGACCGTCAGCTTCATGCCAGAGTCTCCTCACGGAACCGGGTCCAAATCTTTCATCGAGCTCTACTCGAAATCTCTCGTCTGTTTGTGGGCAGGCCATGGTCAGCCAGCTCCAATCGAGTGGCGATCGACAGCTGCCCAGCTGGCTATAGATGCATATCTCGACAACGTAGCCCTCGCCTTGGCCTTGCCAAGAGACATTGATACTGTAGTCTGTGTGGCAGATTGGACACGACCGAGTTGAATCGTCCGAAAGGGGGGATGCTTCGGGAGTATCTGCCTGGATGGCAAGCTTGGGGGACTGCGTTAACAGAGGGTCACGAGATGCATACAGATGCCAACAAATGGGTAGACATGTATATTTGATATTCTCTCGCAAGCTCTTCGAATCGCGTTCTCGTTGAGAAATGATGATCCTTGTCATTACCAGCAATTGATCATGGACGATGCGTGCGTGACGAGCTGAGGACTTCTTGACACCGTTTCTGTGATATTCCGTATGTGTTTGCTTGTCGAGGAAGGTTGGAAGTGGACCGTGTTCGCAGCCGCGAAAGTGTCGTTTTATGACCAAGTGCGCATGCGAAAACGGGATTTGAATGAATGGTGAGAAATAGATGTAATCTCCGCCACGCTGGTGCGGTGTGTGCTCTGAGATCCAGCGCAAGATAGAACGACTCCAGTATCCGTGCCAGCGATGCAGTGTCCCACAATACCGACAGAAACAAGCCTCAGCGATGTCGTCCTCAAGGTACTGCAATAGCTGAGTCCGCTCCGCCGCAGTCAACACCAGCTGTCCAGGAGTACAGAGGCTATATAGATATCGGCAAGTGAAGGCGAGGAATGTTGTGGAAAGACCATCAAGATGCGAAGTGATCATCAAGATTATCTCTGCAGGAAGAGCGAACCTTCCCAGATCCGACGGAGGGGATGGCTGCCGAAAGAGCCTCTCGAAGCGTCGACAGAGCCACTGAGCCATGGCAAGAAGCAATATCTGCGTCGGTGGCGACAACTTCAGGGAACGTATAGACGAATGTTGAATGAGTATAATTTGAGGGGCTTGAAGATAAACTGGTGGAGGAATGTAGGCTAGATAGTGAGGTCCTGCCCTGCTACTTCGATAGCTAGCGTACCGCGCAACAGATTTCCGGCGTGACCGCCACTAATCGCACGCGGTACCAAAGTTGAGCGTCACAGAGAGGACACTGAGCGGTAGAGAAGAGCACTGTTCAACAGTGATGCAGATATCTGTCATCCAAATGTGTATTCGTCATCGAAAAGCAAATTAAGGCAGTAGAAGTGGGGATGGAATTACTGCTTTATCCGTCTCTTCACGATCAGATAAACACAGTATCATCATTCAGACTCATGTACAAGCTCTTTTATGTAGATAAGAATCATCGATGCTGAAGCGTGTTGTCAGGCTCCCGTTCACCGTTTCCAGTTTCCCGCTCACCGTCTCTCGCTTCGCGGTCCCTGCACCTGCACTAGCTTCTGCGCCTTCTCGGCCTAGCGCAAATTCACCACCCTCACGTCCGCGTCCGACTGCGTACCCAACTTTGTTCCCATCGTGCGCATCCTCGTGCTCGTATTCATGTGCGTTCTCCTGCCCCTTCTCAGGTGATTTCCTCTTGCGATCGATTCTCTGAGGTCCGAATGGTGGGATACCATGTGCAGAATTAGCATGCTTCCAAAAATGAGCTTCTGACTCGATTCGCATTTCGCATAGAGGATGAGGACACACAGTAGGCAGCGCAATGAGTTGAGTAATGTGCGTTTTCATGTGCTTGTGGAGATCGTAAGTGTCGGGATATTGTGCGAACCGATCGTGCAATGTCTTTTCCTCATTGCCTAAGCAAAATAGACAATAAGCCGCTACTACCACGACGCCGCCACATCGGATAAGTCCGCAATAATCGTTGAGAGGCTTGAGATGATGGTGCTCGAGGTGGGCGGTCCAAACCCGCTCTGACTTGGCCCAAAGATTGTGCTCGTAACAGTGCATGAATGTATGTGTTGTGTGTTCCGTAGGGATCCCATCTGCTGCAGAGATATGGTACGATAGACCATTTAGATGATTCATGACAACGTAGCAGCCTTTCCAGAGGCATTGTCTCGACTGATTTCGACGAAGGTGGTCTGTCACGTGCGAGACATGGAGCCGACTGCTCTTGCCAGTAAAGCGATGGCTACAATTGTTCCATAGACAAGCAGGGTGCTGGCGAAACTGCTGCAACATAAGTTGCTTCGCTTATTTTACTTTCCCCTGTCTGGCGCACTTAAGTAGATGTTTGTTCATCCTTTCAGGTCGTGTACTGTATCGTTAGAAGCTTCATGAAGCTCTTGCGAAGCTTACTTACAGCTGTAAAGGACTCTTGCATACGCGACAACGATTCTCTTGGGTGGGCTCTGCATCCTGGTATGCATAACGTGTTCGCCTTGGGCAAGCTCATCTCGTCAGTGGTTCCACAAGATACTTCAAACGAATCATGTTCTCCTCTTCTTTCGATGATCCTGTTAGGGAGCAATCATCCTTTGAGAAGTCGTCATCGCTTTCTGTTGCGCTGCTAGAGCCTTCTACGCTAAAAGCATCAGGGTAAAGCATCATGGCAGCCTTTCGGCGGTGTGGCTCATGCTTTAAGAGTGCTTCTAAGTATCGTGAGGGTGACCGTGTAAGACAGGTCGAGTCTACGGGACTTGAGTCGCAAATGCCGTTCTTTATGAAGGTTTCCAATCGTTTGTGGTACATACGCTTCCGTGACTGGCGCCTGAATTCGTACTCCTGTGCTGGAGAGAGTTTTGCTACAGTGATTGAACCATGCGGAGACTCTGACAGCTTCGCCGCGAACCCGAATCTGTTTCGAATCGACTTATCAATGAGCTGCGCGCCTGGTGACTTAGGTGCTAACAGCTTTCTGCTAGACATCATTGAAATATGGCTCTCGATAAAGTTCTTCTGCTGTGGGCGACCATGGACAATACTCTGCGTGTCAATCCCGACGACAGATGACACGTAAGACTGCATGATCTTATTGTTCGAGTGTCCCATAAGTTGCTGCCGATGGAGGTCCTGGACAATCCCTACACTATGTGAGTAAATCAGTAGCTCGTGTAATTATCACCGACATACCTTGTATCGCATTCGCATAGCCTCGCCGGAAACAGTATGCAGTCAGTCTGTCTTCATATCTAGCTCTTTAACCTAAGCTCTTTATCTGATTACCGAAGCAGTTATCATTCCAGATATTATTATTAGATTTTATTCCATCAGGACGCAAACTACGCATAACGAGTTATTTGTCCTTGCCTAACCTATAACGAAAGGTGTATCATGTGGCGCCTGGCGGTATCTCTTTACTTTCTATATTATCTATAGACTTAACGTCTTCGAACACGCAGTCAGCTAGAGCTTGGGCAAGGAACTAAGTGACAGGGCAAAGGGCTCGATCGTGTGGCCACTCGTAGAGTATGAGACGTGGTCTAGTATATTAGTCAACCTCCTTCACCTTTCGCTGTTATACTTACGCGTATTTCTAATTACTTCAATGTCCCTTACGATTACGAAGACATACTTGTAAAGCGAACCTAGTGTAGTTAGTATTATCCTCCCGCATGACTATTACATTACTGTAGAGTAGCCCTTCGTTGCTATTCTTCTACTTAACAGATTCTATGACTTCGCCTGGACAACTGCCTATAAAGGTTAATAGAAGCAGAGAGAATATAAGCTGTACGACTATACGCGAGTGAGGCGATTTGTACTCATCATATACTAGCAGGAATCGCACAAGGTCTTGTGTGACTGCTAATAGGGCGGTAGGCTTTTTGTATGCTCGTATGGAAAGATTCTTAGTCCTCGGTAACTTAAACTCGATAAGCTAGTTTAGTGAATATTTTGTAAAGTTATAGTAACACGCGGCAATGTATATAGCAGCAAGTTTCTGATCCTGGGCGCTATTGTACTGGTAATTTGTGTGGAACTTAGTAACGTGCTTTAACATGGAAAGATAATTCCTAAGTATAAAATTAGTAATCTTCTTATTAATTTGGCTAACGCTACAACGAACAAGCTATCACAGGAACAATTTAATGGTGTCTACAGAAGGTGCCTCCGGGAAAGGTACTAAGTCGTCGCATGTAACATGCAGTATTTGTTCTAAGAAACTTAATCTAGTAAGCAGCTGAGCATCTCTTAGACTTATAACACTTACTTAGTCTATAGCTGTATAATCAAGCGTTAAGACTTCGCACTCAAAGGTATTAGACACGATTCAACTTTAGCGCGTATAGGAAGAGAGGTTGTGACTTATGTGTCCTCTGCACGTTCCTGCAGGTCACTAACAAACGTTGAGTGTGTGCCTCGCTTCTGACCTATCCTCTGATGCGCGATTGCAGCTGAATTCAAGTGTCGTCATCGTCGCGGTAAATTAGGGTACTGAGCAATTAGACTGATCTGCAGCTATGATCATGAAGGAAAGGAGGAGGAGGAGGAGGAGGAGGAGGAGGATAAGTATGGCGCACGCTCATGTTCCCCCCTATGCGCCGCTTGCACAGCAGATCCCAATGCCCAATGCGCAGATGGCTAAGGGTGCCTTGTTGCTTATTTCTGCTAAAAGCTATAAACAGGATCGTGGTGGGCAGGCAGCACAGCTAAAGTGGTTGCACGCGCCCGGTTGAACTTCAGAACACCAGCGCCTGACAACCGTTTCCAGAGAGCGACTGAAGCAAATAACCCGTAAACGGTACCTCAAAATCTGATTAACTAGACAAGTGAACTTGTTTTCAACGTCCTATGGTTGTATATGACAGATAAGTTTGATTGTCTGTTCAATAAACCTATTATTATGGCGAGACAGTGGTTGCTTAACAACTTACTCTTATCTAAACTAGTCTAAGCACCTGTCTTAAAGCCCTGCTACTTCTTAAGTTTCTCGCGGCACTCCTGCTTGTAATTTGGAATACCTACTACGTAGTTCTGATTTTCCGCCGTCTTGCCCGGGATGTTGCTCGTATTCCACCAGCTGTTGGTGTACGGAAACAACTTCTGCTCGACCATCGTGTTCAACTTGCACTTCCACTCGTCTTCGGCCTGTTAAGTAGGCTCAATGGTCGTCTTGTCTTCCCTGCACAGAGAGACAATGGCTTGGACCACGAGGTCAAACTGACATTCTAAGGAGTGTTAGCGACCATGCCCTATCCACCACGTCTTATGACGCATCTGTAGCAAATGGAAACTACACACTGGTGATCTTTAGGCCGTTAGCAAGCGCAGTTAGTGCCTGAGGCGAGTATACCATGAACGCGTTCGGAAACCCATTCATCATGATACCCATGTATGTCCTAACTCCTTCCTTCCACACATCTTTGATATCAACGCCGTCGTTGTTCTTCAACTCAATGTTCGTCAGTGACCCCGTGAACGAATCAAATCCCGTTGCGCACACAATCACATCAAAGTCCCTCTCGCAAACTTCACCCTCGAGCCGCATTCTGCGTTCCGTGAAAGCAGTGATTGGGTGCTTGTTCCGATCAACAACCTCGACGTTATCCTGGTTCAAGATCTCACAGTAGTCGTGTTCCAGTGGCGTCCTCTTCGTACCAAAGTAATACGTCGCCTCGTCGGGCGTCATGAGTCTCTGTTTCTTCGGATCCGTTAGTCGCTCTCTGACCTTCCTCTTCCAAAAGTCGTACACGATTAAGTTGGCTTCTCAGTCCGTGAAGACGTTGTTGAAGTTGAGCATCGAGAAGTGGAACGCTCCGGCAGCCCAGATATGCTCGAAGTACGCCTCGCGCTCCTCGGGACTTATATCTTGAACGCGCTGATCGCGACGTTCGATGAGGAACCCGGTATGACTGTTTCTTCCAGTTGTGAATAGAGAGGGGTAGAACGCTTTCCACACCCGTTGCTCCTCAATCGTTCAGGCGCGCTGACCCATGGGCAGGCAATGGGAGGGACGGCGTACGAAGTGCGCCGGGCGGGAGGCTTGCTTGCCAACCTCTTGGACGATCTGGACGGCAGTAGCGCCAGCACCTATATGGCTACCTGCTTCTCTGTGAGATCCAAGGACGGGGGCCAAGAAGCTGAGTGGTAGGTGGTGCCTTTGAACGTCTCCTGGGCTTCCCAAGATTGCCGGTGTGGTTTGTGGAGAAGTCCGGTAGCCGCCACGAGGAACTGCGCTTTGGCTTTAGCTCTAGTTTCCGTGGTGACTGTCCATGTCGAGGTATCTTTGTGCCACGTACAGCTGTTCACCTTCGAATCGAAGGTCACATCCTTCCGCAGGTCTAGGGTGTTGTCGATATGAGCGAAATATTCGCGTAGCTCCGCATGACCGGGGAAACGTTTCGAGAAGCTCCAAGTCTTATACACCTCCGGGATGTTGAGTTGGTAGAAAGGCCTCTCAGAGTCGACACGTGCGCCAGGGTATCTTGCCAGGATCAGCTCTGCCATCATCTCCTTAGTCATGGTAGACTCACCGGTTCCAATACCACACTCCACCGAAGTCAGAAGCTATCGTAGTGAGTAAGATTATTACGGGTCTGGCGTGATTGCAATCGGCAAACCTGATTCGAAGATGTGGGCTTTCAGGCCCTCCCTCCTCAGTCGATGCAGAAGGCTGATGCCGGAAAATCCAGCACCAACGATTATGACACCGTGTTCTTGGACCGCACCGTTGATGGAAGTCTTGTGCGTATACGAGGGTACAGGCGACATCTTGTTGTCTATTTGCGAAGCAGACTGCGTTAGCGCCCAGAGCCAGCAGAGTGCTATTGACAAGTTTCAGTGACTCTTTATGTACCTCCGGCGAGAATGTATCCACGAGTAATTTGGGACAATTCGTGCCTGAGTCGGATCTGAGCCAAGCCTAGACTTCTTTGCGCGGCAAGGCTGGCACCTATGGTCATGAAGGAATCAGTTCCTGCCAATGTTGTACGGCATATCTCACTGTGGGGTACTCATCTGCATTGTCAGTTGGTTTGTAAGGTCGCTGGTCGAGCATAGTGATTGTGAAGTTGCACCTAACCAATGGCACTGATATCTCGTGAAGTTTGCTTGCTTGGACATCGTTCCGCAGGGGGGTAAGGCCGGTTCAGCTGGCGGACGAGAAGCTGATCGAGGCGAAATGCATCTTCTAGCTCCTTCACTGCGTTCTAAATTAAGCAACAGGTCCTCAGAGAGGGCTGACCAAGGTCGATTACAGTGTACGGAAGATTGCGGGGTGAGGAAGGAAGTGGCTTGACGTATGTGACAAATGCGATTACCATCTTGGCTCTTTCGATAAGAGCTCAATCAGAAAAACTCTTGGAGGCGGACGCTGCATAGAGATTATGAAACTTTTGTGAGCACGGGCACAGGACGTTGTTTGTGTGTCTTCGCGTCGTGTCGTTAGGAGGCTTTGAGCTGAAGTAAAATGTGTTCAATTCTCTGTCCTGCCCTGAACAATGCCTGTTCGCTAATATGGACGCCAGTACAACGCCAGGCCTTATGCCTTCCTGTACTCCCTACCGAAATGCAATGTATGTGCTCTGGAAATCTGCACGCCGTCACCGACAGTCATGTGGGTTCGCAGTGTTCGGCGCGGGGCAGTCACGACCGCAATGGAGAGCTCTTCGTTGTGTAGCTGCTGCGTCTAAGATGCGGGACGGCATTCGCAAGCGCTAGGTGACAAGCTCAAGTGAGAGACACTATAAACTCCCAATTGCCTGCAAGAGTGAGTGGTGAATTTCAAAGGGCTGAACGACGATGCCTGGGCTATGCAACAACCTGTGCCGCCACTGCGGGAAAGTCGAGGTAGAATCACGTACCTTGCTTCAGGTTCTCCGCTGTATCGTTCAAAAGAATGATCCGCCTCTTGGTGCAGTAGCTGGTCTTATCCATCATCTCTACCTTGAGACCCTGCAGCTGATCGATGGGCTTCTCGAACATCTCACTGAGGTTTTCCACGGCCATCTCAAGATCCTTCTGATTGTCTTCGAAGATCTCTGTGAGATTGTTCCTAGCCAAGTAATACGCAAAGGCGTACGTCCACTTCAAGACCTGACGACATTGCTGAAGCGCCTGTGACGCTTGATCCAGGAACTGAACCTCGATCCAGGACATGCCTGTTGTGTTCTGTAATTGTTGCATCTTTTTCTCGGTCTTCAAGTAGATATCCTTGTCGAGTTTGGCGGACTGTTCGTGGTTCGCGTATCGATTGTAGTAGTGCAGGTATCGTTCAAGCGATTGCCTGCTCTTGGCTTGGGCGTCCCTAGCATCCGAGCCGCTCTTCTCCTCGAAACGGTTACAGTTGTACCAGCTGGTGCCGTGCTCTGACCAGACACCCATACACATCCAGCAGAACTCGTGTCGACACTTTCTGCATGTCATGTGGTTGCAGCCTCCGTTCTTTTCTATAGTCGAGACGCACTTTGGGCATTCTTTCGTGTTGGCTGATATCCAGTTCGCGGTCTCGCTGTCGTCCTCGCACTTCTTCAGCCACTTCTTCACTAAAGAGCAGGGCGCCGGCTGGTGGTCGGCTAGAGTGCAACCAAAGCAAAACATGTGGCTGCAGTCGCAGTGAACTGTTGGCACGATCTTGTTAAGGTCCCTACTCTTGACGCCGCACTCTACCGCATACTTGCAATCCGGGGCGGGGCACCACTTCAGGTTCTCTTTATCGTCGACGTATGTTCGTGTAAGGAGTGTGTGATATCTGGCTATGTTAGCGTCGGATTTGGTACATTTCGACATGTATGACGCACCTGTCCTGGAGGTCTGCCGTAACCAGAAGATCCAGAGATTTCGAGTCGACAATCCGTGTGCAGCCTTCGCCTGGACATCTTATTCTGGCAGCTTCACCCTCGTCTTGGATCTTCGTCGCAAGGTACTGTCTGTAACAGTCTCCGCAGAAGCGGTGGCCGCACTTCATTGCGAATGTGTTCATGTCCGGGCTGTCGTCGCAGCATATGTCACAGCAGAAGCCAGGAATCTTCTGCAGTTTCGGCGGGTTGGTTTGCGCATCCTGACCAAGGCCTGCACTCTCGAGAGTTTCTTCCCGCTGCTCCATCATCCGGTCTACCAGTCGTTCTTTATTCCAGCGCATGTATCGAAGGAGGATTGCTGCAGCTTCCGGCGACAGAGCCAGTATGCTCGAGACTTCATCGATTTTCACTTGCTGCTGTGCTTGGATCTGTTCCGGGTCAAAGACTTCGAAGTCGACCTCGTGCGCCTGTTTCGTAGGCTTGATATCTTTATCCTGTGTCTCGAAGCCAACGTCATCCTGGTCCATGTCGAAGTCGGAGTCTGTGTTTGCGTGTTAGTGCAAACTCCCGTCGTTTGACAGAAGAGACGCCTACCGTCTTCTATTTCCAGGTCACTATCCTGGTCATCAAAGTCCTCCCCGCTCATGGAGCTGTTGAAGTCGTCCTCGGAGTCCATGGTTCCAGAGGCGTTCGTGACAGGTGTAGCCGGCAGGTTATCGATCGTAGGTAGCTCGTAAGACTTCTGCGTCTTTTTGCGAGGCTCGTCGGAAGGGCTGAGTGTGATGTCTGCCTCAGAAGCCTTCCGCTTATGGACGGTGGGCGGCGTCGTGGTGTAGTTTGAGCCTGTTCCGCCTGATGACGGAACCAGGCTACCGGACTATGGGTGGTGGGTGATGATAAGCGCTCGTACACGACGTGGCGTAATAGAGCAGTCAAGCGACTCGACGAAGGCAGACAATGTCCGAGTATTGGTCAGCGGATTGCACAGTCACAAGATTCAGTGGATGGTTCGAGAGGTGCGCAGTTGGGTGGGTTGGCGGGCACCCTGGCGCGTCGGGCACAGACCCCGAATTCGGAAGCGGCGAAGATTGCGGTGAACTTGTTCGCCGCAGTTGCCTGTCGAGGGTTGTGGCGGCCTGCACTTTTCGCAGGCTTCACTCAAAGCTAGGACTTAGGTACCAATGTGCCTTCACGATGTTTTTAGAGCTTCCAAGTCTGCAGACGAGCAAGTTGGGCAGCTCCTGGGGTAAGCTTTAAGGGGCGCGCCGCTGGTCACACTGCTGTCGCACGTCACGATATCACATGCACATATGGCTTTGAACATGAACTTTGCTTTGACAGATCTCTACTCTGAGTCCTCGTCCTCTTCACTGTCCTCTTCACTGTCACTTCCGCTATCCTCTTCCTGCTTGTGCAAGAAATCGATCAAGGGCTTTGTCTTCTCTCTGACCTTTCTCATCTCCTCGGTTTCGCTACTCTTTTCATCGTCCCACCACTGGTAGAAGCCTTCGTCCTCAACATGTTCATTGAATGACAACTTTGTGGCTGCCTGTAAGAGAATAGAGTCTCCATTCTCCTTATGGGTCACATCGGCCTGTAGCAACAGCAAAAAGTCGACTTGATCGGCCTTGTCTGATTGTGCCTTATCGAAAATGCAGCGATCGACGAGCTCCTTGTGAGCATCGAAGACCTGAGCGACAGATTCCTTGACAGGAGTGCCGGACTTGATGAGCTGGTGGATTCGCTTGACGAAGGCCGTCACAACGGCGCGACGGACTTGGTGATCCGAGGCGTTCGTGCTCATGCGTAGCGCCGTAAGTTCCAGCTGAATGTTGGCTGATTCGTGCCCTTCGACAAGCGAGTCGTAGATACTGGTGGAGGCGTCGTGGTCGAAATTTGCGGCATGTTGGCTGTCTTGCGAGCCAACTGAGAGGAAGCTGCTGGCTCCAGAGCGATCGTGCCGTATCTCGTAGTCGTCTGCCTCCGAGTCTGAGTTGAGTGTCGATATTGACTCCTGAGACAAGTTTGCAAGGTTGTACACTATGTCCGTCAACAATGGTGATCTAGCCATGTAATACAAATGCTTACATGAACCAGAGGAGACCAGACTGTCCACGATCTCATCCTCGTCTTCCTCGTCCGAGTCATGGAACTCGAAGCCATCTCCACCCTTGCCAACCACCTTAAGGTCTGCATCGCCTCTTACCAGCTCTTCGTTGCTCTCTCTTCTCCTCTTGGCGCGTGTAATCCTGTGTTCGCCGCGGATGGTTTTGCCTTCGCCGATGGCCACACCGTATGAGATGAGCGCACCCTCCTCGATTGCGCATTTTCGCCCGATCGAAGCCTCGTTTGCGATGATCGATTTCTTCACAACACTGCCATCTCCGACACTTGCGTAATCCCACAGATACGCCCCCTCAATCCTTACATTCCGCCCAATCTGGCAATGACGCCCTATAATGCTGTTGGTGATGATGCTGCCATCTCCAATACTGGTTCCACGCCCTATGACTGTTTTTGGGTTGATGACGCAGTCGCGTGCCAGAATTACACCCTCCTCTTTGTAGATGTTGCCCTTCGCAAGTCTGTATGATTGCCCTTGTACGAGGTTACTGTCAGGGCAGAGCGGATATGCCCAGCGCGACACAATATCTTTGCTCACTGAATCGTATGCATGCAGATTGCGGACTCGAGCAGCGTAGTGGTCGGAGATGATATGCGTGTGGAAAGTCTTGCCGTTCAGTTCGTAATCTTTAAGTACGCTGTGTAGGAACCCCTTTCTCGGTGCCTGGAAGTCAAAGTTGTCGCTCCAAAGCGCAAGTACATCCGGCGTACAAATGTCGATACCGCAGTCGATGAGGTCCTGGCGAATTTCAAGTTCTTGGTGTTCAGAAAGTAGGTCAGGATCGATTGACAGATAGTGTGTCTGGTCGCGATTTGGCATCTGCTCAAAGTGCAGGCATCTGTCCTTCACTGGGTCGATGACGAAAACCGGGCTGGTTCCTCGAGCCTTTGTCCTATGTGTTGTGCCCGCCTCGCGCAATACCATAGTCATGATAGCGTTTTTATCCTTTGCTCTCCTTGCCCTGTGCGCAGCAAGCGCGCCCTCTAACGGCAGGTTGCTGACAACGTCTCCATAGACCAGGAGGAAGTCGCCAACTAGCAAGCTTCTGCTGTCGAGGTCGCGCATCGCGTCACCTATCGAATGGGACGTCGACTGAATGAGTTCGAGCTTGGAAAACGGGGAGGACTGCGCAGCCCATTTCGATCGGTTGATGTAGTCTTCGACCTGCTTCCTGTGCGCGCCGCAGTATACAAAAATCTCCTCGACACCTGCATTGGCAAGGAATTCGAAGGTGTACTCGATCAGCGGGGTGTTTGCGAGGGGTAGAAGACACTGTCAGGCTGTTAGTGTGGCGTATTAGAACTGTGAACGTAGGTCCCACCCTCGGGCGCTCAAGTGTGAAAGGGCTGAAGCGCGTCTCGAAGGGATCCGCAAGAATCTACAATATTAGCACAACTTTGATACGCGCGGGAAGTAGCACGTACTACTGCCTGGAGAGGATCCTCGCGCTCCTCCTCAGCACCCTTGCCCTTGTTCTGGTCTTTTTTCCCTTTCGGTGGCATTGTCGGTGATCTGGGGTATATTGTGTTGAATGGTGAATAGCTGCGTCTGGACAAAAAGTTGGCGGAGTCAACGAATGCCCCACGCTGCTATCGATACGCCAAAAAGCTACCAGTGCTGCAGGAAACTGAACATCAATCCCGCGGCCCTCTCGCTGACTCATAACGCACAAGGGTCGCATCAAACGCCAGGAACAGATCTGGACTTAGCGTTCTGTGGGATTTAATGTTGCGCTGCGGCTTCCCGCAGTTCGAGGCGCGTCTGTCACGGTCTGTGCCATTCCCACGAGGATGGCGATGGAAGGTCTAGGCCGCTGCCTCTTTATGCTTATTGCGACGACACGCCCCAATTGCGCGCAAGGATCCCTGCTGTCTTTTGCTTCTTGCTGACTATGCCTTGCGACCTTTGGAAAGGAACCACTGCTTTTGGTGTCGCTGCTGTTGTTGACGATCAGCCGGTTTTGTGTACGATGTGTCAAGTATTAGGGATATCGGAAGCGGTACACAGGAACTCAAACAGATAGGTCTTGACATGAAAATGGAAGAGAGATGAACTGTATCATTTGGAATTGGTTTATTCGATGTTCTTCATTTGGTGGTCTTGAATCTGGGCTCGATGTAAAATCTACGCCACAAAGAGCTTACATGGCCGGAAAATCCGCTTTATATACACTTGGACAGCCAGCCCAACGGAGCCAGTCCATTGAGACTCCACCCAAACCAGAATCGAATGCGTAGCCCACATTGCGAAGATCCTTCCGAACCTCTGAGCGGTTGGCGTGTATTCCAACAATCTAACACACAGAGACTTCGGGATCGGGAGCATCCTTCTTCATCTTTCTTCCGTATCACACTTTCTGGATTAATTACCGGCCCGCCAGAGAGCGCTTCGCGTGCGAGGTAGAAACAGTCTTAGAGCCGCTTAGATTTCCATTGCGAGTGCTCTTCAAGGTCGTTCATAAGGCATGATCATCGCGGCCTAGGTTGCATGGCGTTGATCTGTCCTGGGATCTGCGGTGGGAACATCTGCTGTCGCTTTGCCGGATTGCTCATGTCATCTCCTCCCGAAATGTCAGAAATTTGTCTCCTGTGGCCGCCTGGAGGAAGTTGTTGCTGCTGTTGTTGCCTCGCCTGCATCGGTATTTGTGGCGACGTATTGTAACCCATACCTGGTTGCATAGGATTGACCCCATAAGCACCCGGGTGATGTGGCTGCTGAACCTGCATGCCCTGGGCGTATTCGTCGGTCATGTTACTGCCCACTGGCGAAACGCCAGGCAGCTGGTTTGGCGAGTTCCAGTTGCTCACAGTCGCAGGCGATTTGGCTGGGGAGTCCTCTTCTTTTAGCATCAGCTGTCTCGGTACCGAAACGGGTTGCGGAGCCGGCATAGCATCGCCATGCGGCGATGGCTTCTTGAGGTGAACAAGGTGCTTCTCCAGCATGTGGAGTAAGCCCTCTTTCGTGAATGGCTTCGGAAGCACATCGTTCATGCCATGCTGGAAATACATCGAAATATCGTCACTCCTTATATTAGAAGTCATGGCGATGATGGGCGTTGTGTCGAATTGTCGAATCAGGTGACAGGCCGAAACACCATCAAGGTTTGGCATGATAATGTCCATGAGAACCAGATCATATTTGGACCCAGCGTTCATCTTGTTGACAGCTTCCAATCCATCGAGCTACATATCCAAGTTAGTCATGTCAATGGAAAAAGCTTATTCCACACTTACAGCACTGTCAATAGCGCAATGAAAGGCGTACAAGAACTTGCTTCCAATGCGACGGCACGTGGGATCGTCTTCAACCAGCAAAATCTGTGGCGGACGGATCCAGCCGGGATCGGCGAACTGTCC
Organism: Didymella pinodella; assembly: GCA_039634465.1. Lineage (NCBI taxonomy): Eukaryota > Fungi > Ascomycota > Dothideomycetes > Pleosporales > Didymellaceae > Didymella > Didymella pinodella. Next base: position 1,133,147 of record CP113345.1, read on the forward strand.
TTTCTTCCTAACTTCCACAGGCTTCTCGCCAGCTTCCGGCGCCTTCGGTGGCATCGCGTACGGAATGTTATTGATGTGTTCGCTGTACATTGGATCGATACCATTGTTCTGACCAACAGGGTAGACGAGATTGTCAAGGTTGTCAAGTCGCATCGAGCCTGTTGACGTGGCCGAGGGTGGTCCACGACTGGTCGGTCTAGTGCTGGCTCGTAACACATCTGGGGGAGGTGTAGTCAAGGTACCATTCATTCGCATAGTGATCTCGTTCATGTGCTCCAGGTTTCTTGGGTTCAGCATGACATCAGCGTTAGTCTCACTCAGCAGCTTAGAGGCGTGCTGCAATGGTGAAGCTGGGTGATCATCGTCATTGGCTTGCGCAGGAGGTTCAGCGCTGCCATTCTGCCCTGCTGTACCGTTGAATAGCAACTTGCTGTTTCTGCGCTGCTGGGAGTCAACACCGTGCAGGAACGTCATGACGTTTTGCATGACGTGCTCGTGGTTTACAACAGTCTTCTGGAGACCGATGACCTCCTGCAGCAGCATCGAGTGATGGATGCTGAGCTCGTTGTAACGTTGCTCCAGGGTGTGCAGCTGCGCTTGTGTTGCCATCAATTGCCCGCTGACCATATCCATCTGCTGCGAGGGCATGCCGAGCTCATCAGTATTTGCCTGATTGGGCTTGCGGGGGGCAGGTGCCTTCCTGCGAATGTTGTCCAGCGCATCCTTATTGTTCATTTTGAAGTCAGGGTGTTTAAACTCCCATGCCTGAAAGTCATTAGCTCTGGAAAGGGTCATATATAGCTAGAGTATACTGACGCCAGGACCATACTGCGACTGACCATTCTCCTCATTGTTGTGCCGCACTTTGTGGAAGTCGTATTTGTTCAACTGGCGCACAAAACTGGCGAAGTTGCTGTGCTTAAAATGCTTGGGTAGGATGTGTTTTGTAAACTTTTCGTTCTGCGCGACTTGGTTAGCTTTCTTCTCCTTGGCCATTCAGTCGCAAACGTACTTCCAACACTACAAAACTGTCGCCGTCGTTTCCCCATCTTACAACGCTCTCGTCGCTTGGGCTCTCCAGCATCCTTGCGCGTGTGTTAGCGTCGATTGGTCGTACTTATGCGGTGTAAACGTACTTGTAGAGCTTACGAACCTGGTTTGACGATTAGTATGTAACACAGCAAGGCTTCGCGAAAGGACGTACAAAGTCGCTGGAGTTGCTCGACCCGGAGCCTCCGGCATTGTTTGAATCCATTGTAGCAGACGTCGCGCGCAGACCGTTCCTTTCGCAATATACAGGGTGCTAAATCAGGAGCTGATCCCTCAAAGTTTCCTTTCCTCCGCCTCCTGTAGAGCGCAAATGCACTTGCGCGTCGAGGCCTGGGGTGGACGAGTCCCCAATGCCTCGTGTAGATGGTTGGTGTGGATAAATGAAGCGGCAGCAGTGGTATAGGCGGCGCGAGGCTCACGTTGGGTAAAGGAATATCTCTAAGGCCGGGGGGTGTGAGACGGGCGTCCTGATGTCGTAATGCCGCACCATGGGCGTGCCTGCAGTTGGGCGATGGGGAACGAAAGGTCGATGGAGGATCTGGGCCTTTCAGTGTAAAAGACTTGACGGGCAGGGCTCGTGGCATCTCAGAGCGGGCTCTTTGACACTAAGGAAGGCTCTAAAGCAGGTTAGTGGTGCTAAACAGGAATGAGTGCGCCCCAGTACCGCTAGCACGCCGAGAGCAGTATTTGACCAGGATGTGTTCGCGGGAGCGAGGGCTTTGGGCGACATGGGAATTTGCGAGGCGAGGAACAGAGGAGCAATGGAGCCAAGAGAGCTGGGAACTTCATACTACTACTACATCACCTACTTCATGCTACAGACTGGTTCATCGAGTATGAACCACGATTCCTATACACCGCCCCGAGGCTCCGCGCAGAGAAAGTACCGTGGATGGTGCGCGCAACCCGAGCTTGGCGCTATGACGCTCGCCCGCCGGCGTGACGATCCCCATCAAAAAGCAACGCAGCTAGAAGGCCGCCTGCATCGGCTGGTAGCCTTCGACGCACTCCAACACGCTCTTGTAAGCCTCGCGTGCCCCGCCGCGTTGCCATTGCTCCAGTCACATGCCTCCAAATTACTGTGCGTTGTAAACGCTCAAGAGGCAAGAGCAGACTGCGTTGGGTTGCCCTTGCCTGTCGAAGCTCTGACCAGCGGGACCCACTCCTAAAGTGTGTGGCTGGCTCAGCTCTGAGAGTCTTCGGCCATTTCTGGCAAGATTGGAGCTGCCACTCACGACATCGAAAGTTGTGCTGGTACCAAACCATCACTACCAAGAAGCCTCATCTCAGTAATTATGTTCGCCGCTCGTCAATTGTGCCTGGCGCGTCCTGTCGCTGGCCGCCGCCTTTTCCATGCCACTGCCCCTACGCTGGTTAAAGTAGGAGACAAGCTTCCTGATGTCGAGCTCATGGAGAACTCGCCTGGCAACAAGGTCAAAATCGCCGAGGAGCTGAAGAGCGGTAAAGGTCTCATCATTGGTAGGCTCACGATGATCATACCCAGATCTGAAGCCCTATCAATAAGCCCGTACTAATCAGATGTCGTATTCAGGTGTCCCGGCTGCATACTCTCCCGCTTGCTCTGAGAACCATATCCCTGGCTACATCAATTCTCCCAAACTCAAGGATGCCGGCAAGGTCTTCGTTGTCTCTGTCAACGACAGCTTTGTGTAAGTGCTCCAGAGATTCGCTCAGTTCGTGCGATTAGCAACATCATTCCCTCGACTGCTAAGACAGTCTCGGGCGGAGGTGCCGCCCCGTTGTCCACAGATCGATGCAAACGTGACCAGCACCTGCACCACAGGACTTGATCGTGGCCAATGTTGCGTAACGATACTAGCATATGTCTCATCGGTCGTACCACCTCGGTCTGTTGCGCTAGGGTATCAGACACTTACTGACTTCGCATAGCATGAAGGCATGGGGCAAGACCTTGGACCCAACGGGCTCCAGTGGTGTAGGTCACTTTCATCATTGTGATCTGTTACAGTAGACTGATTGCTTCAGATTCGCTTCCTGGCAGATCCCAGCTTGGCCCTCACTAAGGGTCTTGACCTCTCCTTCGACGGCTCTTCCATCTTCGGCGGCGACCGTTCCAAGCGTTATGCTCTCGTTATTGAGGATGGTGCCGTCAAGGAGGCTCATGTCGAGCCAGACAACACCGGACTAAACGGTATGTCTGGCTCTCCCTTTGCAGAACTTTACTGATCAGATCGTAGTCTCTGCTGCAGACAAGGTCTTGTGAGCTGTTCCTGACATTGCTTGTACACAACCGACCTTCGTTATGTATATGAGGTACGTCGACTGCGCAACTTCACATGACGAGTCAAAGGCCTACCTTGGTACAGTCGAGCCTACCTATGCGGCACACCATAGAGAAGAATTCACGGGCTATTGGGCGTTGACCCGACGTTCACGGAATTGCCGTGCTTGGTAGCTTTTCATCGAAAACAGCAATGAACCATTTTCATGCCCGATTATCTGAGTGTCAAACACCTTCCTGGACTTTGTAGTCGTTCTTCATTTCCCGTCAAGGCCGTTGGTGATATCCTGTCTCAATCTCTTTTGGTTACAGCTTTGAAGCCATGCTCTGCCACATACACATACAAATTCATCATTAAAGCGCATACTCTCTTTACATTCTTCTTACGCATGGATTGTGTTCCTGAGCCCGAGCGCGCGAATTGGGTCCTTGTTGGTATGCGGTTGCCTTGACAGTCCTTCGAAAGATCCGGAAAAGTTGATCGACATGTCTGCGATGTGCAATTGACCCTTGGTTTCATCGAGGGGAAAATAACGTGATCATTACAGACAGAAAGACCCTTTAATTACCGTGTTGGACATCCAAAGGTTTCCCTGCGGTTCGTTCTTCGGTACCAGCAACCCTACGTCGACTCCTTCTGCTGAGCAATGCGCGCGATTTCGAAACCTGCAAGAAAGCGCCAGGGACAATATTAAGAACACGTGCACTTCATTTTGGTTGCAAGTACCAACTTTATTGGTCCACGGCAGACGCCAGGCACCTCCACCTACTTACTTGCAAATGCGCAGCTGCCCAAATCCCGCTTCTCTGCTGGAATGTGCGGCGAGATATCGAAGTCGAAGATGTCCATCGGCAGCCCCATAGTCGTACACGAGTTGGGAATGTCTACGATACCTGCCACGTGGCCCTGAACAGGAGCGCAAGAGAGCAAGAGATAAATTTGGTAGTCGTTATAACCTGCAAGTATGGTCAGTATCTGGGGCAGGCCATGATATCAGTCAATCATATTATCACTTACCATACCGCCTCAAATACTCGATCACTCGCAAGCTTGTCTGTCGATACGCTACGGTCGTATCGAGGTAGTGCTGCTTGCCATGCTCATCCACCGAGAAACCTTCAAAGTAGATGTACCTCCCGGGTCCGAACTGCGGCTCGACAGGTCCTGGAATGTAGATTGGGCTCTTCATATCGAGCTGCTTGATGCCGCCCTTCATCACGGAGAACTTGATTGTAATCACACCTGCCATCTCGATGGCGCCACAGAACGAGATCTCACCGTCACCTGCGCTATGAGTTAGCATTGCTTCTTACCATCCGGACCCCGCTTGAAGCTCTGGCACACGTACCTTGCGAGAAGTGCAGATCACCCACGCTAAACTTCGCACCCTTGACATGCACCGGCAAGAATACCTTCGATCCTCTTGAGAGGTTCTTGATATCACAGTTGCCTCCGTGCTCGGGACGACCAGGGATCGTCCTTGCGCCCTCTTTACCAACCTTCTCCTTCAACGACGCGTCCGCGGACCCAGCATGAACGTTCTTGGGCTGCGGCGGCTCGGCGACGACGCGCGAGTGCGTGTGCGCGCAAGCCTCGATAAGCTCGCCTTCCCGCTTATTCCAGGTTGCGAGGACTTCTGCAGAGGGCGCGCAGCCCAGGATGCCGGGGTGGATAAGCCCAGCGAAGCGGACGCCGGGGATATGGCGTGAGGAACAGAAGATGCCTTCGAAATCCCAGATAGCCTTTGCGCTGGATGGGGTCAGTGTTGCGCATTCAAAGTGAGGCTTTTGAGAAGACGTACGGCTCGGGGTAGATCTCGTCCAAGAAGCCTCCACCGTTATCTTTAGAGAAGATACCTGTGAAGCCCCATGGCTGCTCATCTAGGGGCTGGACATCCTGGATCTCCAGTACGAGAACGTCGCCTGGTTCTGCAGTCTCGATGTCGAAAGGTCCGGTCAGATAGTGGATCTTGGTGAGGTCAACATCACGCATGTCATCTGCGCTGTCATTGTTGCCAATTTGGCCACCAGTCCAGTCTACACATTCGATCTTCACAACTTCGTTGTTTTTGATCGTGCCGACGGAAGGGACTGCCTTGTGTCAGCATGAGAGTGGTAACGGGACGTGTTTATTTACTATCCGGATGCCAGCGGTTCTGCAAGACTGTCAGCCGGGGAAACCAATGCGCGGATTTCTCGGACTACTTGCGTGGAGAACATCCTGATCGGCTGCTGGCTTATTCAAGTCGACCTTTGCAGCGTATCTGAGACCTTCTTTACCCATCTCAACTTTCTTGAGTGGTTCGATAGCTGTTTCTTGGGATTGAGGGCACGATTGACAGTGAAGTTGGCAACTGAGAGCGCGAACTCACAATCGAGAGGAAGAGAGGGGCATCACGGTTATAACAGTAGATACGCGGGGTACTTAGTCCCAAGGGCCCAATTGTTGTCTGCCTATCTAGACCAGGTACACAGCTTTCGTCCGAGGGGACCACCAGCCGGCCTTGGACCCATCTCCTCTATGTACAAGGAACTTGATAAGCTTGGATGATAGCTGATAGGGAGTGGTTACGTATCGTCGGATAAAGCTGATGTCTACAGCTACCAAACTGGGAGAAGAGCTATGCCCCGCAGTGGAGTTGGGCGGGGTCATAGCCACACATCTTTCAAATTCCCATCATCATCATGCCGCGGCCCTAAACTTCGATAGTTTACAAGCTTGGAAGCGATGTCAGTCATGCTCGTTGCGGCCTCTGTCACCGTGTATCCATGATTGGGTGGAGGTTGGTGGGTCGGCTAGCGCGCGGGTGGAATTTGACAGCTTCCTCTTCAGCAAAGAGCCTTTTTACCTTTTAGCTGAAGGTCTTCCTCGGTGTCTGACGGACATCGGACTTGAAGCCAGGCTTGTGCATGCTGATGTTATAAGCATCCATGTGTTGCCATGGCAGCTCTAGGAACTCATGCTTGTTCTTCCAGCGCAGCGAGTCCTCTTTAAATTTCTCTGCCTCGTTCGGTGGAAGAGGTGGCTCAGTGATCTTGGTGATTAGATATGCCGTTGATGCTTCGGCTAAGCCATAGATTAAGACGCCAACGAGTGGAATCTTGACGAAGACGTAGAAGCCAAGTCCAAAGCCGAAAAGCACACCGGCGCGATCCTTGAACCAAAGCTTTTTCTGCTCTTTGTTGTAGCGAACGCGTGAGAAGTACGGCTCGAGCTGTTAACAACAGTCAGCATTTCAATGAGAAGAGTTGGTGGTGTGACATACCAGCTCACGCATCAAGGTGCGAGAAGAGAAGTAAGCTTGCAGGAAAGAGACCAAGTATCGACGTGGTAGGAAGATAGAGGTGGCGAAGATGGCGACTGCAGGCTGTGGTCCTACAGCCTTGTTGAAAGTATAGAAACTGGCTGCAGGCAGTACAAACTTGCCAACATATGGTACATATGAGAGTGCCAACACCGTTAGCGAGATGCCAGCCTTCCGGCCTTGCTTGACAGCCATCAGGATAACGGTGTCCTTCATGGATTTCTTGGTCTCATTCGTGTCCCTTGGTGCATGTGTGGGGTACTTCTCGAGGTTCTGGGCGTACATTGCGCGGAGATTGTGCGGGTCTTCAGACTTGTGCTTCTGCACATAGGTGTGATCAACCCACTGAAGAGAGTCCATGAACCTGGCCAGTGATCAGTTCCACACGGACAACCACAAGATCTGGCTGCCTTACATTCGGTCCAAAGTAGGCGTGATGTAGCGCATCATCGTCATAAGGAAGAATGGCACCTGGAGGACGGTGTGCTCAAGGAAGTGCAGCCCGTCCACTACATTCTCGTCCCAGGTGACATGGTTCATGTCCACGAACAGAGAGATGATCCATAGTAGCACCCTTACGCCGACGATCTACAAGAGTACCGTCAGCAGTGCTCGCATGAGGCGAAACAGGAACATGTCATGATTAAATGAACATCGTTAACATTGGTGTCAAGTTCCTGTCAGGACATAGCAGTGTCGTCGGTCTGGTGTTGAGGGGATTCTTGACTATATGGTGCCCATCTTGGTCCTCACAATGAACGGAGAGGGAGGGGAGGGGCACACGTACTGGGATGGACACAAGGATTCGAATGGCGACTCCGGCTGCTACAGCAAGTGCTGCTTGTCGGTAATGATCTGATGTGAAAAGGCCCGGATTCTGGAGGGCGCGGTTTACTGTGAGCACATGTCAATACTGGAGGCCAAGCACCATGCTGCGAGCATGCGTACCTCCAACTAGCGTCAATTGAGCACCACGTAGGATGGCGTTTGGATCGAAGTTCGACATGACTGCTCAGGAGAAGACTCAGCGAGCTTGTGAGTTGCTGAAGTGGACAGTAAAATCGTTCTGCAGACGGACAGCATGCGAACTGGTGGAGCAAGACCCAGATGACGTACCCGCGCCTTCCGAGGACGCCTCTCATCCAGGGTCCGCGCGCGTACTAAAGCTCCAAGACAACATTTCGATTGTTGACGTAGAAACGCTGAACGCGTTGTTCTTGAGCCTCTCTAGCTGCAAGGAGCTAACGCAACGATGATCGTCTGAGGACCCCGTAAATACTGCTATTGACACTGGAGCGCAGTGGGTCGCGTGAAACTGCTCCTTGCGCCAAGTGCACGGAGAGCAAGGCACGCCAGTTTCTCAGCCTCCACCAACGACTTAACAGCCAACGAAGCACAATAGCACGACAGCACGACACGTAAGACGACTGCAACATCGTTTGTGTTCTGCGAACAACACGTAGCACGACACTCCGATTTCGAAATGCACGCATGAGCATTCATCATGTCATCCCCGCTGGCTCCGTGGATAACTCTAGAACACACGCCGCCCCCGCTGCACAATGGGCGCCGCTCATTCACAGTCCCTGCTCGACTACGAAGCAGTCCGGTCCCAGCTCCAGCTCCCACCAGCAGCGCAGATGGCATAGAAACGCTGGTCGTCTGCCCGCACTCGAGGATTGTCTCCTTTACAGCTTCGGGCGCCTCGGCTGCTGCTGGTGAAGCCCACATTGCGTGGAAGGGCCCTACGGAGCGCACTCTCGCTGTCGGTATGTTGCACATACCATGTTAAACGTCAGACCCAGTAATGCGAGCCTCTAGGTGTCTTGCGCATATACCGCGTGACCACCTCCAATGTGTCCTTCCTCAATTCTGGCAACCTCTTGCATACAATCTTCCCTCGATCACAGTGCTGGTGTGTCGACGGCCAGTCAGTCTTTGTCTTGAGAATAAGACAGGATTCGTACTATCGCATGGAACTGCCTTTCGAGACAGACGAACACAAGGCCAAGATCGAACAGTTCAAGCTGGTGCTAGGACAAGTTTTACAGTACGAGAAGACCCAGTGTCCGTTCACGCGAAGCTTCGAAGTCGACTTACCTGAACGCCCGAAAACACCACCACGCAAACGACCCACACGAAAACCCACACAAAAAGCAAAGAAGTGGACCTTCGACAAGACGTGGATGCCAGAGGACGGGCCAAGACCTTCTACACCTGTGCTCGAAGGCTCCGACTCGGGTAACACGTCTGCGTATGAGGACGACGATCGGTCCAGCATCCATACTGATGCCAGCGACATGCCTGTGCCCGAAACACCAGGGACCGTTTTCGAGAACACACCGCCGCCCAAAGTAGTGCGACGTCTCTCGGTAGCAGAACGTGCACAGTTGTTCGATAGTCCTCGTTCGGTGACAGCACCAATACTTACGTTGAGGGACCGATCCGCATCAACAGCATCCTCCATGTGTTGCATTCCGGAGATGTCGAATGAGGAAGAAAAGGGCGTAGAACACGATGCTCGACCAGCAGTGTTGACACGCAAGTCGTCTACAGACGCTGCCAGTCTTTTGTCCAGCGCAGACTCTTTCTACTCCTTGAATACGGCTCGTCGAAGTCCTTCGCCCCCTTTCGTCGATGCAGAGGCTGAGATACTCAGTCCTTGGGCGGACAGCCTACCGCAGCCAGGCGATGTCAGGGGCCGAACTAGACATCGTCGTGAAATTTCAGAACTCACTGTTCGGGCCATCTCCGCAGATGACGTTGACAAGTCCGCTGCTGTGACACCTGTTGCACCTCTCATGCCACTGAAGACACCGTCGATTGACATACGCTCTTCGTCTGCACCTCGCACCCCACCACTTGTGAGTGATTCCGATGATGACAGCCTTGGAGTCTCGTCATTGGATGTGCCTTCTCCGCCCGAGACTATCCGTATGCGAAAGCTTACCGGCGCATCACCAAGGAGGGCATTCTCTCCGATGCCACAGCCCCAAAACCTCATCTTCCCTACCAGACAGAAGCAAGACCAGAAACTCACGACCGCTCTAGTCCGCAAGACTTGCGAAATCGTTCTTGGTCCACCACAGCATCTGGTATCACTCATGCTTCGTATAGCAGCGAGCATTTCAAACGGCTTTGGCTTTGCTACATATCGTGTCCGACGCACTGCAATCATACCTGGCTCTTGGGAGTCGAGTAGTGATGAGGACGAATGGGAGGAGGACGACTTCGGAATCCCTCTCAGCAATTTGGGGGAGCCGGCTACGCGCAGGACAGGGTACCCTGGAGAGCTGGATTGATTCCCACACATGACTATTTGCATACTCTACGGACGATACCAGGCGTTCTGCATCTTTCTGACAGCATTTACACGGTTGGGGGATGTGACATGATTATGGCCTATCTACATTTGTAAGATTTGGCCGTTACGGACAGCTACATGATTGTAATATCACGATATACCTGAAAGGAGGTTGAATTTCTGGCTCAGTATACAATGACATTGACTGCGTACCATGATTGAAGATTGTAGACAGCATGCAAACACCAACCTCACTTTCAGCGATCCTCAGGCCTCGAGCAAAGTCGATCTCGGAAGCAGCGCTATGCATGGATGCCCCACTAAAGGACCCTGCCTCACAAGTTGGCGGTTATGACCGACCGCAGCAAGTCTACTGCAGCGATGACGAATTTCTCCATCTAGACTCGTCTTTGTTCGCGATCCTACAGGGTTCGCTGTTGGCTGGGCTGTCTTTCCCAGACGCCAGACATCGTGCGTTTACTTCCAGGAAGGAGCGGTTCGGCACCAACATGCTGGGCGGTCTGCAGTCGCAGCTGCACACCACCCAAGCACGCTCACTCATCTTCAGCCCGTAAGCCCTTGCACCGCAAACGGTGATCATGTCCTCACCGAGTCCCGATCCTTGGTTCATATGAACGAATTTCGAAGAGTCCACGCACCTTCTCGACCCAGACCCTGATGTGGATCTCATGTGTTGGTTTCAAGCTGAGTGCTTCTTCAGTATGACGCAGGGTTCCTCATCCCAGCATGATGCCCGCCACCGCTAAACATACCACACCAGCCAGCTTTTTACGGACGACCAAAGTGATCGTGGCGCCCAATGAGAATCGCATCCCCACTCGGACCTCCACCTGCTGCTTGATGAGCAAACCGGTCTACTGACATGTTTGCGTGTTGGAAGTTGCAGTAGGTGGCAGGCGACCCGCCGCTTTGTTTATAGTCCACAATGCGTCCACGCGCACAGGTTTGCCACGGCCTCCTTTTACACTTTCTGACACGCTGTACAATCAACACGAGTATATGACCGACTGCTAGTGCTAAGCGGCCGATCCCTGAAAGAGCATAGGGGTCTTTTGCCAACACGGAGATGTATCTGGGCATCAGGACAGTGTGCCGAACACCTACAAATTACTACTACGACAAACCACTACCGCCGGTCCCGTATGGAGATGCTTTCGATGCCGAGACAGAGCTGGTTCCAGAACCGCTTTTCAGCAGGCCGACAGTACTGCCTCAAACGCGGGCAGCTTACGCAGCCGTGGAACCACAATCGCCGATCTACGTGACCTCCATCTCTTCATCAGGCATATCGCGAACGCCTTCTCTTCGGTCATCGCGTCGCAGCATATCCTCGTCGATCTCGTCCATGTCAAATCCTTTGAGCTCGGCGCCAACGTCACCATACTCTCAGCGGGGTTCGCTCGAGCTGACCTGCATATCTCCTTCGATAGCACGGTACACACCCGTCGGTAGCCCGGAGCCCCAGCTGCAGCGGCGGCGGTCGCTGAGAAGGAGAGTCAGCCCGACTCACGATACCCTCAGGGGTCTAAGAGCGAAAGAGTCGGACGCATGCTTGCAGAAGATCTGCGAAGAGCAAGTGTCCGCTTACCTGAACGGGACGCTGCTACCGCGTGAGACGACGCGAACAGGACTGGAGGCAGTCGAGGAAGATTGACGATATTACGAAGACGCGTACGTACCTGCCTACCCCTGCTAGGACATAAATGCTGACCGTGTGCAGTTTATGATGTATGACTTAAAAGACTGCGCACCAGGCAGCTCAACGCAAATATGGTGACAGACACGATGGCGATTTTACTCCATTCTTCAGCGATACCACGAATTAGGATCGATTGTCAGTCATGTTCGACGACAGAAACTCATCTATTCCTTACCGCTCTACGCACCTACGTACCAGTCTCTTTCAATATTCTCTAGGCAACTGTCGTGCCGCTTAATGTGTGTAGCTTGTAGGCTGGCTGAGCTTTTGAAGCATGCCAGCAAACCATTGTTTATAACCGACATTCCGCTTCATCATACGTGGAACTAGGCAGCTCTTCCTCTTATATACAACTTAATCAATTTCGCAATACTTGGCAGATCAGAACAGCCTCGAGAAAACGTCGTACTGAGATTTGCAATATCAGCTTGCTTTGGGGTCTTCGCATTATAATCATCAATTGAACCCACAGGGACCATTGACCTGCGAAGGGAGTGTTTGGGTTTGTGGACAATCTTGGTCAGCTTGTGAACGCAAGGCGTTATCATCTGCAGGGTCATGAGGTACCGTTCCGAAAACCGTGCTTTCACCGGTCACGACATCCTGAAATGTGGCCACACTCGTTTGCTTAGTTGTCGTCAAGGAACAACGAGGTTGTAGTACAGTAGAAGTTGAGGACAGCGGAGGCTCTGCTTTTCAAAACCGAAGGTCGAAGCAGTGAATATCAGCCTGACAGCGGGTTTGCATTCTGAGGCGTTTAACCTCAACGACTAAACCGCCGTTACGAGATGCACATGTTGAGTGTGGGGGCTAGGATCAACCTCGAGCTGATGCATTCTCAAGGTCTGTGTCGCTCACACCAATCGGCAGTTCGACGGACGTCTTTCGTTCCCTTTGCGTTCCTGACACCCGCATGGATGAGACCTTTGGAAGCGAGCAGCAAGGACCACCTCGGTGGCAGCATTGTGCCATGGCGACTCTGTTCCGGTGTTAGAGTCAGTTAAATTGAGTTGCTTCCACAACCTCAGGCCTGGCGCGGATCATTACGCCGTCCTCTAGCATGATGCCCTAGAAGGGAAGTCCTCCAGGTTGCGTCCAGGTTCCTGCAGCCACATCCGCTAGTTTGCAGAACTACGAGCCCTTCCTGGGCAACGGGCCCTTTTGCGTCGAGGTCCGTAGTACCCGCGTGACGAGGCCGAATCCGCTTAGGGCTTGGAAAGATTACCATTAAGGCCGTCACCCAGCTGTAAATACGTGACGTTGGAGCTGAGAACTCTTTTAACACGGTGGAGACACGCAGGGAAGGTACTCATGGAAACCACGGCTGCTCTTCGATGCAGCTGGCCGTCAATCGTTCCATAAGGCACAGGCTAGCGGCTGGCAGAGCCAGTGAGCGACGGTCCGTAGGATCGGATCTGGAAGCATGTCGAAGGTGGATCCTTTGAACCCGGCTGCATGACAGGGGTTGTTCGAGATGGTCCGAGCGATGTGCGTGGAAACGACCGCGACGAGACATGTTGCCGGTCGACTCCGCGGTGAGAGGCCGATGAGGCTGCTCTATGCTCTCTCGCTGCAGCCTTCACGACGCTGGACGCTGGCCTGCGAGAGTCGACGGTGATGTTGTATTGAAGATGCTGCGCTACGGCCAGCAAGACCGAGAGAGGCGAATAACGCTACGCCAAAACGTGCAGCCTCCACTCCCCTCTCACCGCACGTTATCGCGTTTCTTTCACCACATCCAATCTAAACGCAACTGTGCGACCCAATGATTTGCAGCGTGTCCGATGGATTTCCAATCTAGCCAATATCCTTCCTCCTTTGCTGGGTTCTCCACCTCTGCCGCCCACCTTGGCCAAACTACGACACATTCCCCGCAGAATCAGTTCTTCAACTCGGATCCACAAGCTCGGTTCGCGCAATCAAACAACGCGTTTTCATATGGCGGACTCTCCAATGGCGGCCAAGGCGCCTCGTTCCCTAACATGCAGAGTGGCGCCATGATGCAGCCTGGAGGTGGCATGTCGCAAAGCCAGCTTCACCAAGCACGAGGTATGTCAGCACGCGATGTCCAATGCCCCAGGCGACACTCGATGACGTCCTGTCACCGCTCCTGTCACTGCCACCACCGGTACGCGCCTGCCATCTGTGACCCTGTGTCGCGGTCGTGGTTGCGCATGCCCTGCCAGCCCTGACGCGCATGCCCTGACCGCATCTGCTTATTGTTGTATGAGCATGCTGACGTTCGTGAAGCCGCGCAACTGCAGCAGCAGCAACAGCAACAGCAGCAGCACAACCCGTACTCTAGTGCGCCGTACTCGCAGACGCTGCCGTCGCCCGCCCATCAGCAGTTCGCCCAGAACCGCCAGACCGCCTCGCCGGCCCTGAGTAACCAAGGCCAGCCGTATGCCACGCCTCAGCCGCAGCAGTCGCCCACCACCCTGCCGTCGTCGAACGGCCAACAGCAGCCCATGAATCTCAACCTCCCCTCGCAGGTCAAGAGTGAGCCGGCGCAGGCGCAGACACCTGTCAAGGCCGCGCCGCAGTCGCCCGTGCCGCCCCTCACGCCAGCGAAAGCCCACGAGCGCGTCGCCGTACTTCTCGAGATCAACAGCATCCTCATCAACGAGGCCACCACTCTCCAGGGGCAAGGCAAGGGCGGCCAGATTGCAGCGCCTGAGGAGGGCAAGCCGCAGCCATCGAAGGAGTACATCGAGTAAGTTGCACCGTCATCGTGCCCAGGGCGCACAGGCTGATTCTTCACAGTTATATCAGACGTCTTCAAGCAAACCTCTCCTATCTTGCGCAGAATGCCGAGAAGGTACCGAAGCCGGGACAGCCGATCCAGCCCGGACCTGCGATCATGTCTGCGCCTGCGACGCACGAAGAGCTTGGCAAACTGTACGTCAAACTACAAGGCCTATTCCCAGGGTGGAAGGGCGGCCAGCCGGCGGCAAGGCAGTCTCCTGGCGGACCACAGCGGATGAACTCGAATACATCACAACCGCCAAACAGCGCCGGTCTCCAGCAAAATTGGGGTCAAAATTCCATGCAGATGCAACAGCAGCAGCAGCCCAAGATGGAGCCTCCGCAATGAACGCGTTTCCTAGGCACTGATAGCGCCAATGTATTACTACCTTCCTGTCACGGTATCTGGAGCCGGTTGGCTTGACAATTTGGGCTTACCTGGGTGCATTCCTGCCATTCCATTCCTCCCGGCGGCGTACTGAAAATTACACAAAAGCAGCGGACGGGAGTTCATCAGCTGGTGTCAACTCAAATATTAGGAGTACGGTGTTTAGCATACGAGCGTGCCACAGCAGCAGAGCATAGCGCGCTCAATACCTCTGTAGATTCAATATAAATGTACCTTTGCCTTGCATCATCTATGCTATTGTGTACCCGCCGATTATGTCGTAATGCCATTACTCCAAATCTAAACCTCGACCTTTCAAACAGTCTCCAGGGAGAATAGGGATCAGTATCTCGTCCGCGACACCTCCCTTCTCACCTCCCTCTCATCTACATACCCTGAACTCCGCCTCGGCTCACGGAATTCAGCATCACTCCTGCGCACATCACTAATCCTCCTGCTCCTGCTGACACTGCGCCTGCTTGCTCTGGGCTCCTCATAGTACTCAATGACTCTGGGTTGGCTTCTCCTACCACCAGCGTGTCAGCAATCTGTAGTTCCTCACCAGTCATCCTTCTCGAAGAGTTCGCAATATGGATCCCCGATGTATACCCCAATAGGACAAGACGCGACAAGACGTACCGGTGGTGGTGCTCAACATATCTTTCTTCCCCGCTGCGGCGCCATTCGCGCGGCAGACGCATCACGCCGGCCGGAGGGTGTGAGGTATAGTTTCCGCGTCGAGGGGGCGGGTCCATGACACCTGGACCGCGGGTCTCGTACGTCTTCATGATGCACATTATGGACTCTGATTCCTCAAAAGGAACGATGCTGGAACGACTAGACGATGCGATGTGATCTTGGTCGAAGCCGAGTGTATGATGTTCCGTGAGTCGAGGTAAATCCGAGAATCGTGTTTGAATGGACTGTTCTGAAGATTCACGGTAGAGTTGTGGGAATCCTCGTAACGATCGGCAGATTCACAATGCCTATGCTTGATGTTGATGTGCGGTATCCAGCCTCCCCGGGCAAGTTGGCGGGATGACGTAGGCCCAGGCTCACTGGTGAATTCCAGGCTCAGTCGAGACATTGCATCTCGACCTTAGGTCCTGCGGTTGGATTAATCTACCTAGTACTTCACATTGTCAGTACCCGTAATGTGTATGTATTACGAGAAAGGCTTCATGAATGCTAGTGTGAGTTGAAAAGGAAAAAACAGCCAGAGTAGATCTTTCGCCTCAAGCATTGCTCCTCAGGTCAAGCAGTATGCTGAATGTTCTACAATATTTTACATGCCCCTTTACGGTGCCGGTGACTTTGGTCCTTCGAAGATCGCCTTTCCACTTCTGATTGTGGCGTACTTCACTGCACCTACGTCACTCTCTTGAACACCAGGTGCTGTTGTACCTGCACCAATCTGCTTGATCTCTTCCTTAATCTTGCGATCCACTGCATCCTGCACGGCGCCTGGCTGGCTCTCAGCAATCTCATTGACGTCCTTGAGTGTTAGAACGTCGCTGATACGCGACGCACGAGATTGCAGAAGCATTGTTGTAGGACCCTCGAAGCGAAGGAACAGCTAGACAGGATTAGCACATGCAGATGTGAGGAGCCGGGCCAGAACATACCCTGTCACCCCAGATGGTCCGCCGTGACCACGTCTTGATTGTATGCCATGTGGTTGAAATTGCGCGCCATGTCGCTGTCTGGCTCATGATCCTAAAGAACTTGGCATTCTGTACGAAGGACCCGAAGCCAAGATCAGGGACCTGCAGGCGGAAGTTCGAAGATTTGAAGCGGAACGGCATTGGCGGCGTTGCTGAGGCTGTGTATGCTACGACATTGCTGTCACGTGTGAGCTTGTAAACAACTGAGTTGTGGAAGATGACACTTACGCCGGATGCGCAACATAGCTCTCACCAGCCTTCAACTGGACTTGGTAGATTTGCCCGCTCCCTGCGAGTGCGAGCAGTCCACGTCCTGTAATGTATGTGTTTCCCCAATGCGCCAAACCAAGCTTCACATTGTACTGAGGCCTCAGGCTCAGTGTGTGGCCGGTCCATGCCAGAAGTGCCTGTCTCTGGCTTATGATCCAATCCTGTCTGCCGTCAAGATTGACTGTGACAATGCTGGAGACGGGCGATTTGGTAGAGACCAAGGCTGTAACCGGCGTGGTTGACGAGATCTTCTGGTACAAGAAGGGAATACCAACAGGTGCGCGCCTGAAGGGCTCGAGGAAGGAGAGGGTCGACAGTGTGTTCTCTGACTTGCCGTTCAGGCCTATCAGAGTACCGCGGCGGGTGAAGAGGGTTTGCGAAGCAGAGAGAGAGACGGAGAGAAGGGACATGGGCGTCCCAAGGACTTCGAAATGTGCATCTAACGAGGTCAGCGATTGCAAGTGCCAACCACGGCTGTTGATGTATACCAGGCGAGAGCGCCGGTGTGTTTGCAGCGTCAATGTTCAGGCGTTGTTCGAGAGCAGGCTCAGTGGCAGAGCTGGTCGCAGAGATGTTGATGTATCTTCTGCGCGCAGTCGCAGCACCAGCGCGGTGTGCGACGCTACTCCAGGGCAAGGCAGCCGGGCGGAGCATGGCTGTGCCTGTCAATTGGCTCTTGTGCTGGACGTGAGAAGCAGCAGCAGCGCGGAGCTCAGTCGCGGCTGCTGCGCGTAGGGCTGAGGGCGAGGCGCATCACCGAATCAAACCAAGCAAACATGCGGGCGAGCTAGACTCCCCGGTGCTCAATTGCGTGCGCGCGCCGAGGTCTTCCACCATCGCTGAGCTCTCCTTGCTGGCCATTGGAGCTTGTCAGCACCTTGATCCTTCTATCTGGAGCTGCGCGACCCGAATATGTGAGGTTCGCCATGCTCATACCACCACTTGCCCGTGCTGCCAGTCGGCCGGGCCTCCCACCCTCGAGCTTGAGCTTGCTCTTGCGCCCGCAGCCTCTCTCCTACTCCGCTCGCGTCTTTACCTCCTCGCCCCTGCACAGGAAAGATGTACACGGTCAACGGCCCGCGCCAGGCTCGCAGCAAGCGTTGCAGGCTACCAAAGCCGCGAAACCTGCGACCGACCCCGCCAAAGCGAAGGCGAAAGTAGACAGGTCGATGGACCCGTTGCTTGGTGAAAGGAACCTAAGCAACAAGGAACAGCGCAAGGCAGACTGGACAATCATAAAGGAAATGACCAAATATCTATGGCCAAAGGACAACTATGGCACTAGATTCAGAGTTGGACTTAGTGTAGCTCTGCTGCTGAGCGCAAAGCTGCTCAACGTGCAAGTGCCGTTCTATTTTAAGAGCATTGTGGACTCGATGAACATAGATTTTGCTGTTGTTGGAGGGACTGCAACTACTGTGGCAGGATCTATGATCATGGCATGTAAGCTACACCAAGCTATACCAGACCAATCTGGAAGGACTGAGACTAAAGTAATCAGATGGCTTGACTCGAATCGGCGCAACCGTATCCCAAGAGCTTCGTAATGCTGTTTTTGCAAGTGTTGCACAGAAGGCTATTCGCAAGGTCGCTTGCAGTGTGTATGAGCACTTGTTGCGTCTCGACTTGAACTTCCACTTGACAAGGCAAACCGGAGGCTTGACAAGAGCTATCGACCGTGGTACCAAGGGTATCAGCTTCTTGTTGTCCTCCATGGTCTTTCACATCTTCCCTACGGCACTCGAGATCTCCTTAGTTTGCGGCATTCTGGTGAGTACGTCAAGTCGGGTAGTAGGCATGCACTGACGATTGCAGACTTACCAGTACGGCTGGCAGTTTGCGCTCATCACGACTGCGACCATGACTGCTTATGCGGCATTCACAATATTGACGACGTCTTGGCGCACAAAGTTCAGAAAGCAAGCCAATGCCGCAGACAATAAGGCGGCTACCGTTGCTGTCGACTCTTTGATCAACTACGAAGCCGTGAAGTACTTCAACAACGAGAAGCACGAAGTTGGCCGCTACAATGCTGCACTTACAGCGTACGAGAAGGCCTCAATCAAGGTCGCTACTTCTCTTGCCTTTCTGAATTCCGGGCAGAACATTATTTTCTCGTCTGCCTTGACTGCTATGATGTATCTTGCCTGCAATGGCGTTGCGCAAGGGACCATGACAGTCGGTGACTTGGTCATGGTGAACCAGCTGGTCTTCCAGCTCTCTGTGCCCCTGAACTTCCTCGGCTCTATGTACCGCGAGCTTCGCCAGTCGCTGTTGGACATGGACACACTCTTCAGCCTGCAAAAGACCAACGTCGCTGTTCAGGATAAGCCTGACGCGAAACCCCTACTCCTCACGAAGGGCGAGATCAAGTTCGAAAATGTGTCGTTTGGATACCGCCCTGACCGACCTATCCTCAAGAACCTGAACCTCACAATCCCAGCAGGCAAGAAGATCGCCGTCGTGGGTCCCTCCGGCTGCGGAAAATCTACAATCCTGCGCCTGCTCTTCAGATACTACGATGTCCAAGAAGGCCGTATCCTGATTGATGGTCAGGATATCCGTGATGTGTCGCTCGAAAGCTTGCGTAAAGCAATTGGTGTCGTGCCGCAGGATACGCCGCTATTCAACAACACTATCGGGCACAATATTAAGTACGGCAACATGGAAGCGAGTGATGAACAGATCATTCAGGCTGCAAAGCGCGCCCACGTGCATGAGACAATCAGTTCGTTCCCCGATGGCTACGATACCATGGTCGGCGAGCGCGGTATGATGATTAGTGGAGGTGAGAAACAGCGTCTCGCAGTGTCGAGGCTGATTCTGAAAGATCCTCCACTTCTTTTCTTCGACGAAGCGGTACGTACCTCGATCTTACTATCTAAACCGAGTACTAACACGGTCAGACATCTGCACTCGACACCCACACCGAGCAGGCGTTGCTTACACACATCAACTCGCTCGTGCGCGAGAAGAAACGCACATCGGTGTTCATTGCGCACCGCCTGCGCACCATCTATGACTCGGACATCATCATTGTGCTTAAGGCAGGCGGTGTTGCAGAACAGGGTACACATCAGGAGCTCATTGACAGGGACGGATTGTACAGCGAGCTCTGGAGTGCGCAGGAGACTATGTTTACAGAGAGGGAAGACGAGAGCAAAGAGAAGAAGGATGATGAGACGCAGACGAAGTAGATATCAAATGAAGTCGCTATAGACGGAGGGTACAAACAATTCATCGAGGGCACCCATTGCATGCTCAGTCTCCCATTGGCCTTTGAAGTAAGTCTTGTCCTTCGCACCAGGGAGCTTTTTAGGGGTATAGAGGTTGTTGTTCTGGCCGGTTGGGAATTTAACCTCCCCAAAGGTATAGTCGTCTCTACATGGGTCGAGCACTTTTGTGTCGTACGCAGCGACGTCCTTCCGTTTAGCTTTAGTGGCAGCGTCGGAAGTGAAGAATGCCCCACTGCTTGGGTAGTCGGGCAACTCGAGCGTAACCTTTCTCGTGCACATGTCCAATTTCTTAGTGCCGAGCTTCAAGTTGTTGTCATCATCCTCTCTGGACGTTGGACTCTGACGTCAGACTTGATGCATTGAAACCCGTCTGGGAGTAAGCGCAGCGAAATACCAATTGTAGCTGGTTCTATCAGTAAGCCAGTCAATTTAATAAGCTCCTTACTCTTGCTATAGTGGGCGTACGCAGGCCCAAGCGTCCAAAATAGGCAGCTGCGACGGCATTCAGTCTCCGTTACTATTCCCACAACCTCATTCATCGATCAAGAGGTATCGTTCAACCGCAGATTGCAACAGAGAGCTGTTTCGTTTCTCAATATATCTAAAGTAACCAGAGACTGCGCAATCACCGGTACGGTGATCCACCGCCGCTTGCGCCACCAGTGCCGCTCGTAGTCTCAAGCATAGCTACAGACTTCAACCTGGAAGTAACGACCACCTACATGTACAATCCGCTCATCTGCAGCTCTACTCTACACCATGCTTCACCTTCCTGTCGAAATCATCCACGACATCGCATGGGCTCTACTACCCTGCGGTGGCCACAGGCTGGCCCCGCTAGCCACCATTAACAGGCACTGGCAGGGCACCATTGAAGACATTCTTTGGCGGCATATTACGATCACTGAAGCTGACATTGATTCGTTCAAAACCTTCTGTCAAACTCGTACACGAAGGCAGGCGGTAAGGCATATTGTATTCGAGGCGAAATTCTTCGAACGACCAGCGGAACAATGGAAAAGTCGAGCTGGCGAAGGCTACGCTAAGAGTGTTACTAGCAGTATATAACCTCTTGAAGTTGAAGACATAATTGTGTCCACAGCTGGGGAAGAGAACGAGCTCAGCGACACAAAGCCTAGGTGTGAAGAGCATCAAGTCTGCCAAGACAACGCGCAGCACTTACTGTCGACCTTCCAGAGCGAACACGATCGATTCTTCCATGCCATCCGCAGGATCTGGGATACAGTTACTTGCTGGAGTTCCTGTGCAGATGCGAAGTCCATCAAGATCGTTGTCGATGGCTACTCAATGTACAAGCACCTCGGTCTTGCCTTTCAGCATCAGGACGTTTTCGATGCCTACCTACATACAGAGGACTGGTTGGTAGGGTTTCCGCCGCTTCCAATGCTGCCGTCCGTAGAGGCTTTCAAATTGGAGCTGAAGGGCAACACTGATGTGGACTTATGGACGGCTGTTGCTGGGTGTGCAATCGCACGCACCCTACCGGCGTTGAAAGAGCTGGACATCAGGGGCTGTGACATAGAGTAGCAGTGGGTAGGGGTAAGGAGAACATGTCGAGAGGGTGAG
The DNA here is from genome assembly GCA_039634465.1 of Didymella pinodella. Classification (NCBI taxonomy): domain Eukaryota; kingdom Fungi; phylum Ascomycota; class Dothideomycetes; order Pleosporales; family Didymellaceae; genus Didymella; species Didymella pinodella. The sequence continues at coordinate 1,154,679 of CP113345.1, forward strand.
TGTTTGTGTGAAAGTCGCATGATTTGTTGTGTTGACCTGTTCAGTCTTGGCACAGCAGCTCGCAAAGCTGCCCTCATCGCTCCAGAAAGCCGTGCTCTGGCTTGAACATTGCAGCATAAACGATCAAAGGTATCAACCGACTAGCTTCTTAGTGGAGGGGGTTGACACATTTTCGACGTCGTTCCATTACTTCTCGAGCCGACTACCGCATCTTACAGAGCTATACCTGAACGCGAATCACATTTCACCTTCCTTATTCTGGCCTTCCGATGCCACTTATCCCTCGTCCACCTCTCTTTGGCCTAATCTCAGCATCTTCGACATCAGGACTAACTTCGAGTCGGCTGAAGGCGCCTACTGGATGCGGAGCAGATCGGACTACCCCGAGAATACTGAGCATCTTGAGTACTATTGGTAGGATCGCCCAGCAACCGAGGATGAATCCACGGTGCCAGGTTCCTGGCCGGTGCTGTACTTTCGTGTTCGGCCAGAACCAGCACTCTTCGACGCTCTCGCTATCAGTATCGCACGCGCTGTTTCGCACATGCCTAAGCTTGCTTACCTGAATCTCGAGTTCAATGCACATCACCGCGGACCTAACAACGGCGGCACATACCAACATTTCAAGAACTACCAAGGCTGGGCATGCTACTTTCGCAAGAAGAACAGCATTCGCTTCGCATCGACTTGCTTTGCGAACGAGTGGCCACATCCGGGTCCCGACTATACTGACATAGAGCGCCCACGGCTGGAATGGGTGTTCCAGTGCCCATTTCGAGAAGTGCAGTGGAGGCAGCCCGAGGAGGCAGATGAACTATGGCGAAAGACCTTTCCTGACGTCGATTTTGATCTTGTTACCTCGGATTATAAAGCTGGTAAGTGGTTCGACACGTGGGAGCGCCGTAGAGAAGGTAAGGTGATCTGTAGATCACGACTCAGATAAAGGTAGACTCTTGTGGCCAGCGGCAATTGCCCTTGACTGCTCTGGGCATCGAGGGTGTGATTGCACAGTGTATAGGCTCAACCCATGACAAAACATCACACACTGTCCTTTCTTAGGTGCTTCTGTGCTTTACTGATCTTGAGGAGTGATGAACAAGAGATTCAGAAACAAAAGGGTTGGGTTGACGCAGGTACTTGTAACGTGCAAGTCATTGTTCAACATGACTCTTGCAATATGCTGATTGAGTGAGAAATTGAATGGTACAGTTGGAACCTCAGCAAGGGAATTAGCTGCCAACATTGGAGGCTGTTCTCAGGACAGGAGAGAATTGTCGGTTAAGGCGAGGTTGGTGATCCCAGTCTGGACGGCAGACTAGTCGGTTGTTGAGTGTGTCAGTCGTTGGTGATGGAAATTTCATAAGGCTTCTTAGCTTTATTATATCAGTGCTTAGCATCTTGTTTTCTAGTTGATAGCGAAAAGTTATAGTGTACAGTAACAAAAAGCACTTGTTCCTACAAAGTTATAGAAGGGGAAGGAGTCGCCAGTAAGGCATGTACCTTCTTTCAACACGCCCTACAATTGTGCAGGAGAATGCCGCCAGAAATGACGGCCTTTGTGCAGACAGTCTTGGCGCCTAGTGAAAAATATCGCTTAGTCATGGTATCTTACACCACGAGGCACAGTGCCCAAAAAGCGGCCACATGAGTTCAGGTTAAACTACAACTAAGTTTGTCACGCTGAGCTTAGATTATGCTAGAGTGATATGAAAGGGGTCTTTGTGCAGTCTCGCTCCTCACGTCGCAACCTTGACCTCTATACTCCCGTCTCTTCCCAAGCCATTCTGTTCATTCAGTCAATCTTAGATTTCTTTCAGCTCTATTGCCAACGTGTCGAATGCCTACTTCTCGTCAGACGGCACTTGATCTGGCTGATTGCCAGCGCCTTAGTCAAGCCAAGTTCAAGAGATATCAGGATGCACCGGACCACAAAAATGATTTTGTCAACGCTGATACTAAAAAGTACCGGGAATGGTTGATGAAGATTTCGAATCAGTACGTGACTTGCACCACTATAATGTGACTTTAGGCTCACACTTAACTTCTAGGTACTTTCAAGACAATAATGTTAATCCTAACTCTGCGTAGATAGAATTATGCGAAGAAAAGAAGAATATAACAATCTAGTATAAAACCTTTTCCTTAGACTATATTAACAACTTAGCAAGACAGGTATTATCTCTTTTAGCTAAAGAATACATTAACAAGCATATGCTTAACTGTGTAAGCACAGTACTTTTAATATAGCAAAAGCTAGTTAAGAAGGCGGATCTAACAGTTCTTAAAGTAAAAAGAAAGCTAGAACCTTAAGAATCTAAGAAGTAGTAACTAAGATTTTATAATTATAGTTTAAGGCTACTAAAGTCTTAGGCTTTAGTCTTTAATATATCTATAGTAAGTCTAATTCTTAGATATAAGTTCTTAGGCTAACCTAGGCTAGTAAAAGGGTACTCCCTACTATAGAGTAGAGTAGGGGTAGAGTAGAGGTCTGCATAGACGTGTAGTAGGGGTAGGGTAGAGTCTATACAGACCTAGGGTAGAGGTAGGGTAGAGGTACCTCTAGTATAGGGTTAGGTAGGGTAGAGTCTATATAGACCTAAGGTAGAGGTAGAGGTAGAGGTATACTAGGGGTATAGTAGAAAAATATGCCTACCTCTATAAACATATATACGTGTAGAATTTATAGTAAGCTTTATAGTCTATAATAAAGTCTATTATTAGTTAAGAAAATATATAATAGTAGATAAATATAATAGAATAAGCATAGAATTATAATAGCTATTTATTATAGTTTATTGTTATAGTAGTAATAAAGCAGACGGCAAGCCTACATTAGGAAATAGATGCATCCGCTTTGGGTAATCCGAGCCTCGCGTACAGCTTTCGCGCTACGCCTAAACAAAGAATTGGCCTCAGCATCCGCCATAAAGACGCCTTCTCTACTGTTATCTTTCCTCTCTCTCTTCCTCCCATTACTCTCTACTCTTATTTCTCCTATCCGCCACCCCTCGTCTGCGCTCAGCCGCCGCTCCCTGCCTACATAACCCAGCTATCCTTCATAAGGCATTTCCTCAAACCTAGCTGCCCGCTTGGAAAAGTTGGACTGCCTCACTATGGTGCCCAATTGTCTTTCCTTCGGTCATGATATAGATTGACCACTCCAGCCCTCGTATAGGCAATATCCTCTAAAATTCACACATTTTCGGACTTTTACCCGCAACGCAACGCAACAGTGACGACTTTACGAACAGGACGCCTTATACGTTCCTTCTGTATAGGCTTGGTCCCTATTTCCACACCGGTCTCACCCGGAACACATCTGCGGTTAAAGGAGGGATGCTCGCATGCTGCACGGTCTAGCCCTTCACGGTGCCGACTGACTAGCCTGTTTCCCCTTTGCTTTTCTCCGGCATGGGCGCTTCTGCGAAGCACTGTCTCATGTATGACTTAGTTAAGACAACCTTGCTCCTTCGGCTGAACAAACCCTCCAATCCGCTCCGTTAGCAGGCGCTACTTCCGGACGTTCTCTCTCTCGGACGCGGTCAGTCACTCGCGTGAGGCGCTAGTTTCGCGCTTGGGGTCTTACGATACTTCGCCACGCATAGCATGCCTACGATGCCTGTTACGTTGCGGTATTGCAGTGCAACAAGCAAGTGTCAGAGGTCAAGAGACAGGCAGCTGGCGGTTCAGCATTACCGTTGGCGTAGCAAGTGGGAGATGAAAAGAACTGTGACCACATCTTGCTTACGGCTGGAAGAACACACTTTTGAGTTAATGGCACTCATGCCAGCTCTTGTCATCCGGCATCACTTCCCTCCACCTTCAGCCCTTCTCTGTAATACGCTGGCTGATCCGGGCTCAGACATCCACATGCTGCAGCTTGGTCCGTCAGCGACAACGCGGTCAACCTTTGTTGTCTTGGTTGTAACGCTGCAGTGTGACCAGCAGGGGCTGTTTGTATTGACGCTGGCAGCTAATGGCTCGGCTTTGGCGTTGGCATAATCTGTAAGGGATAGGTAGAGTCTGACCCACCACCATTCTGGCCGAGATGAGAGCGCTCTCTAGTGAGTAGTGTTCAGGCTCGTGTCTCAGTCCGAGTTTCCCAGCGTTGTCATCGCAACTATTTTGGTTGAGCGGATACCACAGCCACTCTCTCTGGTGTCACTGGTTCTTCTAGGACCAGACCCAGCGGTATTACGCGCCAAAGCACTTGCATACTGCTTGGACTTCATGACCTCTGTGCAGGGTGCTCAGAATTGTGTAAGACTCCAGGAGTGGATCTCATCTGGCTTATGCTGCAGCTGATGATCTGATGATCGAAGAAATAGCTGGCGATCGAGGGCCCTTTCTCAGCAAGCCTGAAAGAACATTTAGGGGAGCGCTTGGAGAGTCATGCATACCCTCGGTAACTTCTGCAGCCAGAGGCGAGTCAAGAGTAAGATATTGTTGAATGAGGAGAGGAGCGCCGGAGATAGCGAGGATGGGTACTGCGATCGATTTAGCGTCGTTATCTAGATGTCTTCTCCCCTGGAGACGTCGTCAGCTCGGTGAGTTGTTTTCTACTTAAACTCCCAGACGCAGCACTGTTTCCTCAGCCAGAGTCCATCAGATCCTACTAAAATCTTACAATGGCTGCTTTTACTTCAGTTCCTCAGCCTACTTCATCTCAGTTCAGACATTACGATCCTGCGTTACTGAAGCGTACTAAATCGAAGGCTAAGGCTAATGTTACGGGGAACAATCTTCGTAGAGATCATACAGAGAAGGCGACTTACAATCTGGGATTGCTACACTAAGGTATTGTTTGCTCTTTAGTCATGCGAGCGACTTAAAGCAGGCTGACTCGTGTGCAGATACCGATCTTCACGCCGTCCCTCAACAGACATTACAATTCTAGCCGACGGACCCTATTAAGGGGATGAACTTAACAATTTGCGATCTGTTTGGATCAGGTCATGGCAAAAGCATGTACGATATCGCGTCTGGTGACCGTCACCACCAGCTTGGCTGTGAATTGCTTGACAAGGGAGCAATAGGTTACGCCACACGCGTTGAAACATCGGATTCGGCTACAAAAGGGTTGCTTGACGAAAGCAGTCAAGGTAAGTATTTAAGTAAGCTGTGGTATTTATGCCACTAATGGGCATAGATTTTCATCTAGTCGACACGTTTGAAGAACGCGACAGCGCTGCAGATGTTCAGCCTAGCAACAAGGCCTCTAGCCATCAGGAGAACAACTACGACCTGATTGTCGGCAACAAAGAAGACTATGTCAGCCAGCGCTGTGATATTGATGCAGGTATAAATCACGCTTTCTCTGCAGGCGATATGGAAAATTCTTGTCATGGTGAGTACCACCGAAATACTCCATAGGGCCATGTTAACACCGTCTAAGAAAGATTACTAGCGGAAGACAGAGCATTCTTTGATATTATTAGCGTAACAAACAGACCGTCCGCAACAAGTGAGCGGTCGCGTCATTCTCCAGTTGTTGGTGCGACAACGATTAACCCAGCAGCAGCGACGGACGTTGTAGTGGAGACAGAGCCGGAAGACGCCCATTCAGCCAAGCGGCAAAGGCTGGCTGAGCGACAGCCACAGAGTCCTATACTTGAGTCTGTATCTACGCCCAAGTCAACGTCTCTACTAAACCTTAGCGGCCAAGCTTCCCGTTCTATTCCTAGCCCTCAAGCTGCTGCCCACAAAGACGATGGTGCCACACATCTAGTCCTGCCTCCAAGCGATCTCCGCAATAAAGAAGACGACCAAGGCGCAGATGTCCGGGGAAATATCGATAAACTACTGCAGTTAAGAAGATCTATCTTTTCTTTTAAAGAGATAGAAGGTGAACAAAATGTTATTCTAGATGCCGACTGGCGTGTGATGAACAGACGTGGTAGCGGTAGCAAAGCTGGGGAAAACTTTGAAGAGGAATCCAGCCACAACGAGGCATGTAATGCCCCTCTATTGACATTGGAACGGCGTAAACGCAAGGCTTGGGCACCTAAGACGGGACGCAAGTTATTAAACACTGTCCTCAGCCCACTGGACTGCAGTACGGTACCTACGAGGGCACGACAACAAGTAAGACTGAGGCAGCCACGACAAAAGCAAATGCCGGGACGGCCCAGGATCGATAGGGAGCTTCGATCTTGCTCCCCACAATCATCCTCTCCAGACACAACAGCTCGCGATGGAACCAACATCAACTATAGACCCAGTCTCAACATGTCTGGTGAGATAACTAATCTCACACTCTACACTATCCCAAATGGGTCGTTGATCGTGGCAGCGACGGTCCGATGTCGCGACTCCAACCTGTCCCTCGACCCGGTAGCTTTAGGTCACAAGTTCTTCGGCAAACAAGGCAAAGTCATCCGCATGACCCAGCTATCGCCAGACTCCTGGATGCTGCTAGGTTACTGGTTCAATGATAGTGTTCTAAGCTTCTGCAATCGCGGAGGCTCGAATGCGGAGTGGATGAGCAGTTCCCATAATGACGTTGCTAGTCATGGAACGGACAACTTAGACGACGACTCGGACAAAGAGGACGAGAATGGAGAAGAAATTACAAAAAAATACAGCTAACGAACGCACAAGTAGTGGCTAGAGTCAGATGAAGTGCTTTTACTCTCGTTGAAGGATAGACAGGGTGTGGAGTGGGAAGAGATATGTAAACGCTTCCCTAGTCGGTCGCCAGGTGCAGTAAAACTGCGCTACTACACATTACGGAAGAAAGGCTTGTAAGGCTGCTGCGATATCCTCTTGCGTAGGAGGGCGAAGTGGAGGCTAAATTCCTCCTTGAATCAGCTTTTTAGCGACTGTTGTCCATGCCCGTCGTTCATTGTGATATCAGCTCGTCCGGGTGTCGTTACACAGAGTGATCAAACCAGGTTACTCTAACCTCTCTCTGCGCGACCTGCGAGGCGAAATTTCTCATCATAGCTCATGTAGGGGGTAGACCTTGGCCTTTGAGGCGTTCAATGTAGTGCAAGAGCTCTAGCTCTCGTCATGGGTGGAGGATTTGCTGGTTTTGAGCCTGAATAGCTTGCAAGGTTGAGAGACCTTGGTGTCGCCGCGCAAGTGTTGCGCGACTACAATGGTATTCTTTTGCGATTTGGCGGCAGCTCAACTGCTTTCCTAGCTCTAGAGACTCTATTGATGCAAGCGTAGCCTTAATTAAGTTTGTCTTAGTGTAGGTATTGCGTGTTGAAGTGGTAGTATGATTTTGGTGGGGTGGCTCATTGTGCCGTCGGGCTCATTGTGCCGTCCACCTCGGTACGACAACGCTTTGCTTGCGACACGTCCATAGATAGGCCTTGTTGTGTTTGCGTGGACAGCCTTCTACTGACAGTGCAGGACCAGAGACAATGACAATGCTCCACAATTGAACAGACGCTGCAGCCGCGTTTGCAAAGATGAAGGATAACTAAGCTGCGTCAGCCCTGCACCTTCGTTTTCTACTGCAATCAGTTTGTTAATGGATGCCTTTAAACTTTTAAATACTGCTATCCTGCCCATAGTCTATAATACGCTTTACTATAGCATCGTCCTGCTCTCTATCGTAGTAGTAGCTATAAAAGCAAAAACGTTGGTTATCAAAACCAAGTTTGTAAAGCGCTATGAGCCTTCCCACCCCCCAACTTATACAAAAAAGGAAAAGGAACCAAGAAAATCAACAGAAATCGCGCCAGAAAGCCAAAGACTACATTAATACTCTTCAGCAACAGGTTTAGAAGTGACTCTTGAACAAAGACTACCTTATTAACAGCTTTAGAACAGAGTGCTTAAGCTAGATAACATGTCGCTACACAAACAGCTCCTACATGCAAATACAGTTATAAATGTGTTAGAAAAAGGTGTGATTGCATGCTACATCTCTTTTAGTGCACAACTAATCTCTCTTACAGCTTAATGTTCAAACAAGGCGATAAAAGCAGGTTTTACAGATACTGACTTTTGTACGCTACCTGCTTTGAGTAATACCTCACCATTTCATGATTCTCAGTCACTTTTCACTCAGTGCCTTGTATCAGACCCTGTGCTTCCATCAGCGTTGCAGGTGAACTATATTTCGTCTAATAGCTGTTCTTCGCTGCTCTTAAGTTCTTTGCACAACTCTGTAAACGTGGGTAGCCAGCTAGGCTTAGAGAGTCCATACGAAAGCAATTTTGAGTTAGAAAATACCTAGGAGTACAGTCCTTTACATTTATCACTAGACGTAAGCAGAGCAGCAAGCATCCAGTCAGAAGATCTTGAAACACAAAGAATGTGACAAGTAGGAGAAATTGTTAAAAGACCTAAACCTTAGGGTCTTATTTTAATTCTGGTCTTTTTTTCTTATAAATCTTTACATACTCTTTTTTTCAAGTGAGATGTACTGTCGTCAGGGCCAAAAATATCAGCACTATCCCGTCCTCTAAGGGGTCTAGGGCTCTCAAACAAAGGTCCTTAAGTGATATGTTCCTTGTATCCAAGTCTTTCTTAGAGAAGAGAAAGCACGTTGCGTATCTAAATACAGATGTTTTTTTGCCGCTCTTCTAAGTCATTCAGCTTGTCCCAAAGACGTTGTATCTCAGCATCGTTCTCCTTAAGGTGATGCTCTGCGTGATAGTTTAGTTCTAGTAGACAGGTAAGGGGCAGAGTCTTACTAGTGCTGTTCTGTGTTGTCTCTTCGATTCTATCTAAAGCAGGCTCTCTAAGTAGCTTAAACTTTCTTTTACTGTTTAAGTGATTGCTTGTATCCGTAGTTTCTACAGACTCTAAAGCTTCACAAACAGTTTTCTTCAGATATCCCTAAGATAGTTAATAACAATTGCTAATTATGCACGCTTTATACATACCTAATATAGTGTGTCGTCCGCAACTGTGTCTTAAGAACTCATTACGCCCTTAGCTTCTCGACAATGCCCTAGTTGTAAGGCAGAAGAGGAACTTACAACACTAGAAACTAGAAAAAATGCCCTTTAAGTATTATTGATCTTGACTAGACTAGCTAGGTCCTTGCATGCGCTACGCAACGATACCTCGAGTGGTTATAGGGGTTGATGGTACCTTGCGACTAGTACTGTGTGGCACAAGTCATCTGCAGATCGGTTTCGCTATTGTTGTTGTTGTTAGTGCAAATCGGACCGGATCACTGTCAGAGTTAACAAAAGGCTACTGCTTGTACATATGATAGAGGTGAATTGCGTAGCACCTAAAGGACCTAGAGAAACCTCAGTTAGTATCAACCTTTCTGCTCTTTATACGTTATTTTAAGTCGATGCTATATCATTTTTATAGATAACGTTAGGATTTATTTCGTTTACTTCGAGCCTGGCTGGGCACGGAACCGTATATATCTAAGAGCCCATGATTGACTTGACTCGCTAAGCCTATACATTACGACAAACTCGCATGTTCCAGGCTCCTAACTGCAAGAGTTCCATAAGCGATCTGTCCTCTTCTACACAACAAAAGCTTCTAGGGACATTATCATTGAAATTAATAGTACTATTAAGTGTGCCTCTAATAAGGTTCCATTTTTGTGGTGATTTAGTTCCGTTAAGGCGAGGTGGGCCTACTGTGTACTCTTCGCACTGTTTAGACCTATGTCATGTGAGAATATGCTCTAATAAATCTCAGCGGCCACTTACGCCCATATCTGACAGAAAACCTGCGGTCTAGACGAAAAAGAGTACACACTAAGGGCACTGAACAACTTAGAGCTTATGTCGTTGCAAACCTCAGGGCGGCTTTCTGTCTACTTGCACATGCCCTTCCCGTCTCTGCCTATGCAAACGGTGTACTACAGTACGTCAGATTTTCTTTAATAAATCAAATGGCAGCTGACCGACCGAAATATTTGCTGGAGAAGCAGTGCAGGCCGCCACGCAAAGTAGAACTTCGATAATTGGTAAGAACTTCATTGCTGGATACAACATAAAGAGGCAGAGACTGAGTTAAATAGACGCAGATCTGTTCATCTTTACATATGCATGCCGAGGTCATCTAAAATAACCTGCCGCACCTTGAGAAGGAATGCAGATCTTCAAATGCGCACCAATCACACGAGCCTAATAGATAGGAGAAATGTGAGCGTTTATCAACCAGGCTTGAAACTTTTGATCGGACCTTTGTGGCTGCATGTCAGCACATTCTAGGATGCCAGCCTCCTTGGGAACAATCCGCTACTCTGGGCGCTGTCCAAGGTATCAGCACCCTCTACTCTCTGTGAGGGGCCTGACTCTGTCATACCTCTGGGCGCCGGCGAGCCAGGACCAAGCAATTACGATGTGTCGACGAGCGACTGTCTGAGCGTTTAGAAAACTACTCAGCCCGCAGGCTGCGCATCTTTCTGCTAGAGAAGACGCGGGACAAAACCATCAAGCTAGGCTGCAAGACTGCTGCCCGGAAGTAGAGTGGACCAGGAATTTAACTGGCTTACCTAGCGCCAGATTAGATACTGCGAAAATCGAGTATGAAATTGTGTTGTGTGATGCATACCAGCTATGTTGAGCTGCTATTTGTACTTTGTTAATGGGCCGTAGCCGTGTCAGATATGGAGTCCACCATCCATGCACTTGACCGAATATCCATATCAAAGACAGATCTCAAACGCCACACAGAAGTAACTGCCAACAGCAGGAACCGGCGCAGAACAAATATAGCAGCTGAGCTTTCGTTTTTCTGACCTTTTTCTCAGGGCGATTCTTCCAGAACGCAAGAAGTGCTTCTTTGATTGACGCCAACCGTTCCCCTAACCCGAAGCCAAGATAATTGTGCAGCATCAGTCGCAGTTCTAGCAAGTCATCCAGCTTGCTCATGCATGCCATCTCCACTAGCTCCATTCTCATGTACACCTCGCCGTCTTCTGCTACTTCCCTCCACTGTAGCTAATATACAATTGTATAACCTTCAGTTGTTATCAAGGAGTGACACGTCTCGAGCTGTGTAGGAGACCAATCAGGACACGCAAGCGAGTAAAAGTAGTGCATGTAAATTTACTATAAGGGCGCCGTCGCGGGCGGCTTGAAGAGAGGCGTGGACTTGATTTTTGCCTGAGATATCAGCTTTCCACTAAGCAGTAAGGAGGGGAAAGTGTGTATCGGCGTTGTGGACAACATTGAAACTGTTGCTGGGGTTAGCTAAGCAGGCTGTGTTAAGCTCGCTAAGTACTAGTCCGCCATGTCATCCTCCAGGCGCGTGAAGGGCATGGAAAATGCAGGTGTATGTGTTGTCACCTCCTCTGTAGCTGTAATGTGTCCAATGTAAGAATCTGGTTAGGGTCGCGCGAGGGACTCCTATAGATCTGGTACAGCCACACGCGGAGGGTTAGGAAGACAGTCTCTTGTCAAATTGACCAGATCCTTCAGAGTCAATACTTGGTTCTGTCCGGGGTAATCCTCTCCCCGGAAAAGAATGTGCTCCTTTATCATCTTCCAGGCCGTGATCTCGTTCTTGACTGATGCAGCCCATCGTATGTCTGTGATTGCTTGTGCGTAGCGCGATGGCTCTTGCTCACGGCCTCGCTTAAGAGTCTTCACAAAGTCCGCGAGCATGCTTGGAAGCTCGATTCCCTTGTTGTCCACTGGGATGTCGTACCCGGCCAGCTGCCTCTTATCGGCGATGGCGGTGTCTTTCCGTGTTGGAGACGGGTTCCGGGCAAGTGACATGCCGAAGGTGGGCGGCGTGCCATCTTCGAGAAGGCGTAGATTCTCACGCGTCAGGCGCTGAAGCGTAAAACAGCGAGTAAGTGAGCGAGCTTGGTGCAGCTCCCGAATGCAAGGAGGACCAGGAAGGTTGTGGGTAAAGCACGCAGGGCGGGAACTTCGACGGAGGTGCTTCACATGAAGGCAGTGTCTCTTTCGTGCGCGAGGAACTGAGGTATTGTTAGTACTGGCTTCCTGCTTCGTGGATAGAGTGGTCGGCGATGCCGTCGCAGAGCTGTGCGCGCGCTTTCCCAGCATGAGAAAATGGAGGGTAAAGACACGATGCTGAGACGTGACATCGTCCTGATGTTACTGCTAGCGGCTGCCACGAGTGGGACGTGCACCATGTCCGTGCGTGTAGGGCATGTGCATCCACTCGGAACGTGAAAGCCGAAAATAAGAAATCACTTGAAGCAGCGATGTCTCAATTTCTACACCTTTGATTAAGAACTAAGAAAGACTGTTAGGTATATGTAGACTCCTGCTTCATTACTTATAGGTTCAAGAGTGTAAAAAATACTAGCTGTTGCGTTGCAGAGCATGGTCGTTGCAGATTACCTCGTTCAGACGAGAGTTACTATAATAGCTTAACGGTACAATATTGCTAGAGGCTGCTGCTGTAGAAGATACCTGTATCTCAACCCCCATCCTTCTTTATTGGTGACGCAAGCTTTTGGTTGCCCGATATCTGACATGATGATGAGAGTACGCTGCCTCTGGTCTGGAGGGTTAACTGATTCTCCTATTGTGGCCAACAATCAACCCGGGTGCAGTCCCAACCCCTTCCAAGTGATGTCGGTGATGCCAGGTTACCGCATGGCTGTCGAGGTCAGGAGAGCGCATCTTTGGCAGGGTATGCAGAGGGTTCGATTCGGACGATGTTCAACTGGCTGCAAGAGTGTGAGAGGTCATTGTCCATATCGACTGATCCGCCAAGAGCAGCTCTGGGCGTTCTCAAATGCAGACGTTGTCAAAGTCGTAACGTTAGATGGACTGAATTGAACTGAAAGGCTATTGTCTTGGCATGACACGTGCTAAAACGCGTTGCGGGGTACTCATAAAACACGCCTCAAGACTTGTACCTAAAACATTCTTACCCCTCCGCCAAGATAGTCCGATATCCTAAAAGTAAACTTTGACAATTTCTGCGGCAAGTGCTGGTGGCCGTATCAATGCTGTACAATTGTGCTGATTCTAGATTAGATACCAGGGCGGCTGCACAATTCAGCGATCGTGACAGAAAACGCCACCGCAAGATCCATGACGTCGCATCTGGAGCAGATCCAAATAGACACCGATCCTGACCTAGAGGGGTGGGAGGCGAGCAACGAAGCATCCTATGTTCAAACGAATCCAGATGTAGCGCTTCCTCTTGAAACCTGCAAAGCAGAGGGGCAAATGCGCGCTCTAGCGAGGATGAGAAATAACATCGTCATCAAAAGATTTCCAAATGTACGTTGAAATCGACCGTCAATCTACTTGACTAAGCTAGTGCTAGTATGCAACACGTTCAATCATATACCGCGCGGCTAAAGCACCCGGATCATACATTGGAGGTTCATTCAACCAAGTTGTTATCCCAATTAGGATCACGAACGCGGATGCGTACATTGCCGAACACAAAGATTCCCCGAATCGCAAGCAGGTGATGCTAGGCTACGCAATATTTTGTGCTAGCGGGCAACCAGTCTTCGTTACCCATGGCGTGAGCTTTGTAGCATGGCTTCCATAACATCAGGAAAAGTTCTATCATTGTCGTTGTCCCTGGGGTCCCAGTCCGTAGTATTGTCATGATAAACTTGGCTCGGCCATGTTATAGCGTCATCATATCTGAAAGGATCTGATATGGGGGGCCATTCAGTGATGTAGTCAGAGGGTATACTCTGCAGGAGGGTCCCTGGCTCAGGAAGAGGTGAACCGAGACTCCGATCGATCTGTGGATCTTCACCTGTAACCACTAGTTAATTAAAGATGAGATCTGTGAGTTCGTACTTACTCCTAACTTGCGTGATATCTAAAGAACCTCCCTGCTCCTCAAGGTGGTGTCTTTGTGTGAAAGCATCGGCGAGACCGCTATCACCTGCGGAGATATCGTACCCGGACTGTCTGTTGTCTTGAAATTCATTTAAGGTGGTGTGAGCCGGGAACGAATGTCTGCCTCGTAGAGATTCCACTTCAAGCGAACCAGGATAGGTCAAGTTAAGCGTGGATGGAAGTGAAAGAGGACAGGCAAAGGTTAGCTTATCTACTCTTGAGGTGATATCAGGTTGCCGGTCAGCCGGATATACCGTAGCCCTGGCATTCGAAGACTGTTCCTCGGTTTGCGACGTGATGTCCCTCCGTGAGGCGAGATCAACAGTTGGGTCGATGGAACTCAGTTGTAACGCAAGAGTGTTCTGACTACCCTCTGCACCGATACGACGCTTGAGCTCTGAGTAGGGTTCAAAACATATCGCTTTCCGAATGTCATTATTGCTGTAATGTATCAGGGTGCCGTAAATAAGGTTTGATTAAAACGTACTTTAGGCTAGGAAAAATCCTCTGAAGATGTTCTAGAATGTTGAACGTCGGCTCAGGGATATTAGAGCTCTCAAATAAGACAAGCAAAGAGCTAACGATGCTTGGTCCTATTGAATTTTGATTGTGTTTTGAACCCCGCCCAGCTGCTCGGATGATCGAATACATATTGTCGTCTTTATAGCATTAGTGAATGATACAATACTTCAGGAGAGCACGAACCAAAAAGCAGATTTGTGAACGCAGCAGTAACAGTATGTTCAGGCATAGAAGCGATGATTCTGCTCACGAGTAATGTTTCATTCTTCCGACGCGCTGCCGTTTTCCTGGTAAGACCCATATGCTGGAACTATCACTCTATCAGTGTTGACTCTTGAACACAGATTGTCACTTACTGCTGCTGTCGTCCTTATTGAATCTCCGTCCTTGAAGTGAACAAGGAGTATGCAACTGGCAAGATACTGGCAATAGTTGACTATCTTACTCGCTTCCTTCTCAATCCGCAATAGTCTCTTGATACACTCAAGCGCGACAGGCTCTGTATTATCCCCTTCCAGTCCTTCCACCACACCGAGCACCTTTTCTTGCCAAATTTTGTTGTCATGCATTGCTTCTTGCCCTGAGTTTCGCGATCTCTTCAACTCGCTTTGAGCTTTCTCAAGTGCCTCTCCTGTGCGTTTTTTCCAAGACTTCGCCTGGGTAATAGTTGCATCTTCAGCAACGGCAGGAGGTTCCTCTAACAAAGGTTTCGAAACTCGATTCTGGCCGTGTTCGGCAATCAGGCTTGCTGAGATGCTTTCTCGTACGTTTTCCAGCGCTACATCATAACAAGATTGTTGGATTGCTGATGGGATACTATCAATCCCATCGTGTCTCCTGGTAAGAGTTAGTTTGGTATCAAGCTCCTACATTCTTAATGTACACTCACCAGCAGTCCTTAGATGAAAAGTCCCAAGATTGGTGATGGAATGAAGATTGATACACATGCTGTGCTGTATTGTAGAGAACTTGCTTGAAGTCAATGCTGGATGCGTCCTGACAACAAGTTTTGGTATGAGCGACACAACAGTAAAAAGTCTGATCAGGGTACTCCTCGAGAAGAAATGGAGATATCTTTATCTGCACTGAGGTGAAATGATCTTTGAGGCGAACGAAATAGTTGATAACAGAAGGGCGACCGTCTTTATTCCCGAATAAAAGATGGTGACGTCTTGCTTTAACATTGAGATCTGCCTCGCACACAAAGAGAGAATGTGGAGAGAGCATAGCAGACTTCTGAGGGTTAAACATGATTGTTGAGTGTGAGTGGAAGTGAGTGTTCGACGGCGAAACGTTGTTGTCAAAAAAGTAGCCCCCCACGATTTTTGGGACCAGTGGTCCCAAAAATCGTGGGAGTGATGCAAGAGCAAGGAGCGAAACGCCACTACCGGTAAGGAGTATAGTACGCCCCGCCCCTCGCTTTGGTCAAAGTACGAATGCATCCTTGTTGCGCAACGCGCGTTAAATTCATCGCATGCACAGAACTATTGAAACCGTGTCGATCCAAATAGCAATTCTGATAGATCATCGATCGCTTCAGCAGCTCCCGGATCCTTGCCGCTTCCGAACAGTCGAACCGAATAGAGTGCCTGACAACTAATGGATTAAAAGGATTTTTGAAATATAGACGCTCCTGGATTTGGTAGGCACAGCTCAACTGACTCTGCGAATAAGAACTGTGTACAGATCAGTCCTGCTCATACTTTATGTGCGCGTCCCGGTCAGGGTGAAGAGTCTTTCGTTCCACAACATTACCGCCTTTTTGCTATTTACTGTATTCTTTTGCCTTGTGTCCTTCTTGCCTTCACAGGGAACTCACAATGCTTGACTCCGGCCTCGAAGGGGCAAGTTTTGCAGTCTTGACCGCTGTTATGGGCCTTGCACAGGCATTCCTATCCCAGAACTATGGAAGAACCCAAGCACGCATCTTTAACGCCTTAACGGTGTACTTCGTTCTGCAATTCTTTACGATCTTAACGCTCTTTTGTGTTTGGAAAATACCATCACCTCTTCCACACCGTCACCTTGCGCTCCAGCTTTTATTAGAGTGCGCGTGGCTTGAGGGTTTAAGCATCCCAGTCAGTATAATATATTCATTGGAAGTTAGTTGCTAAAAATTTCACAGCTGTGCGCGTTCTTTGGAGCTATTAAGGCATCATGTTCTGTGCGAGCAGTTCTTCGCTACATTGCTGGAGTTACTGTTTCACTACACACACTAGGCTTCCTCCTGCTCGTCCTTCATCAGGACAATGGAAAAGCTCTACTGTTTGGTTCATCATTGCTTGTTCCATTCTCTCTATCGGCAGCCTTGTTATACTTTTTACATAACGGACTCAGCAAGCACATCAGACCTATCGCTATTGGGACTGGTAGCTTGCTTACCATCTGCGGCCTTGTGTCTCTAACTGCTGTCCAAAACGTTGACAAATTTCTACAGGTAAGAAATAAACTAGCCGGCCCATATGTATCTAATTCTGTCAGGGAAATGTTATCTTAATCAGTCTTACTAGCATGGCATTTATATGTCTACGTTTAGTCCAGCCTTTGCGAAAATCGGAGGTCAATAAGCTCAGGCTTTCCACTCGCCTGCCTACATACACGTGGTCCTGTAAAGAAGTGAGCGCAAAAACTGGAAGAATATATGCTAGGTCGCCCGGTAGTGGCTCTATTAAGAGTCCGCACATACTGTCTGCAAGTAAACTACAGCTGGGGAAATTAGAGGCTTGCAACCCCGGCCTGAGCCACGACACATACGCACTCAACGGGTCTTGGCAAAACGATCGATTAAGTTCACCGCCATCTTCAGGTCCAGCTTCAAGTGGTAATACCAAAAAGGCGGAAGAAGAACGCAACGACCCACAGATGCTGGATTTTCCAGATGCTTTTGCAGCCCCCTTTGATATAGAGAACAAGATTCACGTTGTTATCAAAGAGGAAACAGATTACTACTACAGCGATAAAAAGGAAAATGAGAAGCTAGGAATCATCTCTTGGGTTGTCTCATCAGGTACAGAGGAACGCAAGAAACCTACTTTAACTTCAGCATTATAAACGCCAACAACCTTCAATAGTATATAGGCCAATCCCACTTCCAATTTTTACCCTGTAGAAAACGACCAAGTAGCTTTAGACATGAACAAGACGGTACTACATGAACAAGGCGGTACTACTAGTTGAGAGCCCGCCCCGGTAAAGTGATACAGGTTTTCATGCTTCCATGCACCGAACACTGAAAGGTCCTAATGTGTAGCATCAAAGATTTTTCGGGCGATCGCAGCTATGGGAATTTGTTCGTGATTTGCTGTTGCACACCATCAAAACCGATTAATGATGAGCAGGGGGGGTTCCTGTGTTCGGGTTTTCTCCAATACATCCAGGTCCGTCTGTAAACATCTGTGCGGCACTTTTCTAGATATGCCCAAGCCTGAGGCTTATTGTATGCCGATGTATCTAGACTAGTGTTGCTTCCAGACCTTGTCTTCTTCAGAGGCTAAGGCTTCAATCACAACATGATGACCGTTCTTCACATGAACAGCTCATTATAGGTAAGAGATAACGACATAGTTATGCCCACACTGGTAGCAAGTCCGAAGGGAGCCGATCTCAAACATTGGTATTTGGATGGTAGACAGGGTTATTGCATTAGAACGGTTACCCCTGGTGGTGCGACTGCACGCTAACTGCGGGTTCTAACGAACGGGTTGGCTAGCCATGTGGTACTCCGTTCGTGCCCGTCTTTGTGTATGACTTAATTCACGCCACCCACTCTATATCTTTATGGATCTCGTAATTTTGACACGCTTCCCCGCACGAAGCTACGGCTCAATCTCTAGATAAAGTCGTCTCCATGCCATTCTATTGCTTCACACTCAAACCACCTGCTGTCGAATTTTCTTTCAACACATCCAGTAAAGCTAAATATCTCATCACCTACTGTTCAACTTTAATACAGCCTTTTCTTGAGCCAGATGTACAATTCATCCGACTCTGATGCCTCACATGAACGTCCACTCGCACGCAACGAGGGAACACGTAAAACAAGCCTTCGAGTTCAGAACGCTTGTAGACTATGTCGTCAGCATAAACAGAAATGCGACGGGGCTGTCCCATGTAAGACATGCCACAAAAGTAACAGAACGTGTGTGTATGAGAAAATTGAGCCCATAAAGTATGTAACCACCATCCTGCTAACGGTCTTTGCTAATCTGGCTAAAAGAAGGGTTAAAGCGCCGTATTTCAAGTCGCTTGAGATCAGCCGAGTGAACCAAACAACCCTTTTCTCGATTCAAAAACTGCACGAGTTGTCTAGTTCATACGCAGAAAATGTGCACATCCTACATCCGATTTTTGACGAACCCCGGAAGATATGCGACGGCTTCATCGAAGAGTACGGTGACACTGTAGCGGTGCGGAAGCCCTCTATCGTACCGAACCTTAGAAATGCCACTGTCCTCCTCTTTCTCGCACTAGGGAGTTGCAAATCACTCAAAGGAGCTCTAAAGCGTTCTTGTAACATTCCAGGCATAGAATATTACTCCTATGCCCGAGATATACTCGCAAACACGAGTGAAGGATATAATATTGCTCTAGCAAAAGCCATGACTTTGGCTGCAATATACACCAATCAAATCGCCAGGCTTCGAGAGAGTTGGGCAGATATCAGTTTGGCTTACCGCATATACATGAATTATGGCAACTAGTAAGGTTGAGAATAGGTCTCAGGCATCTAGGCTAACGAAATGTAGTGCAACTGCTTGTAACGATGGCTCGGCTGCCCAAGATCAGAACGCCCCTACGTCTGAAGAGATAAAGAGAGGTTCTTGGATATGTCGGGATTTGATGCTGTTAGTTGATACAGTCAAATCTATGTACCCATCTAACAGTTCTTCCAGTAGTGTCGACGCTTGTCTTAGTGTTGTCACAGTTGGCCTTGTTCCTATCTCTGGAAGCTATATGTTTCCGGGAATGAGCTCAGAAAAAGATCCTGAGATAGTTTATGAGACAAGGGTAGTGCTTCGGATACTACTTGAGGAAGTGAGCAGGTTTACACCGAAGGACCTTGCAGCGACTAGAAGAATCCACGAGGCGACCCTGAAGTATCATCTGAGCTGCGCGACGAAGCAGATTTGGCATCTGAAAGCCTGGAGGTTAGCACTGACCTCCCGCCTAGCCTGGGGAGATGAAGACCCCCCATCAGCAGATCCTCTCTTGGCTTCGTTACGATCAGAGTATTACAACAGCATAGCCCAATTGTTGCGGCCGTACCTGGAGGCTACACAAAATTTCGAGTGTTCCACTATCAAAGTGGACAAGCAGTGTGAAGGGGAGTTTATCGAAGTCATCCTCAATTGGATACACGGTGCTATCTCAGGTATCATCGCATTGGACCGTATCGGTGCGGATCCTAACAGTCCATACGAGGCATTTCGACACGCCAGCGGAAGCCCAGTAATGTTGAGTAATCCTGTGAAAACCCTTCACACGCAAGTTACAGTCGTTCACATGGTATTTCTCATACTGACCGTGCCCAGAGAATATGAAAACATCATTAGCCTTCAATCTATTCGTTCTTCTGCAATTTATCCGTTATTAGTTGGGCGAACGAAGCTCACAGAAGCGACTCTAAGTGCCCTTCGCCTCCGCACAGTCAATAGATTGTCCGCATTCTGGCCAGATTCTCCGTTATTAGCTCAGGATCTCAGGATTCTGCGCATGCTCTAGTCACAAGGAGATTTGGCCTCTTCGTTAGATCTAGCTGGCTCGTTAGCTGGAGTAGATTTTCATTGAGAGTGAAGTGGCCAAGGCCGTATTCAGCAACAAGTACGGCAGCGGGTACAACAAGAAAGACAACAAACAGCAAAATCGCGCTGCTTACAAGAATATCAAATACGAATGTTATGCATGACGCAAAATTGTGCCTACAATGTCCATACTTTGAGATAGCTTGCAACCGTCATGCGCGCGCGCCTGTTGATGTACGCAGCCGTCTGGGTGATGGCGAGAGGTATGCAGTCCAGCGCGCGCAGTAGCTCCACGGCGCTCTCCTCAATCGGCGGATCACGCAGCTTGTTGCGAAGCAGCTGCAGGCCTTCGCCCTCGTTCATCGCGAGCACCTCCCTGGTCTTGTTGTAGCCTCCCGCGAGCCTTTCGGCTGCATCCTTACTCCGAGATGTGACCAGTATCGCTCCGCTGCGGCTTTGCGGGAGGTAGGTAGCCAGCAATGTCTTCGATATCTGCGTGATGACATCTACTTCGTCCCGCTGACGCTCCCGCGATGGGAAGGTCTTGCTGCGACTTGCTGTTGTCTGTCAGTACTGCAGCGTGCGCGGAGTAGGTATGGCGACGTCGACGCACTCTACCCTGTGTTGGCGGGCAGCCGAAGTGGAAGTTGGTCATCCCGCCGGCTGCGGTGTGGGTACCTGGTATCACGACACCTGGAGGGCGGCGATTGAACAGCTCGCCGAAATCGACATACAGACGAACATGTCACGAAAGCTTAGCACTCAAAAGCTTTCCGAACAATTGGATGCCCTCAACGGCGCCTATGGGTCTAAATAAATGATTTTCCATCCAGAAGAGATTTTCCGAGATGAGAACATGGTGTTGAAAAACATAATGATGTATACCGAGATGCTGCAGGCGTCAGACACTGCTAGAAATCAGCAAGCTCGTATTGACAGCGCGTTGTATTCCCCTACTGTCCTGTTGTCTGACTTGGCCTCTTGTGACGAGTTGCACCGTCTGAGGTAACGTAACTTCCCGTGTGAATTTCCATGGCAGCTCTCCGCACTTTAGGGTAAGAGAATGCTGAAGGGCATCGTCCGGAAATGGCTTTTGGGTAGAAAGTAGTATTCTATCTGCTCATTACATTTCCTCAGAATCGATACTGTATCGCCAAACACCTTAAATGTAAGTAATTATATTGTCTCTTTGAATTTTCGACCTTCCATAATTTTGAAGCTAACGAAGCCTTCACATGACATCTTCTCTGCCCTTTCCACCACTACGCGGTTCCAAATTATCCAGCAAATTCGAAGTTTTGGTCAATTCAGACCAATCATAGCCTCTGTTGAAGATGGAGGGCTCATTTTTTCACATTGCCTCTGAGCCGACCCTAACTTCGCATTCGACAATCCAAACCCGCAAGGGATCAAACTGCCCATACACTCTACTAAATGCTGAATATAGCGAAGCGACACTTGACCGATTGCGTGGTCGACCCGCCCCACGTTGCCTCATCACGGAACATCTGAGAACCACTCATGTGCCAATGCCTCGTTAGCTGTGAGTCGCCGAGTGGGGTCGACATTCATCATCCGTACGATAAGATCTTTGAAGTCAGGGTCAATGTCCTGCCATAATGCAAACGGTCGCCTTGGATTGTCCGCATTGAAGTCCGCCGCTACCATTGCAATTAGTTGAGCCCAGGGACTATCGCCAAGGTACCGAATCAGACCATCTATACCCTCTAGGTCAGAGAAGTAAGAAAGCTGACGTTCGAGAACGATGTCTAAGAGTTCGATGCCCTCTGGAATCTCTTCTTCGTCTACTGCGAGTACCACGCGTTTCGTGATGGCATATATGCACTGTAGTGCTTCAGATTAGGGACTATCGCAGAGGGAAGAGAGACTTACCACAAGACCAAAAGAGAACATATCTGACGGTGTATGCACTTCAGCTGATGCGTGCGCCTCTGGACTTCGCCACATCCAATTTCCAACTTGTCTTCCCTTGATAACACAATCTTTTGGTACATAGGCCGCATCCTCAATGTCCGCAACCTGCACTTGCTCCACTGTTATCTCGCCACCCTGGTCCTTCCATTCTATCAAGATATTGTTTGCCTTGATATCGGTATGAACAATTCCTTTACTATGCAGAGCAGCAATCCCACGCAGACTATCTCGAAGAATTCGCTTGGTTATAGGAAGCGGAACTTCGTTTTGGACAAAAGACAGAAGGTGGTCTCGAAGGTACTTGTATACGAACACGGATTCGTCCGGGCAAGCATCGTCAGACACGCGTAGGTTGGGTGAGCTCCGAAGGTCGTCGAACATATCCTTAAAGTAAAAGAAGTCGCGTGGCGCAACACTTTTCAAGACGTACTTGTGGTCTCCAGATCTATAAAAAAACGTAATGTTAGTGTTTGTAGGTCTATCTTTATCTGACTTGTGTCTACTCACGTCGCGAGATACACACGTCCCTGGTTCCCAGGTTTGTCTTGAAGGATGCGTTCGACGAGGTAGCGACGACCTGACTGGCCCAAGACTCGCCTGAGTGCAGCCGTTCGTGTAAGTGTTTGGGCAGACATGTTTGTCAAGAGTTAATGACGATAAGAATAGGTCAAACGCAAGTTGAGTGGTTCGCACTGTTTACATATAACTGAGAAAGAAAGGCAAAGACTGAGTGAATTACAGTGGTCATAAAAAATGACAGTGGATGGGCGATTCATGAGACCGCAACAGCGAGGCGCGCAACTTGATTACTTCGTGGAGTTGCAAAGTCCAAGCTTTTTCTCCGCTGATTAGGTAAGTGGGGCGGTCGGGCCTTTATTTTATTAGGCGCGCGCCACCCACCTGCAGTGGTTATTGGTTCGACACAACGCTCATCTTGAGTGTTCCATCTTTAGTTCCATCTTTAGTTCCATCTTTCAAGCTGTTTCTGGTGATGAGAACCTGCTGTGCGAGTTTGGTGGGCTGCAGTACCCATACTGTGGCCATGTCCATAACAACTGGGTCCAATATGCGCGGTATCCAGTACCAAGTCGTAATTATTGTTGTGGGAAGTTGAGTTGGCCTGACTTAGATTTCAGTCGTATGTATCGCAGAACGATCCTTCTCATCGCAAACTCTACTAGGCAAGGTATACTTACTGCTTCGATATTTGTTTGCGGTTTCCATTGCCCTTCTCTGTCTTCTCCGCTTTCAATCCTGTCTCTACTGTGACAGATCCACTAGCTTTCGCTTAGTTATCTTTGACGGCGATGGAGGTCCGCTCGCACTCTCCCCCACGCTACTTAAAGGCGTTATAGGCACATCTAACCGCAGCTCTGATCTAGACGCTAACGTTAAAGCTAAGGACTTTGTTCTTCTTATCTTTTTCTTAGGGCGGTTCTTCTAGAACGCAGGAAGTGCTGTCTTGATTAACGCCAACTGTTCTCCTAACGCGAAGTTAAGATAATTGTGCAGTATTAGTCGCAACTCTAGTAAGTCGTCTAGTTTGCTTATGCGTGCTATCTCCACCTGCTCCATTCTCGTGTACACCTCGCCGTCTTCTGCCACTTCTCTCTAGTGTATCCAATATATGATTGTGTAACCTTCAGTTGTTATTAAGAAGTGACACGTCTTAAGCTGTGTGGGGGGCTAATTAGGATACGCAAGCAAGTAGAAGTAGTGCATGTAGTTAACTATAAGGGCGCCGTCGCGGGCGGCTTAAAGGGAGGCATAGACTTGGTTTTCGCCAGAAATAGCAGCTTTCCACTAAGCAGTAAGAAAGGGAAAGTGTGTATTAGCGTTGTGAACAACATTAAACCTGTAGCTGCAGTTAGATAAGCAGACTGTGTTGGGCTTGCTACGTACCAATCCGCCATGTCATCCTCCAGGCGCGTGAAGGGCATGGCAAATGCAGGCGTGTGTGCTGTCGCCTCTGTAGCTGTTATGTATCCAATGCAACTATCTGGTTGAGGTCGCACAAGGGAGCCCCACAGATCTAGTACGGTCACACGCGGCAGCTTGGGTAGATAGTCTCTTATTAAATTAACTTAATCCTTCAAAGCCAAATACTTAGTTCCGTCAGGATAACCCTCGCCTTAGAAAAGAATGTGCTCCTCTATCATCCTCCAAGCGGAGATTTCGTTCTCGACTAATGCAGCCCTTCGCATGTCTGTGATTGCTTGTGCGTGAGGTGATGGCTCTTGCTCACGATCTTGTTAGAGAGTCTTCACAAAGTCCGCGAGCGCGCTTGGAAGCTCAATTCCTTTGTCCACAGTGATGTTGTACCCAGCCAGCTGCCTCTTATCAGCGATGGCAGTGTCTCTTCGTGTGGGAGACGGGTTTCTGGCGAGTGACATGACGAAGGTGGGCGACGTGCGATCTTCGAGAAGGCGTAGGTTCTCTTGTGTCAGGCGCGGACAGGGAGAACAACAGCTAAGTGAACGCACTTAGCGTAACTTTAGACTGCGAGGATAATTAGGAAGGTTGTTGTTAAAGTTCGCAGGGCAGGAACTTCAACAGGAGTGCTTTGCATGAAAGCACTGTCTCTTTCGTGCGCGGGGAACCGAGGTGTCAATAGAGCTGGCTTTCCGCTTCGTGGACAGAGTGCTCGGCGATGCCGTTACAGAGCTGTACGCGCGCTTTCCCAGCATGAGAAATGGGGGTCAAAAGTACTTAAGGTAAGGTAGAGACACGATGCTGAGATCTGACAGCGTCCCGATGTCACGGCTAGCAATAGCCGCGAGTGGGACGTGCACTGTGTCCGTGCGGTGGTGCACGGACTCGCGTGATGCACGCTGCTTGAAATATTGTCAATAAATATTGAGATGACGCAGAGCGCAAAAGGCATATCTTTTATACGCACAGGGGCCAATGCCGCACTGCTCTACGAGAACCGTCCTATATGGGGAACCTGATTGGTGTCGAGGCAATGATGCTGTGCCGCATGCCAAGACCCAGCCGGCGTGGCTTGCCACGTTATTGTTTTTCGCCTAGCGTAGGGGTCTCCACGGCAGCTTTATTGTAGTAATTAAGTGCAACGTTCAGCTAGCCATTCTGATCACAAAGGCCGCAGCGTTTCAGTAGCTACAAGAGTCGTTCACCTGCGCCAACATCTAACTGTGGTTCCCATCCCCGTATGTCATCCCCTCGAGCCTTCACCTACAGTTTCGGGTACACCTTTTAACAGAGTTGTAAGCACCATTAAAGTTTTTGTTCAGCTCCGCTAACAAGTCTTACGTTTAGTACTAGTGTATACGTCTGCCTCAAGAGGACTCCAGCCAGAGCGAACCTCTCTCTTAAACTGCTCTTCAGCAAACGAACACTGTTATACGGGCAATTCACAATGTCCGTCCCCGATATTCCATGCGTCACTAACTCAGAGCATAGCTTAAATGTCCACAAATTCTATCCTCCACCTTCAGGTCAAACAGCTCTCCTACTACATATTCCACCATATGTCACAACACCCCCACACCGCTTCCATCTACCGCTTTAGGAGCAACCGCTTCGAATCCACGCCAAAGGTCCACTACTAGCTCTTCAAAAACTCCTACCTAAGGTCTTATAGCACCTCACCACCCACTCTCTGGAATTTCCAATGTGTGGCGGACCTAAGCTAGCGGAGCTGGTGTATCAGAAGATATATGGCTGCAAGGCACGACCTGACGTTGCTGGGGACATGGTAGTGAGGGATAAGTACATGGGTTAGATACCAAATGCACCACTGTATGTGATACATTATCTCACACGTATCCCCACTTTAAGAGCCTATAACCCTAATACTGCCGTAGCATGATCGATTACTATGGCGTTACATTCGACTACCTTATCCTAGCAGACGATACTAATCTAGAAGTCCTTCAAATTAATATCGTTGAAATTGAAGATGATGCAGGCATGTACGCGATACAATATAACTAATTTGAAATTAACCCAGCGGACTATATTAGGAAGCAAGTATTAGGTGCGCCGAGGTGTTGTTTAAAAAGAAAAGGGACAACTGATAGAAGAAGGATCAACAACGCAGTGAATGAGAGGGAAGGAAACACCATATAAATGGGGAAGAACAGACTGAGGTAGAAGGTAAATAAGATTAGGGCGAACTGTGTAGGATCTTCAAATTATATAAAAAGGTTCTTACAAGCTTTAAGCTAACGTGAAATCATTTAATTAGAGCAAAAGAGGAGCAATAAGCTTAATGTTTATGTATCCTTAGGTTGTTTACTCTGTCCAGTTTCCTTCGCATTGTTTAGGTCTGTATAACTGCGCCTGACTATATCTCCCTAAAACCTTATAACACCTAAGAGGAAGGAGGTGTATCACAGGCTTAAGCACCGCAATTAGTGGTAAAAGTTCTGCCTTAGACATAACTCTTCACGCATGTCGCAGTATTTAGACACGCGGTCGTTCTCGTTCCCTTCACATGACCACACAAATGATAATCTGTGTATACAGTACACATCTTTTACGCCTATTCTTAGCTAAGGTGTCAAGAAGATGGGAAACTTACTATGTAGACTTGCAGCAAAAAAAAAGATTTTCGAGTAAATCCTAATTTTCGTTAAGGATCTGATAGTTCCTAATAGATGGACTGTGAGGTAGTAAAGGAAAGGCAGCTTGTAAGCTGCGAAAGATGGGTTAAGGGAAAGGTCTTATTCTTTTTCTAATGTCAGCAGCACTTAACACTTATACTGTAAGCGCTACCAAGTAAATTCATCTGTCTAGGAATGAATCATCCCGTTAGTTCAGTTGGTGTCTCGAAGTCCATCGAGCGTGTGTGCATGCAGGGAAGTGGCCGCATCAGGCCAGCTGTGCATATTAATGCATGCCGTATCAACAATTACGCGCTGCGGTATTAAAGACCTTAACTAGCTTTGTTGTTAAGGCCGGCTATTCTTGGCATACGTTGGCCAGCTCTCCCGATAGGAGATAGATGCCGGCTAAAATCAGTGACGCAGCTGATAATTCGTCTAGACACGATAGGAATCCATTTCCAGTGTCTTAGCCTGCCTTAACGAATGGAGACTCTTTGTTTTGTCGTTCTTTGTTGTTTTTATTATAGAGATTCTCTGTCCTGTTGTTATGTGTTAATCACTACAATAGAAATTCTCTGTTCTATCTCCAGCCCCTCCTTTGGAACAAAAAGGAATGCACTTTTTTCTCACTATTAATGTACTAAACAGTAACGCCTTGCAAGGTTTTACTTACTTCGTTCTTAATGACATGGGATGGTTTGCATCGATTTAATGCCGTCACTAAGTCTTTCTAAACAGGACAGCTCATTTTTAGTCTTCGCAGGAGGGGGCGTTAAGGTATGCGAGTGCCTTTGCGAAGGGCATCTCTAAACAGTTTAGAGCACAGCTCTAGGACCTGGAGTTATGCTCTAAGCTACTTTTAGCACCAATCCCTGTACGCCATGCGGTAAATCTTAGCCTGGCTTTTTACGAGCACGCTACAGGCGGTTGAATTTCATTTCCTACTGGCTTGCTCAACGCTATACTTGCTACTCACCCACTAATTTAAGTTCGCACTAGGATTCATAGCTTTCGCTTCTTCTGCCGCGGGGGGGTGATTCCTAGAAGAATCATCGGCCTTTCTTTTCATTAACATTCGATGATCGATCACAATGACGCATCAGTTAGTGGGTCATTGGCCCGTATCCGCGTCCTCAATTGCCGTTCACCTGGTTCAGGATCTAAGAGACCAGAGCGCTTAGGCATCATGCGTTCGCTGAGATCAAAAGTCCGAACTGTCGGCGTTATATGAAGGTCATATCCCACAAGGCTAGAAGGTCCTTCAAATCTATTGTCTCACCGCTCTTACGTCCTTCACCGGTTGCTTTCCTGCATGTCCCATTCCTTACCATGGCACTATCTCCTATCTGCGAGGCAAAGGTACGTGACACTGTACCTATTGTGCATCGATCTAACAGCCACATAGAAACAGGGTGATGCACCATAGACACAAGAAACAGAAGACGACGAGTATAGTTGCCTTAAATAGCTTTGTGAATGGATCAGTTAGAAGAGATCTATTCCAGACACATTCGAGAGAACACTAGATCTGTCAAATCGCCTCAGTTTTAGATATGCTGGCACCTCTCAGTCTTCAGTCTTAAGCCCAGGCTCGAGCACAAAAGCATCTGTTGTCGACAACAGTGCACCCTCCTATGTATCTTGTGCGTAGCCTTACTTGTATGCTGTGCTTGTATCAAGGAGTTGACATTGTATAGCCTCTCCCTTAACGTATCATTGTTACGATAAACGCTGTGGAGAGACTCGCACCGTTCCAGCCCTGATCGACTGGCACTGCTTGAAGGATCACAAAGGATTAGGCAGCTTAGCGGCTACGGGCAAATGTGACAGACTAAGAGACGTCGCAATTGCTTCAGGTCCACACGTTACGAAGCGACCAAAAGTGCTTAGCATCCTTAGCTGCAAGGCTGACGGGTATGTTAAAGCATTTGTCCAATCTCAGGAGAAAGGGACGACCAAGCAATGGCCGCAATTGTACAGCTTAGGAGAATTTCGCGAACTGAGCTATGCTTCAGCCGTACTAGAGCAATTCATACAGAAGTTTTCATAAGTAACGCTAGTTGCCTTCAATGCCTACCGAATCCAACTCTTCTTCCACATCATGCGACAAGAGACATTTTGTTTAAGTGGGGTGAAACAGTTTTTTTTGTTTTGCTATCAATAACACCCTACCGTCATAACAAGACCCATCGCAGGCATGCGACTGCGCGCTAGCTGCGGGTTTTAGTGAACAGGTTAGCGAGTGATGTGGCACTCTGTTCGTGTTTACATTCGTGTACGCCTTAACTAATGTCACTTACTCCATTCTTCGGGGATCTCGTAATTTCGACTTGTTTCCCCGCACTAGGCTATGGCTTAATCTTTAGATAAAGTCGTTTTTGTCCTCTTTAGTAAAGCCTTCTTTCTAATCTACTATTGTTCAACTCTATCACACCTATTTCTTAAGCCAGATGTACGATCCATCTAATTTCAATACGTCACACAAACCCCCCTTACACGCGACAAGGGAATACGTAAAATACGGCTTCGAGTTCAAAACGCTTGTAATACATGTCGTTGGCGTAAGCAGAAATGTGACAGGGCTGTTCCATGTAAGGCATGCCTTAAAGGCGACAGAAAGTGCGTGTATGAGAAGCTTGCACTACAACGTATGTAATCACCAGTCTGCTGACATTCTTTTGCTAATAATTCTTAAGCAGGAAGGAGAGTTAAAGAATCGCATTTCGAGTCGCTACAAATCAGCGGAGTGAACTAACTAGAACTCTTCTCGTCCTAACAATTGCGCGAGTTGCCTAATTCGTATACGAAAAATGTGCATGTCCTGCACCTAATTTTTAACAAACCTTAGAGGATGTGCGACAGCTTCATTGAAGAGTACAGTAATACTGCAGCAGTGCGGAAACACTCTATCGTGCCGAGCCTTAGGAATGCCATTGTTCGCCTCTTTCTCGCAATAGGGAGTTGCAAATTAGCTAGGGAAGGTCCAAAGCATTTTTGTAATGTTCCAGGCATGGAATACTACTTCCGTGCCCAAAATGTTCTCGCACTCACGCGTAAAGAATACACCATTGCTCTGGCACAAGCCATGACTTTGGCTGCACTATACACCAACCAGATCGCTAGGCTTCGAGAGAGCTGGGCGAATATCAGTCTTGCTTACCGCATATACACGGAGTATGGCAACAAAGGACGAGGTGTTAGTCTGTACTGCAGCGCGCGCAACCTCTGCCGCTCCATCCTACTTTCCAGCTAAACTTGTCGCTGGCCTTGACTTCCTTCAGGATGGTGGTGCCGGAAAGCACAATAATCCAGTAGAGCCGGCCGAGTGGGAATCACAAGCGATCTGGCAGGCTGTCCCCGATCTCGTGCTCTCAGTAGGCACTGGTTACGCTGTGAGTGATCAAGTCGCCACAACAGTCCCCAGAAAACTTGGTCTACAGGGCCGTTTCTTCCCTCGATTATTCAGGCTATTCGCAGAACTCTTGAACTCTGAAACGCACTGGAGAGATCATGTGAAGCAGGTTGACAAGAACCGCCGTGAAAGATACATCCGCGTAAACTTGCCTCTTCAAAGTGAGCCAGAGCTCGATGATGTGTCGAAGCTTCAAGAGATCAAGTCATGGTCCCGTGGATTCCTCGATCGTTTTGATTTTACCAATGCCATCCGGGCAATGTTTGCAGCTTCCTTCTTCTTGGCATTAGACAAGCTTCCGTACGAAGGCCAAGGTGGTTGCATTTGCGTAGGAGCGATCCGTTGCAGAAGTCCAGATCCTGGCGCCCTTCTGAAGCGTATGTTGCAAGAGTACCCCCGATCTGACTTTGTCCTTGATGGAGAAAAGTACCTTGGTCCAGTTGGTGATGCACAAATGTGTATCGCATGCAACACGTACCGAAAGGATGTGCAGATCTGCGCGAAAGGATGGGACGAAGATTTTAACGTTCACGTGAGGTTTGATAGTCGTCACGTCAAAACGCTCAGCGGATTCTCGCAGAGCGCAGCTTCCCTTTCGGAAAAGCAGATGCTCGAAGCGAGCTTTGGGAGACCTGATCATCAAACAGCAGATGTCGCTTTTTCTGGACGCTGCAAATGCCCTAGCACAAGGAAACGGAAATCAAAAACATCTCTACAACATTCGAAAAGACGCCGTCTTTGATCATAAGTAGGGTAATGGTTGGACATTGTACCCCAACTCACGCGCGGACAGGCAATCTGAGTGGGCATGAAATCGCAATACTGTAGCAATTATTTGAGGGTTGAAACAAAACATCGTTGTTGTGTGAGTGCCAGAAATTGGAAAAGAGATGACAGGTCCCATCACGAGGTTGAAGGGTTGAGGTACCGCGTGAACCGGTAGCGCCAGCATGACTAGTGCAGGGCTAGTTTGTGTGAGAATCAAGAAGTCGTCAGTTTCAACTACAGATCCGTTCAAACTTCTTAACGCTTGGTGCAGTCCCCATTCCTTGGGTGAAAGCAATGCATTATGTGAATCATACTAGATACTTGCATTTTAAACACTTCTAGGCTAGTTATTACTATATACGGTTTTGTCTTCTCTATTGTCTTGAGTGTTTGTGGTGCTCGCATCGTCATGTACAGGCCTGGGGACTGACTGTCTTTCTGAAACAGCTTCCAGCAATTGCGTGTAGCTATTGTGCACCTCCATCGACCATGGGGCAAATTTGTTGATGTAATTCTGTGTTGCAGATGCCGCTTGCTCTAGCTTGTCGAGCCGCTCGCAGAGATCCTCTTTCAAAATAGCAACTGCTTGACGAAGGTCTTTGATTTGTTGATTGACACCTGACGAGGACGCTGGGTTATTTTGCGTACTTGACTCTTGGATCGACTCCAGATACCCGCTGGCTGGAAAGTACGAGTAAGGTGTATGGTTGTGGCTTGAGACGAACTGATTATTCATCTCAAGTACAGCAGGGTCGTCGACATAGTCACTGCCATCCGCTAGAGGTTGGTAGTAAGAAGAAGATCCTAGGTACCAGTCGTGTTGTGGTGCCGAAGACATGGTGGTGTGGTAGGTAGGTTGTTCTAAGCAGACCCTTATATATTTCCCAGGGCCTCGGCAGTACCTCTAAAGTCCATTTTGCTTTGCGATTTGTATGTTACTTTGCAGCCTTTGTCAGCCGCAATTCATGATATCGTTTGACACACAAGGAATGTGTAGGATGCATATTCTAGACCTTGCATCAGGGTCTGGCGCGTTTCATAACTGTAAAATTCCGCAACTTCCGGAAGTCAGTGAATGGTGACACTGTCGCAGTCACCTATAAAGCTGGGGACAACCAAGTCCATGTAATGACGAAATAAGACCGATCATGAATTATCCAAGTCAAATTGCAAGTTCACCCCAGCCCCTACAAAATGGACAATCTAGGGTAAGTACGGGTAAAGTGAATGGCACAACAATGTCTCAACCCTATAGTCTACTCGAGATTGGCACACAATGCTCCAATGGCTGTCCGCTCAATTGCAGAGCATGGAATCACAGATTCATCAACTCAGACTCGGAGCCGACACCCAGAGAGTGTGTGCAGAGCGAAAAGTGGGCCAGTTGCAGGTCGAGCTGGAATCAGAAAGAGGAAACAGCGAAACTATCAAACAACAGCTCATCGAGACGGAAGAGCATTTGAAAAATGCCATCGCCGATGCAAACACTCACAAAAATCGGGAAATCATACTAGAAGAGTGTGCTAAGAAGATAGCCCTTGATGCGGAAAGGTTGATCAGGGAATTACAGGAGAAATACAACACCGGTGCAGAGGAGCAAATTCAATCTCACGTGGATAGCTCCATAGCCGATGCTCTGTTCCGTTCAGCTCATAATGAAATTATGCTTCGGATGAGAGAAAAGCTGGATCAAGCCGAGGGCAAAGAGGGAGTGGAATTGCTACACAGAATGGGCACGCCCAACCTTGAGCTTCAAAACAAGGTCCAGTCATTGAGATTCAAGCGCAATCAGGCAGTCGCTGAAAGCACTGCATTGCGTGAGGAGAACAAGATGCTGTCCAACAAGATAGCTTGTTTGGAAGGCGAGCTTGCAGAATATTTGGGGGATGTTGATAGACCTGAAGATGGAAGGCCACAGAGAAAGAAGCGCAAGACGCGCGCAAATTGACACTACAGGACAGAGGTATTTTGTGTGTAGTATGAACTATCAACCTGAAAGCTTCGTTGTACCCATGGGGTCGTATTCTACACCTTTGCCAATGCCTAACGTACACTCATCAGGAAGAACAGTGGCGTCAGCAACCAAAGCCAGCGCGACTAATGACGCTACGGGAGCAGCATCTCGAAAATATTCTATCTTTGATCTTTCTCAGACTCCAGCAATAAACAGTACAGAGGTGATACATACGTCTAGTAGATTTGCAATGCTTGCGTCACTGCACTTTGCGAGCCAGTTGCTGAGATCGCGCAAGGTTGCGTCTTCGCCGGACACTGAATTGAGCATCTCAGACACGAAGCCCAAGAATACTGAACTTGCTCTTGGAATTCCATTCGCCATAGGCACAGCATGATATGCCGCTAGAACCACTATCAGTTTGCAGTCTAAGGCAATCTTGATGACTGTTACCAAGTTTCAGCGTGCCATCGATAGAGGAGATAGACACATCGTCGAGAAGCATTGAAGGTAAGTATAGTCCAGCTTCATCAAGAGTTGCGAGTGCACCAAGAACCTACATCATCAGAGCAAAGCCGTATTGTTACATCTGAGGCCTCACCTCTCTACAGATCGTACATATGTACTCGTCACTCAGCGACGGCGCTAGAACAACCCTGGAAAGCAGTACACCTGGTCTCTCAAGGACTAGAGAGATCGTAACGTGAGTATGGAAAGCATCCAGGATCGACAGTATGCGCGGATTCGGCCTATGCAGTTTATGGATTGTCCGTGCACGGACCTTTTTTATTAGAACAACTTGATAGGCATAGCGTGTGCCGATCCTCGCCTGTGCAAGACAGTATTGCCCATCCTCACCTTCATTGAAAATCAGGAGAGGTTGATAGTGTTCGCTCGGACTGATCTCTCTAATTGGAAGCACGTCCGTTAAAGGTTGTGGAGGCATGTCGATAACTGCGGTAGAGTCCAAATTTGGGCCATGTTTTTTAGATCTTCCAGAACTAGTTGGAAATGTAGTAACAGGACGCATAGCTACCATGTCTACAGTATGGGTTGTTCCTCTATATAAGCATCCTCTTTATACATCCGAAGCCTGTCTCTACTAGTGGCAGAGTATGGATGCACGACCTCGGCTCCTACATCCTCGGCCTTTACAGACAAATGATGTGGACCACCTAATTCGAACCTATGGTGGGAGCACTCTTGCGTCAGAGATGGAAGAGCATCAGATGAAGCACACGAAATGCAGTCGATCAATTGCACAGCGTCTCGAGGATCTGACCCGGAAAAACGGCGCACTTAGGGCTGAGATTGCTTTCTATCGAGAATGCTATCAAGGATCTGAGAAGCTCATGCACGGAGTCACCACTATAACGCAAGATCTACTCGACCAATGTATTATCGGTCTTCTCGATAACGCTGCGTTTGGAGAGATTAGGGAACTGGTCGGAATGTTGTACCAATCCGCTGAGGAGTACCGAAGACTCAGGCAGAGAGCGCTTAGTCAATTCATATGTCTTTACAAACAGCATGGGTTTAATCTTCACATAGAATCGGAGAACCTAGTCTAGCATCACCTTCAGGTAATGTCTGTTTGGACGTCCTTGTAATTTTTTCTCCCTATCAACTAACCAAGTCGTCCCTAACCAAGACTACTGTACATCTATCCAGCTGGTTGAAATTCCGCTTCCACATATTTAACACTAGTTTTCATGTGAGCTACAACCGACTTTCTGGCAATATTCCTGATGTTGATGTTTGCAGAGACTGTGTCGGGTCAGTATGAATAGTCACCCACCCTTTTCTTGCACGTCCTACCGATGATGGCCACTCGACCTGGAGATGTGCTGATCACATCTTTGACCAGTTGCTCAATGTCAGGTCGTCCTGATATCTCTATAATTCGCCGGCCACGAGCTTCTGGTTCTTGTTCCTGGTCCGATCTGTAGATATAGACATCGATGATCTGGCACTGTCAGAATGAGTTCAACACGCGCTCAAGACGCGACTTACACACTCTCCTGCTGGAGCTGGGCGTCTCCCAGGCCGTTGAGCCTTATCAGTGGGGCTGGGTCGCAACGTTGTGGAGTTACTCTCGCTGTCTTCACGAAGAAGACTGTCGAAGGTAGCTTTGATTACGTCGTAATAGTCGTCGGTATCTACAGCCCAGATAAGTGCAATGTCTCGCGTCTTTGTTCTTAACTGTCTATGCTCAGCGAGTAGTTTGTTTATCTGTGCGACATGGCTCAGTATACCTTCGCCACTTGCAATCATGAGAACGGTTCCAAAGTCCCCGAAATCATGTTCGAGTCCATATGGGCCTTCTATGATCGCTGGCTCGTAGAGTGACCCTTCGTCCGCTACTCTGCTGAACAAGCCCTTCGTGAAGCCATTTCTCGGGAACACCTTGAGCTCTATGCCGTTCTCATGATGGGCTGATTGAAAGACCAAGAACGGATGACGCTGAAGAATCGATCGCATGCCAGGTCTTCTCATCGTTAGATACACATACTGACCTGGCTTGACATTCCAAGCTCTGGGAAGCGTGACCTCTATATTCAGTGCATTACGAACGCGTTCGACCATGATGTGTGTACATGTCTTGCCCCAAACGTAATTTCGGTAGATAATGTGGCACGCGCGGTAGAGGGTATTAGAAGCCCAAACACACGAGCTGGTGATGACCTGGATACGCGCCATGCTTGGCAGGGTTGGTGTGTGAAGCCAGAGTGCGACACATATGGCTACCGTGCCTAGCGCATGCGCAGCTTTGAATGATTCAAAAACCCTCTTACGGATGAAACCTAGGGAAGTGGTGGAGATCAAGCCCAACGTTGAGATGCCCTTTTTGGATGTTAGTCTGGGACTTCGTCGTGTATCCACAATCGTACCACTATTCCTGACGCTAGTATCCTGGAATCTAGCCACCTAGGCTTATGCAGCTCGATTGCAGTATGAACGACAGCCTCCGTGATGGCTGTGATCGCGAACACCGTATGGTATGCATGATAGGTCGTGCCGGAGATCCGCAAACAATCCTTCGTTAAGTCCATTCCCGGCAATAGGAGAATCAAGTTTGTCGCGACCAAAGAAGCGCAGCGAAGACTTAGCTGCTCAGCAGAACGAACATTCCATGAGGCACATGCGATGTTTGCGAGAACAATAGCCACTGCGCCGAGAACATCCAAAGGAGCAGTGCGTATATGTCTCCATGGACGTATGCGAATCCGGCGGTAGATAAGATGTTTTAAACAAAAGCAACCGAGAGCAGAGAGGGCACAGAGAAGGTCATATCTCAGTAACAGAACGGCCGCTAAGAGAAGAATGAGTCCGATCGTAGCAACTGCGTACCACTTTACAAAGGCTGAAGGAGAGTCCATGTTGAGGGCCTCGAGACCGTGTCAGCCGCCTTTGTAGAGTCTTGGTGGGGGTCCGTGCAGAGATACTCGTGTATTAATAGCCGGTCCCGGTGACAATAGTCAACGCTGTAGGTGCCAGCCCACAATGTCATCAAAACGTTCAGATCAAGAGTCGTTCAGAAAACGCAGAAATAACTATTTGCGCCGAGGTCATGAATTAAGCTCAACGTATAATGCCAAGTTCTACGTCTGCATCGAAAGGAATGGGAGACTAGTCGTTTTCAATTCTCATCCTGAGAACAACAAATGGCCACCGACGCACGAGCAGATTGTACGTTGTTCCAAGATATAAGGCTCTAGGCCTAACTAAGTAGGAACGTGCCTATCCTGTCCCCCTCATTAGAACACCAAAGGATTATGCAGGAAAAGATCCTAAAAGGAGTCAAGACTCCGCAGAGTATAGACCGTCATCACTGAAGGCATTGCCGAAACCGCCAGTCCCTCAATATAGTCGACAAGAAGAAGTCAACGTGAATAAGACACACAATAAGCCATAGAGTAAGGTGATAGTGGTAAGGTGCCACAGTTGCTTGGCTTGGGAAGGTACTACGAAAGGATGCTTCTTACATGCATCATTCTACAGATTCGCCAGTCCCTCTATGGCTACATCAAAATTTATAGCAATCACCGCCTCAAGTCACAATGTGATAGCGCTCAAGAGTTGTTAGATCTGCTTGGTAAGCTTGCAGCTGATAAACAATAGTAAATAGAAATGTCTGTGAGAGATTTTGTGCAGTTACATGACACTTACTGAGCCATACGTTGATGGGTCTGCTAAGTTATTGAGACTGATATGTTCCTGTGGAGTGCCGAAACAAGGCAGTACCTGTCTTCCTTGAGGTCTCATATTCTCCGCCCGTCAAATCAGTATAAAGATTATCAAGGAAGTCGCATTCATTCAAGCAATTCAATCAGCCATGACAGAATTCAGTCCCGAAGAGATCTTTAGTCCCCTAAAGGAATACCAAGGTGTAGAGCAATGGGACTGTAAGACGTGGCGCCAGTTTTGCAGGCTCCTTGCAGAAACTTTTGTTTTTATTCCAGGTATCGATAAAGACTACACCGACTACTTCTGGAATGAGGTCTCTGATCATGAGGCTCTGCAACAACCGCCTGTGAGCAGTGAGCTCGATGACGAAGGTGATGAGGACGATGAGGATGATGATATAGAGCCGGAAAACGATGTTTCCGATCTGCCCAAGCAGCAGGATCCAAAACAACTCGAGGTTGTAGCCATGGATTCATCTGATGCCTCTAACACGGATCGTCAAAAGGAAAACCCGACGAAAGAGCTGCCGAGAGCTTTAGAGAATCAAACGAAGCTAGCAACATCGGAAAAGAAAGGATCCAGTGTTTCTGGACAGGCGGTGTCCGAAACATCCAATTTGGAGATCGTTGATTTAAATGTCCTTTCAGAATCTGACATTAGGTCTATATTGCCAAGTGAAGACAAAAGCCTACTCATACTCGTAACGTTGAAAGGAGGAAATAAGGCATGGTGCAATTATCGTCTCTTACGTGAAAAGAAACAAGTTGTAGGTGACGAGATGCTGGAAGCGCTAGATGACGCGGAACAAAACATGCAGAACAATGACGTAGGAAAATGACGTGGAGTAATTGGCTAGTGTACCGGAACAGTAGTTTCATAGCTTTGTAGCTTGGTTGTACATGAAATCTTACACTACAATCGTATTGCCATTCATTTTGTCATCATCTCTTTCATGAGTCATACGCGAACCGATTTACGTTTGGCTATCGGTGTAGGGGGGGTTCTCACATAAGTTAGACACTGGAAATCGTTGGGCCAGAATGTATTTGGACCAGGTCGATAGCACTATAAACAACAAGACGACTGGACCAGGTTACACAGCAGAGGAGGCCCTTAGAACTCTTCCTGGTCGAATGTGTCATAGCACTGGACTTACCGGATATATCACAGAATCTTGTCAGACTGTTATCGAACTATCGTCATGAAACAAATCTCTTTCCTGTTGTTTGCGGCTTGCTCCTACGCAAGATATTACGACTTGCCTTTACGCCCTGGCAATGAAAGTTCGATCACTATCCGTCTACATGTACCTATACCAACACCGGTTCGATGGACAAACTCCTGTGTGACATCTATGCCCCTCGTAGTGGCGACGCAGATGCCGAATACGACGAAGACCGATAAGAATGCAACATCGATGCAGGGGCAGTATTACAATGAGGCTGAGACTTCGAACATAGACTGGGTTGTGTTCTATCTGACTATCCTCATTGGGGCTCTGGCTATGTAAAACCAATAGAAATGTTGCCACAAAGTCCTACTCTTGGCGCGTCACAATTCTCGCTTCTCAGCTGCAATGGTGTAGATGCTTTGCACCCAGCTGCTCGTTCATCACTCTGGAGTGCGAATATCGAACAGTCGTTAATGAGACCCGACTGATTCGTACAGTCTTTGATAGCCCGCTGGAGGACATTGATATCCCATCCATTCAAGAAATCCCCGTGGTAACTGTAGCCGGTAGAATCACCATTACTGAACAAGAGGCTCCCTGGCTGACTCTTGAACGCAGTCGTGTCCCATATTGTTTCATAGTACAGTGCTGGTATCTGCGTCGTGTAGCCTTCCGGACACTGCCCATCCATGACGAGGTCTGGATACTTCAAGTGCGACTGATCTTTCGGATCGAATTCAACACCATCCCAGCATGACGGGAACATGAGCTCCGATCTTATGCCGTCTATGCACTCGGCATCGATAAAGGCTTTGCTGGGAAAGACATGGCGCTCTAGAGCTCCCTCTGCAGTACGATTGTAATGCAGGCAGTTGAATCCCAGAGCCTTCTGAGCCAAAGCTTCTTGAGTTTTGTCTTCCGGGCCCCAGAATGAAGTCGGCGGTATTCGTGCAGGAAGTGTGGAGCTGCGCCTTGATACATTACCGGCGATCATGGCAAAGCCTTTTGGAAAAGCTCGGATATTCTGTCCAAACAGGAAATAGTAGCTGAACCAGCGTCAGTCATGAGTTGGAGAAGCAAGGAAGGTCATACATCAACATTCCATTTACTTGTGGCACAGTCTCAACTGTACCGTTCGTATGGTAGAACATAAGGACAGGGGTCCAGTAGACGGATTTGTCCTGAACCACAGCGCAGGAAGTGCAATTCGATGTCACGATTTCCCCATAGGTTGATGAAAAGCTTATGCCTGGGAAATTTTGTCAATCTTGCTAACAACTGTAAGGTCTTAGGCTTGCCGCAACTGTTCAACCTACCTTGTGCACCGTGCAGGGTGTGGGCATGCTCAGACGGCGCATTGGGAGATACGATGGGATCGATGCGAAAAATCCCAAGTCTGGAAGTACATGGTAGTCGCCAGAATGCATAGGTGACGGCGAAGATAGTAGCAAAGGATAAGAATCGCATAGAAACAGAGTGACAGATGTGTAATAGAGATGATATTTGTGTAACTACCTAAGCTATTATATGGGAAGTAGCACACAACTACAAATAGTCGCCTCAATTAGTTTATACTACTCCTCTGGAACCCGTGTTCCTAGTCCATCCTGTATGTTTCTCTTGCCGTTGTGGATTGCATTATCCTGGATTCCGTATTCTTTCCAGGACTGTTCTTGTTACCTTCTCTACTAGGGTGTTTTCCATCTTTTCCATAATGCGGCTCTCAAGGTCGGTTGTGAACTCCTTCAAGATGTCGCGCAATGACTCTTCTGTTATCGGGTGTGTCCCTTGCTGTGACTTTCTTGGATGTGGACTCTTACGTAGGTGACTAGACTCTACCTCCTCGAAAGCTTCATCGTCAAGATCACCGTCTTCCTCGTCACCTCTCACAGAAGCCAGGTCCCAGACAGGTGTACGACGTGGAGAGCTTCGCCTAGGAGTTTGCAGCCGAACAGATGACTGCCTAGGGTAGGGAAGGAGGGGCTGTTTTGAGGACTGGAATACCTTTCGGTACCTATTTTCCAGTCTCACGGCGGTATTGAAGAGCTCTACCTCTCGATCTTCTCGACTGATGCCGCCGATGCAGGTCAACATAGTCGTTCTCGTTTCATGGCTAAGGCCTGTATCATTTTCGACTCCCCAGCCTTTCCCCACATACAACTCGGGATCCAGATATACGACGCAGCGAACAGGTGTCCGTGGCTTCCGATTTTGAGCACGGGGTTTTTTCGGACCAAGGATCCCTCCAATAACCTCCTCTGCCTCCGAACCAAGTTCTTTCTTCGTATCCCAGTAAACGTTCAGTATTTGAGCTTTGCTCAAAACACTATCTGGTACAGACTTTCCATTGTCCTTATGCCACTGAATGATCTTCTCGATAATCCTATTCTTCCCGCATGCAACGTCCATCAACGTGTCCTCAGACCGACTCGACAATGATCCCGGGTTGGACTCAAAACGTGTGCTGCAGGATCCTGGTGTACCGTATCGAACGAGATACATCCTTCCAGATCCTTTTTTTCGAAACCCAATTGGTACTCCCTTTCCGTCGCCTGGATTGGGTCCTTCGATTGGGGAAGTTTCTCTTACGTGCCATGGTATATTGCAGATTGTTTTCTCTGTAGAGTCGTCAGCTTCATTTGATCCTTGTACGTTACCTTCAATTGAACTCTGAGCGTGCTCTTGAGTGATTTCGGTTTGGTTGTCGTTTTCCTCATTCTGCTGATGCTGTCCAGAGCTTCCATCATTGTCTCTATCATCTAGACTAGGATCTTCAGTATCAGCCATCTCAGCATCCTCAGGCATGCTGGGATTAGTGGTAACGTCGACATCTGCTGCAATGCCCAACTTTTCCTGCAATGCTTTTTTGCGCGCCTGCGCGCCTGCAAGAGAAATCTCTTTCCCTGGCCCGTTAGGTTTTTTCCTGATGTCCTCTATCTCCTTCTCCAAGCGAGTAAGTGCGTCTCGATCTGCGTAATTCTCTATAAGCGGTGCAATCAGATAGTAGAACGCTTCACGCATACTTACTTTGACTCTCCACCTTTGACTCAGCACGCAGGATATCATTGTGTTTCTTCGTCCACTTATCGTCGGCCTGCTTCCCGCTTTTTCCCTTCTTTTTCTTGGCCACTCCCTGCGGAACACTTGGCTTAGCTCTCTGATCCGCACTTGTCTGACGCGTTGACGGAGCCATATTAGTCTTGTGTGGAACTTTGCAAATCGAACTGTGTCTCTTGTTATATAAGGTTAGGTCTTTAATCGAGGCTTCCGGTTACAAAACTTGCTCGAGTCACCTTCTTGAGGTGGCAGCTTCTGCATGGTATAGTCTTTTGATAACGTACTTTGGAAAGATAGACCTGCAGTGGTCATGTACTGTACTGCCTTGTTTTTACAAGGCACACCTTGGGATGTACCCGCTGGACCTAGAAGCAACTCCTGCAGTACGTATATCTTCAGACCATCGAAAAACCCATTCATAAATCACAAACTCCTATCGCCATGCGCTATGAACACCTTTTCCTCTTGAGCCTAACAGCCAGTGCTCAGGTCTTTGTGGGTGACCCGCCTCCTATCGGATGGACCATTGAGATAGATAAGTTGATCATGCCAATGAATGGAGATTCGAATCACTACGGACAGGAATGGGGTCAGCAGGTGTTTCCTTGCAAAGGCTACCATGCCAAAGTTGCAAAAGAAGAACCTCTAGTCACTTGGCGAGCCGGCGAAGATGTGGCCATCCGGTCAGTTCAGCTATCCACACCTGGAGATCTCTGACATGTTCGCAGCATCTTCGACTCCACCAACACCTCCGGCACTCGAATGCATGATCCTGGCGCAGCGCACTCCGGTGGTTTGTGCCAGGTATCGCTATCTTATGACAACGGAATAAGCTGGCATGTCATCCAGAGTTGGATGGGGAATTGCGTCCGTGTCCGAAAAGGCTCAGAAGGGCAGCTGACAAATTCTTACGACACGGACCAAACTTATACATTCAGGCTGCCGGGAACTCTGCCTTCAAGCGAATACGTCTTAATGGCATGGCATGTACAACTTCCTTCAGACTAAATACCTACTAATGAGCTAGGACTTGGTTGAACGCCTCTGGTAATAGAGAATTCTATATGTCCTGCTCTACTGTCAAGGTGGTGGGGTCGCTTACAGCGACGCAGCTCCCGAGTGAACACCCGATGTTGATTGCAAATCTTCGAGCTGATTCTACAGTCGCTGAACATGAAGACTGGGCATGGTCTCGGTGTAATGTGCCACACGGAGTATGGGTACAATACCCCGAGCGCTACAGAGGCATGAATCCCCCGATAGTGGCCTCGGCCCCTTCCAGTAGTAGCCCAATCAAGTTCTGGACATTCAACGATTCTGACGGGTTCTGTAGCTCAGGTAATGGAAAGCTTATTCAGGCTCTTGCTCTGAATCACACTATTTGTAAGTTGCTCACGGGGACTAATACAAGTCTAATTTATTCTCTAGTACCCACATCATTGGCTGAAGTCCCCGGCAGTACGGTGTCTCGCTTCGAACCCCAGTCATCTCGTAGGCCATCGTCGTGTCACGATAGCAGCAGCTTCTCAGGGGCTGAAGCTGGTCAAACAATAGGATCTCTCTCGCAACTGCCATCAAGCGGCCCAACCACTGAGACTAGATAGAGCATTGTAGATAGCTCCTAGTGAATAGTCTGAGTGGTCGAGATCAGATCCAAACCGAAAAAATCAATACAATTCATTTCGTCCTGCGCATACTTAGTTTCATCCGCTTGTCTAGCTTCGTGCTATCAAGCTTCGTGCTATATTGCCGTCTTCCTATCAAGCTCGACGGTCTGACTGCCGTGACACATCTTCCATTCTATGGTCAACGCTACGTCACCAACAATCCAAAGCTCGCAACATCCCGCTGCTAGTTGAGATCTTAGCACTCATGTGTCGTTGGTTTAGACTTCTTACGTAACGGACTGTGCATACACAGTGGGCGCGCACTGACAAAATTGCCAAGGGCGATTTGCTACTGCATGTAGCCTCGCTGCAGATGCTGCAAATGTACTTAAATTAGTGCCAACCGCGCGCTTGGTTGTCTGAGCGCCGAACTCACCACTCTCATTACAGCTTAAAAGCTTCCAAGGCTCTCTTGCCTGCAGCATTGCAACGACTGGAATCGCTGGCTACTTTTCGAACTCCGCAATACAGCAATCATGCCATCTCAGACGTCTTATCTGTCTCAATTTCCGCAGCCATACGGTTCACAATCGCTACCACTACCAGATGACGCCCAGGAAGAATTTCGAAGCAGCGGTGAGGGCGAGCCTGTTGGTATTCAATCGAGAGATGCGGCCACGATCAGATCGCAAGACTTTGGCGTCCGCACAAATCACCACCGAGCTGGGATTATTGAACTTAAAACGAAGCCACAAGAGCCACTGCCGCACGTGTTGTGTATGCGGGCACCGTTACAGGGGAGCGAAGATAAGATTAATCTACTTGCAACGGATGCAGTGATTGCCAGGCCTGCCTTTGCCCGAGACGAACCTGATCGTCGTCAAAACCGAAGCACGAGTTTCTCCGAACGCGCCGTAGGTGGCTTGAAGGTAGTAGCTAAAACATTAATCTGCGCGAAGGATTATACACACCACACTCTGGGGCCTCCCAGATCGGACAGACATTTCGGGAACCTGGAAAAAACATCGATGAATCAAACAAGTGTCCGAGATGCATCAGTCAATGAGACTGAGAAGGTCGTGAGAGTGCAGCCTCACTCGAAACCAAACACCGACCCTTTCGACGAAAAGCTTCTCACGAAGATTGAGCATGTCCTCCAATCCTGCTCCATCCACCGAGTTTGCGTGTCATTCCAGTATGTCAAGGTCAATTCGTGCTCACCGGAAACAACACTCAATCGAGTCTTGACTTGGGAGACCGAGAGAAGAACGACTCAGCCTGCACTCGTCAGTTCAGCGATAGACTCAATCTTTCACGTCGCTTCGATATCTAGGATGCTTATAGCGACCGCGGTCGTGCACGCCATTGAAGTGAAGGCTGTTAAGGACGTTGCCTATAACCAGTGGTCTAAGTTCAAAGAGATTGCCATGGTGCCAATAAGAGATGTCTACAACAAGTCCAGAAAAAACTCGGAGCCTGAAATGGAAATACTCCCCGGGGATCCAAGCATTTACGAACTCATGCTTCACTCCAAGGGTCTACCATCTATAGACAACTGCATGCTTGCACCTGACGGAACACCGCTTACGAATCTGCAAGATCTTCCCGGATATCTGACGGAACTCCTTCGGAAGAAGCCAGAGCACAAGCACAGCTCTAAGAGGTGGACCAACTACAGCAACACAAACTTTGCTGTAATTGCATTAACAATTGAAACCCTGTGGGGCGGATTTCTGCACGACTTCATGGAAGAAACACTGTTCAGTCCACTCAGGATGTACTCAACATCAATAAGCTTTCGATTTTGTCAGCACGCTCATCCTTCTGAACCCAAAGCCACTGGTGCGGAACTGGCTGCCATCGGAGCATACAGCACAATTCGTGATCTCGACGTTTTCTTCTCATCGATGA
The DNA here is from genome assembly GCA_039634465.1 of Didymella pinodella. Lineage (NCBI taxonomy): Eukaryota > Fungi > Ascomycota > Dothideomycetes > Pleosporales > Didymellaceae > Didymella > Didymella pinodella. The sequence continues at coordinate 1,199,243 of CP113345.1, forward strand.
TCCATGCATATCACGATCGGGAACCTTACACAATGAAAGGACTCTCTAAAACCATTGATAGGTTGCATCATATGGAGAACACGCACATTGAAGGGTTTCTTCACTACACTCCATTCGGCCTATATACTAAGCTCAGCGATTCAACAATTGGCCTATCTTCAAAGGATGACCAAAGATATCCAAGAGGGTGTCTTGGAGCCCATCCGATTGTTCCCAGGCTTCTGGGACAGGAGTATTCACTGCACTATGACCGAGTCCTCAGAAGGCTCCTGTTACGCAACAGCACTTCGGATTCACGAAACAGATAATTTCGCAGTCACAGTACTTGCAGATAGTTCTTGTCGTGTGAATATAGCGAACAAGACTCTACGCTTGGTTCTTCGCGCGCTTGTCAATATGCAAAGTCCAGCTGGAATAGCGCAACGTCCGGAACATGTAGGTGCAAGACCACAATAAAAAGACTAAGTACGTGCAGCAACTATAGGCTGTCACTTGTCCTTGAACTTCTTACATCAAGAGCACACCCTATAGAGTCAACTCCAATAAAAGGTACAGGTAGCTAGAAGCTCTTATAACTAGATTGCGAATAGTAAGAGTTATCTTAGTACAAGTGTGATAGAAGTGTTTCAGGGAAGATGTGATCTAGGGCGCGTCTTTAAGTAAAGAGACACACTATGTCCTAAGACAGAGTAGTAGTTTAGACCTTTAGCATCTTTCATCTGGGAGTCTATTAAGCTTTTTTAAATGAAGATGTATATAGAAAGCTGCAGCATTGTACTGCGCTGTATGCATGCGAGCAGTTAGTATGTCTCGCCGACCAGGAAATGTTAGCCCGCACCTGAAGCCTCGGCGCCTCCTTAAATGCATCCAAATCTGGTATTGAATGGGAGCTGGCTATCGGATCAACGTCCCGGGCTGCCTGAATGTCTTGGAGTTCCGCCAGGGACTGCAGCGAATGCCTTTCTGACTTGAATTGGGAGGCAAATGTGCGTTTGAGGTTTAAAACCAAAGGGTTGATTTCCTGCACTCCTAAACTCAGGCCAGACTAGCACATTAATCCCTTTATAGACAGTGTACTTCTTGTTAGTAAGTCTGGCACAACGGTCTGGCTACACTTGATTACGATGAGTTCAATCAACAAGATTGGTTGGTATTTGAATGCTTTGGCAAGACAAAGACGGTCAGTTGGTTTAGCAGCAGTGAGAATCTGGAAAGGCCCTTTAAAGACGACATAAATAGGCAAAAGTACGGAATGAGCGCCGCCAATTTCGCTTCGCCTGATATGGTCCCATGACGTGTTCAAGGGTGCATGTGAGCTTTGCTGCCTACTTGTCCTACGTATACAAGCAGGTACGAGCTCTCATACCTCAGGTACCGCTAGCAACAAGAAGCAAAGCTTAAACAGCTGTAGCAGAAGCTCACAGACGCGCTACTGCAGGTTGATTCAGGCTAAGGTATGATATTGACACAAGTTGGCTCATTCTCTTATGACTATCGAAGCCTTCCCACACACCTGCGCAGAAATGATGGGCCCCTGGGAAAACAAGACATGCGGCACTGCGGCAAAGCTTCAACGCAGCAGTATCACGGCAGATTCTAAACCCCTTTATCGTGATATCAGACAAGCACAAGAGATGCTCGATGCACAAAAGTCATCTCTCTTGAAGCTTGCGAAGTTGGAAAACGCTAAGGAGGGATTTTCAGGAGACAAAGAGCTCTTTCTTGAAATTGATCTCGAGAATCCCAAAGCAGCAATCACGCGTGTATTAGAGAACATATGGCGCTATTCATAGTGAGAGTTCAGAGAGTAGGGTGGTATTAGTGCACTGCTTAACACATTCCTTTGATATCATGGATGCACTTTTTGTTGGATTCTGTACCGAAGATGCCTTTCTTGCAGAATCCATATCAGTGTTGATACCCGAATCTAGCCTCCTATATCAAATAGCAATCATCGAAAAAAACCTCTTCTGCCGTTTGTTTCGCAAAAACATCGGGTATTTGCGTGCCTCGGATTCGATGTGAGGTCTAGGAGTGTCTAGAATGGCACTAGCTTGATCTACGTACACAGTCAATCTCGGCATGACCATATAAGTCCTCAGCGTAGCACTAACAAATCAGAAGCGATTTGTCACTGCTTGCTGCAGTCTGCAATATCAGCGAGACTTATCTCTGCAGAATGCGCCCTACTATAGTCTTGGTATGAGGGGCTAAGCGTAGGAGCGCATGAGCTGATCGACCCTAGGCTTCTGCTCAAGATTCGGACGCGATCTGCCCTTGCACAGAGATGGATGAAAAGGTACTTCCTTCAGTAACACTTGTCTAAATCTGACTTGCGACAGTTTGTGCGTACAGGAAAGGATTTCCTGAGCTTCATAGCATCCGCGGATTATCATCAGCTCGCTATCATCAAGTCACGGCTCTTACCGCACGATTTGTTATTCGAAGAGGAAACGGTCAGCGAGAAGGCATCCGCAGACGTTGTACGATCATCCTACGCGGATTCCGCTATAGATCTACCGTCTCACTATGGCAGCATGATCGGCCTGCGTAGTCCCAAAGAACTCACACCATTGTTGCCCAAACATCTAGATCACGCCGCTCAACGGATCAGCCATGCTTGCGAATTACAAAGGTCATTGAATTCAGCTCTGAGCTACTCGAACAAGGTGGTTCACACCAGCAAGGTCCAAAGAAGCGACGCACAAAGCTCGTGCGAGGTACTGCAAGACAATAGCTCGGACCTCTATCCTGATGCTACTCCGCAATCCTGCTCATACGCAGCATCATCCTCTCAAAGTCCATCGCATTTCGATCCATACCTTGATTGGTCTGACTCGCCTGGTTTGCCTGGATATCTGAGGTCCTTGTTGCGCCTCAAAGGCTTGTATCCGGAGAAAGCCACACAGGACGAGCTCCCATCTCTAATCCAACTTGGCGACCTTTGTATTAGAGAAGACGTAGTAAGTTTTGTCCAGGAATTCAATAGCATATGGAATAATGGCCACGAAGAAGACAGGAAGAAGCTGAGTAATCACAAAGTAAGATCGCCGGTCGTGGAAAAAATCCTACTAGGTTTCCGATACGCTGAGTTCCTCGAGCATAACGCGGTAATAAATCCATTTAATCTTAGGTTATCTCGGCTTCTGCTACACCGTTACTTCCAGCATCTTTGTGAACGAATCAGAGTTTCTTCGAAGACTCACCAGATGCGAAAAGGCCAGGGTGCAGCCACTATTGCATTGGACCAAATTGTGGACGAACTTATCAGCGCAGGCGAAGAGGCCTCCAGATCGCACACTCGAGCTCGTCTCATCTACCACAAGAAGATAGGTCGAAGGTGGTCGATATTGGCTGCCCATACCGGCTACGGCATTCTCCTGACATGTAGTTATGAGCTATCTGCAAGAGTGTACGTTGACCTCCCAGAACAACAACACTGTGAAATAATTGACAATGCAGGAACGACATAAAGTGCAGTGAGCGGCAGCTTTCAGCATTTCTAACTTACGTTTGTCATGTGTACCCACGAGCGATTGAACTCAATCGAAAGCTCGGCAAGGGCATGCCCGGAACGGATTCCAATGGTACAGTGATCGAGCCGGAAGCTGATCTTCTACGTGATCTTGAAGAATACAAACAAATCGCGGAACGGGAAGCATACAATTTTGAGGATCAATGGCAATGTGTTGGCTTTAAAGAGACAACGACATAGCGATGTTACGCGACAGATTTAGATCTCCGGGCAGAGTCTGACCGGAGATGCACTTTTTTAGTCTAATGTGGCTTAACAAAGTCTTTCTAGAGGTTTGTTATAGACACCTAGTTTATACAAACGCCTAGTTTATATAAGCGCCTGGCTTACACAAACACCTAGTTAATATAAACACCTAGTTAATATAAACACCTAGTTTATACAAACGCCTAGTTTATACAAATACATAGTTTATACAAACGCCTAGTTTATATAAACACATAGTTTATATAAATATATAGTTTATATAAATATATAGTTTATATAAACACCTAGTTTATGCAAACACATAGTTCTTATAAACACCTAGTTTATATAAACACCTCCTTATAGCTGTCTTCTCTTAATTTTCTACTTTTCCTTTACTAATGCCAAATTGATTGCGCCGACTTCTTAGTATACTAAATGCAAGCGAAAGCACAAACAGAACGCTCCCTACAGTGATAGCAAAAATCCACTGCAAGCGGCCCCTGAGACTTGTGCTAGACGACTGTACTACCCCAGTAGCTTATTGCGTTAGCCTATACTGGCCAAGAGGGACGAAAGGACTCACAGAAAGACAAAATAGAAAGTGCAATACCCATACTGCAATCGCCATACGCCGCAAGGAAAAATACTCCACATCCTAACCATCCCCAGATAGAAATATTTGCAGCCACTTGTGCGATTGGGTGTGACGAATCTACAGCTATAGCGCCAACCCAGTAAAGAGCTGCAAAGTTCCAAGCAAGGGGGCCAGCGACAGTACTGAGATGTACGACATATGGGGTGACCGGATTGAGGAAGTAGGCAAATAGCAGATTAAAAAAATTGATACCGAGCGTGACCTCAGCTAACCAGAAACGATTGTGCATCCACAGGTGCACAAAGCTCAAGAGTAGCAGGTTGGACACGATGTAATGACTACTGAGATTGGCAGCAGCGGTGCGGTAGATATCGTCAGAAGTCCAGAACGACCATATGTAAATGATTTGAAAGAAAAAGAGAACAGACCTTTAGATCCGTTAGCGAGTCTTCAGTTTCTGAAAGGCCATTCAGACATCGTACCAGTAGACCGAAGTGATAATGCTGCTTTGTGCGAATGGACTCATAGCCTGGTGTTGCCAGAATGTACAGACAGAGCCACTGCAATGCCCAGCTTCGTTAAGGGCGTAGTAAAGTGTTGTAACAACTAAGGTAGTGTACGAAAGGCCAGGAATGGCCTTGTACAGTGATACCAAGGGCTTCAGCCATTCCTCTTCCAGCATGGATGGATTACGGTCTGCTAGTGTATTGGGCATGGTGGCAGGTCTTAAAGTTGTTGAGTTTTGAAATCGAAGATGTGACAAAAGACCATGTACGGCTACGATGGGGTTTTTAAGCTGTGGGACAAAAGCAGGTTTTTGCTCAAGACTTGCTTCTGCAATATAAGAATGGGTGCGGTGACGGCAGTACGGCGTACATCTACTTAACTCCGTGATCCGGCGGCTCCGAGCGCCGAGTCTTTGTTGATAAGAGAGCCTTTGGATTTCTTGGTTTATCTTTCCATTTTGAGGTTTTGCTCCAATCTTGCCACAGCGTGATATAATAGTCTGCTGCAACCCTTGAAGACTAGGGCATTCAGACTAGCCTTTGTCCCCACAGAAAATACAACATGCCGCAGTCGGGTTTATTTTGGGTCACTATATGGCTTGCAATGACTTCTGTCAAGTCAGAGGTGGGTTCAAGAGTGACAATCTATTCCGCAGCAAACTTCACGGGCACCAACAAGACTATCGAGATACCGGAATCAGGCACATGCTTGCCTTTTGACCAACAGATAGCTTCTGCTTATCTCTCGAATGGCCTTTTGTGCGAGCTCTATCAGTATGTTACCTCACGTTTCAATGGTGATCCAAACTCCACTGACGATTGTTAGACAAGCCAGCGAGAACGGTAATTGCGAAGGGAATCGTGTCATCGTCCCAGGTAGCAGAGAACATTTATCTTTTGGAGATGACGATCAAGCTGCGATCGTGAAAGCTATCAGATGCTGGAAACTTGAACTCGCTACTAGCTCGCCCCATTGTTGGCCTCGATGTTGAACATACATTTGGATGAGGAACAAAGGAGTTATATCATGCTGTAGTTATGATCTGAGATCGACATGAGAGGGGTACAAGCTTCCCTATACATTAGCTTTGTATCGGCAGCTCTGTCGCTTATTCTACTTTCAAGTGACTTGCTGATGGCAGCATCTGTATGTACGCTCGGGCTCCAGGGCCTATAACTACACCTGCAATGACCTTACGGTCTCCACTTAGAAGCCTAGAGCCTTTAAAATTTGTGATCGAATTATATCAAAACCATGGCAGGATCTGCAGTTCTTCCGTAAAGTCTCAGGTAGACCTGACTTGTATTGTCACTAAGAACAGACGTTAAGGTCTGTCAGTATCCATGACAATCTAACATCTTGATAGGATACTCTCCATCTCCCTCTATGTTACCGCAGGGCACGGCCCATCCAACTTCAAACGTGTCAGGTTCGTGATATCTGAGTTTTGCATTCGGCATGCATGCGGCATCAACGGTATAGTAGGAGACAGCCATTGAGGGTGCGGTGTCCCAGTCGCAAGCCGTACTGCGCTTCTCTCTTTCATGGAGCTCTGTAGCCGCCCGCTTAGCTTGACTTGTACCCTTTTGGACCTTGGTAGATCTTGTCAAGCTGTGTGTAGAGCTTTGACAAAGCGATTGATATTTCCCTTTGTCTATCATGAAATCTGCATGATGGCCCGACTCACTCTTGTCTATTTCAAGCTTTGTTGAGGCGTACTGGTTAATGGTTGTGCTTGAATGCAGCCCCATACTTAGTGAGCTGATGGTATCGACTATATAGGTCTTTGGGTTGGTAGACAATACAAAGTTGTGTGTATTGCTTCGATCTGTGGCTTGGGCAGCGACAGGGTGATTCGTGGTCGCTACTTCTGGTTTTGCAGATACACCTCCAGGACTGATTTGAACAGCGGCACAGTTCATGAAGGACTCATGTTCACGATTCAGCCAAATCCACCCGAACAAGGCCCTGCCTTCAGGCATGCCAGTGGGCACATTGAAGTGGAATGTTTGAGCCTCAGGAGCACCTCCCACTGCTCTATGAGGGCAATTACCGTTGAATGAAGCTGCAACTTTCCAGGACTCGCCACGATCCGTTGAGAATCCAATCTGACATGACCCACCGTAGTGCGTCGTACCTGGGGCGCCCACAGTATAGGTGTGTTCTGAGAGTTGAAAATAGGCGCTTTGACCGGGCTTCCATATGACCTGAGACTCTTCCTTGTCGAAAAGATCGAGATGGCCACGGCAAGCACCTGGACTAGAAATTGTAGGTTGACCCTCGCTATCGCAACAGCCGAGAGGAAAATTCAGCTCAGGGTCAGTCTCTGTGGAAACATTGTTGCATTCTTTCGCCCCACCTAGAGGACCGGGATACCACAACGACATGTGCGCCTGTATCAGACTAGTAATAGAAAGCAGACTGATAGCTCTTAGATGCATCTTGTAGTTGTGACAGCTCAGATTTGATCATGTTTGGTGTACGAGGTCTGGTTGCGCTACTGCATTGGGATGATTCTTTATTCTAATATAGGCTACTTATGCCGTTTTGGAAGACCCGCGATTGGTCCAAGAGCAGTAAAGTTAGTTTAGCTTATGAATTATATTTGTTTTGGTTTGGCTGATGACTTTTTCCTTAGGAGAGGCTTGATGAACAGTGTCTGAAACAAGTGAAAAAACATGTGTTACCAAGCCTTCAGAGCTGCAGCATCGCAAGGTCAGGGAATAATGAGCTGGGACTAAACTTTATGGCAATTACTCTGAATTTGGGAGATAGTTATCCGGAGATAGTTAACGCTGTGTAGCTGAGTTACACACACAATTTATTTACGCCCGGCGACCGAGCCGAGAGGGCTACTAACGCTATCTGACACTAAATTTACACTGCTTATGCTACATCCCGGCCTCACTAGCCCCTGTGCCTTCTTTGACTCGCTCCTCCATGCCGCTTGTTGTTCAAGTCAAAGCCCTTACTTGATATCCACGTCGCTTGTTCTCCGTCTCAATACCGTACCTCATCAGACGCTCGTGGGTTAGTATTGCTGGTGGCAGACTAGCTCAGAGTCGGCTTCTCCTAGAGATTCTCCAAGTGTTCAGCGTCCTATCTGCGGCGGCTGAAGCGTTGTCTGCTCTGTGATCGTACGAGGTTGTTGATGAGTTCGTGTTAGTAGATAAGGTTCATCCGTTCGCTAGATGTCAATTGACGTCAAGTCTTCCCGTCGCCATCGCGAATCGAATTGTCGCTCGCACTGCGTCCATGTTTGGCGCCCATCTCGCGTCGTCCGTCGCTGATTTGCCGCCCAGGTAAAGCGATATGTTTCCTCTGCCTGTTTGCGTGCACTGCAGCATCTCTGCTCGCTGTGCTGTCCACCGTCTACACCGGAACAAAAAGTGCTCCACTGTCTCTGCCGCCTGTCCGCATTCGCACTGGTCTGTGTCGCACGCTTTGATTCGGTGTAGGTATGTGTTCAGCTGTGCCATGCCTGTTCTGAGCTGCGCGAGCACGCTGCTCTCCTTCCGCGATAGCTGATCGTACAGCTGTCGGGTGTGCTTTCCTGGCAATGCCTTGTCGATTCGCTTAGAATAGTTCCCTACTTTCTCTGGCACCTTCTTCGCGTTGCCTTGCTTGCGTGCAATGTTGTGCGTAGTCGATCGCATCCGAGGAAGCTGTGTCTGTGGCGTGGTGTTTGGTCTCGTTGATATCTTTGCCTCCTGCTTGGCGAGGCGTGCGAGCTCGCACTCTTCGCTCGCAGGCAGCCACAGCACCGTCACCGTGTTGCCGTCTCTTCTCAGCGTCTGCACGGTCTTGTAGAACTGGCTGATGTAGCTTTGGCCTGACTGCTGCCGCGGTCTTCTCAGCGTGAGCACAGCCGCTTTGTTTCTCGTTGTTAGTGCAATGTTACGAAACCTAAGCTTTGGCAGCCTCCTCAGCACCTCGGCCATTGCCGCCAGCTCTGCCGAGTAGGGATTCTGCTCCACTCTCTTGCCTAGTGTCGTGGAGAACGATCGTGTTTCGTCGTTCTGCATCTTGATCGCACCTCCCATTCCAACAACCCCATTCCGCGACGAGCTGCTTACCGCGATGCGTACCGCCCAGTTCGCTTCGAGCCTCTGTGTCGCGTTCTCAGTCACCGTTTGCACTCTCTTCTGCCATGGCGCCAGGATGCAAGGCCGGATCGTCTCCATCTGCTCCATCTCTATATCCTTGAGCGCTTCTGCCACCTGGTAGAGCGGCGAGCGGTACTGTCTCCTGAACTTGCGCATGCGCGACGTGTTTCTTCGCAGCGGGTTGGTCTCCGGCAATGCGTGTATGTCGGTCCACAGCTTGACTGCTCGCCTCCAGAATCGCTATTGTGCGCTCGGAATGTGCGCCTCTGCCTCTGCCACCCATGTCGCTACCGTGACGAACGTCCCTACGACCGCTTGTGCCCCTATCCTCTGCACCCTGTTGATGGGCCCTACGAGCTTGTCTTTGCAGGCATGCATCCACACGTTTGACGCGTAGTCTACCGTCGGGGCGACCGTCGCCGTGAACAGCTGCCGTGCCACTGTGGGCGAGATCCCTCTCAGCTTCCTGAGCTCCAATGCTGCTTCCAGCCCCTTTGCGGCTGCTCTTGCGATGTGCTTGTGGTACTTGAGCCTGGCGTCCATGAGCACGCCGAGTATCTTGACGTGGTCTTTGGGCGACACGCTCTGCCCCTTGATGACGAAGGGGTCCGTGGCGCTCTTGTACGCTTTGCGAGTGAAGTGGATGACGGCCGTCTTCTCTGCTTCGAACGTCGCCCCGCTTCTCCGTTCCCAGTCCCCTGCTCCGCGTCGAGCTGGCTAGCGCGATCGGCAAGCATTCTCTGCGTGGCAGACGGCCCCCTTTTGTGCACACGAGTGGCGCTGGCCGACGTTGCAACGACAGTCTCTACATAGTTGAAAGAGAGATCCACTCTCAGCCTCTTACCAATACGGAAAGGCTCCGCCCACCGGAGCAGCTGCCGCTCAACTGCTGACCAGTCAATGTGCATGTCATCATATTGCTTGACCAAGTCGCGTTCCGAGCGATCGTTGACAGTAGCCACAACACTAGTGTCATCGCATTCCACTTGTCCGCCCGGCGGTAGCTTCCTGGCCACGAGGGTTTCCACTCTAGGCTGTAGATACATGCGCCAATACACAGCAGGTGCCAGAACGACATCCTGTTCTGTATCCCTCGATACGACCTTGTTGTTGACAGTCACCTTCCATTCGATTGAGTAGCGAAGACGAGTCGGTGTGTCTTCGTCGTAGCCATTGTGCTCGTCCCACTCGGCCAGCGGAAGAAAGCTTAGTCTGGTTGGATCCGGCGTCGTCATTCCTCGGCTTGCTGCCATGTGGCGGTAGCGCGTCGCTCTTCGTGTCGTGGTAGCACAAGGAGACAGCGATCCTAAGGCTGGCGCTCCATACTCTTGCGGTGACTGCGAATCGCTGAGTGTGTCATACTGCTGCGCTGGGTCAACAAAGAACTCTTCGTCGTGGGCTAAAGATTCCATCGCGATTCGCTAATCCTTCAGGCCGGAAATCAAAGTGCAGGCTGACGACTCGGCTGGTGGAAGCATGCGGCGAGACAATGCCTTCAACGTACGTATACAGGTATGTCTGGCATCGCTGGAAGGTGCTGCAGTGGTGGACGATGGTGCTGTATGGTGCTCAACACTGGAGCAACTCAAGAGCTAGAAGATTGAGGAACCCTATGGAAACCACTCGTCCTCGACTAATCCCTTACGCTCGCACCCACCAATCATGGAGGGCAGCTTAGAAGGCTTTCATAAGACGATTGGTATCGCGGACCCGTAGTTCCGCAGGAGGAGACAGTCGTCAGTCTACTGTATGGTCAAGTTGCGTTATGACATGGCCATCTTGAAGAGTGCCGCTGCGCGTAACAGGTTGAAGATGGAGTTGCGCGCTAGGGCTGGGCGAACAAAACTTCGGTTGACTAGGCTTGCGCGACGATCCGTACGATCTGCACGCACCAGAAGACCCCCCAGAAGATCCCCCAGAACCCCGCGTTTTCGGGCGCGTTAGCCCAAAAACTCTAATAAGACCTCAAGGGAGCGCTTATACGTGTTAAATGAAGAAAGGGGTGATGTGATCGCCGAAACATGGCGCCGCTGCAGGACAGGGTGCAGAACCGACCTCCGCTCACCTGCACGGCCCCCACCCCGCGCGCTTCTCCACCCAACAGCAGAGACGAGGCGCTCGCACGCTGCAGGAGGCCTGCTGCAGGATGGTGGTCAGCCGAGCCCTCGTTCAGCTAACGAGCCAGCCAGCCAGCCGCACGCGCTGGGGGCGGAAACAACCTCAGCCTTGTTCCCCTGAGGCGGTTGTCACGATGCAGAGCGAACACCCCCCTTCGACCACAACTTGAGCGCTTCGCTCCTGACGATAGCCTGAGCTGTATAGCCTCGACCTCCTCTAGTCACCTCCTCCGACAATGCCCGGCAGCGAGCTCCGCCTGCTGGCCCTCGACGGCGGCGGCGTGCGCGGCCTGTCTGCGCTGATGATCCTCGAGCAGCTGATGGAGGCCGTCGACCCGGACGCGCCGCCCAAGCCGTGCGAGTACTTCGACATGATTGGCGGGACCAGCACCGGCGGGTGAGTGATGCACTGTAGAACGCGTAGCTCTCTCGACTGACGCCCTAGACTCATTGCTGTGATGCTGGGCCGGCTGCGGATGAGCGTGGCGGACTGCATCGCCGCGTACCTGCAGCTGTCGGAGCGCGTGTTCCGCAAGACGCGACACCGGGTGACGGTCAAAGGCCAGGTTTAGGGCCGCTTTAACTCGGAGGAGCTAGCACGGGCGGTAAAAGAGGTCGTGAAGCAGCAGGGCCTGCCGGAGGACGCACTGCTCAAAGACGAGCCTGACGCTAGGTGCAAAGTGTATGCCGACTTGACTCACCTCTTAGATCAGACTCTAACAATAATAACGCAGCTTCGTATGCGCGACGAGCAAGGAGACCGGCGAGACGGTCTGCCTGACGAGCTACCGCACGCCGCGCGGCAACAGCGACCTACTGAACAGCGTGACTATCTGGGAGGCGTGCCGGGTGACGTCGGCGGCCTCGTCCTTCTTCGACCCGATCGCAGTTGGACAGTTTGGCGAGGAGTTTGTGGACGGGGCGACGGGGGCGAACAACCCGGTGCGGGAGGTGTGGGACCAGGCGCAGGTGACGTGGGGCGCGGAGCCGCTGGAGGGCAAGGTCAAGTGCCTGGTGTCGATCGGGACGGGGGTGCCGTCGCTGAAGCCGTTCAAGGACGACGTGCTGCACATCGGCGCGACGCTGGTGGCGATCGCGACGGAGACGGAGGTGACGGCGGAGCGGTTCCAGCGCGAGCGGCCGGCGCTGGACAGCACGGGGCGGTACTACCGCTTCAACGTGGACCGGGGGCTGGAGGACATTGGGCTGGAGGAGGCGAAGAAGGTAAAGGAGATGGCGGCGGCGACGCGCCGGTACATCGGGAGGCAGACAGTGCACACGCGGATGCAGGCGTGCGCGGGCAGCATTGCAAGCAGAGCGTGTTAGTCTTGACTTGTGGACGTTATTGCAGGGGATGTAGCTAAACAATGTGCAGACTATAGAGAGTACCAAGTGGCTTTCAGCCTAGAGGGCGTGCCGCGAGTGAGCGAGTTCGTAGACCGACCGGCAGAGATGGAGAAGCTTGAGCAAGCGCTTCTACCTGGACGCAAATCCGACAGCCGACAGAGGATCCACGTGCTGCACGGCCTTGGCGGCATAGGCAAGACGCAGCTGGCGGTGGAGTTCGCGCGGCGCCATCGCGAGCGGTTTAGTGCAGTTCTTTGGCTAGACGGGCGCAGCGAGGACAGTCTGAAGCGGAGCATCGCCAGCTGCGCGGGCAGGATACCGCAAGGCCAGATACCTGACGTAAGTAGGTCCTATGCTACAGACAGCGGCGCGGATGTGGACGCGGTGGTGAAAGACGTGATGGGCAGGCTCGCGCGGCCAGGCAACAGCGCCTGGCTGCTCATCTTCGACAACGTCGACCGGGAGTACAGTAAAAAGGGGAGCGATCCAGATGCATACGACGTGAAGGACTACCTGTCAGGAGCCGATCACGGATCCGTCTTGGTGACGACGCGGCTGGCGAAGCTGGGGCAGCTGGACAAGGCGCCGCAGCAACTAGGCAAGGTCGACAACGAGCAGGCGCAGGCAATACTGAAGGCGTGGTACAAGAAGCCGTACGGTGAGGCGACAGTTCCCAATAGCTGGAAGTGAGCTGCTATAGCTGACAAGGTGGCGACAGACATAGCCGAAGGCGACCGCTTGTTGCAGCTGCTGGATGGCTTACCTCTGGCGATTGCGCAGGCGGGTGCCTATCTGGAGGAGAGCGGCGACGGACTTGAGGCATATCTGCACTTCTATAAGCAGCAGTGGGGCGAGCTGATGAAAGCAGACGGTGTAACAGATGGACCGCTGCAAGACTACCCGGATCGCAGCGTTTGGACGACGTGGACGATCTCGTACCAAGCGATCCGCGACAAGCACGAGCACACGGCCAACCTGCTGCTGCTGTGGTTGTTTCTCGACAACAAAGACCTGTGGCACGGGCTGCTCGCAGAAGCGTGCGAGGCTTCAAACATAGCTTCCACGATGCTGTCGGGGTGGATCGGGGATATCGCGAGCAGCGGACTAGCGTTCAGCCAGGCGATGCGGCTACTGCGCAACTACTCGCTTGTTGAGGAGATGGAAGAGATAAAGAGCTATGCAACGCACCCGGTGGTGCATCGGTGGGCATATCACTACCAAGGCAAACACCTAGGGCGCGAGCTAGGGCGGGTCGCGATGGTTGTTGTTGGGTGGGCTGTACCAGATCAGTCGAAGAGCGACTGGCCAGCTTTGCAGCGTCGGCTCCTCCCTCATGCCCAAGCATGCTCTGCACATGTTGCGAGTGGTCAGCTGGTGCAACTGTCTGGCCACAGCGAGAGTCATGGAACAGACCCGAACGAAGTCGAGGAGATAAGGATAGTCCTTGACGGTACTCACATGCTGGGTCTCCTCTACGCAGACTAAGGCAAGCTGGCAGAGGCGCAGAAGATGTACGAGCGGGCGCTGCAAGGGCGTGAGGAAGCACTGGGCCCTAAGCACATGTTGATGCTGCAGACAGTTAACAACCTGGGCAACCTCTACGCAGACTAAGGCAAGCTAGCAGAGGCGCAGAAGATGTATGAGCGGGCGCTGCAAGGGCGTGAGGAAGCACTAGGCCCCAAGCACACGTCGACGCTGCAGACAGTCAACAACCTAAAGTCCATCCCTATGGGTCGAATAACCCCCTGCGCCGAATCAGATCTTGAGTTCAACTACTTTGCACCTTAACGCCGCAGGTGCACAAAGCTGTAGTTCGGCTAATAATGTTTTCAAGGTACGTTTTCCTCTGCTTTAAGTCTTGAAGATTAAAATTACAGCAGTCTTAGGCTTGTTGTTGGTGATTCTGTCTACAGCATCAGAAGCGACGACAACTATACACCCCTACTACATCCCCTCTACCTGTCCAACATAACGTCTTGGCGTATCTAGGGGATAGTGTTTCTGCCTTAAAAGCTAATGCTATATTTTCGAGATGTGCAGCCTCCGTCAAAACACACTCTGAGTTTATCCGCTGTGGAGGCAAGCTTGCAAGTTTAAGAACAAGGGCGCAGCGCGCTTATGTAGATGCGTATTGTACGCTTAGCGGCCTGCAATGTACAACTACGCTATGCCAAAGATGATCAAGCTGTGGCGCATGTTTCTAGAAGCTTCTCTGAGCGTGCACTACGCCACCAGTCTAGACTGTTGCCTCACATGCAAGGAGTGGTTGACTTCGTTGTTTCGATGGCCAAGTGCTGCTATGGGGATTAGCTTTCATCGACGTCGTGTGACTTAGCGCAAACAACTTCGTGCGTTCACTGCTAACTTGAACTTCCAAGTCGCGTGTCATGCTGAGAGAGTGACTTCGTCTGATGGTGCTCAGCGCTGGCCAAGCCTGAATTAGCAACGTGTCGTCTCAGCCTTGGCGGATGTGGGGTATCCGCCAATTTGGCAAGTCGCTCTCCCGAGCCCTGCACTTTCTGTGCGATCAGCAGCTACCGGTTCTTACACAATACGCCTGTAATTAGATTCCCTCTTTGTGACCTTCACTATCACCGCACAGGGGACCAGTCATGCAATCGATGCCACGCTGATGCCTTGTCCTGGATGGGGCGGGGTGCATGCAGCACGGCAATACGCTTTAGCCGCCGTCGTCTTCGCAGCTGATGTGCTGCGCCTCTCGCCCCAGAGCCTTGTCAACTGCAATGTCCTGACTGACAACCCCATCAACCTCTATTATGTAAACTGACCATACCATGGACCCGCTCAGCGTCACAGCTAGCATTATCGCTATTTTGCAACTGACGGTGAAGGTTGGCCAGGCCCTGAGCGATGCTAACAGTGCCTCGAAGGAACGTAGCCAGTTCACAGCCGACACATCGAACCTCTCGAAACTACTCTTCGATCTGTCATTCCGCCTAGACGAGAGCTCCGACGATCTGTGGCATGCGAACGTGCGAACACTAGGCGGAAAGGACGGGCTCATCTACCAGTACCGTATCGCGTTGGAGGGACTGACGGACAAGATATCGGCTGGGCATGGGCTAAAGAGAACAGCAAAGACACTTCTCTGGAAGTACATTAGAGACGATGCTGAGCGCATCCTATCGAAGATAGAACGGCTAAAGTCACTAGTGCAGATTGCGCTGGAAATGGACCACTTGTTCGTACTGCTCCAGGAGTAGGATGGTTATATCGCTGACGCGCACAGTAAATTATCTCAAGCCATAGAGAGTTGTGTCCGTTCCCTGCAGGACGATAACAAGACCATCAGAGCGGGAGTCGATGCCATACAGCAGGACCAAGACCGCCAGGGGCACCGCCTCATTATGGACTGGCTGTCTTCGGACGACTTTCCAGCTCAGCACGCTGACCTCATTGCTCGCAGGCAAGCAAATACAGGTGTGTGGTTCCTAGACTCTTCCGAGTACACCGAGTGGATATATGGTGCAAGCCGGACGCTGTTTTGTCCCGGCATCCCTGGTGCTGGCAAAACGATGATGGCAGCGATTGTGGTAGACCACCTTCTCAACACCGTGCAAACTGCCGATGTGGGCGTCGCGTACCTATATTGTAACTACAAAAGGCAGGTAGAGCACACCACTCCTAACCTGCTTGCGGCTGTCCTTAAACAGCTTGTGCAAGACCGGCCGTCGATCGCGCAGCCCTTGTCGGGTCTCTATGATCACCATCAAGTGCGAAGAACAAGACTGTCGCTGGAGGAAACGGTCAGTGCTTTGCGATCAGTGCTTGGAAACTACTCCAAGGTGTACGTCGTCATAGACGCTCTAGACGAGTGTCCAGAGCGAGACGGTACCCGAAGCCAGTTTTTGAAGCTCTGCCACAGTCTGCAAGGGCAGACAGATTTGCGCCTGATGGCCACATCAAGACACATCTCTGACATAGTAGAGGAGTTCAAGGACATGCCTCAGGTGGAGGTGCGCGCAAGCAACGCAGATGTGAAACGATACGTGGAGGGCAAGATCGATCGGCTTGCCAAATGTGTGCAAAGCGATCGTGATCTTCAAGAGCTTGTCCAGAACAGGATTGTGGAAGCGGTGGATGGCATGTGAGTCATTTGTGCGCCTGCAAAGAGTGTTGCTTACTCACAAGGTTCCCAGGTTTCTCCTTGCTCGTCTGCATGTCGATTCGCTTAAAGACAAAAGAACTAAAGCGAAGGTCGTTTGTGCGCTAAATAACCTGTCCAGAGGCTCTGGCGCGCTTGGCGATGCGTACGGGGAGGCGATCATCAGGATAGATGGCCAACTACATGACGATCGTGTGTTGGCAAAGAATGTTCTTTCGTGGATCTCGTATGCGCAGAGGCCGCTCACTACTGGAGAGCTTTGCCACGCTTTAGCAGTGGATGTGGCCGACGAAGCGCTTGACTCGGACAATATTCCCGATATCAAAGACATCTTGTCTGTATGTGCTGGGCTAGTCACAGTCGACGAGGAGAGTCAAGTCATTCGCCTTGTGCACTACACAACTCAGGACTACTTGGAGGGCATTCGAGAGAAGTGGAACCCCGATGCTCAGCAGGACATTGCGTCTACGTGTCTCAGGTATCTCTGCTTTGAACCTTTCAGGCAGGGTAGCTGCCCAGAGGACGCGGAGTTCGAGAGTAGGCTTGAGGAACACAAGTTCTTAGACTACGCTGCTCGGTACTTGCATCAACATGTCGCCACAGTCCAAGAAGGGACATCGGAACTGGCGATGTTCTTGCTCCAGGACAGCAAGCTAATTGCGTGTGCACTTCAAACCGCATCGATAAGCCCCTACAAATACTGGCAGTACAGCCAATCATTCCCAAAGCAAGCGACAGGCCTTCATCTTGTGGTCTCACTTGGACTGCTGCATCTGTCGACGGAGCTTCTCTTCTGGGTCGAGAGCGAGCAAGTGATCTTTGTTGACGCGAAAGACAGTGACAGTCGAACGTCGCTGATGTGGGCGGCACGTTACGGGCACAAAGACACAGTGGAGCTGCTGCTTAGCACTGGCAAGGTCAATGTTAACTTAAAGGGCAACAACAGATGGACGCCGCTGATATGGGCGGCACGTTACGGGCATAAAGACACAGTGGAGCTGCTGCTTAGCACTGGCAAGGTTAACGTTAACGCGAAGAACAGTAGTAGATGGACGCCGCTGATATTGGCGGCAGAGTACGGGCACAAAGACACAGTAGAGCTGCTACTTGGCACTGGCAAGGTCAATATTAACGCGAAGGGCATTAACAGATTGACAGCGCATGAGTTAGCCGCACGTAACAAGCATAAGGACATTTATGAACTTCTACGAACGTACCTTAAACAAAACTGAATGTACAGTGTTTAGATGCGCCTTAGCAGTTATAGACTATAGCAACAACGATCTTAGGATAAAGCTTGCCTCACTTATTGCTCTTGAGGTTTCACATCAATACTATAAGACTATCTAGCAAGAAGACGAACGTCGTCTGACCAATGAGTATATCTCTCAGTTAACTTATACCTGCCGGTAGCGCCTCCGCCAGGGCTACAATGGCTGCATCCATCGCGCAGCGACAGTGGATATGCAGGCGCAACGAGCGGAAGGTCAGCAATCGGCTCACGCTCCTAACTTCTAAGAAAGCACGCAAGCGGTTGTGACTGTGCGCGCACTGGGAGAAGCTTCGAGAAGCATGCGCCACAGCTTGACTTATCTTCAGTCTAGCGCAAGTGTACAATGCAGGCCGCTAAGCATACAATACACAACTACATAAGCGTGCTGCGCCCTTGTCCTCAAACTTGCGATCTTGGCTACATCTGCGGATAAACTCGGAGAGCATATTAACAGAGGCTGCACAGTCATAAAACATGGGTGTACCTTTCTTGGCAGGCATGGTATATTGTGAATGCGCTGAGATGATGGTTCAAGAAGGTGGTGTTGGTGTAACAGGGGTTGACTGCTGTTGTCGTTGCTGGCGCTGTGGACAAGATAGTCAACAGCATGCTCTAAACAGCCGTAATTTTCGTGCAGCAGAGTGGAGTAAGGTAGAAGAATATCTCACGAGCATTGTTAAATTAAATCCGACTTTGTAATGGCGCGACGCTGAGTTACAAAGCGCTTTGACTCAAAACCTGAGTTAGTGCGGAGAGATGTTCGAACTGCAGGGATGGACTTTAGGCATCCTCTACAAAAACCAAGGCAAGCTGGCAGAGGCGCAGAAGATGTACGAGCGGGCGCTGCAAGGCTGCGAGGAAGCACTGGGCCCTAAGCACACGTCGACGCTGCAGATAGTTAACAACCTGGGCATCCTCTACAAAAACCAAGGCAAGCTGGCAGAGGCGCAGAAGATGTACGAGCGGGCGCTGCAAGGCTACGAAGGAGCACTTGGCGACGCAGACGTGTGGAACTACTTGCCTGCGCTGAACACCTTAGAAAACATCGGCGACCTTTATGCTCAGCAAGGTAATGATGCTAAAGCGCAACAGGCGTACTTAAGTGCGCTTCCTGGGCTGCAGAGCATCCTTGGCCAGTCGAGCGCGAGGTGCAGACAGCTCAAAGCCAGGATGCAAACATTGTCCACACCACGAGCAAGCGAGGTGGAGGACACGCAGCGGCCGGCTGTCGAAGATACTCGCAAGCCAAGGCCGCAGCAGGAGAAGCAGGGATCGAGACGTCGATCTCGGCAGTATGTAAAAAGTATCTTTCAGTAGTACTGCTGCTATACATGATGCAGAAGTAACGCAGAAGCTACAGTACAGTACTGTTCAAGACCATGAATGCTCTCAAGTGCTAATTAGCGATCTGCAGCAAAGGACGTGGAGGGACGAAAAGGGTTGATTTCTGTAGCAGACTAATTAAGGCGTTTCCGCAAGCGCCATAGACAGGGGATGTAGTTACCGGAGCTAGCGCCATCTAGGAAAGATGTACAGTAAGCGAAGCAGGGATCAGCGTGGGATGAAAGAATGGTTCGCTTGCAGAAAGCGGAAACTGCAAGTGCAAGCGACTGTACTACTTCCGTCAGATAGCGTTAGTAGCCCTCTCGGCTCGGCCGCCGGGCGTAAATAAATTGTGTGTGTACTACTTCCATCTTCACTGGAAGTAGATTTCCACAAGGTGTCTTCCAGCAACAAACAGCGGAACGTAAAGTCTTAAATGGCACTGACTCCTTGAAGACTGCAGGAGCCTGATCTGATGATCCTAGGACGGACAGTGTTTATCTCCTGCTTCGTTACGCGCTGCTCTTCAAAATTAATTCCTCTCTGCTTCTTACAGCTGGTTAAGGACCAGCAGACTCTTGTAAAGATCTTAATCCATATTTGAAAAGGTAGATACTTCAAGATATAGACTAAAAGCAGGCTCCATCCTGGAATTACAAGCTGAGAATACGCAGTAGGACACATTACGCCAGGAAGAAAGTTCCTTCAAAGACATCGCAAGACTCTGCCCAACTTCGCCTGCCCATTCCAGCTTACTGTAGCTTAGGGCTACCAAAATTGCAGTGAAAAAACTGCGAAGCACCACGTGAATCCATCAAAGCAACATCTACTTGATTGTGCAACTAGCAAACCTCATGAATCATTTGAGCTGACCATCTCTCTAAGCTCTGGCAGCAGTAAAGCCACAATAACCACCGATGACGAGCCTGATGAATCTTCAGTGATTGGTAAGCCAAGTTGTCCAACTTGACACCCAAAGGTTCCTCTTGCTGTTGGATGAATGGCTGGTCTTGTCTTGTTTTGTTGAAAGATCTCTGTACCTTCCTCACTGCTCGGTCTGATCTCCCTGGCCCTCCCTTTCATTCCGGCTGTAGCACTTTGATCTATTGCTAGCTTATTTTGGTGTGCAGTCTGGTTCTCTTGGGAATTTCCCCATCGCACAGATGGCGCATGGGAATATCCTGATGATTGATAGTCAAAGCATCGAGGATTCGCGATTCGCTTCTGGTTGACTGTGGATCTGGATAGAATTTCCGAAATTCTATCCTTGCAGATCTGAACTATAAAGTCGTCTTCTTGTATGTCAAGCTGCAAGATCCAGAGTGGTTTGGGTTTTCTGATGGCGTAGAGTGAGGCGAGAAGGGTGTGATACCAGCTCGTGCCGCCCAATGTCACGTCTTTAACCAATCTGACATATTCACCAGCAACCTCGCGTAAGGCTCCATTGTTTCTACTCCAGCTCTGGACCGGTAAGTCTGCAAGAGGGCTCTGTGAGGATGCTATGGTTGTAAGAGGAGAGATTATGTGTGTAATTGTCTCTTTGGCGGAGAAGTATACATCATCTTCGAAGATGTACGTGTCGCTTTGGTCTTCTGAGCATCCGTCAAGGCTGTCTTGGAGGCTATGCATGTGCTGAGGAAATTCGACTTTCTCGGCAGTTCCGATTGTATGTCCTTTGGTGGTTGGCGATTCGCAACGCTGTTCATCCAGCCAAGTGTTGAGCAGAAGTATACTGAGAACGTACTGTTTTCGTCAGAATTCTGATACCCATTAGACTAAAGAAACTGTTACCAGGATAGTATCCAGACAGGAGCGCAAAGTGCGTAGGATTGGCAGCATGGTGAGATGTTGTTTCGTTTGAGCACCGGTCATGGAACTGTTCATCAACTCTAGAACTTATATCTGATGTGTACGGCCCTTCTATCACCATAGATGATCTGCTGAGCTTTGTTGTAACATTTATTATTGGCTGGAGAGACCTCGGTACACTAAGACACGGTGGGTTGCTCCGCCCCACCGATGCCCCTCGTATCCGGCCTGACTTGGAATCCATCATTAGCTTGCAGCTGCAGCGGCAGATGGTGATTGGCTGAACACTGTTGGGAAAGCGAGGCGTGAACAGTTCCACTGGACTGCGGTCATTGCGGTTCGAGAGATGAGGTGCCCCTGGCATTTTCCAGAAATGCTAGGTTGCCGGCCGGACCACTGTGACGGTACAGCCGTGCGAATCATATCAACCCATCACAGCGACGATCCCTCGTTATCTGCCGTACGACCCGCGATAGATGGATGCCAGCTCAGCCACATCTTTGAGATGCTGTGATGGTTTGAGGTGGACTCGACACCTAACCATCACAATGCTCCCTTCATATCACGCTGCCACAGGAAAAATCCGGCACTGCATAGATGACCAGTGAGCCGCACAGACGTATAATTTCAGGACTGGCTGCTGACCGTATACCTAGACTGTTCCTCGAGACCATCTCAAGCTTCTATCCATTGATGAGTGTCCCACAAAGTCGATAACGCTATGCCACCTATATATGATTGGACAACGCCCCAGAAGCGGTCTGTGAAGTCTCTCTTTAGTCTTGTAATTGATGAGACTAAGCACGGAGAAGCTGCCTGGAAATGGCTTTTAGAAACGATTCAACTGTTCGAGACGCGGAGCGAATTTCACACTTGGCAGATTGCTCATGCCCTGTTGCTTGCACAGTCAACCCGATGGCACATTTGCGATTGGCGAGCTCGCGTAGAAGGTCTTCGGACATGGCAGCATGATCACGCCTGTGCATTGACCAGATCAGTGGTCACACCTCAAGCCTTGTGCGCTTTCATGTCCATGATCACGGAGCACGGTAAGCACCTGTTACCTGCTTGCTTATCAACACTTATGCAAAACGTTGGTAGTATTGAAATCGGATACTATGTGTCAAAGAATGCGGCTTCTCGTATACGGTCTATTCAAGCCTGAGGATATTCCCTACTGGGACAAAGAAGCATTGTGTTTTCAAGATGTACTTAACTACCGTAAGTGTGTTCTAGGATATCCTTTAGAGTGCGGCAGATGCTGGCGCTGGGAATATCTGGATGCAAGGGCTTGGGATAAGATAAGACGGTCAGAAAAGAAACAGGGCCTTCCGCACATCAAGCGGTTAGCCTCAAAAGTCGTCCGTAGGTTGTGAGACATTGTTGGACGCTTCGTTCGGATAAGGAAGGTAAGGTCAAGCGAGACCGTGTTCTTTTGCGGCATCGTGCTTCAAGCTCAAGGTATATCGCTGCTTGAGATTAAGCTTCTGCCTAGTGTATGATGTCTGAGTCTGAATTTGCCCAAGACCCGACGCATATGACAGGGCTCGGCTCGAGAAAGCATATGTACCACTGTATCTACCGGCTGTAATGGTGTCAGCCTATTGCAATGCAATGCAAGCGCAAAGTCCCTTTCATCGACCTAACAGTCGAAACCGATCTATGTACACGGTGTTGTACCGAACTGGGGAAAGGATCAGGTACTGCTAGCCACATATGGTGCCTGCGAAGATGCCGATGTGTAGGTCACCCGCCTTTGAGAGAACGTTTTCTTCTAAATTTTCCGCCAGATAATCTGCGCAAGATGTAGAGCTAGGAGACTCTCACCCCTGCTCTGCTGTTCTCGTTACGATCATCGTCAGTCTGGACTACAACGCCCGTTGCGTGTGTACAACCTTGATTGTGGCATATGTAACGTAGAACCAGATGATCTGCGCGTTCGTCTGGATTGCGGTATGTACTCGATTAGCAATAATCTTCACGGTTAACAAAAGCAGGCCACGTATATTGTCGTCAATGCATCTTGGAATGGGCGCGGGAGTGCAAAGGCCGGGAGACGAGATGCGCCAACCTAGTTGTCTGTCCTATATGTAAAGCGCTCACGAAAACGTCAAAGCTGCTCAAAGACCGCGCTATAGTCAGACCTGGGGCTGTTGAGACCACTGTTCTAGTGTAATATTACATGGCTATCGACACTACCTACACTGATGTAGACATGGTGGGATAAGTTGACCCAGAAGTAGAGGCGATGCTAGTAGCACTTGATGTTCCAGCAGGTGGACAAATTGTTGTACCGTTGATACATGTGTAACTTCCTACTCTTTCTTTGAACTCTTCGGAAATTCCAGCACCTGGAAACCAGACTCCTTCGCGGCCGCCCCATCCATCCCATTCCACACTGCACTTTTCGTCACTGACCTGCTTTAGTTGTAACATGGACATGATTAGGGCGAAGATCTCACCTATAGAAACGACAACATAGTCCAAGATCAATCGCAATAGATGCGACTTCGTTCATATTGTCGGTGGGCACGCATTTCAGTGGAGAAGTCACCATGGGCTTGCAATTGGCCCAGTTCTCCTTTGAGCAGAAATGAATCTGAATATATCGTCAATACGTTTTGAGGAAATTGTGTTTACGGCCTACATTGCGTGAACAGTCCAAAGCCATAAGTCGATTCTGAGAGAGACTGAGAGTCATCGTTTCAGATCTGGCCACTGGAAATCCACCGAAGAAGCTCAGTACGCTAGTCAGAAATAGATGAGGTTTCATTGTTTGTGTGATGATATCCTACATTCAGGTCCTTCCGGATCATTTATGGTCTTCGAATAGGGGCACATTTGTGAGACCATCGAAATTGTGCCCACCATCTTTGACATTTGACCTGCTGCCATAGATGTAATCTCAGCATTCGAGTGTACTCGAACTTGCATCCTCACGTACTTTCTTTTCCTTCATCTTAGACAAAGCTTATCATTCAGCATGTGCTTGGTTATCCTCTTTGTTCGAGTTGGAAAGCCTCATAAAATCGTTGTATCTTGCCTGCGCATCTGGAAATCGGTGTTTCGTAAGAGCAGTACTGAGCAGGCTTCAACAGATTCCCCGCCTCTTTATGCACAGGTAGCAACAGATGATACAGGCAAGTCAGCCAAGAACTTTGGCTCGATTAAAGCGCCTACTTTTGGAGGGCTTTCTGTCGTGCTATAGTCATTACATCTGCAAAGGCATTTGTCATTACATGTATCTATGTCAACGAAGAAAGAATGTCAAACACGCTCGTGAGCATTGATTGTAGAGGAACCATCACTTGAGGAGTTCATTTTTAGGAATTTGCTTCACTGTAGCAAAGGTACAATTTACACTCGACTACTCTTCATCGTTGCAGAAGTCGTGCGCCAGCTTGCCTTGGATACTTAACTCAAGACCTTCCTGCAGATATGTCTCTGATATAAAGTCTTCGTTGCTAAAGAAGGACGCAGATCGTACCAGTTCCACTTTACTGAGTCGCGGCAAAATGCCAGACTTAGACTCTGCAATACGATCCATGATGCCACTGGCTCCGCCGAGACAATCAATTACGCTTGACGGTACGTCATTGAGTTGCAGCTGGCACAGGCTTTGTGGGAGCATGTCGAATATTCCAGTGCCATCCAATTCGCCAATCAACACAGCCGCGTCCCCAGAGAAGTGCTCCAGGCTTGTTAACCTCGTGAGAGATCGCATTGGTAATATGCCGTCTGACCATGCATTTTGGTCCAACAAGGTCAATTTCTTCAATGTCTCGTAAGACATCGATAGCACTTCCACGAGAGAGTTGAAGTCCGGTCGAGGCATGGGGCAGTTGTAGGTGAAGATCTCTAGTTGTGTGCAAGATAGGATCATCCGACGTAGAGTGCCTATCGAGAGCGACGCAGATGTCAGCTCCAACGTCGATATCCTGTTCGAGCTGGGGATGAAGGCCCAGTGAGGAAGTTCTGTGTGTTGCCTGGTCTCAACAACGTCCCAAACGTGCAGCGATCGAAGCGCTGGGAGGGCGAAGACGGAGGCGAGGTCGTACACTGAACAAGGGAGTGAAAGCAGATCGGGCGTCTGTATGTCATTCAAAAAAGGCAATCGCAGATATTCCTTCCCCAATTGGGGCATAACCAGCCTCCAGAAAGGTTTGCCAGGGAGTAAAAATTGCGTAACGCCATACTCTCTTCGTGCGTATTGATCTTGAGTCCAGATCTCGAGTCCAGTCAAACGTGGAACATGAGCGAGGAGCAGCGCTGCCAATGCCTCCCTGTGGCCCTGAATAGTACGTTCAGCCCAATGTCTCTTAATCAATTGCGGAACAGGTAGGTCCTCAATCGCTGCAGCAAAGATTTTAACGCATTCTTCAGGTAGTTTAGGGTCTTGGGGTGTGTGTAGTCTGTCCAAATACACATACCGAACTCGCAAGGCCAGTTCAGGGTTTTGGAGGATCGTTCTGAGGAACGTAGCAATGTTGTGACTCCCTCCGTGAAATTGACGGTAGAGCAGTTCTTGGGCGACATTGAAGAAGACTCGAACACGACACAACTTTGAGAGACTGAGCGGACAAAGGTGACTCAAGACCTTGAAAAGGATCTCCCTGGGAATGATTGTGAGTTTCGATAATCTCATCCTTGCAGAGCGTGTCAAGAGGCTGATCTTAGGGTGAACAGGCGTACACTGCAGCGGTAAGCTCTCTATATAGCAACATTGAATAGCACATGCTCCAAAAAGCCTTGTTTAGCGAAGCAGTCATGTCACAGACCATAGACAAGCTAGTGGCATCCAAGATCAGCCGTTCGTATGCAGTTCGAAGCCTGCAGCAATGGTAACTCGCAGCAGTGGCGCTGCTGATTCCATTAAGGAGTTTTTCGCATCTACCACCACCTATATACCGAGCTTTCATTTCCGCCTCCGGCTCACATGTCACACATTGAGAGGGAAATGCGCTCCAAACGTGCAGCCACAATCAGTGTTAGTCTTCTATCGAGCAGGATTCGTATCATACGCGTCATGTACTCCGCTTCCTTGTTTACCTTCATCGCTTTTGTGTAGTGCAGATCGACAGAACAAAGGACGCTTAGCGCCTTCTTCCACTCGACGTCGTGACTTGCAACAACGGCTGCGTAGAGACTCTGAAGGACAAGCTTGATAGAACCGACTGAGTGAACCTTTCGTGCAAGTATAACGTACTTCAATATTTCAGCTGCTCGATGAGCGCCTTCCGCCACCATGAACGTGGATCCAAAAAGAGCCCTAGACATCACAGTGAAGGTTGTATGAAGGCATCCCATTGGTGAGACGATGCTTTTGCCAGGCAATGTCAACGTGAAACAGCCGTCTTTGAGCTCCTTCTCACCCTCCAAGTACTGCCTATGATTTCGTACACGTCTCGATTATTTCCTGCGGGGTATAGTCCCTAGAGTTTTACCTGCGTGTTGTCCATTGCTGTCAGTCCTACATAACCTCCGTCTACCGTCTGTCAGCGTGATCCCACTGATGGGCTCATATACTTACCATCGTGAATATCTACAGTGGAGCCATAGGTCCCCAAGTTGGCGTATGCCTCAAAAACGCTACTTCACCCTCTGGCTGATATGTGTGATAACTTGACCCTACACCATACGGTGGACGAAGCAAGATGTCATCCAGCGGTAAGCTCATGGCATACTTTGGTATGCCTGTCGCTACGCCTTTGATGAATCGTGAGACAAAGCACGACTGAAACGGCAGCGGGTCGCTTTTCTGAAATCCCTCATAAATACTGCTTTTTGAAAGATTCAACACGGCGGAAGCAAAGACTATGTCCAAATTCAGTCCTGGTTCCGCATCCGCTACCTGGAACAGATGAGGGTTATGAAGTTAATCGGCCGCGTCAAGACGTTGTAGACGGCCACTCTCCAGTCCTGCAATGAATGGCTCTAAGCCAGACCGGACTTCTCGACATCCTGTATAAAGGTATTTGACTAATGCATCTGGTTGGTGCCGGATAGACTTGAGATATCTCAGCACTGTCAAACGATGATGGGTCTGATGTTCAGCATGTTTGAGAAAACTATCGATGCTGGATGTCTGAAGGTATGACGTGGGCTGTGGAGTCTTGTTTGCGGTTGTTGATGGTGGGCCGGCCTAGCGCTCAGAAGGCCTGAGTTTGGATGATTGTCGGGAGAGCAGATAACGCCTCTCCTTTCGGCGTTTCGATTCGGACGCTGCGCGTCTCCTACGACACATTCTGCATCGGGTGAACTTTTGGTCCTCCGCTTGGATGACCTCCTGACATCTCGGCTCACTACACAGACCTATCTGTGCTTTCCGTTGTCGAGCAACACTGCCCTCGGCACGGCAAGCAAGACATTTCCTCTCTTTTTTGTCAATGCGGTGACCTGTCTGATTGGCTTTTGAACGCACTTCATGTGGTCGTTCATCTTGCAGGAAGCGAAGAGCGATGGAGAATGAGCTTAGGACAAAGCAATAGAACGCAGCGGTCACAGGTGACAGTTGGTGCGGGCGGTCCGGGCGGTGCTGGCGGTATGAATAGATTTGTCTGCTGGCGGTCCGAGCGGTATTGACATATTTGGTTGCTGATCTACAATATAGAATGCTCACAGTACAGTAGCTCAAGAAAGATGCGTCAAGAAGGCCCGAATGAAATAAGTGGGACGGAAATGTTGAAGGCTAGACTTGCCCTTAGCCTCCGATTGCTATGTCAACGGACGGTGACGTCCAAGTCTAGGAAGACATAGCAGATTGATTGCATATCAATCCTGCCACGGTTCTCTACAAAATATGCAGGTGGGTTCCAGTAGCGCTGGAAACCGCTCTCGCCATGTGTTGAAACATCCTAAATGAATAGTCTGTCCACAACTAACCTTGCACCAGATTACACTATCGCGTGGACTGTAATTTTCGAAGCAAATTCCACATTCTCCCTTGCGATTCCTTTGTCTAACAGGATTTCTAGGCACCGCATTGTGACTAACGTTATCCTCATCTGCCTGTTGGTATCCTAAGGGTCTGACACAAGGGTCTAACACTATCATCTGCTCATCAGAGTCCAAGGCGTCGTCTGTAATGTCTGCTGAACTGCGTGTCTCTTCCTCCTCTTCCTCTTCCTCTTCCTCTTCCTCTTCCTCTTCGTCTTCGCAGTGAGTCATGCCCGAAAGCCGCTGGTGATTTGATGAGAAGAAATGTCCATTAAACGGATCTCCGATATTTGTCGTACTTCCATGGGTCGTCGATTGATACCGGGTATGACCTGTGCCTGATCTGCGCAGCTTTCGAGGGCGTCCCTCAAGCCGCTCAAGCTCACGAGCTAAACGTCTGGGGCTGAGAGGCTTCGGGGGCTCTTGTAGACGATAATCTTGATGATTCATTTCGTAGAGAAGGTACTTCAAAAGGTATGTTACGCTACATGGTTTGTAAATAGTCAATCTAAGCGAATAGTGCACAATCTTACAGCTCGTATTTATACGCCTGGGGCAATGTAGTAAAGAATGTTTTGTGCGGCCAGTAAAGATACCCGAAGTTGCCATAGAATGCTTTGGAAGCCTTCTTGAGTTCATGCCCGTGAGTTTTCCACTCATAGTCCAGTTCAGGATTCAGACCTGCGCTTTCTATGCTTTCTTTGCCGAATTGTTTGAGATGCGCGCAAAGTTTGTTCCAATGAGTTGGGCTGAGGTGTTCGTATCGCAGTACACTGCGTAAATCACGTAGTACTGACCACGATGAGGACATGATGGATATTATAAAATATGCAGCCCTCCCTGAAGTGGCGATGTAATGAGGCTTTTAAGCATGCGCAGGATCTTCCAAGCGGCCTCGGATTGTGCCGTCCATAAACGCACGCCAGGCACGATACTCCGCTTGCCTAGCTGTATAAGGCTATCTCTGAATGCCGCGTAAGCTCAATAGTGGAAGCCAACGCGATGTGCCCATATCGGCCACGCCAAGTACAAAGCATCCGTCTGACCATGGCATAGATCGTCGATCCTGAATCGAGCCGGTGCAGCTAGCTGAGTCTTGACTCTAGAGGCTTGGTCAAGAGGGGTTATCAGCTGGGATTGAGATAAGGTTCCTCGATTGGTGTCTATCTCCGCGCTCCGTACGCTAGCCACTGCGGAGACGTCAGTTTTGATTGCATTAACCGACGAAAGCGACACGGACAGTGCGAGACGCAGCACGGATGGTACAAGAGCGTTAACAAGTGCTTAAGTCTAGACATGGGTCTGTGCTCATAAGCATTCATCCGTTGACTCATTTTTTGGATTCATTACTTTGTTACCATAACAGGTTTAGCTATCTTATGAGGTCCAAGAATGGGAAGAGTAGGCATCCTCCTGTTCGGGCTCTGTTAGTCGAAGCCTTTGACGACACGAATAGCTCCCAAAACCTGTCTAACTATTCTCAGAATTACGGAACTGTGCACCGCATACATTCAACAAGTGTGAAGGCTGGTGGGGTGACACCCAGATGACTCGGGGACATGCTGATTGGAACAGAGCATTCCCAGCCCAGCAAAGAATTGATCAACCGTCAGCATGACCCTCAGTCCATTGCTGAAGCCATTCCCACTGAACAGGTCCGGACCCAAGCGTGTATGCGGCCCACATCGTTGACCCAGTTGAGCAGAGGAGCTGTTCGTGATGGCATGTCCCTAATCTCAACCAAGATGTACTGGCATCCCCTCGGACACATCTCCCTGAGCTTCATCAATACACATACCACAAACCATGCTATGTTTCAAGTTTTTACCTGCAAAGAAGCAATATGTCTGATATAGGTCCTAATCTGCATGTATATCCGAGCCGTCGCGATGTGAATAACGCCTTGCCAGAATTTATATTACAACAGAGTTGTGTACACGTTTCAAATGATCTCCAAGGTTCCAACGACGATGAAACCCACGAGACGCCCGCTTACAACCTGCAAATGAGCAAAAGAAGGTCGCCGGTTTGTGCGAGTCGTCTTTGTGACGCATCATCACCGAGTACCTGCCGAAATCCCGACTTTTACACCCCTCTTGATTGCATCTAAAGGGTCTCAGGTGAGTATCAATGTGTAGATCGTACACGCATTTTCGTCGCATGGGCTCTTGTGGGCATTTCTGCCAGCTACAGTGATACAAACCATTCTTAGGCTTTACTTAGTACAAGGCGTCTGTTCGCCATTCTGCTATAGCTGACGCATTCGCATCGCTCGAAGACTGAAAATCTTCCTCTGATGAGTTGGAGCTTCCAGGTTCGTGGTGACTACTATTCAATGTGAGCTGACATCATAAGAATAACTATCATAGCGACCTTACCGTAAGTCAGATCGATTTGTGTCTCCATCTGACCGAGTCTGAGATGGAGCCGGTGGATGCGTGAAGGTTCGGCTGATATCGCTCTCTCCCGTTACACTAACCCGGAGAAATGAAGGCGCTGCACGTACAATATCCTTACTGTCTATCAGGCCTAGCCTTTTTGCATCTGTGACAAGAGCCTTGTTCCGACATAAGCCCAGCACTTTGACCTGCTTTCTCGACTGTAGTTCCACACCGCGACCAGTACGACTGAGTATTGCGAGATACCTCTTGAGCCTACAATTCTCGAGGCTTGGAAGGAACCCTTTGACAATTTCTGCGATTGTCATCAGAAGTATGCGGCTGTCGTGTTGCATGCAAGGGTCGACGCGGTCTAGCCAGGCGAATTCAGTAAGATCGCCAACAACTGGTTGGAGCAGACTTGAAGACAGCTTCGATGTGAGGCGAGATGGCGCGCCAACACGAAGAGCTGTCCAGGCTTGTCCGTTGTCTCCTTGAATCTCGATGGTCAGCTCTGTACGGACGACCGAGGTGTTGAGTGCGGTGGGTTCATTTTGAACATCGAAAGGATCGTGCGGAGTTGATGGCAGAGCGGGCGAGGTGTATATGTCGCTATGTGAAAGCGTCTTAGGGAAGTACACTCCAATCTGTTAGCGTGATACAATATAAAGATGGAGGATAGTTGAGCAACCTCATCGCCAACACTGAAGTGTGAATGTCCAAAGAGGCTGCACTACGATTCGATGGCAGCAGTTATTACCTTCTAAGCCGAAGATCTCTTCTCGGCGTGATTGTTGAGTCAGGGGGAACCACACCCTTCTTTGCGGATTGTCCGTCGAAGCACGTCAGATCACATCCGTGTTGTTCAAATCTGTCAATCCAATGCCTGACGACGATGCCTCTGTTTCCATGTCCAGAGTAGGCTCTTGTTTGACTCTAACAGCGCGTGCGGTTGCCGATTTTCTGTGAATGTTTGATTTTTCCTCCATTGTAACACGATCCCCGGGTTGTTTGACTGTGGTTGACGGTGTCCGAATGAACGACGGTGGGATTCCTGGATGACAAAGTCTTAGGTTGTGCGTGATGCAGGACTCATACTGCCATTGAACATAGCTATTAGTCATGATTGTGTGTCGCAATGGCTTCCACACTGGTACAAGAGATGTTATAAGATATGGAACTTCAATGAGGGTTGGATAGTGGGAGAGTGTTATAGCTAGAATCCGAGCGCTGCAGAATCACTGCGTCCCCCTGAGAGGTGACCATGAGAATGATTAAGCATTGAACCCCCACATTAGGTGTGAAGCTCGGACATGAAGACATCAAGGGCCTACGGCTGTGATCTCTTGGTTAAGCGAGGCATCTTGCACATTGCACAACTTAACATGTTTCTTCTGGAGGAGCTTGTGCCAACGATCTCAAATTGATCACAAAGAGGGGAGACTGGGTGTCAACATCTTCAAGACAAGGCGCTAAGAAGTCATCCGGCTCCAGAGCTGCACAGCAGCCTTCTGAATTTCTTTCTACCAGCAATTATCAATTCAGGTACGCTATCACGTACAAAGAACAGTGACGTCATTACAGATAATACATAGTGCTTGCGACTTGAGGAAAGAGCATGCTGCCTCGGTTTAGAAAAACTAGAGCTATTCCGCACAAACACGTGGTATAGGATACATTAAATTATTCCGGCAGGTAGAAAAGAGAGGTAGTCCAAAGCAGGGCCACTGCCGACCTTGTGTGTTAGGCACAGAGCAGACATTCAGCTTTTACATCCAGCTCGGACAGATGTCTGCAGAGATGCGAGTCTCCAAATCTGGTAGATTCTCTTGCTTAGGGCCAACTGTTATATTCACCTCCGTAGCGACTTGTATTGTGTTAGGCGTTGCAGTAGGAAGTGCGTGCGTGGTAACATGGGCAGGCCCATAGGAAGGACATGGGTACCCTGGAACCGCCGGAAGCAGTGGCGAGGGCGGACGAAACTCATCATACTTGCTTGTGCCCGGCTCTGACCTGAGGGAAGGTGTGCTCCAATGGACTGAATGCCTCTTTTCTGTGCCGAACGGGTGGGAGATATCGGAGGAAGGATTGTCGAATGACCACGCAGGCCCGCTCTGCCTTCTCATCATGCCGTTGATGAGGCCAGTCTGACGAGGACATCTAGGCCGAATCTCTCCAAAGATCCTGGGAGTCTTGACCAGAGGCAGGGACACGGGGATCAGATTGAATACGGTGATCAAGATGACATTGGCCTGTCTGGGTCAGACGCATACCGACCAGCTGGTGGACTGCTTACCTGCAGAAATTTATCGGCGTCTCGGATGGTGAGCACAGATACAACAAGACCGCAGGCGTTCAGAAGGCTGTAGACCAGAATGGCGATTGGTTTACAGCTTCTGTCGAGGTCGCTCCACCAGACGTGAAAGAATGCTACGAGCAGAGAGATTGGCACAGGCAACGATGCTCCAAACAGGATGCTTTTCCAGTTGTCTTGATCGAGTACTAAAAGCAGAAAGCCCAGCATGTGAAGCAGAACAGTGACCGCAGCGACACAGCAGAACATCGCGCGTAAGGCGGTATCGGCAAAGACAATTCTGAGGCACAAAGACATCTGTTACGTTGTCAGTAACTAATATCCAAAGGTGACTGGACACTGACCACGACGATCACCCCCTCAATCCATGCGCACTCTAACAACAGCTCAAATGGGATGTGTCGGTTTGTGAGAGGTGATGGGATCTTCCAGACGCAGAAGAGTACAATGGCGATGACAAAGTGCCCAGCAAAGTAAACTGTCCAACGGTCAAAGAGGCGTGCCAGGAGCCTTCGGTCGTGCGAGAACAGGAGTGCTTGCCCAAGACCGAGGACAGCGGCGAGTACTGCAAAGACTGCCCCTTCGATGCCCGAGTCAAGCATCGTGAGTCGCGATTCGCTAGAAAGGAGGTGAAGAAGGCAACAAGGCAGGAAAGACCGGTGAAGTGCTGAGGAGCGGTGAAGTGGATGACTTTTCAGCCTGATGGAGGAAACCCTGATATACCCCAAGACAACACCTGAGAACCTTCTTGACCTGCTTGCCCGATAGCGAGGCCTGCTCGGCACGACATACAAGGGATGACGCATTGGCACAATGGTAAGCGGCCTAGTCTGTGTAACTCGGCAACACATCTGCACATGTTGAACAACAAAACGCTGATTAATGGACGAATAAGGAAATGAAAACGAGGCAATGAACAAATCTGTGGGAGAATCATCTACAACGGGATCGATTTGGTTCCACGCGAAGCAGCCGTGGCTTGCATGGGCTCGTACCCCCAAAGCCCGCGATCGACTAGCGCGAGGAGAAATATCCTCGCACTAGCTATTTCAGGTGGCGCAATCAAATCACAGGATGAACGTTCGACTTCTCCCGCCCCCTTCCTCAGACATGATTTCACCTACAGACCTCGTTGTTCAATCTGGACCTGACCTCGATATCCAATGGACCATAACCGACGACGAGTGTATCGTAATTCGCGTGAAACGGCCTCAGGGTCCTGCAGGTGGCATACAGAGGTTGGCAGCACCCAAAGACTCCTCATGGTCCAGCTCAGAATCTTGTGGAGACAGCTTCAATAAGATAACATTTTCTTCTCGCTCGGACGCCAACAGGCCATCGAGCAGTACAACTGAAGATCGACTGTCGAGTACACAACGCAGGATTGCGCGCAAGTGGGAGAGACTACAGTTAGAACCACACGAGCAGTCGTGGCCAAAATATGCGGAGAAATTTTTCGGAACCTCCAAATACAAATCCGCCGGACAATTTTCCTACGTATCGCTGGAGAACGCAAGGACAAAGGCATATCGACAACAGATTCCTTTCCACAAAGTTCACTTGTCACGTACCTTTCAGCGCTGCCTTCAGCAAACCCGCCGCAGTATACCTACCATCCGTGACGAAGACTGTCGTAAACGATTGGTTGCAGAATACCACCCTGATTATCGTTCTCTTGATGTGCAAGAGCGCAACACGATCTGCAGAAGGTTCAGGGGATATTTGGAAGAGGGAAGAGCTTATGATCTGATTTCCAAGGGCAACGAAGGGTTCTTGTTTTTTGCTGATTGGACTTGCTCCGCAGATGAGTATGTATAATCAACTTTTTCTAAGCGGAATCTGACTTAAGAAAAGCCTCAAGGTCATCGAGGAAACGATCCAGAAAGGCTCTTCCCTTGCAGAAACTATAGGAAAAGACATGGCTGATTACTCCGAGAAGCACGGAGATGACGCCAAGAGACTGTTGGACTATCTATTGTTGGACTATCTACAGCGTGGACAGAAAAGGGGTTGCGATGGCAGCGAATCCTTGTCCAAGAGACAGCAGCCGACACGGCACAGGCCAGTGCATGGTAAGAGATTTGTGTCTCCGACGCGTCTGTATATTCTGATACCTGAACAGACTATGAGAATCCGCAAGTATACTTGACAGAGTCTACTGCTGCGGCTGCTGCGCTGTTTGATGGTACTCCAAACTACCTGACTCGTTCGTCTGAAATGGAAGCCACGCTTCCATCGAACATACTTCGCGATCTCGATCCTGATCTCGATACCTGGACTACGCTCATCGATTTGGATCCTTTACTGAATTCATGGAGACCAGATGGCGAAGCTCACCCCGTCGCTAATGAAGGCGGATTGCTTAGCGGCACAGAATATGGCATGGTCTAGTGTGAGCGGCTTCCGATTCGTAGACTCTCGATGGGCTGCGACGTACGCATTGGCGCTGGTGATTCGAATTGGAATGAGCAGTTGGTCTTTGTGGGTTCCTATATCAGACCCCGGCGCAGTGGCTCTGAATATTCCTGAGCGATAGGAGAACTGTCGAAGCTCAGTACAAGTATTTTCGAGGATTTCGATAACAGACGCTCGGAAATTCCGCCATGACCACAGTCTCCCTTTGTTTCTTGAGGATGTTCTGTTGGCCTGCTGCTATGCATTTCTCAAGCCGCGCAGGATGTGACACAGTATCAGCATACTCGTCTTGATGCGCAAGCTCCCAAGCCTCCAAATCTTTGTCGATGACTATCGCAATCTCTTCTAGATGCTCTGGCATGGGTAGGGCATGCGGGGACTGCAAAGGCGGGGTGATTCGTCTCGATCGTGCTGTGCAGAGCAACTGGTGGCGGGCGTTACTGGGATCTTGTTCGGATATCGTCGATAGATTGGCGTTTCTACACACCTTGAAATTCGTGTAAAACTGGTCCGGAGGGGATTGTGCCGTTGGAAGGCCACCGTCGTTGCTGTTGGTCAAAATGGCGGGGTGTCAAAAGTTTGTGGTCCATGCCCAGCGCACAGACCATGCAATGCCGACATTGCGTTCACACGACGTACATAGCGACAATGTAGATGCTTTGTGCAGCGCAGTAGGGCGCAGTAAAGCATCTATCTAGAGTCCATGAATTTGAGATAAAATTTAGGTCACCACTTCGTTTCGCGACACCAGTCATCGCATACAGTTAGTTACAGTACTGCCCCTTCAAGATCCACGCGACTCGCCAAAAGAACTTAATACGCGCCTTCAACAACACCAGTCCCTTTCGTACGTCGGCCATGCAGGACTCTTAAGATATTTTAAGTTGTTAGTGCAGTGCATGTTCAGGTCTATTACTCGTCCTCTACAATAAAGGTGTATTCCATATACACATCTGGTTCGTCCGGGGTTTCAGGCTGGCATAGATATTTTGCTGCTATCGCCCTACAAAAGCGTTTTTCCGTCTAGCAGGGAAGCCTCAGAGCTTTACACCACGTTACTTTCATAATAGTGAAATTGCATAACGACCTTGAGAACAAGAGTTTTGTATCGTCAGCTTCAAAGCTTTGGAATTGAAGCTAGTTTAGGGACCAACTTCCTTACAACTAAGTCTAGACTGATTTTGCCGCGTCCTCTAACGCTTTCTTGACATCATCCTGGGTACCTCCCTTCTTCACCAAGGCATCGGCCATAACGGCGTGAGTGCCACCGTTAGATTCTCTCCATTATTTGATGGAGGATGGGATTTTTCCCGCGTTGGGTTGCATTTGGAACTTATTGTATACACCGTCTGCTTTAGTGACCTCCCCATCGAAGTCCCAACGAACACCAACCCGTTCCTGCTCCGCCGAACTCTTAGGATAGACAGTTTTGCCTCTGCCCACAGATACGTCTGTGAACTTTTTCCAAACATTGCCTTCAACGGCCTTGTTGACTGCCGAACTGATTGACTTCTTCATCGCGATAGTTGAAAGCTAGATCTGGAGGTTCAGCTGCAAGTTACATCCGATTCCATCGAAGACCTTCACCTACGTCTAATACGGGAGCAGCACGAGCTCTCAGATGGCTGATAGAGAAGCATGAGATCGAGATCGCGATTGCAGTGGTAAATGTTGGATCTAGAGATGCAGCGTATTAGGTATGCTCCGAACAGCTTATATAGTCGTATGGGATCGACTCAGAATATTAGGAGGGATCAGGACCCCCGAACACGCCCGTTTCCTAAGTCCATGAGACGCCGTCTCTTTCAGTCACAAACTGGAGCCTCCAAGTCCGCGCGTCTAATGCGGCACGGTTTTATCGAATTTCTTCATTTAGCCCTCCTGTATGGTTGGTATGTCTCCATGTAACTGTAAGCATCGACGCCTGCATTCGATTCTCGTATTCCATTTGAGGTATCTGATGAAGGATTGGTGGGGTCAAGGATCGATATGCATGTGACGACTTCAACCGCCGACGCTACCTACCGGGCTGCAGCGGCCCCTGAGCTAGACCATGCAGTGGCGACGTTCTTCTGTCAAATCAGAAGTTCCCACGAACATAATGGGAGCCTAAAATTGACCTCCTGTTTGCCTTGGCTCTTGATTCACATGAATCAGCTACAGCTCACGTGCGGCCAAGAATGGTCCGAGCGCGTCAGTTAGTCAGCTCGCTCCGCAAACTGCGCAACCCTCCAACGCGACCCTCCAACGATGCGCCTCATCGTATGGCGTCTTTTCGATACCTAAATAGCCGTCTGGCTATTACTTCAACTTACCCCTACTTTTCACGAGTGGTCTCATCCTTCACAGCCAAGGCTACCATCACAGCGTCAATACATTCTCTCGTGGATTGCTCAATGGAACAACCCTCTGAGCTATTTGACTATACGTCAGGGCGATGGATGTCAGTCGACTCCCCTTCCGCGAGCGCACTCTCGTTACTGACTACCGATGAAGCTGGAACGACGCCTTCAAACACTCAGAACGAAGACGGCTTTTCAACGTCTCGGAACTGAAGCATCTTGCGGCCTCAGCCGTCAACAAAAGCCCAGGAGATGTGGCTCGATTTGAGAAGCTTGGCGAAGGGGGCTTCAATCGAACGTTTCTGATAACAATGCATGATGGCTTTCAGCTTGTGGGGCGAATTCCTTATCCTGCTACTGAGCCGAAGCATCTAGTCATCGCTAGCGAGGTCGCAACAATGGACCTTCTCCGTATGCACGGCATACCAGTACCCAAGATCTACAGTTACTCGGCTACGTCGGAGAACCCCGCTGGCACTGAGTACATCTTTATGGAACTAGTACGGGGGACAAATCTGGGCGATATCTGGTTCAGCCTGCCAGAGAAGGCCAGAATCACCGTCGTCACTCGACTCGTCGAATTGGAGTCTCGACTATTCGCACTTCCGTTTTCGGCAAGCGGTAGTCTCTACTACACCAAGGATTTGGACGATGAAACCAGGAAAGCCGAAGTTTTTACCACCAGCACCTCGTGCAACGGTAGCTTCTGTGTTGGTCCTGATACAAGACTCAGCCTATGGTATGGGAAAAGATCGAAATTAAACCTCGATCGTGGACCATGTACGTATCAACCCTTTACCACTCATGCATTCCAAACCCATACATGCTGGCTGTTCTGCATAATCTGCTATTGGTTGGCGACGTTTACTGAGTGGCTGAAAGTTACAAATCCAGCAGCTGTTCTTGCAGCTGGGGCCAAAAAAGAGATTGCGTACTTAACCAAGTACGGCCAACCGCTCCATCCATTTCAACGTCTGCGCCGAGAAATATACAACTATCAGAAAGTGTCGCCCGCCGAGCATGTACACAGAGTAATTACCTCAGATACCAAACCCACTCGCCCACAACTAACGCTACATCCTGATCTCCAACCCAATAACGTGTTTGTTTCGGACGATCTCAGCATTACTGGTCTGATTGACTGGCAACACTGCGCATTACTTCCGCTTTTCCTCCAATGCGGTATACCAAATAGTCTCCAAAATTACGGCGATAGTATCTCGGAGTCGCTCATACCACCTGAACTACCACATGATTTCGACGAAATGAGTGAAGACGAACAATTTGAGCAGGTCGTGCTCCTACGTCGGCGTCAGCTGCATTATTTCTATGTCGCGGCAACGGCTAAACTCAACCCAGTCCACTATGACGCTCTGACCCGCGACTTCAGCACGTTGCGACGTAAACTATTTGATCACGCAAGCTCTCCATGGGAAGGCGACAACATCACTCTGAAAGCCGACTTGATCGAGTTAGAACAAAACTGGTCCGACATGACAACCTCGAACTCGAACACGAGTAACGATGCAAAACCCGTTTGCCCGATCACTTTCTCGGAAGACGACGTGAAGCATTACTTGCACCTGAATGCTGTGCAGATGGAGGCAGACGAGCAACTCCAAGCTTGCAGGAATGCTATTGGCATCGGCCCCGAAGGATGGGTACCTTTGGATCAGTACGACGAAATAAAGCAACGTGAAAGTAAGCTCAAGGCCGACGCACTTGAGGCAGCTGAGTCTGAGCAAGAGCGTCTAATGCTACACGAGCATTGGATATTCGATGATTTCGATGAAGACGAGTACTCTTGATGGACTCCATCACCAGGGTGACAGATTCACAGATAGTTGCGAACGCCGGAGAGAGCAGAAGTCAGGGCCTACACAATACTGCAATGACGAGAATTCAGGATTACACAGATGCGCGCTTACCACTGTCGCACTGGCTGCGCAAATAGGACTAACTGCAACTTCGACAGTCGTTCATGCGAGAGTCTCATAATCTTTTCGCTTCACTTTGTGACTTGTGTGGCGAACTCCACTACGTGTTTGAACAAGCAGGTTTCCAGTAGGGCGTGTACGTCTTTGGACCGAACACTTAGTACTGCAGATTAGACATTGCTGATCGATTACTTAACAAATCCCAGACACGCTGTTTTGGGGCTTTCAGCTTTTCTGGTACATCATCAAAAGAGGGCTCAGAGATTTTCCAAACATCTATTCTATAAAACCATCTGCTCCTGTGCTTGATTGAATTGAGATGGTTGGGTATGCATAGTTCCATCGCCTGTCCTGGACCAGCGGCTATGTGTTTTTAAAAGGCGAGAGCTAAGTTCGAAGTCTAGACTGAGCACAGGCATGGAAGTGCCAAAGAGAAGGCTGCAGTAAGCAGAGAAAATTCATCCAAAAAGGGGTAGTAAAGAAGGGGGGTATGGTGCCGCTTTCGATTGATATTTTGCAAGATAGGAGTGTGTGCCCATGCAAGAGTAATTACAAGCAAGCATTTAGCTCAATTGGTATGTTCGACTCGGTTGCAGCAGCCTTCCCTCACCCTGATTTTGTACTCCTAGACAGCATCGACAACGCTGTCCATCTCACGAGATCGTTAGGATACATCCACGCTGTATTCGAGTGGTCCAGATTTGAGGTACTTTGGAACAAAGAAGGCTGGTCAAGAATGAGACATGATAAGACAAGCTGTTATTAGGTGTTTATTTACATGTTCTGGTCCCTATGTTGACAGCGCTATCCGTAACAGTATCTTGTCCTAGACTTACGCTACACTTTCTTTTGCTTGAGCAAGTTGTGGTAGTGTGTCCTCACAGCGCCTACTGATCGATTAGGGAAATGCTTGAATATCTCGTCCCAAGGCAGTTCCTCTTTGTCTCTGTAAGAGAGGAGGCGATAATTGTCGGACTCTTTCCAGGGTTCGCGTGATGATAGACCACGTACACCGCCGGTAGCGTGGTCGTCATCTTCTTCGCTGCTATTCCCAGCACTGCTCGTCTCAAGACCGGTTGTATCTTGCGAGATGTGCGACTCTGGCTCGAAACCTAGAGATTTTCTCCCTCGCCCAGTGCACGATATGGGCTCAGTATTGCGGTTTCGAAAACCAACAAGCAACCAGGATTCTTGTGTCCGCTGAACCCAGTGAACAGTCTGATACTCAGCACCAAAGGCCTCCAAGCCTGGTATCGGTGCCATTGCGTGGGATTGCGGGTTCAAAGCTCGCACATGCGCTATCGCGGTATCAGAGTTGGGTTTGAAATGCAAAGACATCCCGCTGATCTCGAAGAGATTTGGAGGAGTCTTGTGGTCATCATTCGGACCACGCGGCGTGCTAGCACTCGCCGATGATGTATGATGCTGCCGTCCCGGATCTTTGTCGGTATGTGTGCTGGTTCGCGTCGCCTTCGATCGAACTGTGTCAGAGCTCAGATGCTTCCTTCTTAGGGCGATGTTGCGGGGTTCCTCACGGCGGGGTTGTCGAGGTCGGCACGATGTCTCGACGGAAGCATCACGACACTGCTGAGGCGCGGCCGGCAGCACCTCGCTATGTTGATGATAGATCAAAGCTGAGCCAAATCTGCTACCCTTACCCACCTCGGAGCCGACCCTATCGTCTTCGTTCGCACTATCCTCTATCTCTGAGGCTTCAGTCGTGCTACATTGGTCGACTCTGAGACGGGCAACAGACACCGCGTCATGCAACAGCCGCTTCTTCGCGTTGTGCTCTAGTCGACCCTCTTGGTCCGAGGATTCGCTGCTGCCATAGTCGCTATCGCCCTGCCCTTCCTCACTTCTGGGGTTGATTCGTTGTTGATCATTATCTCGGAAGGAGGCTAGTGACTTGAAGGGGGATGCGAGCTCGGCATCTATTCGAACACCTTTAGCAAACTTCTTACGTTTGCCTGACTGATCGTGGACTGAGTTCCGTCGAGGGCTGGAACAAGGCGCCCCCACGACAGGAAGATTCGCGTCAGCAGAGTGCGACCGAGTCCTCTTACATCTTCGAAGCCGATCGACTCCAATGACATCGCTACAGTCTGCATCCGAGTCGTTTCGAAGCGGTTCTGGAGAGGAGTCAGCTTCGACTGTTGTCCGAGTCAGAGCCGGCACTTACGAGAATAGGCTTCGACGGAGTCTTCCACGATGAGAGGCATATTTGCTGCGTTGACCGAGCTCTCTCGTTCGTAAGTACTAGCTGCAATACTAGCATCCACATCTGGGCCGATGCCTTGAGAGCCTAGCGCCGGATCGCCAAGTCTGTCCGCCACTGCAACGCAGTGCTGATACAGGTTCGATGTTGGTTTTCCCGTGCTGTGTGACATGTGCAATGGAGGTTCTCGATTGCATGTCTGCTCTTGCTCTAATACCTCAGATAGAGAAGTGGGTTCATCGCCCCCACGATCTTCTGCAATGAGTGAGGCGTTCAGCTTACAAGAGCTTGTCTTGTTCTCCATAAGGCTTGCTCTGGCCTTGTGCTTCGCCTTGGGCGCAAGGGGATCATAGGGCTTGAAAACGATAGGCTGTTGAGAACACGAGGCCATTGTGCGTGAGGACAAAGAGTACTTCAGGCTTGAATGACATCCCTTTATAGATCTTGGTGGGACAATCGAGGGGTAAGAGTTGGGCACAAACTGTATTCAACACGAACCTCGCCGCAATCGTACAGCCGTGATATCAGCCTGTCTCGTTCGGCTGCACTCTAC
The DNA here is from genome assembly GCA_039634465.1 of Didymella pinodella. NCBI lineage: Eukaryota > Fungi > Ascomycota > Dothideomycetes > Pleosporales > Didymellaceae > Didymella > Didymella pinodella. The sequence goes on from CP113345.1 coordinate 1,241,263, forward strand.
CCACACTATCAGGGACTGACCGCTGATCACCGAGTGTAGAGTTTGACGAGACGAAAAATGAGCCAATGTGTCTCACCTAATGCATAAGTAGCCAAGTTGTGCATCGTTATCGAGGCTTTGCATGGGGGTCAAGGGCACTTTGATGTTCTCGACACCAACCACGGCGCGACAAGTATCACCGCCAGGCTGCTATTCATGTTGATAGCTACCCCTTTCCTCTGCAGCGTGGCGCCCTTCCATCTAGTTTGCACGTTCGGCCTCAGGGGGCTGCCGGCTGGTATCAGGTGATCGACCATGCAATCAAACGCAGACCCGGTCGAGCTGCGTACGTCGTGCCATGTCTGCATATGCCTGCCGAAACAGGGAAGCAGACCTCACGATGACGGACAAGTCGTAAAGACGTTCCCACCCTATCGGGTAACACATGATGACATTGCCTCAAAGGGAAAGCAACGGATGTGCTGAAACCATGAAGGAGACAGCACACATGGCGACCGGTCAGGATTCCTTCCTCATCAGGCAACACGAGAGCATTGTCTCAAGCACAAAGCACTTCATGTGCCGAAACCTAGCCATCGGCCGTGCTGTCTAGCTATCTATCACTGTGCCCGATATCAGCAGGTCCGAGCAGTGACGAACGCTCACCGCTGCAGTCGCTGCTCCCGCCGCAAAGACTCTTCGCATGAAACTCTCCTACACGTGCTTGACGTCTCGAGGCAAAGAGACGAAGCGAAGGAACAGAAAGGGCAAGCGCAATAGGAGTCGAAGGAATAGATCTCCGCAGGATGCTCGTGGGCAGCGGTGTCCATCCGATCCAAAGACTGTTCGAATGAGTGTGGGTATGAGTGTTGTCTGGTCGAGTCGCAGGGGAAGCGATCCGCACGATCAGTATGAAGCATACAACGGTCGTGGGAGGTGTTGGCTGCAAGGCAAGAGTGCAGCCGCTGAGCGAGGTCAAGACTGTGGTCAATCCCGAGCATTCCGAATGGTTTCCTCGTTTGCGCTAGCGCCAACTGTCTATGCGAGAGCCCGGGTTTCCCGAACGGGAGCCCTCTATTTCCTGATGCAGAAATGCCGTCTGATTGTTTACTAGGTTAAACATAAACTATAAGGGTTATGTTCCTATATGCTATATACTAATAGTAGGAGAGTGCTCGTAGACAAGCAACTAGAGTTAGTCTAATAAGAGGTAAGCAGTTGCTTATAGACAAGTAGTATTATACTATACTTATTAACAAGTAGTTATGTAATGTAACTGTGTAGTTACTTCTCTACTTTAGTCTAGTAGGTCTAAGGCCTAGTTAGTAGTTACTTATTGCTGTGCTGTTCCTATGCATAAGAATTGTAATACTATCCTTCCTCCTTCTAGAGTTTATCCTTAAACCTACATAATCTAATTTTAGAATTATATATAATCTATTACCCCTGTATCTAGTAACTAAGTAAGTTAAGATATTTTCCTACGCCTGCAACATTCGTCTTGCATTAGAAATTCAACAAGCTAACACTCCTACTAAGGTTCCCTGCAATTATTATTTCTTTAAAGGCCATAAGTGCTACATTATGCCACAGGGTTCTAGCTGTCTAAAGTGTTTAGAGTATATAAATGCAGGGAAGCCTTATGTTAATATGTCCTAGGTGTCGCTAGATAAGACTTGCAAGGAGTATAAAAAGAAAGTAGAAGAGGATAAAACTTTATTAGCAGCTATAATTATGTAGTTGTTAAGAAATAAGAAAATCCTAAAATAGGCAAATAATCACGCGCAGCAAAAGGCGCTGTGCATAGCAAATAAGATAGTTGCCTCTAGGGAACTAGATACTACTAAGGAGATAGATTGTCCTATAGCTTTAATTAGCATGTGTGCCTTGCTAGCCACCTAGGGTGTCCTTAGCCTTATTAAAGAGTCTGTTATAAATTATAGTACTTATATATTAATTAGCAGTAGTTTATAAGGTGCGTTGTTAGTTCCTATGTGTTTTTAGACTCTAGGTATCCTAACTATTTAACTAGGTATTTAGTACAGCGTCCTTTCTTCTAATGTTTTATTATTTTTTCAACTTCCTACTTGTCCTAGCTCTCTGCCTAGTAGTGAAAGTCTTTCTAGATTAGCGTTCTAGGGTTAGCTAGTTCTAATAGCAAAATATAGAACACAGGATAGATCTGTGCATCCTTAGGCAGCGCAAGTTAGTAGTTAACTAGGCTAATCTATTTAGAAATAAAAAATAGTGTAACCTTAACTTTGTCTAGTTTTTTTATTAGTTGTCGTGTGCGTAGATTTTTTATAAGGAGATAGACTTTATCCCTCTCTTTTAGCAGAGATGCTGTTTTTTATTTCTTATTAACATAAGAAATGCTCTATAACTAAGCTTTAGTAATATTATTAAGCAATTTCTAGTGTACTTCCTTTAATACCTTAACTAAGGTAATTGCTAATTCTGTTTAAATATTACTATCTAATAACCTAGTAAAGAGGTTTAGGTGTCTGCTATAGTTTGCGAAGAACAGCAAATAGCTGTTACGAACCTGAGATGGGGCAAGGCAGAAGATAAGGAAGAGAAGGATTGATGACACTTGGAGACAACCCGAAGGTCTTTAAGAAGGTCAGCATTTAGGACTAATAACGACGTGACCCCTTATGTTCTAAAAGTCTTAGCGGAACGCCATAATAGAACAAGTCACGTGTTGTTCTAAGGAATCCCATAATGTTCTATAATGTGCCAGTTTGGCACAACACTAGAACAATAGAACAAGCATGGAATATATCTTAAGTATATAGTATATAGGAACACAACCCTTATAGTTCGTGTTTAACCTAGTTAACTAAGTTTGTCTTTAGATCTTAACCTTTAACCTTTAAGCTAGACAGTCTACTCTGTACTACTTATTGTTACCCCTGCCTTTAAGACTAACAGATTGTATCTGTATACCTCATCGCAAACTAACCCCCTCAGCTTCCTGTTACTATACTCATCCTTAAGAACTAATAGAACACGTGCTTATAAGCTTTGCTTAAAGTACAACTTCAACATTTTAAACACCCCTAAGATGAGTACTACCTCAGGAACACGTGCTACCCCTAGTAGCACTCGCTTAAACTATACGGACATGACTAACGCTAGTACTACGACCTATAGCGTTATAAACGTTAATAAGCCTAACCTCTATTATAGAGATTATGCAAAGTTAGATAATTAGATTATGCAGTAGGACCTCTTCTTTACCTTCTAAGGTGAGAAGGTGCTACTAGACAAACAAGTCCTCCTTGTATTAAGCTACATGCGTGGCAACGCATTTAAATAGATTAAGCCCTTTATCTAACAGTATTAGGCAGGAACTGCCCCAGATGAAGTGGACGAATAGATTGGAAATTTCAATAACTTTAAAGAGAAAATTAAACCTGTCTTTAGTATCTCTAACAAACTAACAATTGCACAACGCGAGATTTAGCGCGTACGCTAAACTAAGTCAGCTGCTAACTATGCTGCGGAGTTCTAGCAGCTAGCTGCTAACACTGACTAGGACAACACCGCGCTAATGACTATGTTTAAACAAGGCCTTAAACCTTTAGTTAAGACTAAGCTAATGCGCACTAGCGCTAGTACTAACAGTTTAGACGACCTTATTAACACTGTAATTAACATCAACGTCAAGCTCTACAAGCTACAGCAAGAGCTTTAAGACAATCTATGGGCGCGCGTGCTCTTAAATAAGAAACGCTTGCTGCCACGTAACCTATGGCGCAACAACTATACTAACCGCGGACAACGCAGAGGTTGTTATTAATCTAACTCTAGATAACGCATCTATAACAACACGCAGAGTAGATACTACGGACCTGCTGCCATAGACCTATCTAACCTTAACAAGGGATCTGATAGGTAGAACAAGAAAGAGCAGAGTAAAGGTAGCAAACTGGACAAGTCGTCTGTGACTTGTTACTGCTGTGGCAAAACAGGCTACTACGCTCGCAATTGTTGCATAAAGAATAAAGTGGTTTAACAGCTTAACATGCTAACTACTAGCAATAACAAGACTAGTAGAGAATAGGGAGTTCTTACTAAAGACATAGGTTGTCTTATAGAGGATAATTATGTTTAAGAATTAGACAAAGATGTGTTAAACAAACTAGTTCGGTCACTAACGCCTTACCCGCATCCCTAGTGGATCTAGAACGGTCCCAGGAAGTATCATGCGGTGGAATGCGACACCTAGGATGGCACTATTACTATTAGCAAGCAATACTATAGACCCTTCTACTAATATAATAGCAAACTTTACTTAGAAGAAGGAAAATGTTTACTTATATGCGACAGACTATAAGAGTTTAATACGCCAGTCTCGGGCGACTGAGCAACCTAGACTCCTGCCTCCTAGGGACCCTAAATACTAGCGGTAAACCTGACTATTGTTAATAATATTCCTGAACATAAGGAAGAAACACTATACGTTACCATTTAGTCACTAAGCTTACAGAGTGTTAAGAGCACTTATGATTAGATGATAGATGAAGACATTGTGCGGTTAAAACAGTATTTGCTTGGTGATCTTAACGCACTTAAGAAGTTTGAACAACAGGTAATTAATGTAAAGAAGACTAATAAGGAATAGCACATAGAAGATTTTAACTAGTAGAAGTAGAGCAACACTGCTACGCAACAACAGCTAGACAAGCACAATGCGTACGCTTGACGCTGAGACGAACCTGACTTTAATCAACGACCCGCTATGCCAGCTAACAACTACACGTCACAACTACACTAAGACTTCTAGAACCTATACTATCCTTAACTCCTAGCTATGTAGTGCTACTATAAGGAGTGCGACAACTATCTATAGTTTAAGTTAAACAGTTAATAGTTTCTAAGCAAGCCTAAGGGCTGCGTGGACTACTAGTGGGGATGTGCGGACACCTATTGTGCTAAACATCTCTAGGACAAGCGTACAAACCTACACTTCCCTAGAGTTACTAGCGTGGAAGAAATCTTAGATATGCACTTAGCTAGTACTAGAGTGTAGGTTTGTACTTGTCCTACACTAAGTGTAGGAAACACTAGTCACTTAAGCGCCTAAGCGGCTTTCTGCCCTAGGGCGAGTCTTTTTTAGACATATGGCGCACGAGCGCTACAATAAAGGAACTGGACAAGAGCGTTTTCTTAACAGCGTCTAGGGCTCCTAGAGTTAACGTAAGGATTCTAAAAAGAGCTATTCCCTTATTAAATACCCTGTCGTGCTAGAAGGCACTAGGATAATAGCATTGTTAGACTTAGGAGCATAAAGTAACTACGTGTCTTAATCCGCTATTACGCAAGCAGGCTTGCAGAAGCGAAGGAAGGAGGAACTATACCCTTTACGAGTAGCTAACAGAGAACTAATGCTAGGAGAGTTAACTGTGACCTATAAAGTGGTATAGCGACGTCTCTAAGTATTCAACCACAAGGAATTAATAGACCTAGATGTTCTAGGAACAGCTGCCTATGATGTCATATTAGGACTCCCTTAGTTAAGAGAGCACAATCTATAGATTGACTAGAAGAACCAGCGAATAACGCTTAAGTGTCACGGATCAGGCACACTAAGACAGCGACCCGCGCAGCTCACGACGCAGCTGGTGGATGAGAAGGAGATTAACAATATCTCTTTAACACATAAGACGCGCTAAGTTAGAGCAGTTAATTGTGCAGACTAGAAGAGCCCCTCTGCGACAATTAAGGAGACTAAGAGTGCACCTCCTGCTATACTAGATGTGTATCGTTAATACGCCTAGATGTTTAAAGAAGACTTATCTGTAAAAGCGCTACCTAAGCATCAACCTTAGGATTGCGAGATTAAACTTAAGGAAGGGAAAGAACCACCCTTCAGGCCTATATACCAGCTATCTAAGAAAGAGCTAAAGATACTCCAGGAGTATATCTAGGAAAACCTAGCAAAAGGTTTCATTTAAAAATCTGAGTCACTAGCTGGATTTCCCATTCTATTCGTACCTAAGAAAGATGGCAAGCTTAGGCTATGCGTTAACTATTAGAAGTTAAATAATATTACAATTAAGAATTATTACCTGCTACCTAACATCTTTGAGTTATAAGACAGACTCTTAGGAGCAAAGCTCTTCACTGCATTAGATTTACGAGGAGCGTACAACTTAATACGCATAAAGAAGGGCAAAGAATAGAAGACAGCGTTTAGAACCTATTACAGTTATTATAAGTACACAGTCATGCTGTTTAGGCTTACTAATGCACTAGCAGTATGTTAAGTGTTAATTAACAACGTGCTCTAGGAGTATTTAGACATCACTGTGGTAGCATACCTTAATGACATCCTAGTGTACAGTCAGACGCTAGAAGAACACAAGACCTATGTAAGGTAAGTGTTAGAATGCTTAGCAAAAGCAGACCTTAGGCTAAACCTAGAGAAGTGCGAATCGCACAAGGACGAAGTGGAGTTCCTTAGCTATGTCGTAGGAAGATATGGAGTTAAGATAAGCAAGAAGAAAATACAGGTTATAAAGGATTAGCTAACACCTATGTTAGTTAAAGGAATCTAGGAATTCCTAGGGTTTGTCAACTTTGACTGCTGCTTTATTAAGGACTATTCTACAAAAGCCTTACCGCTTACAAGACTTACACAGAAGGATACTCTGTTTAAGTGGGAAAAAGCGCAAGACAACGCTTTTAAATCGCTTAAGCAAGCATGCATAGAGCCTCCCACACTAATTGCGTTCAAGAGCGGCGAACCCGCGCGCCTTAAGACAGATGCCTTAGATTTGGCATTAGGAGCTTGCATTACACAAGAACGAGATGGATAATAGCACCCTATAGCCTACTACTTAAGGAAGTTCACAGCACTAGAAGAACGCTACGATGTGCACGACAAGGAACTTATGGCTATCGTCAACGCGTTGCAACATTAGAGAGTATACGCAGAAAGCTGCTTAGAACTCACCATCTATACAGACTATAAGAACTTAGTGCACTTTATGACAACTAAGGTTCTAAACTAACAACAAGTTTGCTAGTTAGAGATGCTTAGTTAGTACAAGTTTAAAATCCTGTACACGCTAGGAAAAGAAAACAGCAGAGCAGACGCCCTTAGCTAACAACACGACCTCGCAGGCGAAAAGACAATTAATAAGTTTGCTATCCTTAGAAAGAACACAGACAGGTTGTTAGGACTGTCTTAGCAGCTTAACCCTATAATAGTAATTTAAGGAGAACACCACATACTGTCGCAAGTACTAGAAGAATTAGAAGAAGAAGTTATTAGCAGTTATTACAATAACCTACTACATAGACACCCTAGTATTACACAAAGAATAGAACTTATTAAAAGACATTACAAGTTCCTAAACATGCGCAATAAGGTTAGTAAGTTTATTAAAAATTGCGTAAGCTGTTAGCAGAACAAACACAGCACGCACGCCAAGTATGGAGAAGCACAGGCAATAGAGCCACTGACAGCACTATGGACGAACATCACGATAGACTTCGTCACCCAGCTACCTGTCTCTAAAGATCCTGTGACAGGATACATCTACAACTTGATCTTCGTCGTAGTAGACAGATTTACTAAGTACGCTGATATAATACCGTTCAGACACAGCTATACTGCAGAGCAGCTAGCACATATCTTTAAGGATCAGATTATCTGCTACCACAGTATTCCCGAATTAATCGTTAGCGACAGAGATAAGCTCTTCACGTTAAACTATTAGACCACGCTACTAGCAGCGTTAGGTACTAAGAAGAAGCTATCTACGGCATACTATCCGCAGACAGACAGACAGACAGAAAGAGTGAACTAGACAATAGAGACGTACCTCTAGATTTACTGCAATTAGCAGTAAGACAATTAGGTCTTACTCTTACCTATGGCACAAATTGTATACAACAACAAGCTTTTAGAAGCAACAGGCTATTCGCCGTTCTTCGCGAACCACAGCAGACACCTAAATCTCTTTACTAGGTCATTAGACAGTAATATTTAAACAGAATTAGCGATCACCTTAGTTAAAGCACTAAAGGAAGTACACTAGAAATTGCTTAATAATATTACTAAAGCTTAGTTATAGAGCATTTCTTATGTTAACAAGAAACAAAAAACGGCACCTCTGCTAAAGGAGGGGGATAAAGTCTATCTTCTTACAAAAAATCTACGCACACAGCGACTAATAAAAAAACTAGACAAAGTTAAGGTTACACTATTTTTCATTTCTAAGCAGATCAGCCTAGTTAACTATTAACTCGCGCTGCCTAAGGATGCAAAGATCTATCCTGTGTTCCACATCTCGCTGTTAGAACTAGCTAACCCTAGAACGCTAATCTAGAAAGACTTTTACTACTAGGCAGACAGCTAGGACGAGTAGGAAGTTAAAAAAATTAATAACACATTAGAAGAAAGGACGCAGTATTAAATACCTAGTTAAATAGTTAGGATATCCTAACTTAGAAAACACATAGGAACTAACTACGCACCTTAAAAACTACTAGCAGCTTCTGCTCTAGTATTCTTAAGGGAAGGAAAGCCCGGATCGCCCTCTAGAACAGATGGCATAAACGCGCTCTAATTAAGAGCTAGAGTACCAGGCATCAGGCCATCTTCTAGCTAAGCAACGTCCTAGTTGATACCCTTAACGGCCTTAACAGCTTTAATGTCTTTAACATACTAACTAGCCTTATCTACCTACTATTACTTATAACGTTGCAACATTTTCTTTTATTTTTAAATACAATCTTTCTTCGCACGCGCGGCTATTATAGCCTAGAAGGCAGCAGACTTAGCTTCGTCCGCTTCCGCCTCTTGTTGTTCCAGACGGCTCATTTCCTAATCTATCCAGTCAAAGTTTAGAATTAGAACCTCTACTAGAACACACTTCTAGCTGCCTACACTGTAATAATTCCCACACTCCTTCTTTAACAACAATATTTAACACTTAAGGCCTCGCTTTGCACAGTACTAATAGGACACTATTGCAAGTTGTCTAGTACAGTTAATACGTTTGCTGACAGAGTGACAGTATGCAGTACTTCTAGAAACTATAGGGTTAGTTTATAAGGACATGAAGATTAAAGAGGGGGGATAGTGTTACGAACCTAAGATAGGGCACAGTAGAAGATAAGGAAGAGAAGAATTAATAACACTTAGGGATAACTTAAAGGTCTTTAAAAGGGTTAGCATTTAGGACTAATAACAACGTGACCCCTTATGTTCTAAAGTCTTAGCGGAACGCTATAATAGAACAAGTTACGTGTTGTTCTAGGGAATCCTATAATGTTCCACAATGTGCTAGTTTAGCACAACACTAGAACAATAGAACAAGCATGGAACATATCTTAAGTATATAGTATGTAGGGACACAACCCTTATAGTTCGTGTTCAACTTAGTTAATCAATTTACTTCTTGGAATCTCACCTCTGACAATAACGAGCCGTATTGCACGTTGCTTAGACCTTTGTCAACCTAAGCTATTATATTAGACTTCGTCTAGACGCAGTTCACCCTACCGTTCTAGAACTAGTACTCTTCCCTGAGAACCAACCAGAACTAGTACAATATTGGACTTCGTCCAGGTACGACTTCAACAGGTATATAGATATAATCTATTAGTCTTAAAGGCAGGGTAATAATAAGTAGTATAGAGTAGACTATCTTGCTTAAAGGTTAAAGGTTAAGATCTAAAGACAAACTTAATTAACTAGGTTAAACACAAACTATAAGGGTTGTGTTCCTATATACTATATACTAATAGTAGGAGAGTGCTCGTAGACAAGCAACTAGAGTTAGTCTAATAAGAGGTAAGCAGTTGCTTATAGATAAGCAGTATTATACTATGCTTATTAAAGAGTAGTTACGTGTGTTATGCTTATTAATAAGTAGTTACATAATATAACTGTGTGGTTACTTCTCTACTTTAGTCTAGTAGGTCTAAGGCCTAGTTGGTAGTTACTTATTACTATGCCGTTCCTGTGCATAAGAATCGTAACAACTTAGTCTGTAAATAAATTCTATTATCTATAAAAGATATATATACTTTACCTCTAAAATTAATAGTAGTAGCTAAAATCTCTACTTATATACTAATAACATTCTTATAAACCTTATATATATTAGAATTAGAAGTAATAGAGAAGTCTAACAAATCTCTAGAAGTAAGTAAGCTAATTATAATATATAAGTTATATTACTTACGCGCATTGTCTTAAGGTACATACTTATAGTATGTGTCTAGTAATAACTTATAAGAGGCTCTTGCTATCTATATAGCGGTGTGTTAGAGGTGTTGTAAAGCAGTGCTCTTTTATGTACTAAGTTAGAGTTAAAAAAAAATAATAATTACTTAGAGGTAATAATTTATAAGGCTAGTAGTAAGGCATATCTGCGCAATAATAGAAAATGTAGGCTAAGAATACTTTAGCATTCCTATCTTAAACGCTACCTAAGCTAGCCTAAATTAAAGACTAAACATAATTGGAATAGAAGAATGCGCCACTACCAGGAATTCTGTGTACGGACACTGCGCTTTATCACGCTTATGCACAAACACTGTCCCTAGCAACGTCGGACCCCCCCTTTTTTGGTCAAGAAATTGATCGATTAAGCAGGGAGTCTCTTATGGCATCTCAAGGGACGTCGCAAAACTTCCGGAGAAATGCGCCATCCCTAATCTGGTCGAAAACCAGGAGACCCAGCAATTGTTGAACGTCACCCTGTGCGGATAACAATTCGCTATTCGAGTATGATACATCTCAGCCTATGGATTATGCCATTCCAATGTTGAAAAACGCGACTCTATAAGCAATCATCTCAGCCTCACGATGAAGCCGACTGAAATTTACGATGTTGTTCTCGCGCTGTCGGTCATGCTGTATCGGGCATCGTTATGTTGATCAGACTTTGACCCTTGCTACAACGCGACCACGATCTTGCGCTGCGAGCTCGGGGATCTCAGTCGATACCTTGTGATGCAAAGTATCTTTCCAAGAACTCTAGAGATGCTTCGCTTCGTATTGGTCGAGGGCGAATTTGTCCGCGATCCGTCTTCAGGGTCCAGCTGAAACGATCGACACAAGGTCTGCACCAAATTGGTTAGTGCGCTTGAGGAAGTATGTATTATATTACCGCTTTCAGTTGCCTTGTATTATACGCCTTACCTCAAGGGAGCAGGTGTGGCGCTCTTCTCGAAGTATCCATAGACAAAGAGATATTTTTGGCAGTCGACTTACGTTGGGCAACGTGGCCACCTTGAGAGCTGTAAGTAACACTGACACCAAGGATCATCGCCATGTCCGGAGCCAGTAAGCTGCCGGCTTCTTTGGACGAGCCTACAACGAAGATTGCAGCAGAAAAGGGCAAGGGTACCCGCGGTCGTAAGCGGAAAAATTGTAGAGAAGAATAGCCGGAAAGTGAGTCTCTGCCAGGAAGAAAGGGTAAAGCTGCTAGAAGGAGCGATGATCAAGAGCCTGTAAGATGGACGGCGCCAGTGGCTAAGCTGTATTAAGTGGCAAATAGTTGAACTAAAATAAGTCAAGTCTCGAATGATAGAAGCAGTCTGCAAGAGTAAAGATATCACAACGGAGGGGTAGGTGATACACGGTTCCAAGATGTGATCCAATCACATAACAGCACGTGTCTACAAGAAGCACGACAGATGCGTCTCGCAGCTTCTCTTCACCGGTGCAGGTGCTTTGAATGAGCTAATGCCCCTCCGAATGTTCCGCTGTTCTTTTCCATCGATACAGGAATACAAGACACAGATCTGCCGTGGGTAGGCGACATTTACCACAGCAGAGGATGGCATACAACAGCAGAGGTTCACGCAGTCAGCATGGGTTGACACGAGCTCACAATGGCCACCGGCCAAGTGGCCCAAATTCATCCATGGCAGAATACTGCGTTCCCTGCGAGAGGTCATTCAAACCAAAGAAGGCTTCAATCAACACCTCAGGGATTCTACAAAACACAAGTCAACCAACGCAGTCAGTCGATGGTCAATGCTGCCGAACGTTGAACGCGAATTCCGATACCTGGAACTCTTGAGTCACTGCAGTTCGCCGGAGGATATGGTCAAGAACAGATACGTGCTGACTCCGTATACTGAGACTGAGATAGCTGGACTGCGCAAATGCAACAATTGTGACCGTATGCGCACTGCATTTGTCTTGGGGAGCTCAAGCTGACTGTGCTGCACAGGTCTTGCGAAGGATTTGCAGAACAGTCGGTGTTTTTTCATCGTGGCAAAGCCAGAGTCAGTTCCGGCTCACCTTTGATATGTCCGAAGCTGATAAGTTACTACAGCGCATTAACGGCAAACGGCAGTTCTCATGCTGCGAAAATGTCAGCCAGAATCAATATTGTGTCTCGCAACTAAACCATGAATTTCGAGAGGCGCAGCATGTTATCAAATTGCATGCCTTTGCACATTCACCCACCGCTTCTTCCAGAACGCCAAAACATTCCGCTGTAGTCCTCGATTGCGAAATAGCATGTACTAAAGGCCCCGGGGGCCTGACCAGCGAGGTAATTCAAATCTGTGCAGTTGATTATCTTACTGGAGACATGCTCTTGAATCAACTAGTGCTTCCTCAGAGACGAGTTCACAAATGGGGAACAGAAATCCATGGAATTACAGAGCAATCTATTTCCAAAGCGGCCTCGCAGGGTCGAGCATTGTCAGGGTGGCGAGCAGCACGAGCCGAGCTGTGGAAATTAATAGATTTAGATACCGTTCTCATCGGACATTCATTGAACTACGACTTGGACGTCTTAAGAATGATACATACTCGGGTCGTTGACTCAGCTATCTTGACGAGAAACGCAGTAGGGCCACAACGGCAGTGGGGACTACAAAGCCTTTGCCGGGAGCTTCTCGGGACAGAGATCAGACAGAATGAAGGAGGTGTGCATGATTGCAAGGAAGATGTGCTGGCAACAAGAGAAGTTGTGCTCTGGTGCACGCAGAATCAAGCAGAGTTTGCCTTGTGGGCCGCTGCTAAGCAACAGAAATTACCGTAACCGTCGTCTCCAATATTACCCAGTCCAGTCCTTGCAATATGACAGTCATTCTTTCGAGCTACATCGGCAGCAACATTGCGCCTCAACCTATTCCCTCACTTGGAACCAATTGGATCATGGAAATTGACAATTTGTAGCAAAATTGAATCATTACATTTTCTTGGGGCCATTCCATGTATATCAAATACCCTAGCGTATCGTTTGCGAACATGCAGTATCTTTCAGATCATCGTTGATAATGGTACCAACTCATAAGCCGGCCTCAACTCTCACCTCTTCAATCCGTGTATTTGCTCGATCCAGTTGAGCCTCATCAAATACGCTACCCAAACTTTCCCATATTTCCTGCTCTTGTATATCCAACCATTCCAACCCGTCCACAAAGTCAAGATCCGCCATCCACCAATCCAATAGGCACGTGTTGATGCCTTCGTCAAGCTCATCAAAAAAGTCCAAGTCGACGAGTTCATACGTGTCGGCCCAACAGAATTTCACTTGGGTGTCGTCCATATACACTTGCGTATAAGAGCAATCCTTGAGTATTTGGTGTGCAATCTCGCTCATCACACCCCTGGCAGAGTCAAGCTATCGCCGTCTGTCCGGGCTCAGTGCTTTCCTGGCCAATGCGCTGGAGTCGGCATGTGGTCTTAATCCCAAGGCCTTTCGAATCAGTGAGGTTGATGACGGCGGTTGGGATGCAGGCGGTGTTGGGCGTGGTATAGTAGACGGCGACTTGCTGAAGCGATGGGGCGAGCTTGGGGAGTGGCGGAGAAAGGAAGGACTGAGCAAGGTTGGCACCGACGAGTGGACCTTCTGGGGCGAGCGGGAGGTGCTCAGTGGCTGGGGCGTGTTCGGTCGGAGAGAGAGATGATCATGAAGATAGCTCAACAACCCAGCACATCATCCAAAGCCCACAAGGCTGTGTTCTGTAGGCACGTGACTACGTAACACGCGACGAACACCGTAGCGCCAGCGGGTACCGGCCGTTTACCAAACGTAGCCCCATACCTACTCACTGCTTACCTTGAAGAACGCCGTCCTACTTGCCCCGCTACACCTCAGATCCTGTCGCCCCTCATCATATTTATCGAAAGCAATATTCATAGGGTTGCTAGCGTAACCCCGGAAAGCTGGTTCCCCGCACCTTTGGCCCCCATGCTGAACGACACCCACTTCCAGGCATATGACTGATCAGGCACTCGGCTGTCGAATGACCTGTTACTCTGCCGAACACCCGAGTGCTTCTTATGCGAAAAGATCTTAGCTGGCGATGCTAAACCGAGGAGATTCTCTATGGATCTAAATCCTTACGACGTCCTGGACCTTTCTAGGGATGTCGACGAGTCGACGATCGAGTCGCAATACAGGAGACTCTATTGGAAGTCTAAACCAGATCGCTAGAAAGACAAACATCTGCATGCGCAAACACAAGATGAGCACCAGAGGATTCAACAAGCGTACGAGATTCTCAGGGACGAGACCAGAAGGGCAACTTGTGATGCCAGACTTAGGAAAGCTGATGATAGGAGGATGGAGTTTCTTGCTTTCGCATTGAAGCTCTATGATGAAAGGGAAAGTTTACCCAAGAGCACGCCGCATGATCAAGTGCCGACACCAGCCCACGCGCCACAGCAAGAGACAACTAAACAAGTGCCTGGCTCCATTGAGGAAGAAATTAAAGAGCGTAACGATGTTTATGAGAGGCTGAGGAGAGCAGGCCGCTCCTGCTCACTGAAGTCGTATCTTAAGCCAGAAGGGAAATCTGCCAAGAAAGAGATGCTGCACGCAGTGCCCGTAGAACAGCTAAATCTCGAGATCATGAACCAAGAGCAAAACGAATTTCGCGTGGATATCGTTGTAGTTCATGGGGTGAGCACTTAGAGTCATGTCAACAGTATTATAACTTACTAATTGCAAGCTTGGCGCTATTCTAGACATTACCTGGCGCGAGAGACAATCGGGCATCAACTGGCTCTCGCACGAAACAATTCTACTAAGCGCGACTCCTTAGGCATGAATTTTAAGGTTCGGCTATGATTTACTCTGGATGGGACAGACGCCTATTAAGACCTTACTGTCTACTATTGCTTACAAACTATTACTGAGCCTTAATATGATTAGGATGGAAGATTTGCAGCGGCCGCTGATATTTATTGGGCATTGTTTTGGAGGGCTTGTGATACAGCGAGCTTTGAACCGTGCGAAGATGCAGCAATATGCTCATCCTGGTGTCTTTGACTTGTCAGTTGGCATAGTATTCTTGGGAACGCCTTATCGCGGAACGCAATTGTTTACACAAAGTAGCAGTCTTTTTGCGGCTATTGCTGCCTTGTCTGATGTGGGCCGGAAGCTTGAGACTGGAGTCTTGAAGAGCCTGGCATCAGAAGAAGGCGGACTACTTGATGTCACTGACAACTTCACAAGCATTTGTTCAAATGGCGGACCTATGATTGCTTGCTTCTTCGAACAGCGCCTATCCAAGCTAGGCAAGATAGTTGGGAGAGACGACATCAATGAATTTATTGTTGAGGAAAAAAGTGCAATACTTGATAGGGGTAGTAAGTATGGACTGGAGTTGGACTATTTTAGTCTGAACAAATTCGATGGCCCGGATAATCCGCATTACAAACTAGTACTCACGGAGGTTTGTCGTTTCTATAACAAGGCCTTGCTGAGACCTGCACAATCAATCAGTCTTTCCAGGGTGCAACATATTGCCCCGGATGCAGCAGCCCCTAAGCTTGAGATGCACTAGAAGGCTTTACCTCTCTTAAAAACCCCAGCAACACTTGATGAGATGATGTCTGTGTTTTTGGATTGAGTCTACCTGAAGGAGCGATATCTACAGTGCGCGCGGGAGCGGGAGAGCTATCCCAAAACGGGAGCGAGAAACGAGCTGGCTGCAGTGAAAGGAGCGTCCTGCGCGGACAACACTGAGCCGCCGATCTGCCAGTCCAAACCTAAAACACTTAAGCCACCATGCCACGGAATCTATATTGACACCAAGCCGTGACAAGACACAGAGCCGACCAAAGATGGCAAAGTACAACGAAAATGAGATAAGAAAGAGGGCTCTGGAAGAGTTACGAGATGAGCAAGCTGAGAAACAGAGACAGTCATTCAGCAAAGACATGGAGGCGGAAAACCTAGAAAGGAAACGTGCCACAGAACGGCAGTATCTTTAAAGACTGAAAAGGAACATGGAAAAGTACAGAATAGAAAATCCAGATGAGATTCTGGAAGCATTTCCGTTGCCCGATGATATGGACCTATCCCGGCAAGAGATCCAAGATAAGGACAGGTGGCACAAAAACCTGATTAGAAGAGAATTGTCTGCTACAGGTTTGGATGGTGGCCAAATCGATGAGATTCTCAATGACATAGGAGACACCATGATCATTGATGACGTCAAGACTACATACACCAGAATTGCCAAGAAGTGGATCTCCACGCGAACCTTAGACAAATACAACATACCCTGGCAGAAAGATGAGGTAGGAGAATTTCTAACGTTGGACGAGGTCTTGCTGACCCTGTGGTGTAGGACGATCCGTCGGCCCTCATTATCAAACGTTGGGTGCCAGACTATGAGCGAGACTTTCTCTGGGACCACTCTGAAGCCGTGCGAGAGACCCGTGGGCGTAAAGCCTACCGAGAACATGATCGAAAAGCCAAAGGCCATGAAGCTTTGCACGGAGCTAAAGACCAACCACCTGGAGAGCAAAGAGACTGGTTCGCTCGCATGATAGACAGCTTCAGCGATGTCAGCAGTCGCAAAGAACACGCCGAGAGCAAAGAACAAGCCCTTAAGGAACTGACGAGAACCGTGAACGGAGACGGCCCACTAGTCTCCTCTTCCCGCAATCCATTCGACTCTGCACGACCATATCTATTATATCGCATTGAGCGGCGCAGAGAACACTCCGATCCCGAACCAAGTAACTCTAGCTACAATTTACGGCGTTCAGCGCCTATTGGTTCGACGTTTCACCGTTCAGCGAGCAACGAGTCAATACACTCAGCGCCAGACTATGAGGAAGTCGGCCGCCGACGAAGACACTCGCGCGCATTGAGCCACTCACGAGAGCGTGAGTCCATCGCCCGACGAAGCGGCGAGTTTTCCCGTCGCAACAGTTCCGAAGAAGTGGCCTCCCGCCCATCAGAGCCTCGACGCTCGTCAGGTTCACCAATTCCGTTGGCTCACTCACATTCATTTGTTTCAGGAAAGCTGCCGAAGAAGTATCTCTTCTCTGGCCCTGCAATGAGCGTTACCTCGCAAGAGATCGCGTGGGAGATACAAGGAATCGAAATAGACATCGAGAGTTGAGAGAGGTGAGACCGTCGCTGCGGCGTCCCGATATGCCTCCCAGGCCTCCCGACCTACCACATGGATCAGCTGACAATATATCGCCAACCCGACTGCCTCGAGATAGAGGTGTAGTCCCTATAGTTGATTGGGAAGAATTGTTCGACATCAACAAGAAACATAATCGTCCCTACAGAGAAATGTGACTCCATTTAGTATTACCTTTAGCTACTTGGAAGGTTATACAGAAGGTATGTAAAAATTGAAAATAAACAATTAGTCTTAGATAATTATTGAGCTTTATACAGGTATCTTATATAGAGCTTCCTAATCTACTAGTCCGGTCTGAACAGGACCAGCCTTTGCTTTCGCCTTTGTGTGCTTCAGAATTGTGGGACTTGGGGCTGCGGTAGCTGTGGAGGTTACCTCAGCTAGACTGAAATCTCGCTCTCCTTCACTCTTCCACTCTTCCGACATGCACCAGAGTTCGCTATCGTACTCTACCATGACTTCATGCTCGTCGCAGCGCAAGAGCGGCTCATATTCTATAACTTCCTTATTTAGAAGCACCGACTCCACGGCTTTGCGTCTGAGCCATCTTTGGCTGGCTACATCTGTCGGGTACGGTCTCTCAGGTTTGTCGGAGTAGTTGTTGTCGTCCCAGTTGTAGCTCGTGTAGAGCGGATCATCAGGCAACACACGAAAGCCGTGGTCTGATACGGTGCTGGTCACTAACAGGCCTCCGCCAATTTGCTTCGGTGCTACGTAAGTAAATGTTGCCCAACACTCAGATCCGGCAGTCTGGGAGTCGAACTGTACAGCATGTTAGTCCTGTCAATCTCTTGGTCGAATCTCACTCACCCCATATTTCTTGATGAAGTGGGATCCATCAGTCCTGGCATTACGTCGTCCAGCGTCCAAGTTGTCGAATGCCCAGGTGATTGGTGGCTCCGGAGTGGCGATACCACAGAGGTCTTCTCTAAAAAGACTACAAGGCTTCCAAACAGCTGCTTTCCACTGCTTGAAATCGGTGCCTTGTGCACCATTTGCTTTCCCGTTCACCAATCGAACGAACTGCGGGTTTCCGTTCCAGCCTTCTCTCAGGGCACCCATTGGGAACTCGTCTACCTCGCATCGCCAGCGCATCCTGACCCCAGGATCTTTCTGCTGGGCCATTTTACGGAAAGATATATCGCGATACGTGTCGCTCCACTCGTCTTTTATAGAGAAATTAGCCAGTTTTCGGTTGTCAGCATGGAAGACAGAAGCGCTGTTCAACCCCTTATCAATAGCCCATCTCTGATTGTCGCAAATTTCATCAAAGCCTTTGCCATACCTGCAAGTATACGTGACGTAACAATCACAGGTTGTAGAGCTCGTTCCTGGTGAAGTAGGAGGTGCAGTGAAAACTAACTTTTCCCACTGACCATGCATGACCCCGTTCGGATCAGGAGATCCAGTATTGCGCGGCCTAGCTGGCAACAGAGCTGCTGGCCATCTTTGAAAACGCCCAATCAGACGTGGAGAGGCGTAGCCTACGACTGCGCCGACACCAGCACATGCTGCGTACCCTGCTGGGGTTGCAATTAGGGACATGCCTATTGTGAAAGCGGCAAAAAGCATTTGTGCCATGGCGAATGCGGTCAAGCAGATCAATGCACCGGCTGCGGCATTCTTCCTACCGTCACGTTTCGCGAGGCCTCCTTGACCAATCAGATTGAGCGCGCTTGTACTCTTCGATGACGACGGAACAAAACCTGTGCAGCATTATGCCTGGTATCCTCCGTTGCAATCGCGTTGGCCAGAGTTCGAGTTGCGGGCGACTATGATCGCGTCAGAACTGCTGCATACCGGCGCACAGGACAAGCCAACGCCACGCCAGCCCTCCCACTTGCAGGTACCCATCACTGTCCCAGAGACACAGCAAAGTGTTTGTGGAGCTCCTGCTGGGCATTCCGTTTTCCTGAGCGTCCCTGCAACTTGGCCTTGGGCATTGGTTGTCGCAAACCAGCCTGGCATGCAAGATGACCCACAAAAACTCCAGTAACAAGAGCTTCCAACTGCAGCCGCTTGCGTCGCGTTGTTAAGCTGTTCCCTGATACCGACTGCTTGTTGTTTCGAAACGCCGTTAGCTGGGCCAATACCAAGCAGGTCGTTGGAGCTTGAACTCTGCGAATCATCCTGGTCAACTGCCCACACCATCTTGCCACCAAGGCAGCGGCTATTCGCGTAAGCGACTTTAAGCTGCGTGGTTTCGCCGTCATCAAAGCTGACCCACTGGTTGGAGCCCCAGGAGATCCATTTCACGGCTGCCTTCCGATCGAAACCCCGGGTCACACCACCTCTGGCAATGATGCGGTTGATCTCGGCATTGGTGAGCGTGCCCGCCGAATTTGTGCATTCTCCTGGCTTCCCACCTTCTGTGAAGGTACAAACACCATTGGGCAAGTTGCAGGCTGAATTCGCAAGGGTGAAGGATCGTCCATACCAGCCCAGGCCCAGGACGACCTTGGATGGCTCAACACCCGCTCTCCAGAGAAGATCAAGGCCTTCTTCAATTTCTGTCAAGTTGGTGTGTGGCCGAACGTATGGACCAGTGTGCCTATTTCCTGCGTCCCAAACACCGTGAATGTCATAGCTCATCACATTCATCCAATCGAGATGGTGTTGGATAGCCGTCACGTCGAAGCTCTTCAAATACCAGAATGACGCAGGTAATGTGAGACTGATTCCATATCGCGTTCCCAGAGAAGCCCGCAGCTCTTTCATGAATATGACAAAGTTGTCCTTGTCAGCTTTGGTACCACCTCTATCTTCTGCAACTGGATATTCCCAGTCCAGATCAACCCCATCGAAGTTGTAGGTAACAAGGAGCTGGATAAGACTGGATATAAAGGCTTGACGGTTTGATGCGGACGCCACCATATCACTGAAAGCTGTTCTGGTGTTGGGCACATTGGTTGCGTCATTGAAAGACCAACCTCCGACTGCAATCCAGGTCTTGAGTGACGGCTTTCTAGATTTGAGATTTGTGAACCGTCTATAGAGGTTCTCATCTCCAGCTGTCATTGGGGTCATCTGGAATGTTGTTGGATCGAAGAAAGCGAACGCAAAGTTGAGGTGCGTGAAAGCAGTCAGATCGATATCTTCGGGCTGTCTCTTGTCGCATGCCCGCGTCGTAGCCCTAGTCGCTGATTAGCACAGGCTCTTACATCTTTAGAGTACATCCTTACCATCCCTCATAGTATCCAATGGTTCTTTGTGATGTGCTGTCCCCACTGCAACTTGGCCGGGGAGCGTCTCCGCAAGTCCCGTAACCTTTTTGACAAGGACGTTCTCCGGTAGTTGCACAAAACTCGGTGGTCGATCCACAGAATCCGAAGAAAGAACAGCATACGTTCAGTGGGCAGTTTTTGTCCTCTGGTTTCGCATATTGGCCACATGGTGCTGTGGCTTTGCAGTTGGAGATGCAATTGCTAACACCACATTCGGCTGGAGAATATCCACAAATAACTTTGCTGCTACAACATGCTCCGTTGACACAAGGTGTTCCGGGTGCGCAAGTTCCCTCTGGTAAGTCGCCATCGGCCCTTTGCTTCAGGTGGTGGTGCGCGTGATGATGCCCGCCGTGAGAGGCGCCATGTGCGTTCCAGACGTCAAGTACACCCCTCTTGTCATTGGCTTGATCTTTAGCTTGGAGAGCTTTAATCAGCGGGTTGGCGGTTTGCCCAGTTGCGTTGAGAAATCGAGGCGTTGAGTTGGAATGCTTTTCGAAAAGAGGAACGTAAACTGCGCTTCCGTTTGGAGGTACACTATTGAGCGTATGGTTAGATTGTGCCCAAACCGGCGTGAAAGAGGGCAGCCACAGAGGCCAATAGTATATAGCTCTCATCGCTAATGCCGCATCAAAAGAGTGACAAATGAGGTGACTATGGCAGCACGTGACTGGAGTATTTACGAGCGGCTGTTCGCATAGATGGGACCGAGAATCCGTCAAATCTTCCCGTTAAATCTTGACCCCCGCGGATACCAGACATGGCAGGTTCCCATTGCGGCAATTTTGATATCGCCAAGGCCTGACACGGATCTGTCGCGGGCATCTGACATGGCCGCGAAAGAGGGACGGACACTCCTGTTTCATGGTGGGCTGACCGTGCGGATACTCAAAGCTCACTAACATGACCCTTGAGCCGTTCATTGCGCTTTTTCACCGCTGCGGCCGCGGCCAGACCAACCACTAGTCTTGTTTTAAGGTCTCCGAATATGTGCCTCGGTCATGCCGACAACTTGCCTGTGAAATTAAATGCCTGACAGAAATACATGCGGCTCGGTGACTTCACTGCACGTGGGATCGCGCTGCAAATTCTGCTCTTAGTGCAGCGGACCGCGACTGTGCATCATGCTTGACGGATTAGGGAAAATTCTTGGCATCGCAACTCTAGATGTTCGCATGAAGTTAGCCAGTCAAAGGAAGAAGGCAACGGAGGCTTAGGGGTTCGACGACGCTGCTATTTGAGCTTAGAGTAGCTGGTTTATTCGACCTCCAAGCCCTCTCTATGCATCTTACGCGCCATGATACCCCGAGTGTTCTACTTTCTTGTTGCTTTGGCGACCTAACGCTCCAGTGCCGCTTTCAATCTACTCTCTGGGTTTGATTCGACTATTCAAGATGCTTTTGACGTATCAGATGGTTGTCTCGCCGCGATGTGAGTAGACAACATCGTGAGTACCTATGTTATGAGCTCTTCTAACATTCTCTTTATAGAAACACAACTCTTGCTTGCGATGAGGTCACTGCAAAAATGGCGGCACAAGGAATGGACGAGAACTACTGGCACAAAGAGAATATCACTGCCCTCTGTACATCTCAGTGTCGATCCTCAATTGCATCCTGGTTGATCAAGGTGAACACAGATTGCGGAGCTGACACAATAACACAAGCTGGGAGCATTGTGAAGGCGACGATTATACCGCTGCAGTATACTAATGCTCTGGATCTTGCTTGCCTTCAGAACAGGTAACCAGGGCTCCAATCTTTCCGTCGCATGACTAACCCTGTGTAGTGCAAATGATTGGTGCTTCCTTGAGTCGCAGACCTGGGCTGGTAGCGATTACATCACATACGACGAAATGATGTGTGAAGTCGACAGCCCGCCGGGAATCTGTGATGACCCAGAATTCGACACGGATTTGATCAATCCTGCGCTCCAGTCCGTGATTGGGCTGTATGCTCAGGACCTGTATTGTGACGAATGTTTTCTGAAAGTCTGGAGACAGCGCCTTCTCTCGCCGTTTTTGGATAGTGGAAACTGGACCCAATACCGCGTTGATGCTTTCGAGGAGCTGCAAAGAACCTGCTCCGTCGACATGCCTTATCTTACCTCGGACTATTCTTTGTTCGTTGGCACCCCAACAAGCACACCTACAGCATCATCCGCAACATATGTGCCCCCAACCTGCACCTTCGAACCGTCAGTTGGTCAGTACGTCTGCCCCACTACGTCAGACTCGTGCATGGGACAAATTGCTGAACCTGTTCCTACACTTCGCGGCTGCAGCGCTGTTGCGGATCAATTTCACGTGTCCACTGGCGATGTTCGAGTGGCCACAGGGAACAACTTCTGCCATTTCAAGGATTCAATATGTCTTCCTCTTCCTTGTGAGACCAAAGAGATATCAAAATATGGGGAGACCTGCTCTGATGCGATCAGACAAATCTCAAATTCGACATACAACATTACTCAAGAACAATTCATGGGCTGGAATCCCTACCTGGTTGGACCTTGCGATAGCATGGCGCTGGGACAGCGTGTCTGTATAAGGTCTGTTGCTCAAGAACATCCTATATCAATGTTAAGCTGATGTTAGCCAGTCCTCCAGGTGGCTATTGGGCGTCCAACGCCACCATCGTCTCACCCCCGAACGGGGTACCAGTATACCACACCACAGCCACACCTATTTGGCCTACTCAGAGCGGCTCCATCGAGAATTGTGGACGTTATCATGAGGTTGTGGGCGACGATACATGCAACCTGGTATGTCTGATATATGGGATCACTTTCACAGCGTTGCAAAAATTCAATACATATCTGAACTCGGACTGCACAAATCTGTGGCTCAAGTCCTCGGTATGCGTTGGCGAGGTACAGAAGTCACAGCCGGTGTCGATAGATGGCCAATGCGGGTTGGCTCATGGAAACGCGACTTGCACAGGTAGCAGTTTTGGTTCATGTTGCAGCACACACGGACGGTGTGGCGATGGGAACGACTTTTGCAGCCCAGGCATGTGCTTTTCAGGAGCTTGTACGGGAAGTCCGACAAGTACCACAAATGGAAGCTGTGGGCCTATGGTAGGCGGTTTGACATGCGACAATCCACGTTTTGGCCCGTGCTGTAGCGTTTACGGCTACTGTGGTGACGGATCTGACTTCTGCGCGCCTGGAAATTGGTAAGTCTTTGATTCCTAGCCCTGACTGATGAATTATGGCTTACCACGACACTCAGCCACTCGGGCGCCTGTGATCCTGATTTGGGTGGTCCGTCAATAACGGGCGAGTGCGGCCCACTGTTCCAGGGCAACAAGACTTGCGCAGGCACCCAGTTTGGCCCATGTTGTAGCCAATATGGATACTGCGGCAGTGGAGACGTGTACTGCAAGGGTGACAATTGCCACTTTGGGGCTTGCACGGATTAGGAGATCAATCCGTCCGTCTGGGCGCCAAGACACATTCTAGTATAGATAATCAAGCTGGCGCGCTATGGCCAGCAACACAACACATGTGCCAACACCACAAGGAAAGTTGGTTGTAGAACTATCATCTGTGCTGCTTTGTGTCACAGCTCTATACTCATACCACCTTTGACTACCTTGGTCACCGTTGAGCATGGATGTTGAACGGTGCGTTGCACTCCACAACGAGATTCTACGCTCCAGCTGGATCAGCTCAGGCCGCGAGCCAGACTCGCTGGAATCCGCCTGCCATACATGGTTTGACACTTTCGGCGATGAGGCTGAGGCTGTCCGTCCGAACCTCGCACCTGATCTTGTTACCTTCCTCCAGCGTGCGCGGGTGATCTACGACCCGGAAACGGGAGTTCATCTTAACTTCTTTTATTGGGTGCAAAATCTTGCTTCGCCTGATTTCATGTTCGAGCACACCGAGGACTTGGCGGACGATGAAGATGATGGCAGATACCTGGTTCTTTACGCAATGAGCAACTTCACAGGCCACTTCTGTGGGCTACTGTGAGTTAGAAAGTACCTTTAAGCTCCGCACAACGCTGATTCTCCTGGTCTAGGTATGACCAGGTACAACACCTTTGCATAATTAGTCCGACTATCTACGAGATCGAAGATGCCCTTGAGCGGAGGGTATGGTATCCATTGGAGACAGCCCTGGAGTACTGGCTGAGCCAGATTCGCAAAGGAGCGATCGCTGCTCTGCCGGAGGTCGAAGATCGGAATTACGGAAATGAGCGGTTCGAACCTTGGGAGTTCGTTCCATACACTGACGCTATGCTGGACGAGAACATCAACGCTTTCAATCGTCTTGTCGAAGCCATCGAAGCCCGCATGCCTCCCCCAGCCAGCCCTACAAGCCCCACGGAGATTGTCTACGGGCTTGTAGATGAGATCACACTCCAAAATTTGAACCTACCCCAGCGCTTTGGTTACGAATTCGTGCGCCGCGTACGCCGTCCACGTTTCCAGATGATCGCTCCAGGGCTTGAGGTCCTCGGCCCCTCCACATTCGTAGATCAGCCTTTCGGGTCGTTTTTGTACCCAGGTACTGTCCAAATTCCTCCGCTTCTCCTCTTTCGCTTCAAGGCAAACTACACAGATAATACTATGCCAAATAATCGTACTGGCGAGCCGATTGCCCAGCTATTCCCCCGGCACAGCCGCATTACGACTTATCCTGCCGGTCTCTACTTGCGACCATCTTCGACAATAAGCGCTGAAGATGAATGCTTATTCCTTCTGCCGTTTGGCATAGGGGCTAATGGGTATGCACGGAGGAGTGACGGAAGCAAGTTCGGTAGCAGGAGGACTCCAGCAGACAGCTGTTTCGACCTGTATCGACCGGGGTATCAGCCGTTTGAGCAACACCACGAACATAGTCTTCGAGATGTGCTGGAAAACTGGAGAGGTTTAGTAGAGAGTGGTGTTTGGCAAGTGGATGAGAATGGTGTTGCAGGCGGTATTGATGTGTGGAGAGAGGCGGATAGTAAGGAAAGATGGACACACTATGTTATTCCAATACCTTACAGCGGTACAGAAAGAGTTTCTTAACAATGTTATGAAGCAGAAATACAGCAATCTCAGGGTCTAAAGGCCAAAGGACGTTCGCCTGCCACTACTGTTGGGACCGCTGCTTCTCATCCTTAGAAAGCCGCTCAAGGCGTTTGCGTGCAAAGAGTAGTGCAGTTACATCAGTATCAGTCAGCTAGTAATTGCCTAGTATTGCAACAATAGACGCACGGTTAGCACTTATGCAAAGGTAAGAGAGAGCACTAGGTGCCTGTTAAGGTACAGACATTTATAAGTAATTAACGTTAGTCTAATAAAGGCATTGTTATTTAAAGTTAGGATAGTAATAAACTTAGTAGGGCGTCTCTCTTGCTTATATTCTATTTATATAGGATTACCTTTAATAATTTTAGAGCAGCACCTTAAATGCTTATAGACAATTGCTCTATAACATATGCTACTAATATAATAGAAGCACGTAAGCTACTTAAAGCAAGTAGTATTACTATACTACGCTCTATTCTATTTGTGCAGAATCTAATAATAGTCTACTAGATAGTTGCATACTTTAATCGCATCTACTTAACTATAGCTAATCTACTAAGAATTCTTAGTTGTTTAATCTTTATTCCCTATACTAAGTGTAGCGTAAATAGGCAACTAGTATATAATATACTAATAGTTAACAAGGCATATATATAGAAAAT